>OX359194.1:2400000-3600000 GCA_947172415.1 Chondrosia reniformis | reverse complement strand
TTAAAAGAAATAATTGGACGATCGAGTGTCCCACCGTCCAGCAACCCCCTCATTTTCTATAGCTAGCCGCCTAGTTGTATGCAGATTATCATATGTGTTTATCATGTACGTAGCTGTATAACACCAGCCCTGTTCCATCAGAAGCCTGGGTAGGTTGAGGTAGAGCGTTGACTAGCCATAATTCAACGTTGTGGGTTCAATTCCCGTTAAATGAGGTCTTCAGGCTGTCCATCCGGGGTTCAGTGCATATTTGTAAACTCTATTATAGTACCATAAGGTTGACACATTACCATTAATGAATTATTATGTGGCTCCATGTTAATTAACTCTTAATATTACCAATTTTAAACCTCATAAATCTATATTTCCTCACAAATTGGCACCACCTATAACTACTTAATACCAAGTGATTATGATTATTGCAGTCAATCACACATTTTCAACATTCTAACGTTATCAGCCTTAACTTAAGTTTTAACTTAAAGTGTTGCAACTATATAGCAGCCAGTCTTGTAGTAATGTCAATATAAAACAGTAAGGCATCTCTGAATAGCACCCCATTGTCATTTACAATAGTGTGGAATATCTTCTCCATATTGTTAAATTTCTTTGTAAAACGTTCTTCCCTGATTTGTAATTAATCAGGATGACCACTTAAAGGATCTTTCCCAAATTCTGGAAACAATGTAAGGGATCCACCATCATGAGCAAAATCACGTATGGCATCTTCTTCACTTGGTATCTGTGTTTCTTGTACTGGTACCACTCTAAGTCTTTCTCTGATTTTTTTCTGTGGGAATGCCATGCTCTATATAAATAGATTTATATTCCTACATATAGACACGTAAAAATTTACACGTATTACACACAGTCTTTGTACAATATTTATGCATTAAATAGAGGATTTGATACTTATTTAAAGCCGACTTATAGCGAAATGCAAATCTTATTGTTAAGGTGGCACGAATACATGGTAGCTACGGAATGCACAGAAATTATCTTTACATCCGAACTTCCTATTTCTCGAAGTAACACCTAAAGATTTGGGAAGTACCTTCAAAAGTTTCTGAAGTAAGGCCTGAACCTATATGAAAACAAAGGGAACTTTTGAGGAAGTTTTCCAGACGTTTTTCAGTACTTCTGAAGAAGTTCGATAGCTTGGGCAAGGCGACTAAATACCGACATATTTACAGAATGTAAGGTGTTAGATTGACAAGCATTAGTTGAGGAACTTTTGAGGAAGATTTTCGGTACTTCTGAAGAAGTTTGATAGTGACTGCAAAGCTAAATACTGACTTATTTAGATAAGGCATTAATTGAGGACTTTTTAGGAAATATCTGGGAAGAATTTGCGAAGTATTGATACATAGCTCGATTAAAAGGATTATATCACTGACTATATCAAGTTATAAAGCGTTAATTTAATTTAGGATGTATGTAATAATCATGTTTTAATTTATAACAATAATACACTGTTACCACAACATAATATTAAATAGAAAAATAGAAGAAGAAACAAATAAAACACAGTCAAAGATAATCAAGTCTACTGTTCTTTCATACTGACTTTAACTCTCAAGGCCTGGCATGCTTTTGAAATCGAAACAAGGCACTTCTGCCACACTGACTCAAATTCTATACCATTGGTAAAGTTATAAACCTGTTAAGCTTCTCTTTAGTTTCATCATTTTTTCTTTCTCAAAGCCAGGCAAAATGTTAGCCCTCATAACATCAATGCCAAAGTAGCTCTCGCTTATTAATTTTACAGCCCATTGGCCAGCCTTAGTGGATGATGACAAGAGCTTGCAATTTTCTTCAATTACTTAAAGCAGCTGGTCTGAGGTTTGTGGTGGTGTCTTTTGTCTGGTTTCTAAGATGGCTTGTGTCATTAAGGGCTTCCCTAGATCCTAACTGGAAACAGTCTTCTTGATAGGAACTTTGAAAAGAATGGATAGGTACAGCTTGCACTATAAAATTTTGAAATCCGGCCATGGATCCAGATGTAGACTGAAAAGTCTGAGTAATGATTTTAGATCGATGCCCCTCAATTTGCAAGAACTGGTATATAAGGCTTGAGTTGTGTCCATTATGAAGTCTAGCAATCTGTGTTGACTGAAATTAGAGTGTAACGTTAATGAGTGGTCTCTCATCCATCCTTCCAAAGAATTGAATTTGTCCATCGATCTTTGTACATCTGCATGTATATCTTCTAAATAAAGAGGCTGAGTAGTTGTTAGAGAATCCACTGGCATTGCTACATTTGCCTCTTGATAGGGAAGAGGCTGAGGCACAGTTGGAAAGTCCACTGGTATGGACCCATCAGATTCCACTAGTGTGGTGTTTCTGGAGTAAGATTGTATAGTAACCTCTGGAGAAATCATGTTGTATTCGTCTGCTTCCTCTTAATCTTACACTGTCTGATGAGGCGCTGCCTTAGATGGTGTTGTGATTCTTAGTATTTCCATTTTTTTCTCTTTGGAAGGTACCTTTTCTTGCTGTTGATTATAGCTGGTTGGTTTTCTTCTCCATCAGAATGATGCTTTTTGTGGTACTCAAGTTGTTTTTTCTTTAACAGTGCCTTGCTTCCAAATTCTAAAATAGTTGCAGGAAGAGTTTTGCCCACATCTCACCAATGCTTTGGCCCAAGCTTATGCATTCGATGGTTGAACCAACTGTTATGATTTTACAATTGAAGTAAGTCCTTCCTCGTCCCAGTATACGAGCATATGATTAGGCGCTGCCATAATTCGTTACGAGTAGTTGTCTCTCTCTGTCGTCTGACTTCAGATCGACTATTCATCTTGGTTTGAAGTTTAGCTCACGTGAAATTAGTTAACACCTTTCGTTCGACCAATTCTGTTCAGAAGTTTACAGTAGTTCGCAGGGAAGTTTTGAAGAAGTTTTGAGAAATTATCGGCAAAGTTTGTAAGAAGATTTGCCGAAGAATTGAGGAAGTATGCTGAAATCTAAGAAAAATCTAAACGAAGTTCCCAAGGTACTACCAAGACGTTTGTTGGGAAGTTCGCTTAGGAATGTAAAGATAATTTCTTTGTATACCGTATATAGGTTGTTGCTAATCTTATAGTATAATACTTGTAACTCTGTGGGATTATGGCTAGGTGCTATAAATTAAAGAGAAAAGTAAAAATCTTCTACAAAAGTAGTGAAGATGTAGGGATGGCACAAAAAGCACAGAAACAAGAAAGGGATGTTACGCAGTGATGCATTAGCTATATATGCATTGAATCATACAACACCCTTGCTTGTACGATTCATGCATATGTAGCTAATGCCTCACTGCGTAACATCCCTTTCTTGTTTCTGTTCTTTTTGTGCCATCCCTACATCTTCACTATTTATGTAGAAGCTTTTTATTGTTCTCTAGTTTCTGTACTTTTTATGGAGCATAAGCTAGGAATTCGATAGTATTTTAAACTCATTTTGGTTTCACAATCTTCGAATGATATGACGTCATTAAATTGGCAAATTTATTGAGGCCTTGACTCTGTAGTCATTAAAATGTCATACTCAATAATAGTGTTATCGCTCTCGCTTCTACAATAGAATACAGCTCGGAAAATTTGCAAAACTTTCTTTAACAATTAGTCCAAAAACTTAAATATATAGTTTTTTAGTTATGGCTGGCCAAGAAGAAGAAGAAGAAGATGAAGAAGATGAAAATAGGAATTTTTAAAGTTTATTATTTCACAAGCAGGATATTTTCGCTTGCCTTAAAAGTCTATTTAGAGTATGTATATTGTATATTTAGCTATACATAGCCTTGTTTTGTTGATTTTCAGTCTATTTCGGGATTTTACTCCTATACCGATATATGGGGAAAATGAAAAAAAACGCGTCATCCCTACATAGGGAGTACTATCTTACTCACTGATATACTTACGATCATGTACCCACAAATTATAATTGTCAGGATTTTACTCAAAATGAATGGCTGACGTGACTAGGATATGTTCTAGTTATATTTATGTAATGCTCTAATAAAAAGCCATGTATATCATAGCGAAACATGTATACCTGGAATGGGATGATTATTCCATGCATGTACTGCATATTTTTGCCAATGTTTGTTACTCTAATTGTTAACTTAACCAAGATGTACAGTAGCAGTGAATAGGATCAGCTGGTCCTCCTTCGGTAAGTATTTCATGATTTGCATGCATCTGAACTAAGTCTTTCTTGATGGGATAATTCACTCTTCTATTTATTTCTACCCAGTACCTTTCAAATGCATACTTCTATTAGTGTATTCAAATTATATGTAAAAAAGGACCATTGTCATCACTATAACTCTGCCATTGAAAGAGTGAATTTGCCTCGCTCTCAAGGTGGTAGAGGGCTCTGTAGTTTTCCTTTGGATCACGACAGGGCTGTTGTGACTCTGGCAAGATACCTCCATACTGCCAATGATCCACTCTCGGCTATTGTGGTTAAACAACAAAAGTGGCTGGAGTGCTCAAAGCAGAGGAGGACTGTCTTAAAAGAAGCCAGATTGATACTGGGAAGCCATGGTATAGAACTAGAACCGGAAATGTGGCTAAAGACAGATGCCTCACAAAAGAGTGTAGGAGAATGGAGGAGAGCGGTACGTGAGTTCCGGGAGGTTCAGACTGAAAGATTAGCCAAAACGTCTCACCCGGGCTCATTCCACAGACAAGTCACAAATAGGGAGTCTTATGTGTGGCCTTCTGAGGGGAGACTCAGACCTCAAACTGAGTGTCTGATTATCGTAGCCCAAGATGATGTGCTGCACACTAGGTGGTACCAAAACAGGATTCTGAGGAATTCTAGCCTCCTAATGTGCAGAGAATGTGGCATTGCTATGGAAACAGTCAAACACATATTAAATATGTGTGAGCCCAAGGGATTTTCTCTCTACAAAGAGAGGCATGACCGGGCGATACTGATAGTGTTGTGGAGATTGTTGAAAGAATATGGATTCAAGCAGGAGGAGCCCTGGTACAAAATAGAAGCAAAACCAGTCTATGGGAATAAGTCTCTCAAAATCATGTGGGATCCTAGTAGCCCTACAGATGAAGAAATGACAGAAAGAAGGCTGACTTAGTGGTTGAGGATCGGCTTTGTAAGTCCATCTTCATTATTGAGATGTCAGTTCTTACTGACAGCAATCTTATGGAAGATGGCAAGAGATGTTCCAAAGTACCAGAAGCTGGCGGCTGATATGAGGAAACAATTGAGGGGCTACCGAATTAAGGTAGTTCTGATGATAATTGGTGCTTTGGGGACTGTGGATACGCTCCCAGATGACCTGAGCAGCATTCCAAAGCTGTCAAAAGGTGCAATAGAAGTGACGAGAGCCATTAAGATATCTGTTCTCTGTTTGGCTGTAAAGATATTGAAGCGGCATCTATCTGTTAAGGGATTGGGGCCTGGGCGATAAGTAGTCCTGTCCCAGTCCTTGCCTGTCGACCTCTGGAAAGCAGTGGTGGATTGGTGTATGGAGGTACCCCTCATATTATGACGGTCAACTTTGGCCCGACGTGCATCTGTCTGCTGCTGCTGGAAGGAGGCAAAGCCGAGGCTTCTGGCAAAACCCCAAAGAAGGGAAACATGACTGACTGAGGGTTGTCCAAGCCAGATACTCCTTGCCTTAGTAAACTAAGGCAAGAAGTATCAAGGTTATCTGCTCTGTAAATGAGGTGTCCTGATTGTATTCGTTCTTAAGTGGGCTAAGGATTCTGGGATAAAAGGTGTCAAGACCCATTCTTTGCCCTGATCTACTCTAATCTAATCCCATAGTCCATATGTAACTAATATTGACCTGCAGCAGTTGAGTACAGCAATATATAAATGACCAATTCAGGCCCAGTGGAAGCCGTTTTGAGATAGTCAGGCCAAAGCAAAATATTTTTTGCTCATGCAACTTTTTTTCTCTAACATTTTAAGTATAGTACATTTATAGTACATCAATGATCATCTTTTCACAGCGGTATTCTGTTCATGCTGCCATAGAATACCATGCAGTACATAGAAAACAACATGCATAGCAGTGTATTATTAGTTGGTTGTTATGCATGTTTTTCAAAGAAATTATTATACATACATAATTGGGATCAAGAGTAACTAAACAACATCGGCATTGAGAGTAACATAAACAACATGAGTATCAATAGTAATTAGACATTGGCATCGACAGTAATGTAAACAACATCGGCATCGAGAGTAACGTAAACTACATCGGCATCAAGAATAACGTAAACAACATCGACATCGAGAGTAACGTAAACAACATCGTCATTGAGAGTAGTACCTGTCATTTTATCGTTTCCGAAAAAGGCTCTCAGTTCTGCAAGGCCTGGGAGATAGAATAGATAAATAGTTGTTTCTATTACCTAATACACTATGGAGATAGCTAGAGTTCTTTACTATCAGGAAAAAATGATCCTCCTATATCTTCCTAATCTGTTTGTCTCTACAGTAATTTGTTCTAGTAGTAGTTCAATTTCGTTGTTCAGCCTCATTAATTGAACTCTTTCTGTTCTCGATTTGGAAGCATTCTCGCTTGCCATGATTGAATGCTGTATACGTACCTTCAGACGACGCATGTGGAACATGTTAGTGAATTTCCAATTTTTGTTAATTATCATATTAGGGTCTAGAGACGTGTCACATTCCAGGCGGAAGTGTCCTTAGTATGTGACCTGCGTGTGAAGCGGAGCACCAGCACTGTAATGAATTGCTGCTGGATCTGTTTATTCTTCAGGCAAAGAAGTAACTAACGGCAAAATCAGTCTTTCTTGGAAGTACGAAATTCTTCCTGTATATAGTAACACATTCAACCTATGCAGTTAGTTATTGCGAACAGGAACAAAGTGTCCTTTAACTAAAGGAGTAAATATAACTATCCGAGAGGTGCTTCGAAGAGTCGTACCTATGAGTTGGTTTCAGTAGGTATTAAGCCTCATGCAAATAGAACTCGTATAATAGTAATGTGGTCGGTTTATACACTTCTATTATTGAAATTGTACCACTGTATAATTCTAATTCATTATTACAAGGCAATTTCCATGCAAAAGATATTGCAATGGCTGAGTACAGTACAGTGAATAAACTCAGTGAAACAGTAACCGCTAGAGTTTAAAAGGTAACTCGACACCATTAACGGTTAGTTGTTAACAGTTAACCGAAGTCGTGAGGGATAAATTGCTATGTAACTGGACACATAAAGCTGTTAAATCGTTCATAGTAAATTCCTTAATCGAGGATATTCGGAGACCAATCAGATACATATATATACATACATCCAGATATCTGTAGATGTACACGCACGAAATATATAGGTTGACATAAGCTTCAGAAAATATGTACATACATGGAAGGAGAAGAAGGGTCCTAGAAAGGATTTTTCGTTTGATTCCGCCATAGAACTTTGAAAGATACAGATTCGTTCTGAAAAAAGTCGGTGGTGACAGCTGTGTGTAGGCGGATTCCAATCCCGGTTACGTAGTAGAGATAATCTATGCCAATATACTATTCTACACGTCCGTGTTTTAGTATACAAACTTGGATATTCGTAATCGTAACAATATCAGGTGTGATTTTTGACTCAGGTTTATTAATTAAAATGGTTTTAGCAGATTACTGCAAGTTGAGGATTGTCCAACTATATTACCAAAAGAAGAAGTCTTATGGTAAAATTGCATAAGCCCAAAAGGCAGAAGGAATCACAGTGCCAAAGAAGACTGTATGGAAGATTATCCATAAGTATAAAAGGTATGGCAACATATCTCGCTTACCAGGATCTGGAAGACCCTTCAAACTATCTCGAGAAGCCCTGACTTTAATAAAAGAAAGAAAGAACCACGATGATGAGACTAGTGGCACTCAGATTCTGAAGATGTTAGAAGTGATATGACAGAAGGTGTCAGTAACCACCATCATCAGAGCAAGAATGAAACTAGGATGGAAAAGGAAAAAAGAGTATCCTGGGCCAGTGAACACATAACTGATGATTTTGCTGATGTAGTAGGGACTGATGAGTCCATGATTCAGCAGGAAAACCATAGGACATTCTGTTACAGGAAGAGGGGGACTGCACCTAAAGCAAAGTCTTGTCATTTCGTGTAATGCTATGGGCTGGCATATCTAGGAAGGGAGCCACCAATATCTGTGTAATAAAGGGATCTGTGGATAGCTTGGCTTACCAGAAGATATTAAGATCACACCTTGCCCCTTTCCTCCAGGTAACGCTGCCCAATTGAAAACTACAGCAGGACAATGCTCCTTGCCACACTTCCTTACCAACCAGGACGTTTTTGAAGAGCAAGGAATTGCTTTGATGCTAACCCCTCCAGAAAGCACAGACCTAAACCCAATAGAAAACCTCTGGCACGAAATGAAACATTTCAGTCAGACAGTAACCAAGCCAAAGAACAAAGACGAGTTATTTCTTTCCATACCGACATTCTGGGGCATAGTTACACCTGAGAAGGGTTGTTGTTACATTAATCATTTGAAGAAGGTGCTGCAAAAAGTCTTGCAGGTGAATGGAGATTTAACAGGATATTAGACATCCTTTAGCGTAACTTTCTGATTATTACTTTTAAACAATATTTATTTTATTTCAAGTATTCATATCGATAATAAATATATACGTATAAAGAATATGATACATGGTCATGTAAAATAGAAGTTACAATACATCAAGGTAATCTAATATAATATAAATAGATAATATAATATATTTAGTTCATATGACTCCAGAAAAGGACCTATCAACAGAATGGGCATAGTATCATAAAGTTTAGGGTATAAAAGTCATTTTATATTAAGGGATTTTTATTTAGGTCTCCGTTTGGTAGAAAACGGAGGACAAAGTCTACATATAAAATGCCTTAGGACTATAGAAAACCTATAGGAAATTTATATTGAAACCAAGTGTTATATTAATAAAAATTATCAATTGGTCAGATCATGGTGAAACCGACATATATCATGGTACATGTGTATGACAAACGTCTGGCGACATTTGGCTTAATTAAAGTTGCACAATAATCAAGATATTAAAAAGAATGCAAGTTTACGATCTGGTGAAGTTTTGTGATGTTTCTCTAGTGCGTAACCAACACCCTCGTATGTCGCTCTGTACATATTTAATGGATTATCATGAGACGTTGCGAAAAACGTCATCCCCTTGTTACAAAAGAAGATCATCCTTTCGAGAACGGCTATGACAAATCAACGCTCTCCTACGACAAGGAGCTACGGAATAAACAAGTTGTAGCGAAGGTTAGATAAAGCGTATTTGTGTACGTTTCCGTTAAGTTTGAGGCAGAATTGTCCCTATATTGATGCAAAAGAAATTCATTTAGTCGACCGTATTAAAACTTTGGTAATTGAAGCTCTGTCTTCTCTTCTTACGCTTTATGTTCATATTTTTACTTGTCCATGTGTAGGAATTAGGAGCGTTTGTTGCGATCATTTTGAGACTAAAGCCTTGTTGGGCTTCAGCAACATGAATTTTCTAATTTCCTATTATCTCCTCTGTGTACTTTTAAGGGTTTTCCTAGCTGCAGTAAGGGAGCTACTCTACCAGGGTTTTTTGGAGGATCTAATGTAACTGGAGGAAGATTTATGTAAAACTGAAGTAGTACAGGGGCAGGAGGATAATAGTACTAGGAAATGCACTGTAGTTGGCTTCTAGGGAGGGTCCTGTAGGCTTTCTATTAGGGTCAAGACTTGATTTAGAGAGTGTGAGTCAGTGGGAGTAACTGTAATAGGAGGGAGGGTGAAGGGATTGAGGGTGTACATATTAAAGGGGTGTGAGATAGTGAGTTTGGACAGAGTTGAGTTGCAGAATTTTCATCGTAAACAACAAGGTCCCATATGCGAATACAGTGGTCTGACAGTTTCTGTAGTGTATCTAGGTTAGACAGGAGGGCCAATAACTCTGTCATGGTGATAACAGAGGGTTTAATTCTTCTTGAGGAGGGAGGACAGGGTCTTTTCTAGTCTCGTACATTCGGGACAGTACCATTTTATCTTAGACTCCAAGACTCTTTTACGAACGTCACTAGAGAGATCTAGACAGTCAAAATGATGCCACGCTTTGCAAAAGCCGTCACAGGCTACTCCCTTCTCTGTTACATTCTCAAAACAGGATCCACAGGGGGCAAGAAGTGTAGAGTTCTTTTTCTTTGGAGGCATGAGTTATTACGTTCATAAGTTACTATGTTCTTTAGCAGCAAGCACGAGAGGTCCCAAATCATACGCTTCGCCTTTTCAAGTTTTCGTGCCAAAAAAGTATAATATATATATTAAGCAAAAATGGGTTTATGAAAAAGCTAAAGATAAAACTTCTTGGGTTTGGAACCATGCAATACACATAAATGTATCTTCACAGCCCCCCAGCTAACTTCTATATAATTATATAGCTATAACATGCATGTATTAACCTCAAAATATAATAGCTCTATATAAGCCAAACCAATTAGCTATCATCAAGATGTGGAAGTAATTGTGAGCAGACATGACAAAATTGTATCATTCTATCCTACTACTGTTATGTAGTTAGATAAAAATCCTGAACTACTGCATAGAGAGTAGTAGTTGATACAGATCATCCAATTGCAAGCTAGAACACATGGCCTAGCAATTATTTTTTCACACCTTAGTATAGACTGAAAATGATGCATCTGCATGCCATATATCAACAAAGGTTCCAGTCTTAAAGGGTTCTCAGCTAATAACCATAGCAGATTTGATTTGCCTTGTGAGGGAGATAAGAAAACCGACTCTTGGTTGCCTGCATTAGCATAATCAACAGGGTTAGAGACCATTTTCTAACTAGTACACAAGGGACATCATATGACGTACATATATAAAGGCCTTGGCCCACCAGAGGTCTTCATCAGCAATACATGAGGAATGGGAATACAAGTATTATAGGAAATAAGTAAATTCACGTTGCTGAAATTCAACCAGGCTTTATTCTCGTAATGATACACAACTACAACTCGCCTGTTCGGTAGCTCCTTCTTGTAGGAGAGCGTCGACTTATCATAGCCGTTCACAACAGGATTCTTTTGCAACGATGAGGTGACGTTCACGCAACGTTACAGATTCACAAAGTGTTCATGTACAGAGCGACATACGAAGGTGTTTGTGACGCAATACAAAAACATCATAATACATCACCAGATTGCACAATCGTAACCTTGAATTCTTCATCATATCTCGATTATTTTGTAATTTTAATTAAACAAAATGTCTCCAGATGTTTGTCATAGACAAGTACCATTATATATGTTGGTTTTAATATAATTTTCCTATAGGTTGTCTATATTCCTATGGCATTTTTTATGCAGACTTTGTCCTCTGTTTTGTAATAAACGGAGGCCTAAATGTAAAATCCCCTAATTTAAAGTGAGTTTTATACCCTAAAGTTTATGATAATACACCCACTCTGTTGCTAGGTCCATTCTTGGACCCCTATGAATTATTTAATTATATTATTTATATATCTTATTTATTTATTTATATTAATATATTGTAACTTGTACTGTATATAGGCTATATATATAAGATATACACACAGTACGAGTTACAAATTTAAAAAGATCCAAGTGACCCCTAGGATAATCAGATCAGTATTTTAAATAGTACTTATATTTGCTGGCTTTGAAATCCTCAACTACTGCATAGGTAGTAGTAGTTGATACAGATCATCCAATTGCAAGGTAGAACACATGGCCTATACGAATTACCTTTTCACACCTTAGTATAGACTGAAGATGATGTATCTCCATGCCGTATATCAACAGAGGTTCCGGTCTTAAAGGGATATTACCTAATAAACACAGCAGATTTGATTTACCCTTGTGAGGGAGCTAAGAATACTGACGGTCAGTTGCATGTTGCAGTTGGTTGCATTTTGACCATTTTGTAATTTGTACACAAGGAAATATGAGGCCAAGGCCTTTTTATATGTATGTCATATGATGTCCCTTGTGTACAAGTTTCAAAATGGTCTCTAACCCTGTTGATTATGTGAATGCATGCAACCAACCTTCGGTATTCTTAGCTCCCTCACAAGGCTAATCTAATCTGCTGTTGTTGTTAGCTGAGACCCCTTAAGACTGGAACCTTTGTTGATATATGGCATGTAGATGCATCGTCTTCAGACTATACTAAGGTTTGATAGGTAATTGGTAGGCCATGTGTTCTACCATGGAATTGGATAATCTGTATCAATTACTACTCTCTATGCAGTAGTTGAGGATTTCAAAGCCTACAACTATACATACTATTTAAAATACTGATTATCCTAGGGGTCACTTGGATATCTTTAAATTTGTAACTGGCATTGTGTAGCTAGTACTTGATTGTAATTTTAATATTTTATATATTTGTCAGTAAATATATTATAAACATTGGAACAGTATTTAAACAAAGCCATTTCATAAATATATATGTATGATAATGCATGCAGATAACAATTGTATAAGTGTGTAGTACACTCACTGAATTGTTGAATAATCAAATATGTCAGGGTTCTGAATAGGAACAGCCAGTTGTAGTACACTCAAGTACACTCTGTAGTGTACTTGAGTGTAATTAACCAGCAAAGTACTTCACTATACTTCGACATCCACTATGAGCAATTTCGTCATGAGATACTGTATGTACACATGAAAACATACACTTGGATAAGAATAAAGCCTTGTTAAACGTCAGTAGCATAATACTAATTCTGGACGTTTCAACCCGGAGGTCTTCATCAGTAATACAGGAATGGGAATATCAAGTGGGAATTTAGTAGTTTCATGTTGCTGACGCTCAACAAGGCTTTATTCTCATAATGATCCCAACAAACACACCTTTTTCCTATGCATGTGTAGAAGAGTAACATTAAACTACTTACCTTTGTACGTGTAATCTGTGTGTGTGTTAGCTGTTACCACTTATTGTGTGTGTCCGACTAAAATTAGGTAATTAGTAATTTCCTGTATAACTGTTTAAAAAAAGAAAGCAGAGAGAGAGATATTACGCTTCTGCTGGTTGTATTTTGAATGATAATTGATTTGATCGTTGTTCCATTTTGATTGTTGCAAGACAGCGCTATTGTTACATTAAGCAAAATCGTTACATTTGGAGGTCCTTCCGAGATTCTGCAAGGTCTAGACTGGTCAGGGCTAATACTGGAAGATGTCAGACCATTGAACTCGAAGAGAATTGCTATAAACCAACTACAAGTTTTGGCCCGAACTCTCAGTCTGCTGACTAACGTGTCAAAGGAAGATCTGTTTCAATTAGTGAGCGGCGAGCTAACTGCAAAGTAAAGGAACCCGAGAAACATACAGGTGGTGGTGAGACGAGAATGTCTGGTGTTGCAAGACGAAGGGGGAGTCTTTCTGGAAGCGGAGATCAACAAAGGAGAGGAGTTAGGAGAGGGGGAGTTGGGCAGCAGCCAAGTGAGTATCGAAAATGATAACGAATCCCCAAGTAAGTCTGCTTCTCCAGACATAACCGTTGACTGCTAGGAGGCGCTCGAAAAAGTAACCATAGAGAATGATCGGCTACAAGACAAACTGCGAAATGAACGTCAAGAAACGGAGTGTCATAGACAAGACGCCGAGCGGCAGAAAGATCGTTATAGGAAGTTGTGGAGCGTTAACTGCAGCCAATTAATTCGGTTCGACAACACCCTGTCTGAAAAGGCTATCGAAATCGGTCGCCTTAAGCATAAAATTGCTCAATTGGAAGTGCTCAACTCAAGGGGGACTAATGGGCATCAGGGGCATGATACTAGGTTGGAAGAGGCTCTGAGAGGGGGAGCGCCCCTGGGTCCAAGCCTTGGTAGGAGGGGAAAGGCACCTCCCATTGAGACGTTCTCTGTTGAGTAGGCAGGGATGGAATTCAATGAATGGCTGCCTACTTTGGAAAGGGCCGCTGAATGGTATGCATGGACTCCTAAAAAGAAGCTCCTGTAACTGGCTGGGCATCTGAAATCCAGAGCTTACAGAGAGTGGACTCTGCTGGAAGAATCGGATCGCCAAGAGTATGGGACAGCAGTAAAGGCATTGCAAAACAGATTTGGTGCTGGTAGTCGCACTCTTGCTGCACAAGAATTACATCACACTAGACAGAGAGAAGGGGAAACTGTGAGGGACTTTATAGGGCTCCTGGAAAGAGATTTTGAGGTTGCCTATGGCCAACTCCAGGAAGGCCTAAGGGATGATATCCTGAGCAGTTTTACTGTGTCTGTGGCCCAGGCCTATGTTAAGCTGTACATTGTTGCAAAGAATGTGGAGAATAGGCAGGTCGAGAGTAGGAGGAGGCAACACTACTGCAAGACAGAACCAGTACCTGATGAGATGCTTAGTGATCAGACCGCTGTTCATTCTTATTCAAAGAGCAATCCCTCCGGTTTCTGTGGGGAAGAGCTCCCTAGAACAAAGGACTCCAAAGCCCAGATCATGCTACACTTGTGGGGGGCTTGATTACCTGGCAAGAGACTGCCCCAGAGAAAAGGAAAAAGGCCCAAGGGAGGCTGTGCATGGGTTATGGCACTAACCGAAACACAGCAAGAATGATGGAGTTGCTCCAAACTAAGGTTGTTCATATACAGGAAAATCAGCAGAATGTACACCCCCACCCTGCTGAATTCCTGCAGGGAGACAAAGGAACCCGATTAGTTAGTGATCAGGACAAGGGGAGTCGACCGAAATATGCTAGCGTTGAGGTGCAGGGTGAGCTCAACTTTAGATCTGGCCTCAGGGTATTGGCAGATCAAAATGGTCCCACTGAGCCAGGAGAAGACTGCTTTTTGCACCCATCAGGGTTTGTACGAATTCAGAGTTATGCCTTTTGGTTTGATGAATGCACTAGTGCTACATTTGTTAAACACTAGACCTAAATATCCAATGATTTTAATTGTATTGTGTACCACATATATTTTTGTCCATTAAAACTAAATTGTAAAGTACAGTTAAATATCATCACTGGATTTTTAGGATATGCTGGTACAGTGCACAATAACAAAATCCACCATTTATATGGTATGTCGCATCAGTGACTGTAGCCATGTTTTAAAGGGCTAGAATAGCCTGACCTGGCATCCGGCACAGCGCCACGAAAAAGACAATATATCAAATTTTGTATTTCTCTTTATCTCAATATATACTTGTACAACAGATTAATGTACATGTTTATATATCACTGTAGATAGTCTAAACCACTTGCTTATATTCAGAACCCCAACGAGTGGACTAGATGGAAGAGGAGATTCCGGCAATGCTGTTCAGCTTCCGGGTTGTGTTCATAATCCAACGAATGACAGGTTTGTACCGTGCTATATTGCCTGGGTGAGAGTGCGGAGGATGTCTTGAGGTCAACCCACATATCCGAGGACGACAAGAAAAGGTATGCAACAGTCATGGAACAATTTGCCACCTTTTTTCAAGTCAGCAGGAATGTTATATTTGAATGGACCAGATGTAATCGGAGAAACCAGCTACCAGAGGAGACAGCCGAACAGTACATGACTACTCTGTACAACCTCGTCGAGAATTGCGTGTTTGGCCCTCTTACGAACAAACTATTTCGTAACCATCTTATAGTTGGAATTTGGGACCCAGCTTTATCGGAGCATTTTCAAATGGCTCACACTGCATGGAGCAAAGAAAATCATTCATCAGGGAGACGCAGTACGAGAACAAGAAGAAGTCCTTGAGAATGGAGCGAAAGGCGAAACAAGCTCGATGGATGCGATCAGGTACAAACCATACAGCAATCCTAGTAAAGCCTATACACAGCCACCTAGACACAATAGTAGTGGTCCAAAAGCAAAGAGCAGAACAAAGTGAACCAGCTGGGTAGAGGTCTTCATGAAAGGAGCAATACCCTACCAAAGACGACAGTGTTTCAAGTGCTCAAAAAGGTCACTTTGGCGTAGTTTGTTTCAGCTCGAAGTCCATAGCAAACGTGGAAGAGACAGAGGAGCCTGAGGGAGCTTACCTTGACACTCTTCACGCTGGAGGTCACAAAAGAGCCCGAGAGAATGGAGTCATTTGGAGTGATTTCCAAAGTCGAAGAGCCCACAGAATGATGCGCCGGGATGGTGTTGGTTCCCAAAAAGTCGAAAAACATCCATATATGTGTTGATTTGAAACCCCTGAATGAGAGTGTACTACTGGAAGTCCACCCATTACCAACAGTTGACGAAATCCTGTCACAACTAGCAGGTGCCAATGTCTTTACCAAATTAGACACCAATAGCGGATTCTGGCAGATTCCACTTGCCAAACCCTCTCGACACCTTACCACATTCATCATGCCAAATGGGCGGTATTGTTTTAACAAGTTGCCCTTTGGAATTTCAAGTGCCCCGGAACACTCCCTGAGACGGATGAACAAAACACTGGCAGGTCTTGAAGGAGTGTTGTGCCATATGGATGATGTCCTGGTGTATGGCAGTACACAACAGTAACACAACCAATGAATCACTGCTGTGTTGGAGAGAATTCTGTCTAAGGAAGTAACCTTGAACCCAAACAAGTGCGAGTTCAGCAGGAGCCAATTATCCTTTCTGGGACACATAATTAATCAGTGATGGGATATCACCTGACCCACTGAAGACAGTTGCCATTCAAGAATTGACAACACCTTCCAAGGTAGCAGAATTACGGCGCTTTATGGGGTTGGTAAACCAATTAGGGAAGTTTAGCCCTAACCTACCAGAGCTTTCACAACTCCTTTGAGAACTATTGAGTAATAAGAGAGCCTGGATATGGGGCCCTGCTTAAGAGAGAGCATTTGACAGTATCAAACTGGAACTGTCTAAGCCAACCATCCTTGCACACTTTGACCTGGAAAGAGAGACCAAAGTAAGTGCAGATGCATCAGCTTATGGTTTGGGGGCAGTTCTGTTACAACAGCATAGTAATGAGGGATGGAAACCCATTGCATATGCTTCACGATCAATGTCTGAAACAGAAAGACGCTCTGCCCAAATACAAAAAGAAGCTTTAGCAGCTATGTGGGCATGTGATTCCAGATCCATTGGCTTTATTCCTCAATGCTTGGCAAGCCTTACCAATTACGCCCTTTCTCTCTGTTTCATTTAGTTTTGTGACCATGGAGTGTTTCTGGAAGTAGCGGAGGACAGCTCTCAGCCCGAGGCCAAAGAGGCAGAGGACATTGAAGCTATTGAGGAGATTGCAGCCCTACATGAAGTTCTGGAAGAGTCCAGGGAACAAGTGAGTTCCTTAAGAAGTAGTCTAGACCACGAAAAGATTAGGGTACAGGAGTTATGGAGGGTTAATTGTGACAAATTAACCGAATTTGACTCAAGTTTGGCTCAGAAGGACTCTGAGCTAGGGATTCTTAGGAGCAGACTTAGAGAGCTTGAAGGAGAATCCTGGGGTGCTGCGTCACAGTCTTCAGTCCTGGTCGAAAATGGTGTTGTGTCACGTGTTCACCAGGGGAAAGCACCGCCCGGGATGTATTTACTGGGGAAGACCTGGAAATCCTCATTGACGATTGGCTGCCAGCTCTACAGCGGATTTCAAAATGGAACAGGTGGACCATGGAGGAGTTGTTGTTGCAGCTGGCTGGACATCTTAAAGGCCGTACTCTTCAGGAGTGGAGTCTTTTAAGCAGTAGTGAGAAGGACATTTATGTTAAAGCTGTAGAGGCCCTGTATACCCGTTTGGACCCAGGCAGTAGGATCCTAGCTGCTCAGGATTTCAGGCATTGTCATCAAAAGGAAGGAGAGTTTGTTAGGGATTTTACCAGGAGGCTGGAGCGTACATTTCAGATAGCTTACGGTAGAGATGCACTTGTTGGAAAGACCAGAGATACCCTCTTGCATGGTAGGTTGCAAGAAGGTCTTCACTTCAAACTCATGAAAGCGCCAGCAGTGTCGGAGCACTATCATACAAAGAACTTTGTGTTCCTGCCTGTAATGTAGAAAAAAGATTAAAGGAATTAAGGAAGCGTATGCAACTTCAGAAACCTCAGCCCAGTAGGACACCCATGACGATTGGATCACAAGAGAGCCAAGCAACATCCCAGAGGCCAATCACTTCAACAGGAGTGAGTGGTAGACGTTGTTATGTGCGTGGTCAGATATCTGGCCAAGGATTGCAAGGCTAGCAAAACTGAAAGCAAAGGTCAAAAGTCTGGCAGGAAAGATCAATTAACAGGAACTAAGGCAGTCACTGTACAGGATAACAAGGCTAAGGAGGAGTTACAGCCCACTTCCAGACCACCTAGGCAACGTGAAGAGCTAGTTGAAGAGGCTCTTTCATGCATATTCTCATCGGATTCAGAGGAGGACATACGCATGGTAAGGGTACAAGATCGAGGAACCAAACCTCGCTATGTAGAGGTAGGGATTCAGGGAGTTCCTGCATCAGGCATCATTGACAGCGGAGCAGACACAACCATAATGGGTGGAGAGCTTTTTAAAAGGGTTGCAACATCTGCAAGGCTTAAGAAGGAGTTCAAGAAACCGGATAAAACACCCACACCTATGACCAAAAGTCATTCCAGCTACATGGCCGAGTGGACTTTGACATTACCTTTGAAGGCAAAACAATGTACACACCAGTGTATCTCAAGATGGATGCACATGATCAGCTGTTACTATCCGAAGGAATATGCAGACAGTTGGGAATCATCTCCTACCACCCTAAGGTGTTTGCTGATAAAGTACCACAGAATCAAGGGAAGCCAGACGCGGGAAAACGAGGAGAAACGGATCTTGTGGAAATGGAGATTGACACAGGGGATGCCAGACCAAGGAAGCAGCCACTGAGGAGGATGCCTTTCGCAGTTCGTCAAGAGGCAGCAGAGCAATTTAGGGATATGCAGAAAAACGGAGTCATTCAACCATCCAAGTCACCCTGGTCCAGTCCAGTTGTTCTTGCTAGAAAAAAAGACGGTTCGCATCGATTTTACGTTGACTATAGGGATATGAACTCAGTCACCAGGCCTGATACCTTCCCAATGCCACGCATCGATGACTTGTTAGATCAGCTAGGGAGATCAAAGTATTTCTCTACATTGGATCTTGCATCAGGATTCTGGCAGATTATAATGCATGAGGGTTCTAGGGAGAAGACTACATTAGACGTGCCTCAGGGCTTATTCGAATTTAGGGTTATACCATTTGGTCTTGCAAATTCACCTGCAGTCTTTCAGCGACTAATGCAGTTGGCATTGGCAGGTTTGAATCCAGATGGTGGTCCGGACTTTGTGTCGGTCTACATGGATGATGTCCTTGTTGGTCTACATGGATGATGTCCTTGTCTTTTCCAAGACGTTAGAGGATCACCTAGCTCATCTTGGCCAAGTGATAAGTCGGCTCAAGGAAGCTGGCCTGAAGCTCAAACCTTTGGAGTGAAGTAGAGTACGTAGGTCACATCATCACACCCAATGGTCTTAAGCCTAACCCTAGATTGCTAGAAACTGTCAGAGAGTTTGCTGCCCCTACTAGGGTCAAGGAAGTAAGGTGTTTCTTAGGATTGGCATCCTACTATCGCAAGTTTGTTCCACAGTTTGCTAGGATTGCTGAGCCACTTCATCACTTAACCAAGAAGGATGCCAAATTTCAGTGGTCATCTGAATGTCAACTAGCTCTTGAGACTCTTAAGATGTTGACTGAAGCACCAGTCTTAGCTTACCCCTCATTTGAGGGTAATTTTGTCCTAGAGACAGACGCTAATCTGTCAGGATTGGGTGCAGTGCTCACCCAAGAGCAACCTGATGGGAAGCTGCATCCTATAGCATATGCTAGCAGAGCACTTGCGCCCGCAGAGAAGAACTATGGCATTACCGACTTGGAGACGTTAGCAGTAGTGTGGGCTATGTCTCACTTTCATTATTATTTGTATGGGCACCGAGTTACTGTCTACACGGATCACTCAGCTGCGAGAGCAGTTCTGGAAGCCCCTAACCCCACAGGAAAGCATGCCAAGTGGTGGCTAAGAGTTCATGGCAAGGGAGTCAAAGAGGTCAGATTTGTATATCATTCAGGAAGGGAGAACTCAAATGCAGATGCTCTTTCAAGGTGTCTGAAACCACCAGACACAGAGGAAGCAGGGGAGCAGGATGAAGTCCAGATAGCTGCCATTACAGTGCCCAAGTCTCCTATATCAAAGAAGGATATTCATTCCCTATTAGGAAGTGAGGTAACAGCTGATGTTGATGAAGGGGTCGATCTAGCCATGGAGCAAAGGAAAGATTCTAAGCTTAACGAGATGATCAACTATCTAGAAGAAGTGGAGTTGCCCAGTGATGAGAAGAGAGCAAGGCAGATAGCAGCCCAAGCATCACTGTTTGCTCTTGATGGAAGCATTCTTTATTATATTGATAAGGCCAAAGGATGTCGAAAAGTTGCCCTTCCTGAGCATCTCCGCAAAGATGTTATGGAGCAGGCTCACAGTGGACCATGTGGGGGTCACTTTTCTGGAAATCGACTGTTTGCTACCCTAGCCCACAAGTGGTATTGGGATGGGATGTACATGGACACGGTACAGTATTGCAAGAGTTGCCCCCAGTGTACAATTGTGTCAGGTGCAGGACGTAGCTCCAGACCTCCCTTACACCCCACACCTGTTCAATGCCCATTTCAAATTGTTGGAGTTGATGTTATGGACCTACCTGTCACTGAACAAGGCAATAGGCATGTAGTAGTCTTTCAAGATTTCTTCACCAAATGGTCATTAGTATTCCGAGTGCCTGACCAGAAAGCTATTAGATTGGTAAAATTGCTAACGGAGGAAGTCATACCGTTCTTTGGAGTGCCAGAGGCTATACTATCTGATCGTGGTGCTAATCTGCTGTCATATTTAATGAAGGATGTGTGTGCGCTACTAGGCATTAAGAAGCTAAACACAACAGCATACCATCCTCAGTGTGATGGTATGGTCGAGCGTTTTTATCGCACTCTAAAGACAACCCTTCGCAAGCTTGCAGACAAGTTTGGCTATCAATGGGACAGATACTTACCTGGAGTATTGTGGGCTTACAGGAACACACCCCATGAATCCACCGGAGAGAAACCTTCTTTTCTACCCTTTGGTATGGATTGCTGTTCCCCATCAGAAGCTGCTTTTGTCCCACCTTCTTCACTAGAACCGGCAGAAATCAGTGATTATCTGGAAGAATTGATGCTGTCTCTCTCTAGCGCAAGAACTATCGCTGCTGCCAATATTAGGAGGGCTCAGCAGAAGTACAAGAAATATTATGATCGTAGAGCTTCTAGACTTAAGCTGAAATTTGGACAGTGGGTTTTAGTCAAGTTCCCACAAGATGAGACGAGCAGGCAGAGGAAATTGTTCAGTTGTTCAGTTGCATCAATCTCGTGTGTCTGTTTGTCCTCTTCACCAAAGTGGGTCAAAGAGATCAGGCACGCTCGGGACGACTGTGTTTGAAGGGGGAAGTGATGTAACAGACCTGTATGGGGGAATCATGTGACTTTGTGTGTTGCACAACTGATTTCCGTTTTTAGTTCTTAGTTGTTAGTTTTGTTTTTGCAGAGAGAGCTGTAATCGTTTGAAGTGTGAATTTACTTGATTCTGTGTAAATCTTTTATCTGTTCATCGGTGTTATCGAATCGGATCGCGGTGCAATACGTTACAAAACTTCAATATTTTACGTAAAGATTAATCTACAAGCTTATATCTTTCCTAAACTATATTTCATATAGCGCCTAAAATGTTTGTAACGTTTGGTGAAGGTTACTTTCACCTTTCCTTAGAAATCGTGATCTTCTGAAAAATGGGTTTCTTTCTTCATCTTATTGATTGTGCAATAATCGTTGCTCATGGCAACCGATATCACAATTCTTTTCCAATATTAGGTTGATAAAACCTTCACAATAGGGTTTCTATGCTTCAAATAAGCCACTTTAATTCATTAATCACTTATTTCGACTTTCATAACTAACCTATTTGACTTAAAAAATTGCTCATTTATGGTGATTAGCATTAAAACGACCACCTCTATATAGCGACCGCCTTGCTATGCGACCACTTATCTAGGTGCTAAGTCGATTTTGACACTCCTTATAACGACCACCGTTCAAAATGTAGGCGTACATAAATCAAGAATGGCTATGAGAAACGAACTAACCTTAAACGAACGAATGAATGTCATTAAACTTTCAGAGGAGTGCAAGGTTAAGTTTTTGGTTACTAGTTATCAAATCCTCTGCAGAAGCCAATCTATTGACCAACCAACTAAAGATGTGGTCTGCTGAAAAGGCCTCTCTAAATTGCATGACTTGTTTTAGATGAACTTACCGTGCATATGTACACTTCCGAAAAGCAGCAAAGGTTAGATACTTTTTAAGAAAATACTTTCACTTATTTATTCTATGTTTGCTTATATATTATCATAGGTACATAACCTATACAATGTATGCATGATATCATTATTAAGAAAGATCGCTTTGGATGCTACCTGTATGTTACGACCACTGGTATTTTAAGACCACTTAATTCGGTCCCATAGGTGGTCTTTATAGATTTAGTTTGATCACGCATGCCACTTTCAATTTTATAAAGGTATATAAATGTATCGCTGTCCACTTTTTGTGTTTCTACTTTCCTTTGAATTCTTAATTTTTGGGACACCACAGGTGCCCCTATATTGTTTTCAGAAATTATGTAAACGTATGGCTTCCTGTTCGCAACCTTGTATATATACAGTGCAAGTTATATATATATATAGTGCAAGTTAGAATATCCTATATACATATATGTGTCACCAAAATGGCGGACGTTCGGCTGGCTTTCGTTTTCTAGCTTAAAACTAGCTTCATCTTCCTTAGCGTCGAACATTAAACAAACGAAAAGGATTTAGAAACCACCCTTACCAATATTGTGTAACGTAAAGCCTGCGTAAAAACGTTTTCTACGAGATATAGCCTTGAAAAATTAAAGGCAATCAAGCGTCGACCAGATGCAGTTAACCGGACATCTAAGAACTAAATATAAGTCAAGTGGTTCAAGTTTGCTGGGACTACTTGTTTTTCTCAGGTAGAATTTTCAATTTTTATGGACTGCCAGGGGCAGCCCTTATATGATTTTCATTTGCCAATTACATTGTATGGCTTCATGTTAGGGAAGACAATTTTATATTATCGGTTGATACGCAACTGTTATAACACTATACGTTGATATATATAATACAGGTTCATACGCAATTATTACAATACTTAATTTATATGTCAATACATCGTTTTGCAAATGGCGGCGTTCAGGAATCTTCAGTTAAAGAAGCTTTTTTGTCATGTTTAGGACACTTAAGCATCCTCGGATTACGAATATATATAATGAAGCCCAATGATGTGGCCAAACCTTCAGGTTGTGTACTTACAAGTATTAAACAAGTATTTCCAGTTTAACAACACGTGGGGCTGCCGAATTAACTCGAACTACTTGGGTTTGGCCAACTTGGACCTACGAACCAGTAAGCTTTAGAATGGTTGCAAGAGGGCAACCTTTTTGACCATGATGATACAATCTTCAAAGAGGGAGATTACTGATGTGTGGTCAAGAGAATCATGAAGCAAAGAATCATCAAGGGATGGCCTTAAGTGATCCAGCTTCCATTGTTTATATCGGTCATCATCCTCTTCACTATGAAGTTCATCCATCTCTTCCCTCAAAAATAGTTTGAAATTCTTCTTTAGAAAACTTAGGACTCTCTTCACATTGCATGCACTTCCTAATGGAGATATCATGCTTCGACAGGACGGCTGATTTCCCTGATTTTGACAAGATCATTTTTCTCTGGCTTGTCAGGAGCCAGCAGCAGCAGTTCCTGTTAGTGGTCGTGTGCTGATGGTGAAGGCAGCCCTGATGTATCAAAAGCTGCAGAGGACAGAACTTGTAAAAAGTTCAAAGCAGGAACGGCCTGGCCTGGCTTAAGCCTTTTTGAGTTCGCCATGGTGTGCATGCTAAGCTTCAGAATTGTGGTATATTCAAAGATACAGACAGAGTTTGGTCCCAACACAATATAAAGTGTAAACGTCAAACGGTACGCCCCTTATCAGCCGATAGCCATTCTGCGGGTGCAAGAATGTAAGCGACATTTACTGACCAAAAAACAAGCTGTTTTTACATTATTAATTTGGAATTTCCTAAAACTTTCCTGAATGTTATAAGAACAGTGGGGTTCTTTCGAGCGAAAAACACTAAGTATATATAGTTATATACTAAGCCTGCCTCAAGGCGGCCATTGTGGTTCCTTTGTATTACTCTTGTACAGTTATGCTATGCGTTTTTTGTTTACATTTGTAACCACCTTACACTTTGCATGGCTTTCTGTGGAATTTGTTGCTGGACCATCTTCTTCAAATCAACATGCGCAAACACTAGAAGTGACACTACCTATAACACCTGCAATTGCTTCTGCCTCTTCATTAGTTAGTCTTTCCCATTGCATTCCCACAGTGTTGACCTTTTTTCTTGTAGAATGGAACAGATTCTGAGTTTGTAAACTATTATTAGGAGCAATACGTTTCCTTGTTTGAAAAATATTTGGTTCCTCACTGTCTAGCACCTGAAAAGAATCAGCTGCTGCTGCTGTTATATGCTTAATTGCTGGTACATGTCTGAACCTTTTCCTTGATGTAGGTATGTATCTCAATGCACCTGCTTTGGTGGGAAAGGCTTCTGAATCAGTGGTTAGGCGTTTTTCAAACTATCCACCAGCTTCTGTTTGTAGTCTTAGTTGAGCTGTTGCCAACATCCTTAATATTGCATGTTGCATGTGTACAACCGGACTGCATGTACATGTTTACATACAGTGTGGTGCAATAATGCATCTGGACAGGAACATTTACACTGGTCAAGGCATATGTTGCATATCTAGGGACAGTTGCAATTATACATAAGCAGTTTCATGGTGTACAATTTGTAATCATTTGATGCCGTCTTTGTCCAGACATTCTGACTGTTATCATCTGTTATAGGCCATGTTCCCTGGACAATGATTTCTTGTCCACTTTATGATGCCTGTTGATTTCTGCCATTTTATGACTAATTTACCCTTTTCCAAATTTGTCAGACTCTCAAATAATTTGTCCTTACTTATTCTGAAATGTATTTTTAGGAGATGATCAAATCTTCCATTCCTATAGCAGTAAGCCTATTGTTCCACATGTGAAAGACAATTTCAACTAAAGTAATGTAGAAATCCATCACTACTTTGTAAGTGGTGTTGCCTGTTATCAGCATTGCTATTACTATCCTCATGAACATCAGAACCCTTGTCATTAACACTTTCAGCACCTTCTTGGCTATCACTATTGTTTTCATCACCACTGCCATCACTGTATATGTCGTCATCACTTCTGCCACTCTCACTATTGTCATGTTCATCATCATCTCATCATCATCATCATCATGGTGACTGTCACTTTTTCACCATGCTCACCAGGGACACTGCAATTCTGCTAATATTGTAACAACTATAATTTCCTATCCTTTAATCAGTTGAGAGAAATATTCAGAGTTGTTGAGTTTTTAATTGAAACTTTGCCTTGTCTATTGCCTCAAAAATCACTTGTAAGTTGTAATGCTATCATTTTGACTTTTAATGAACTCCTTTAAAGATTTCTTCCATACCTGCTCTATTCACATGCCATATAATTTAGATGTGTTAGTTTTACTGTATATGACTACCTATGAATTCAAATATTGCTGCGAATCATATGACATGGTTGTACCAGTCCAGTATGTAGTAATAATACACCTAAACACTGTTGCACAATTGCACCATCTTCCATGTTACTTATTAGCCAAGCCACTAGTAGTTCTTCTCCGAAATCGTCCACAATAACATTGGTTACAAGGCAGAAATTGTAGGTGTTAGTTCCATGGGTGGAATCCATACATATGACACAGTTTTCATATTCCTTCATTATGTCTTGTTGGAATTCTGTCTGGATTCCAAGTGCAAAATCTTGTACTCCCACATCATTCATGTTGGATGGTTGAGGCTCTCCATGAGTTTGCAGATCCACAATTGTGTTGTGTTGTAACTCACTCTGTTTGTATACCCACATGATAACACTAATCAGATAATTGCTGTGTCTCTCGATGCCATGGCCATTAAACTGTCGTTTTATGTTATCTTAATCCATTTTTGTTATGCGATATTTACTCACGCTGTAGCCCTTCACATACACTGTCCCTCATTTCATCTAGTATGCTAGTACTTCCTCTTTTCAGCTACTTTAATCTGTATTTTTTCTGTGAGTTTTAAATGTGCAAGCTGCTGCTTGTGTCCATTGTGAGTCTCACTGTACTGCACATGTACACTACCTTGTTCCTTGCTATATCATATATACAGACACGTGTGCTATACAGTAATGCCCACTTTTAGAGGAACTTTGCATCTTTACTTATTCTTTACCCTTACCAGTTGGAGAGTAGGTACCAGATCTATTGCAGTAGTAGTGTTTGTACTCTATGTCACCTGACTGAAATGATCCACTTCTTAAACTGTAGCTGGTTGAACTTAATTTCTCCTAATCTTCTTTCCATGTATGTGTCACGGTGTTAATTGAACTTAGTTTTAGACTTTACCTTATTTGTACGTTTTAGTAGCTAGTCATGCCTATAGACCAGGTTTAGTCTTGTTTAACACTTAGTTGGATTAGTTTACTAAGAGTTCTGTAATCATGTGTTTAGGTTTATCATTTCCTGTACTTTCATCTGACCTATTTCACCTGTCTGTGTTGACAGATTTATTTCATCTTTAGCTTAAGTGTTTAAATCCATCTCATCTTAACCTTTTCTTTTATCACACCCTTATTTTTCTATAAATAAGTGCCTTGATTTGTTGTAATCACAATAATAGATCTTGTTCTTCAAAGTTGTGATTAGAAGCAGTTTCCAAATTAACTGTACGTCGCAAACTCGGTTGAATACACTTACTCTGTACAGTATTGATGTAAAATTGTCACATATGGAATGATACAAACATTCCACAATTCTTAACTCAAATGTACCAAACAATGCCATGCTCCTTTTATAGAGGGCTGATGAGTCCTTTTATACTGGAACATCTACAAGAAAGTAAGTTTATCAATAACTATTTACTCTACACATTCATTTTAGGCAAGCTGCTATTAAATAGGAACAAAATAGCTTACCCTATATAGATCTTAGACTTGGATTTACATCTTATGAACTTTCATTACTTTTTATGAAGATGACTTGTATGAAGATACATCATTTTTATGTTTTGTTTACGGTGGGCACAAGGTCTCGGTCATCCTTAATATGATAGCTTGGGGATTTGTCTATAAAAGTAGCTTAAAGACCATTCCGTAAGTTTGACAGCCATTATAAATTTGTATACTAACGTACGAGGAGATATATGTACAGGAACTGTCAGTAATTCACATCGAAAATTGGCCGGGCCGGTTGCTCCTGAACACATCAAAATGAAATGTCATAACAAAGCCATTGTTATCAAAACAAAAATGTAATATACATCTATAGTAATAACGACTACTGTAACTGGTCCCAGCAAACGATATATCAAATTTATGATATAGCTACATATATTAATCACTGTATGCTGCAGATCGTAGCATTTACATTTTTGGCGATGTTCCTCATTTAATGAAAACAGTGAAACATTGCTTGTAGAAATCTAGGTACTAGATTAATGCAGGTTAGTATATATCAATATTATTAAGGTTATAAATTTGAGCATTCCAGCATTTGTTTCCTTAGAAAGGAGACAATTATATTCTATGGCGACACCTGGAAATAGTCTACAGGAACACAAAAAGCGCATCAGGACTCTATTTTGGAAAACATTTAAAAAGAATATATATTTCTTACACCTTTCTCAAGGATGTGAGTGGACCAAGCCACCCAGGTATAGCATATACATAACATCATAATACATAACATCACCGTACCTATTATATTTTGCAATACTTATAGCTATATTGATTACCTTTTATGTATCAACAAGAAGGATTTTGAACTGTTAATTAGTGACATTTACCCCAAAGAACATATTCTTTAAAAGACAAATACCAGCCCTAGGAAATCCCCTTTTTCGACTTATATAGATATAACCATTACTAGTAATCAATTTAACACTAACGTATATGATTAGCGAGACGACTTTAACTTTGAAATAGTAAATTTGCCCCATTTAGATAGTTATATTCCTAATACCCTAGCCTAATTGTGTCTTTATTTCACAGTTATTAGGTATTCCAGAATATATAGTAACCTCTCCAGTTTTCAGGCTAAAAGTTTGCAGTTATGCAGTAGGCTTTTTAAGCAGGGTTACAAATACTTTAATTGAAAATCAACCTTTAAAACCTTTCTATCCCGGCAGCCTCCAAATAGAATCAAGTATAAGCAAAAAGTAGCTATTATATATGCTTAAGGACTGTCTTTTGTTACCCCACCTCTAAAGAAATTTTACTAATATAAGACGTAAGGGTAGACTTATGTAATATGTCCTACTTGTGTCTATAGTTAGGCTGAGTCTGTTTTACCTGTATAAGCAAGATTACTACTAGATTTTATTCATAAATTTATTTCGGCTTACATTCCTTTCATAAAATTAAATTTCATCGCGTGTCTTAATTTATTACCTTATATAACTTTAGGCACCAAAATAGTGTATATAAGGCCCCTAGATTTAGCATAGAGAGCTAAGGATTCATAGAAGATCAAGATAAAGATAAAGAAAAAGACAAAGACTCCCAGGTCACTGATGAAGGGTGGAATTCTCAACGGCTGTCTGACCAAGTGGATAAGATGAAAGAAGAAAGAAAATACTATTGTATCTTCATCTAAAGCTCTCTTCAGGTTTGGTTCCCCTATATTAACGTTTACAGAATAGGAGTATATAGCATATAGGCAAATGGAATCTTAGATGTTTCCAGCATAGGCAAGCTATATATAGTGGTGAACTACATGATGATATGTCTGCAATTACAACTGCTACAGGTCCTTAGTGAATCAGTGTCCAAGCCCATGTTATATTGTAGACAAAATTGAATATATATGTGAAGACACCGAGGCGACAGAGGAGTTTGTTGTAATGATTATGGATATATTTTTGACTGTTTTAATGTCAGAAGTATAGATGAAGGAAAAAGAAAAAGAAAAAGTGCTATATAGGGACCCTTACTGGAGTACAAATGACCTAAGATTTGAGGTAACAAGCACTGTAAATTAAACTATATACATCACACTCAAGTTATCTCTAATATATTGTTATATAGTGGTTTAAAATGGATTTTTTAAGTTTTTAAAAGAGTGGGAGGATGAAGTTTTAAATAAAGATGGATTCAGAGTGGGACTACAGTCAAAAATGTTATAAGGTTCTCAGACACTGAATAGTCTCAGAATAACAAGCACTATATACAGTCCAGTTTTTACACAATGTGAATAAATATAGTGCAATTATTAGTTTCACAGGCAAAAGTGTTTCTAGCGCCAATTGGGAATATCTTGTTTTAGACTGTTTGTAGGCAGCTGTTTGATCTACATGGCTTGTTTTGACGACTTGGAACAATCTTTGGTAGTGAAGGCTACAACGATGAAGATCTTGTTTCCCTTAAGCACAGGCTCTTTTCTCACAACTTACCCGAGGTTCGTGCCATTGCTAAACGTATATCAGTGAAACTGCCTGGTATCTCTAGGAAAGCCCATATCGTGGAACAGATAACCTGCATGGCACAGCTTTGCTGTGTTCTTTGTGAAGATAATGCTGATGACAATGTCATGGGTTTTAGCCATGTTACTGGCGAGGTGAAGGAGAAACTACGCGTCCTGCCTAAGTGTTCTTCGGTGGAGCATTGGTCAAAGACTTGCAAAGGTGTCCTGCACAATTATGAACCTCCTAATATATCTAGTTTTTGGGAGAGACAGGGCATTTCATATGGAATCAATGCAGGCTTTCAAGTCGTATAAGGTGTATCGATTTTTCACCGATGGTTAGTTCGTAATGTTTCGATGCTGCTGTGAGACAGAAAGACCAAGGATTGTTTACATACGAGGATTTGTGCAGCATTGTTTAATGACCGACTTGCATTTAGAAACATTTGTGGCCCTGGATTGGGACAGTTGGGATGTCTTTTCAGCTCAGTGTAGTTGTCTGTCCTGGTGAGTTTTTTACTGATGCAGCATGTATATCCTCGAGGCAGTATACGTTAATGGTGCATGTTATCATATTTGCTTTTTTTTCTTGAGCCCCAATGCAGTCTTGGTGTTGATAGTCTACCGGCTGATCCGTCTAAGACATCAATACCCATGCATTGAAATCAAGCCCCCAAAAAATCATAAGACCCTCCGCTGTAAAAGAGATGGCATTTGTGAAACCCAGCCATTGTACAGGTACAGAAACGGCAAAAACACCAGAGTAATTTTTACCCACACCATCCAAAGTGACCGTTCTCTGAACCAAACTGCAAAGGATAACCTACTACAGATCTTGCAGGTGGCCATTACAAACTGTGGTATGCAGCAATTCTGAGGACTATGGAACACCGCTTGAAAGAGCATAAGAGGGCATTGACATCAGGGAGCATAGCCCAGCCAGCAATAGCAGAGCATGCAGTTGACCGTATGCATGACATTAATTGGGAAGAAGCAGAAGTGGTTGATTCCCATCCGCACTACCACCAAAGATGTGTACTGGAGGCCTGGCACATCCGTACGGAGCACCAGACAATGAACCAGGACGGGGGCCCCTAGCCAGCTGAGTACAACCCCTTAATCCACAATTGAAGACCAGCTGCAGTCTGACTACATCATCATGTGCATGTTTTAACAGTTATTACTATTTTATTATTATTGTTACTATCATTCACTTCCTCTCCTCATCCCCGGTCACCTATTTTATTATTACTATTATTATCATTCACTTCCTCCCCCCACCTCTGTCACCTATTTTATTATTATTATTGTTGTCGTTCGCTTCCTCTCATCACCCCCCTGTCACTAATTCCGACATTCTTTGTATATTAATACCTGCAGTTTTTGTAACATTATCTTTGACTGCTGAGGGCCCAGGATTGGGCCGAAACATTTCAATTAAGTGACTTGGACATCGTCCAGTGATATTTTTTAGGCTAGTGGAGTTTCCATATCGTTATATAATGCAGAAACCTAGCCACACAGAAACCTTCTGAAGTTATATTTTGGCATCTGCATTTTGAAAAGGTTTGACTGTTATACTGTTAGGTTAGTTGATTCTCGCATACATTTCTATTTTGTATGTCTCAGCAGGTTAATCTGTCTTGGTTCATTTCACCAACAAAAGAACAAGTGCAGCAATTCATGGACAGCAGACTCTACCCCAAGAACTTGTTAGCAATATTGAGGGGAGGACAAGAAAGCAAGCACATAGTGATCTAAGGCTAGCTCTCCACAATGGCCGTATAACTAGTTCACGCTTAGGTGAAGTGCTGATGCCAAGAGATAACCTCCTCTAATAGTTCTGGTTAAGTCTATCATGGGCTACAAACAGCTATTTGTAGCCATGCCAGCTATCAATTGGGGACAGGAACAAGGGAACATTGCTTGACAGATGTACATAAGAGATAGGGCCCAATCCAACCAGTTAATGTCAGTTAGTGTAAGAGGACTTAGAAATCAAGTGTCCTTACAGTATCAATAATAATTCTATTGTGCATTTTGGGGGTAATATACTCAACTAAAGCATGCAAGGCTCCATTAGTCAGAAATCCAGTAGAAAACGTTTTAGCTGATCACTTGTTGCCAGTAATTCCTGGGAAAGAATTTGATGTAGTATTTTCTCTTCTAGCTTCTTCTTTTCTTCATTCAAATGCTCCACTTGGATCTTATTAGGTCATCCCTGACAGATGTGGTTTCGATCTGGTATTCTACAGAAGACACCAATGACATTTGTAGGTACATTATGCTGAAAGACGTCATTCCAGACACAATAAAGCACAGGTACACACAAACTACATCCTGGAACAATTAATGGAATGTAGAAGCTGTTATAAGTGGGTCTCTTTGGATTTGGTGGTGGTAAGGGTTCTTCTGTTGAATCAAGCACTGCATAGTTGTGTTCTTTGGTGAAATACTTCATAAATGTATCCAGCTTATTCTCACCACTTTCTTTAAGTTGAGTACGGGCTTCTTGAAGCCACTTCCTATCCTGACGATCTGCGAATCTTCTCACAGACTCATCCATCCAATCATCTAAGTTGGTGACCGACTTAATAGGATTCAGCTTACCTAACATATTTTGATTGTCAGTTATTCTGATAAGAGAATCTACCACCAATTAAAATGTAGACTAATCATTTATCTGGTAGTTAGTTTAAGAGGGAGAGCATGGAGGAGGCATTGCTGTGGCAGTTGTAGCTCAGTGGCAGAGCATCTGGTGGTCATAACTAGCTGTCCTGGGTTCAATTCCCAGCAATTGCTTCGTGTTTTTCCCTCCTATTGATGTTTGATTGATTATACTTGTGGTTTGATTATCACTTTGATTACTCATATGAAGGATAGGTTTGTAGGCTAGATGTGTGGGATTATCGTTATTCTTCCCCTCAACAAAATGTTCAGAGCATATTCGGTACCCTGTGGATGGACACCAAGACTTACCATCTGGATTCATCCAATGCACTGCAGCTATCCATCATTACCTTCGATCTTTTTTCGTTGGAAAGCGGTAAAAATGGCGAGTGAGTCCTTCAGTTGGCGATGGCTACAACCAACAATGCAATAAGATGTCGGCATCGGAGTCAATTCGAGGTACATACTCCTTACACAATGTGGCTTTTGCCTACCAGCTGATATGCACAGGTTAGGGAATTTTTGGTTCCTAGGCGACAGCATAACTGGGAAAAGGTCTATACAATAATTACAATTTAACTTAATATGATGAAATTGTCTTATTGATCTTTGTGACATCCTTCTTGGAGTTAACACCTCAGATTATGAAGGATGACAGTGTGAAATTCCTTATGACCAAACGGTTCTGTCAAGATACATTGGAATCCTATTTTGGAGAACAGAGAAGCCGAGGTGGTAAGCAATCCGACTGCGAACCAGTTTTGCACCACTGCCAACATCCCCAGAGTAAGTGAAGTGGAGGGTTGTCAGAAAAGGAAAGAGGATAGATAAGAGGATGGGAAGCAGAGATATCACAGCTAGTTATGGCAATTCTTGGAGGCACACCCAAATTAAGAACAATTCAGTAACAATTATTAATATATATAATCAAATACATTAGAAACCATACTGCTCCAGATGGACTGAGCAACATATTATATGAAGTGGTGAAATTTTGGCCATAGAGCTATTTGAAGCGACTGATTACTCACTGAAGAAGTGGAAAAAGAGGATATTAGAGTGTTCAACTCTTTACAAAGTGAGAGCGCAAGTGAACTAACTGCATCAGCCCATAGAAAAGCTTCAATTTGCTGTCTGATGATAGAATAATGATTGATTCGCTCACTCTTAAATTCATCTTCCAATAATTGCTTCAGCAGATCCTTGAAGGCTTCAACTGGACTGAAACTTGATTCCGGCATTCTGCTAAGCTAACCAATGAATGGGAGATGAATTTGAATTACTGCGCCAAAGAAAAACATATGCAGGACAACACTTACTACAATCATAGTAATAGAAGAAATAAGCCGGTCGAGTGATGGGCGAAAACTGGAACAATAACTAACATCGTAACAGCCATGCGTGAGCGTTTCCAGTCCTGGTTATGTTAGTATACTTAGTCTATCGTATAATTGTAAAATCCTTCAATTAACATTTGTTCAAGTTATTAAGAACAGCACAACCTGTAAACCTAAATGTCTAAGGAAATAAGTTCTCCTTTTAGACGTCCATTTTGAACATACGTATAACTGGCCATTTTGAACATTCGTATAACTCTGAAAATGTTCTGTAAAGTTTGCGTTTTTCGTTAACACTTCCATAATCTGTATACGTACAATATATATTTCTTCCCTTTAACAAAGAGTTATACTTTTGTTTAAATATATAATATTTTAAGCAAAGATTCTAATATAAAAACACTATCAATATATATAAATTTCGAAGAGATTGTACGTTTATATAACTTTGTGGGCGGTAATGGTATAAGGAATTTCGAGCCACAAAAGTGCTGTAAGGGCGGTAACAATCTGGTATGAAGTATTGACATCTAATTTAACTTTTATTTCCTATTTCTGAAGCAATTCCATGGAACCGACTTATAGTATATCTAATTTAAAATGGATAATCATTCTTTAAGTGAATTAAAGAAATATTTAATAAAGTATACAAAACATGTATGAAATAGAATACAATGTATAAAGCCTAATGATTTTTAATGTATAAGTAACTTTAAAAAAGGACTTGTAATAAACTGCACAAAAAGTTTGAAAGTAAAAAAATTATTGGATAATTTAGAATATATCAGTTTGTAATTTACAGAAAGGGATTAAAGTAATTTTTAGGTTTGTTCAATGTCTTCCAAATCAGCTTATATTTTAGCACTACTGTTGTGAATGATGATACAACACCTGTGCTTTTTAAAACATGCTCTTACGGTACAATAACTTAAAGAGAATGGGAATAGACAGATAGGTATGATTGTTTGGCCTGGAATGTATGCTGAGTTGGCTGGATGTTCAAATTTTGTATCCTTCCACATATATAGGGACGACAATATAAGGAAAACCCACCCTACAGGCATGGTGCTTCCATGTCAGCTACATATTTCCACTACAATCGCTACCACTGTAGCAAAAGTGGCATCTTTGAATATGGTGATTAATAGACGTTAAGCCAAATTGGCAAAGAAAGCTTAAAATAGAAAACCAACCCACTTACAGTACGTGCCAAAAGAAATGCCTGCACTTGCGAGAGATTAGAGTGCAACACTTGCTGAAAATAGTGAAAATCTTGGAGCAAGATTCGCCAACATCTCACTCATATTGAGCGCTACAATTGACAACAAATCGTCACTTTTTAGTTGTTATTGTCGACACCATATTACAATTTATAGTGATTTGTGGAGAAGAAACTATTTCTATACTTTGTGAATAGGCCAGACAGCACATGGTAGCAAGTCGAAGCGAAAAAATATACGTACGGCCAAATCAAAGTAGCATTGGCTAAAGAATCGATCGAAGTAAATATCGATTTCGGCTATTTCTGGATTCCTAAAGGACTATATATCAAGAAACAAAATTGTTCAAGGATAGGCAAAGAAGTAGAAGACCCAAGTTGCTTATCTATGAAGAGCGGCAAATGATTGACCAATGGCTAACACAGAATGTTGAATTATCCACAATCAATTTGCAGAAGTTACTTTGGAAGGCTATTAAAAATCATTAAAATTCATAAATAGATCTATTGTTCAAAGGATAGTAAGAGCTGAATTAAAGTTGGGCCTAGGTACTGCTAAAGATTAGGGATTCCAATAGGCAGAAGAGAATGGAATTTTGTGAGGATGCTTTAGCCAAAGCAGATACATTTGAAAATGTTGTCGTCACAGATGGAAGCGCCATTCAACTATTAACATACCATACAAAGGGTAGATACAAGAAAGGTTCGGAAAGTCCACTAAAGGCCAAACCAAAACATCCCTTAAAGGTACATGTGTTGGCAGATCCAGAGATCTGGAAGGACCAACAAGCATTCCCATATACATGGGATGTGTAGATGCTGATTTCTATATTAGTATACTCGAATCAGCACTGTTACCATTTCTAAAGTGACATACAGAAATGAAGCGCTTCCAACAGGATAATGACCCATGGCACACCTCTAAGAAAGCTACTGATATGATGGCAAGAAGTGTAATAAAATGGTGGGAGACACCCCCTGAAAGTTCTGATCTGAACCCAATCGAAAAGGTTTGGGCCCAATTAATTGGACACTTATGCAGACAGGTGAAGCCTATGAATTAAGCCGAAGTTGTCCAATGAATTGAAGACATTGGTCAAATAAGATCATACCAGAATTATGCACTAGATAGATTAATTGCATACATAAAGTTACACCTAAAGTCATAGATTGCAAAAGGGGACCAACTGGTGAATACTGTTTTTGTATTTTTATTCACTGTATTTGTAATTTATTATTTAATATAACAGTACCATGGTGTTACAACAGTAACAATGTATAATATGCATACGTATACAAATGCATATTATACATACGTACATACGTTTTTATTATTTCTTTCTGCTATGCTTTACTCTGCAATTTCCATTCTTCAGGGAAGCTCTGCCTCATTTCCCCTATCTTCTCAATCACAAAATCCATTATATCCTTTGTGACCTTTTCCACGATAATTGAGTAACCCATGGCCATGGATTTTAAAGGTATGTTATTCCTAGGGTTACCATTTGTTAGGTCTTATAATGGCCGAGCATCTGTTACAGTGTTGTTTATAGGTACACTCAGAGGTGCCGTATGGCTGTTCCACGTTAAACTGTTAACGCTTTTTCAAGTTAATTTCTCAGGATAGGCATAACTAATGCATTTCAAAATTTATATTTACAGTCTTCATGGTTAGAGTAATAGTTTTATTAATTTAGAAGGTGATTGAATAAAGGTTTTTACGAAATTCTCCGCTGAATTAGCACCTGTTTACAACACTCATATGGTTTGTGCTTAGTTCTTGGAAGAGATACAGCCAATTTCTGTAAATCATAGGAATGCTTCTAGGTTAAACTAAAAATCTTTCGGCCTCGGTTTTAACACAGCCTTCTCTTCTTGAGATATATAATAAAGAAAATATCATTGTTAAGTGTTATTAACAAGCATAAATTCAGCCCTAACTTCACTAATGAAGAAGGAATCGATACCAAGGCTGACAGTTTTGTATAGTAACACTTATGGGTCAATATGAAACCATTAGCGTTGTCCAACTGTTCTTCATAACAACAACACTTCGCCAACATTTTCGGCAGGTATAATGAAATTCATAAATAAAGTTAAATTAATTCTTTGTCATTTAACACTTCTTGGGTTTCAATGCAAATGCAATTAAGGGTACTTTCGGAAGTGCAATAGTCGACTGGGTATATGTATACATATATTTACAGCTTTGGCTAAAGTGTTACTTTATCTGTTTGACCTTCAATTGTGGATGTACTCTTGTTGCAGCTTATAATTATTTCCCAACAAAGGGTAAATGTTTTGAATTCGGTGAATTGGGTCTTACTAGTAGGGAGTCTTTAAAACGCGTAATAAAGAATACAGAATAGCGGCGGAATAACTAAAATGGTAGTTACTGAATGGACAACATCACCTTCATTGGAGGGAATAATTTAATTAATAGACTGTCACTTGTTATAATGACAGATACTCGTAGCACATTGACAATGACATCCATTTATATTGATTGGTCATGTGCACAGATGCTTGAGACAATACCTGGTAATGATTGGTTACGGTATTGATCTCTTCCGTTGTGTAACCACTAACGCTAAATAACGTATTCACTCTAAAGATTAAAAACGAACAGTCTTTACTAATTAGCGATTATTATTTAATGATCGCTATAAGGCAGCCTATCCCTAAGGAACAACCATAAGGTACCAGTGCTGAATAAGTCTTTAAAAGTCATGTCCTCCCTATCTTGATCTTTACCGTAAAAAGCAGTGGAATTGCATGCCTTGCATTTCTTGAACATCTTGAAGTTCCTTTTCTAACTGGCCTTACTGCGGCTTCCAGCCTTTGCTTATAGTTACAAATCGCTCCAACATCAGTACATAAGTTGTATATAGTCAGGTATGAATATGGTATGTACTCGCATTGTTATAAAGTGCTTGGTAAAAATTCTTTGTGGGTAATATGTCTACATGCAGTTAATCATTTGTCTCTAGCCTGAACAATTTATCACAATTTATTACTCCAACATTTCGATGCCTATACAGGGATTATCCTCAGGGAATGAAAAATCGGTGTTGTTGTGACATATATATAGCTAGCAAAATGAAGTATTAACCAGTTCAAACCAAATCAAAATAATTCACTGTGTGTGGTTAATGATAAACAATAAGTAGTGTAAGTAAATACTGACTATTTTACAGAGCCTGGTAAACAGACGGGAGTGGACCACGCTCCCTGTTGAGAGGGGCTCGCTCCTTCTGGATGTACCAAGATTTCAGGTACAATATTTGGTAAAAAGCCAAAAAATAAGGTCATAATAGTGTACAGAATCCCATGCAAGGACTGCAATAGCTCCTATGTAGGACAGTCCAAGAGGTCCTTGGTTGCACAACTGAAGGAGCACCAGCGAGCAGTGTTCAGAGGTGACTCAAGCTTGTCAGCATTAGCTGACCACACCATGAACACTGGTCATGAGGTAGTTTGGCCAAGTGCCATGGTTTTGGACTCCTGTCAGGCTTTTTACCAAAGATCGTACCTGGAGTCTTGGTACATCCACAAGGAGAGAGTCCCCCCTCAACAGGGAGTGTGGTCCACTGCCGTCTGTTTACCAGGCTCTGTTAAATAGTCAGTAATTACTTACACTGCTTATTGTTTATCATTAACCACACACAGTGAATTGTTTTGATTTGGTTTGAACTGGTTAATACTTCATTTTGCTAACTATATATGTCACAACAACACCGTTTTTTCATTCTCTGATGATGATCCCTGTAGAGGCATCGAAATGTTGGATTATTAAATTGTGATAAATTGTTCAGGCTAGAGACAAATGATTAACTGCATGGAAAACCTACCTAGCCACACAGGCCTATTTAAAGGAATATGTCTACATACACATTGTGTGTATATCGTGTGTAAAATCTGTAACGTATTATAAACTAACTGGAATTTCCTTCCTCGGTCGTTTCTTTATCGATGAGCTTCTCTTTGTAGTGGGGTCATTTTCGATTTCATTTTTGGCTATGTTCCTCTATGATTTTCAATTACAAAGCAAAAAATCCACTGCTTCACCATCCCTCCTGTTTCTCAGGTCGATTAAGGCCAGACAGGTTTGATTGTGTCATCAATTTAGTACTTATATTATAGACAGTTTTATTTTTACTTCTACTGTTTATTGAAAGCTGAAATGTAACAGAACGTTTAGGATACTATTCTAACTAAAATATATGTTACAAGCAAGGAGAAAAACCAAACCTCCCTAAGAAGAATTAAAGAAATAAGAAGACCTACATCGCCAATTAAGAAACAAAAACGACAATGTATTTAACATAGAATTACCCTGATTTTTGTACCTTATATATTAACGTTTTCCTTGATATCTATTACATGTCCAACTCGCGCTTGCTAAGGTCACTACTTTGTTGAGATATAAGCAAAAGATTGTAAAACCGAAACGAAGCTGGAAGCTTCAATACACTTTACTCACACAAAAATCTCCCACAAAGAGGCGAACAGCACAACCGACGTAAAACTAATAGTTGCTTATATACTAATTGCCAAACAATACTACTACAATGATTCTTTCATTGCCGTCAGAGTTTACTTCCAAGTCTTCTTCGCCATTTGTATAAATCAACTTTGTGGTCAGTGGGAGTCTTCCTTGGATTCTGCTCATTGCAATCAACTCCCTTACCAATCACTGAAAGACATTCAGTCCCATATTCTTGCAGATATATACAAATTCTAAGTTACAATAGAGCATCAGCAAATTGTATATACATAATTGAGATACGAAAGTGCAAGTATTGCCTCATCAATATTGTATTTATATTTCCTGCATGAAAGTAAAAATAACTACTATTAAACTTATATATGCTTACTATGATGCAGGTGTCTTTGGAAGTAAGAGATTGGCTGTTAAACCTTTTAGCAACCTATCACTCCAAGAGGTACGTAGGGAGTTGGCAAGTAGGAATCTCAATTCTACTGGTGATGGGAATTTGATTAGACGACGGCTGACGGAGCATTTAGGAGGGTTGCAATGGGTTCTCCTCTCCTATAGTCACCAATCTGAAAGAACAACTAGAAATACTTAACCTACAGCATTATGCTATCAATGACTTTGAGCCTCGCCATGCAATCAAGGGTCATCAAATCAATATCTTTGCTGAATTGCCCCATATAACTGCCTAAAACATTAAAGATGGTGTAAAGCAACTTCCTGACATGTGTCTTCAAAAAGAGAGAATAACAGGAGCTGATTGCGATCCACAGCCATTGTGCTCTGCACCTATCTATTAGGGAAGGTCTCTCCTTACATAGAAGGATTAATTGGGAGTATTGTTCTGATTGTTGAAATCAGCTATCTTCCTGAAGAGAAGTGTACACCTCGTTCTGTTCTTCAACTTTATAACTTATCTTGAATAAGCCTGTGTGGCTAAGTTCATCAATCATGATTCAGATTCAAACTATCACTAGCGAATTGAAACAGATGTTTCATCCAACGTTTCGGTAGCAATTTCAGCTACCTTCATCAGGGATTAATGACAAAGGGTATAGCTACACAGTTCTTAAGTTGTAAGTTCATAAAATGATTGTGGTGAGTTGACAGTTAATGATATGATACCATTCAGTGAATCCAAATTGAATAAAGGAAATAAAGGAGAAGGTAAAATGATAGTATATAACTAGTTGAGGAGGGCCTTGTATTCAAGAGGAAGAGTCCCCTTTTCCCTGTTCAAGGTATTAGGATGGTTCTGGATGTGCCAACTTTCAAGAAGGCATCGTGTGGTGACATATGGGTTGGAGTCTATTACTTCAGCTGAAGATAGGTCAACACAATGGCCCGCGGACCATACATGTTCAGCCAAAGCAGATGCTGTCACATCACCATTTCTGATGGCACGACGATGTTCGGGCAGTCTGTGGTTTAGACTACGTCCTGACTGTCCAATGTATACCTTATTGCAGTCCGAACATGGGATTCGGTAAACTATCCCTTTGCGCTGGTTAGATGAAATTGGATCCCTAGGATGAACCAGCCTCCTCCTCAAAGTGTATAGGGGAGAGAAGATGACTTTGATATCTAATGGTAGGAGGATTCTTCTAAGAGTCTCGGATAGTCCTGATATATATGGGACGGTAAGGCTGGTCTTCGGTCTTGACCTGCTGGCACTCTCTCTTCTTGGTTCAACATTTGAGTATCTATGGATAAATCCAGTTGGGTAAGCTTTCTTTTGCAGAGCTTCCACTACTCTTTTTCCTCAGCTGTTCTCCCACAGCAGGTAGATGAAAATGTGTGGGCCCTCTCCACTAGGGTTCTCACAACAGCAGCTTTGTGAGCCACTGGGTGGTGGGAATTGAAAGCCAGGTTCTGATCAGCTTTCCGGAATACAGACGTAGAGATGGAACCATCAGATTCTCTATGAACACACACATCTAGGAAGGGTAATGTACCCTCTACCTCTACAGATTGTTCTTCAGATGTAAATTGGATGTGTGGATTGATATTCAGATGGTGGAGAAACTGCCGAGCATGGGTGTGAGGAAGTATCATATCATTAACTATTAACTCACCACAATCATTTTATGAACTTAGAACATAAGAACTGTGTAGCTATACCCTTGGTCATTAATCCCTGATGAAGGTAGCTGAAATTGCTACCAAAACGTTGGATGAAAAATCTGTTTCAATTGGCTAGTAATAGTTTGAATCTAAATCATGAACTTTATAACTTAACATGGTATCATCATGAACTTCTCCTACACCTTATTCCTAACCCAACTTCTATGACACGCCAGACATTATTTGGTTCCTATTGACAAGACATTTCCTGCCATGCAGCTACTCAGCACCACCTTACCTCTTTGCGTTCCGGTAATACAGAGTTTGAAGGGCGTCTGTTTGGTCATATCTGCCGAGTATAAGAAAGCTGTACTAACAGAAACCCGCAGAATGTTGTAAGCCAGGTTTTCATTTGTCTGCAATCCCTACTTAACGATGGGAATGTACAATTAAAGGAAAGCAAAGTGATGAGAGCTGCTTAAGGTTTAATGCAGTATAGAGGGACATCAATTTCTAAGGAGTATATATCAAAGCCGATGAAGAGCTGGTTGGTCCACTTGAGACGTATATCCCCATATCTATCTAATGGGGAAGGGATATGGTGGACTCAAGTTTCCACCATGTACCAGTTTTTTGATGGAGAAACCCACCATAACTTCCACTAACAAGGCACTCGTCTAGAGCACTATAGGGATATGTCACCAAAAGCTCTTAACAACATGATTCAGCAACACTGGCAAACCATACTAGAGAAGATCACAATTCCAACACCATATATACAATTGTATGACCACCAACGATATCCAACAGAAAAGATTTACTTCAATTCTGCGTGCTCATCTAAATCTCCACTAACACCACAAAATAATCCCTCTACTCCCACAACATCTGTTGTCACTACACCATCAGCCCCCACTTTAAGTATGACCACCCCTAACTATACACCAATACCTGCTGTTGTGTATTTGGAATCATGTAAAGACAGTGATGGAGAAACACAAGGAAGGTAAAGTAACCATGAAAATTTCTCTTCGTTAGGTACATGAATTATTATGATGTCTGCATGTTAACTATACCTTACATATACCTTCATAATCTATTACTCTATAGCTATTGAAAGCAATTATGCCCTTGATTGTGTAAATGATGTGGATGGTGTGGACATACCAGAAAAGACAGTTGTAGAAGGTGCATGATTTGTACATGATAATGTCAAATACATGTACTTACTTATTTTCTTACTCTCTCACCTTCAGAATCACAGCCACCATTGAAGGCAAGTCATTCCAGAATGATCTGTGATGTAATTGGCCTTTCTAAGGACTTACTTAGGTATGATAACCTACGCAGTATTTTGAAAGAGAATCAATCAGAAACCCACAGTAATGACCACAGGTAGCATGATACCTTGTTGGCTCTACTGCAAGATCAAGCATTGCAAAATACGTCTACGCTCTTGGAACATTACTTTTAAAATATAAACAAACAATAGAACAATTTTTTCTTGATTAGAATACATAAAGAAAACTGTTTTCATGAACTATTGCCATCCTCCATTTTAAAATACATGACATCATCATCACTGTTGAGAATTAATGCTAATGATTGTTTACATACGCTACCCACAATGTAAACAAGAGTGGTGAACACAACAGGAATTTGTCCAACACCTCTTGCCAGACCTTAACACACCTGAGTTCGTTAAATCAATGCGGAAAAGCATTGAACCTACCAAAGAAAGCAATAAACCAATGTGAAAAAGCTACTGCAACTTTAGCATTTGTAAATTGGCCGTAAATGACTTTGTTGCCTTTTTGTATTCTTTATCTTCATAAGTACGAAATAAATGAAATTTGCAATAAAGTAAAACGATTTCATAAAGATTAAGAACGAAGCTCGGACGTATCACATATTCTTATGGTAACTAAGAAGGGTGCCATTTACCGCTTCCAGACTTCTTATGGTGCAAGATGTGTTAAGGACCTTTTCAAGGCAATACTAACTAACCATGGGCTAAATTATGCTGAATTAACCACAACATAGGCTGTAGCAAGTGGACGGATTCGGGAGCATCTGTATCCTTGGTCCAGGAGGATGCAGTCATGCGGCTGCCGGGATCGCAATTGGTAAGTAAAGCCAGTGTGCACGTAGTGTCAGCAATGGGGGAGCCTATTCCAGTGTTAGGTCGTGTCACCCTGCCTGTCCAGGTAGGGCCTATCAAGGTCGATCACCCCTTGGTGGTAGTGCAGTCCTTGATCACCCCTGTAATCTTAGGGATCGACTTTCTGCAGGCACATGGCCTTATCTTGGACTTTACCACCACACTGGAGCATGTTACCGCACGACCTATCCCAGACAGCAGCCTGAACAAGTGTGATCAGCAAGTTCTCTAAAAAGCGAGGAGGACAAAAGCCAAGGTGTGCGCTATTCAGGAAGCAGCCGGGCTTTCAGAAGAAGCCATAGATGATTGTGCAATCCCCAAACTTGGTGAGTCCAACAGTTATGACATGCCATCATGCCCCAGAGCTAAGCTTTCCTCCGTTTTAGACGAACACCGTGAGCTATTCTGTGATGCACCAGGAAAAACTGATATGGCAGGGCACTTCATCCCCACTACAGATTCACCAATCAAGATCCCACCTCGCAGGACACCGGCTAATTATCGAGCTAAGGTGGAGGACCAGCTTCAACAGATGCTGTCAGCGGGGATCATTGAAGAGAGCTCAAGCCCTTGGTTTTCGTCCACAAGAAGTCCGGGGACCTGAGACTGTGTGTCGACTATGGGGAGCTTAACAAGAGAACGGTGAAGGACACATACCCCCTGCCCAGGCCTGATGAGGCTCAGGATCGTTTAGCAGGATTAGCTGTGTTTTCCTCATTAGATTTGCGGAATGGATATTGGCAACTACCAATACACGAGAGGGACCGACCGAAAACAGCTTTCTCCCCAGGGCCAGGACTTGGACTGTTCCAGTTCTGCCAAATGTCCTTCGGCCTATCAGGTGCACCAGCGTCATTTCAGCGGCTCATGGACAAAGTTTGTCTTGGGTTGCCATTTGTTACAACCTACCTAGACGATGTGCTGGTACACTCTGCCAACGATGAGGACCATGTGAAGCATCTTCAAGAGGTGTTTCAGCGCCTCAGCCAAGCCGGACTCACACTGAGGGGGAAGAAATGCCGCTTCGGTATGTCACAGGTTGCATACCTTGGCCACATGTTCTCCCCTGAAGGAATGGAACCAGACCCCCAGAAGATTTCAGCAGGGAGGGAGTGGATCACACCTACTGATGTCAGTGACCTCTGCAGCTTTCTGGGACTTGCCTCCTATTATTGCCGGTACATCCAAGGATTTGAGGACATTGCTGCTCCTTTACACCACCTTACATCAAAGGGGGTTGCCTTCCATTGGGACACGGCCTGTCAATCTGCATTTGAGCAATTGAAGGCAGAGCTCACCGAGACCCCTGCCCTGGCTTTTCCTGACTTTAGCCAGGCAGCTGCTCCATTCCATCTGCAAACGGATGCCAGTGCCACAGGGATTGGTGCAGATTTGGAACAGGATGGTCATGTTATAGCCTACACCAGTCGCGTCCTGTCCTCTTCAGAGCGTAACTATAGCGTTATCCAGAGGGAGTGCTTGGCAGTAATATATGCCCTCAAGCAATTTAGGCACTACTTGCTAGGATGACACTTCATCCTGTTAACCGACCACACCCCGCTGCTGTGGTTATCAGCCCAGAAAATGGAGGGTATGCTCGCTCGTTGGGCCTTGGTCATGCAGGAGTATTGCTTCATGACACAGCACCAGAAGGGTAAGGACAACGGTAATGTCGATGCACTATTTCGGTGGTCACAGACAGATGGTGATGGCACAGTTTCTACTGTGTGTGCTACCAACCGGGAGGACATTTGACAGCACCAGCAGAATGACCCTATCATATCAGTGATCCATAATGACCTGTATGCCTCAGCATCCCCACCGAAGAACCAAGCATGGCACGTACCTCTGCTGTCTCAGTATCGCCAATTGTGGCCTCAACTGAAGATGAGGGATGGGATTGTTTACCAGAATTACATACCCGGGCCATCCTCTGTTTCTGTCACGGTCCCTCTCGTCCAAGTGTCATTGCAGCCTTCGTTTCTTTCCCAGTGTCACGACTCCCCTCAGGCAGGACATTTGGGGGCTGAGAAGACAGTCAGCCCATTGCGACAACTGGGCTATTGGGTTGGCATGTTGCAAGAGGCCGAACGTCACTGTCAGGCATGCCCCGCATGCCAAAGGGCGAAGCCACCAGCTCTGCCGAAAGCACCGCTTACCAATGTTCCCATTGGCTGTCCGTGGGAAATGGTTGCTGTGGATATCCTCCAACTTCCTCAGTCCTGTCAAAATAACAAATACCTACTTGTGATCCAGGACTATTTTACAAAATGGGTTGAGGCCATTCCACTCCCTGATCAGACAGCCAACTGGATAACTAGAGAGCTAGTGCATGTCTTCACCTGATTTGGTCTTCCAACCATACTCCACTCTGACCAAGGTGCAAAGTTTGAAAGTATGATCCTCCGCCAGACCCTGGAGGCATTTGGAGTACGCAAGTCAAGAACCACCACTTATCATCCTCAAGGGGACGGAATGGTGGAGAGGTTTAATCGAACTCTCCTCCTGTAGAACGTTCCGCGGCTACCCTCAGTCCATTCGCAGACTCTCAAACCTTGCTGCTGGGAAAAGTACGGAATTCCATATCGGGTAATTTGCGGAATTCCGTAAGGAAATTGTGACATGTACTGTACCACAGCTATAATAATGAGAATATGCTAATAGCTTTTGAAGCAGTGAGGGAGCATTCGCAGAGCTTGTTAGGTGTATGGTGTGCCAAGGACAACCTTGCAAGATAGGGTATCTGGTAGGATCAGCCTTAGTGCCAAAAATCTGCTGACAGGTGAGGAAGAGAGCAGAGTTCCTTGTTGGCTGTGCCTCCATTGGTTATGCAAAATCATGTAAGGAGGTACTAGCTATTGTGCAACAAATCCTTGATGCTGGAAATGCTAATGTAGAAGTGACAAAGGGCTGGTGGGACTCCTATCTGAAAAGACATCCTAAGCTTATTTTGAGACACACAGAGCCAATTTCATACGCACGGGCTATGGCAACCAATCCTGTAGATATTTTGACTTATTGGAAGAGACTTTACATGAAAATGGGCTCAATGATCAGCCAGCTCAAATCTTCAACTGTGATGAGACAGGAATGCCTCTAACAAACAAGCCAGGAAAGGTTGTTGCAGGTGTTGGCCAAAAACATCCTTACTCCATTGCAGGTGGCAATAAGTCCCAAATCACAGTTTTAGCTTGGCTAGTACAACTGGGTACAGCATCCCATTAATGGTTGTGTTTGATTGCAAGTCTGTGAATAGTGCCCGGCACCTTCTATGGCCTTTCAAACAGTGTTTGGATGGATTCAGAACTGTTTCAGGAGTGGTTTAAAAATCACTTCCTTCTCCATGCTCCCCCAGTTCTACCAATTCACCTCTTACACGATGGCCATTCATCACACTACCAACTGGAGCTGCTGCGCATTGCACCCAAAGAAGGCAATATTATATTTTGCCTCCCTTTCCACACAACACATCTACTGCAGCCAGTAAATGGCTGCACCTTTAGTTCTCTAAAGGGTACTGGGGAGAAGAATTCCATCTTTTCTGTAGCCGCAATCCAGGAAAGTTGTTAATCGATACAACATTTCTTCAATTTTTCACTCAGCTTGGGTAGAGGGAAAGTCCATGCAAAATGTTATTGCATGTTTTAGGGAGGTAGGTGTCTACATTACAAATAGAGATAAGGTACTGGGAAAACTTCCAGCTGCACTCACAAATGATGTTCAATCTCAGGAGTCCTCATCCATCCCGGTGCCTAATGCTTCCTTTTGCACCCTTCAAGTCCAGTCCTCCCAGCACTGTGTACAAAAAACACCACAGCCATAAGTATTGAATACGCCACAGCCACTTCCATTGCCCACACAAGACAGCAGTGGTACAACACACAGTGCCTCAATGATGCTCAGGAAGACCCCAGTAACCTCTTCTCTTTCTTTCTCATTTACTTTAACCGAAAAGAGACAGTTTCAGGTACGTCTAGAAGAGGGGTATGACCTTCCTAATCCAAGGTATTCACAGTGGCTATACACATTGCTATTCACAGATGTCACAATTGCAAACCACCAAAATCCATCCTTCAGAGGATTCTCCAACCACTGCCTCCACCTGCACAAAGAAAGATTGGGAAATATACCAGAGGGGCCCAAGTCCTAACAAGTGTACAATGCAGGCAGGAATTGTTTGACAAGGAGCAGAAGAAATTGAAGATAGCAGAAGAGAAGGAGCAAAAAAGAAAAAAGGCAGAAGAAACCCAGGAACAGAAAAGAAAGAGGGCAGAAGGCGTGAAGCAGCAGAAAAGAAAGAAGGCAGAAGAGAAGCACCAGGATGAAAGAAGAAAGACAAAGAAAAGCAGATTCTGAAGAAAGATGAACAAAAAAGGAGAGCAAAGAAGTTGAAAGAGGCACAACAAGGTACATGAATAGGTATATATTTTGCATATATAACAGTGTGTGCATGTATGCCTATATATAGCACTCTCTCAAAATATATTTGTCATCCTTGAACATGTAGATGTTTTGCATGCATGCAAATCAATAAAACCCATACTATTTGTTGTAAAAAATTGGTTAATTATTATTGATTGTTAAAAAAACAAGTATTTCGAGTTTAAAAACTGGTGGGACTGCTGCCCCCCGAATTAACTCGAACTACTTGGCCGCATCGTTGGGCTTTAATATATATATTCTTAATCCTAATGATTGAGGACACTTCAGGGATCATTCCTAAAGAACGGACCAACGGCCATATGCAAACAATGACGTCATATTACGTCATAATACGCGTAACGTGACGTGACGTCATCATTTGCTACCAGATTGCACAATCATTTTATCATTATACTCGCCCTTTCTTACAGTGCATATTTCACAATCGCGTCGCATAGCAACGATGTCAGAACATGGCCGTCGTAACGCTATCGTACACATATATATCTAGAACTCTGTTTTCACGTGTGCAATTTTAATTACCTTACCATACCTTTAATTAAATTTATAAAATTATGCGATTTAAGCGGATTTCCTGTTTTTGAAGGAATTTTGCCGCGCAATTCGAAAGATGTCTTTGTTAGACTTTGGAAAAATCATTTTTGGCTCTAAAGATCATATAATTTCCTGGATGCAAACTAAGCACTTGCTGGCATCTTGAAGAGACTGCCCCACATGCAATGCCCAAATGGAATGGCAAATCAGTTTTGATATCACTGATGGTTACAGGTAATCAAAACTTGTTTACATAGCTACTGATAACAATTATAATAATAAATACCAAAATTAATATCTCAGGTGGAGATGTACAGATAGCACTTGCAGGAAAAGTGTTTCAGTTAGGGAGGGTAGCTTCTTTTCCAAGTCACGCTTAACCCTTCAGCAGTGGCTGTTGCTTTTGCACTGGTGGATACGTGAGTATCCAGTGGGGGATGCTGCTGAGGAGGCCAAAGTGAACAAAGATACAGCAGGGGCTGTATACCAGTGGTTGCGGGAGGTATGCAGCACAAAACTCCTTAACACCATAATTGAACTTGGTGGACCTGGAACCATGGTTCAAATCGACAAATCACTATTCAGGCACAAACCAAAGGTGAGTAGATAAAAACAGAGTACTAGTTTAATAAAAAAACATCCTAATATTCTTATTTTCCCTCACAGTACCATCGAGGACGTGCTACAAGTTGAGAAGTATGGGTTTTTGGAATGGTAGATATATCCCAGACTCCAGCGCTGGGATACATGGAAATTGTGGGGCAGACACGCACTGCAGCCACTCTACTACCCATCATACAAAGGCACACAAAACCAAACACCACCATCCATTCTGACCAGTGGAGGGCGTACAACAATGTGGGAACCCTACCAACAGTAGCCAGTCATGCCACTGTTAATCATTCCCTACATTTTGTGGACCCCACCACTGGTGTGCATACACAAAATATAGAGAGCTATTGGTGCAGGGTAAAAACTAAGCTTAAGCGAATGAAGGGATGCCATGAAACTCATCTGGCGGGGTATCTAGATGAGTTTATGTGGCGTGAGAGGTATGGGCCGTCATCTGCATTAGTAAAGCAGAAGATTATAGGGGATATAGCAACACAGTATCCCCTGCCTTAGCTATTTTTCTATATTTTGTATATCCACCATTTTCATCTATTTAACCACTTTGTGTTCTTTGTAGACTCAGCATCATATTTGATATCATATTTATTCACTAACATATTTTCACTCACACTAATACACTGTGGCACTTTTAATTTGCTGTCTCCATTAACTTGCCTCTTCTATGTAAACAGCTCTGGTCCTAGCTATAAATGCGTACGATAGCGTTACGACGGCCATGTTCTGACATCGTTGCCATGCGATGCGATTGCAAAATATGCACTGTAATTAGTCAAATAAAAACTTTAAGAAAGTGCGAGTATAATAATATAATGATTGTGCAATCTGGTAGCAAATGATGACATCACGTCGTGTGATGCGTATTATGATGTAATATGACGTCATTGTTGGCATATGGCCGTTGGTCCGTTCTTTAGGAATGATCCCACTTCAGTGTCCTGAACATTCTAAATATTGATGGAAAACTTTGTTAACTAAAGCTTCCTGAACGTCGCTATTTGCAAAAATGATGTATTGACGTATAAAATAAGTGTTATAATAGTTGCGTATGAACTCGTATTATATATATATACATATAACTTGTACTGTATATATATATATATATGTGAGCACCGCCAGTAATAATCGCAGAAAATGTCACCGTAACCAAAAATGACTTTCTTACATAAAACATATCTATGGACATTAAAGAATAAGCGTACGAAGTTTGGTTATGATTCGTAGGTTCTTGGTGGAGAAATCACTGTTTTAATAACCCTACCGTCAGCCGTACATCGTAGAGTATACAGAAACGTCGTAATATTACTAGGATATTATAGCGCACGTGCTTTTCTCGTGACCGTGGAAAAGACGATGGAAGTGTTCCTAGCAAGTCAATCGTTTATTTTAGTATCTTATAGCGCTCAAGAGCTTTGAAGGTTAGTTGAATCAATAATAAAACTAAACTGTAGTCAGATATACGGTTAAATAAGGTTAACATGGTTTGCTAGCTGCTAATCACTAGAAATGTTATTTCTTTGCTCTCTTAGCCCGTCCATTTAAATTAATCGGCTCGAGCTAGTGCCTGCCGTTTGTTACCAGCTGTAGAGTAGATAGTTGAAGATGTAATTAGGTGTGGCCATCGAGCTCTAGGAATATACTTTTCACACATTTGCTTCAGGTGGCCTAACTTGTCTTTTCCAAGACTTTTGATGGTCTCTGAGTAGTTAGTGAGGCTTGGTAGGTCTCCAGTTTTATTCATGTTGATAGTTTTCAGGGTGGTACTGTCATCCCTTATTCCTTTGACCTCTGCATAACCAGCAGACTGCAGGCACTCCCTCCAAGAATAAATATCTTCACCTTGGCTGATCGAAGTGTTGTTGTACCTGGAGTATACAGACCCAAGGTATTCCTGGTTGAAGACATCACTGCAATTATAGGTTTTTGAACATGAGGCAAATAAACGGTCTGGAGAAAATTTGTATGACCAGCAACAAGAAAGTAGATGTGTATTGAGCTAAGTTTCTTCAGTTCTACCATCTCTTTTGCCCATGAAATTAAGTATTTGTTCTTGTTTGTACTTGTGGCATTATCAAGAAACGGAAGTACACGATTAAGCCAAGGATTTCCTTCTGTACAGATAGTATGTACTTTTGAAGAAAGGAAATGGTGTGATCCGTATTCTTTGGACCTACTTCCTCGCCAAAGATGTAAGTTTGTGTACTGTCTTCACGGTGGTCGATGATTCCAAATATGTCGTCGGAGTGCTTCATCATATAGTAAGTTGGCCCAGGCTGAGGGGAATGACCCCAGTATGGAATCAATTTGGGCTGCTGATAGTCAGCACTTAGGACTAAGGTAAATTTATGCTTATCTGTGGCATTATTCAAAGTTCTCCAGTCATCTCTACACTTCTTCATCATTTTATTGTAAAATTCTCTTGCCTACTTGGCATTGCTAAGGTGGTCACCTTTCTGTTGATTTATGGTGGTAACTTGACCTTCAAGATGTCGAAGCTGCTCTTCTGTGCAATTACCTGATTCCTTTATCTTCCGCAGGATATAGGAAGATCGCTTCAGCTCTATTTCCAATGACCTGCAAGTGTCACAGTAGTCTTCCTTGTGTGGGCAAATGCCAGTTCGTGGAAAAATTTCATGCAGATGTCTCCTAAATGTGGCTGCTCCCATCCCTTTGTGACCCAGACCTACTTGGGCCCAATTGAATTCTGCAACTACAGATGTCTGCATTTTCTTATCATAGCCTTTTTCTGATTTTTTAGGAGGATCTATTCTGTCAAACTTACTGTCACAAAGTAAGAAAGATGACCATGACTCTCCTCGCTTCTGCCATTTGGATGGGTTGTGTTTGTTACAAACACTTTGAAGTCCTAAGGTGATCAGATATTAGGATATAATGACTGATGTAAATGTAGATTGGTTTTCTGTTGTGTATGTTTTACTTTAAATTGTAAAACTACTCATTATGAAATTTATTGAATGATACACCATTTAACTCTGATAGGACTCACATCAATTACTTGTTTTTCCTGCCTATTTGATGGTTTTCCGGCCAGTTCATGGCGGCCATAAGGATATCTCACAGTTACAATGTCTTCTCTTTGTAGCGTTTTCCACCATTCCTTCAAGGACATAGTTATGCTTTCTGGCATAACAATTGAATCCAAAAGATTTTGGTCCTCAATGGTTTCCTTACTAAGAGATTTTAGAGGGGTGGTATTTTGATCTCTTTTTATTCCTCGCAGCTTTGTTAATCTTCCTTCATGCAGATCAAATTTAAGCAAGTATGCATGTATAGCAATACATATAATTCCCCTGACTGTCAAACATATTTTGCAAAAGCCATTCATTTTGTTGTTGAATATTACGGTGTTGTTTAGCATGAGTCGTTGGAGTCGAGTGAGATAATACCTGGTTATGGAGAACTTTTCCATGCATACCAGCAGCTTCAAATGCAGGAACAAGCTTTTCAAGCCGTGGAGAACAGACTGAGCAGCTAGTTTTGCTCCTTTTATGTTGGTTTGGTGTAGTACTAATAGATGAATACTCTGGGGAAGTCCCTAAGTCATGCTTTTTGTAGGCTACATTTCCAGAGGTTGCAGGAGTACTCTTCGTTAACAGATTGTTGTCTACAGGTAAGCTAGACTCTGGCGAACAACTCTTTAAGCTGTTAATAGTCGAAGATGGATCCAAAAATCCATTTTCGAAGGGTGGATTAAATTGCCAAAATCGTAGACAAAGCTTCCGTGAATCTATAATTTCCCACCTAAATCTTCCCGCCTAAGCTTTGTAAGGTCATATAAAATCAATTTTAGCTTCATACGAGTTTTAATGAAGAAGAAACAGCACTTTTTAGAACCAAAACGTTTTCGGCCATTTTCTCAAAAATTGTAGGTGGACATTTTCTGCGATTTCTACTGGCGGCACTCACATATAGTACTACACAGTGCAAGTTACAAATTTATACACGGATGCAAGTGGCTCCAAAGATAATCACACTGAGGTATATAATATAATAGGGATGCAAATGACTCCCAAAATAAACACAATCAGGTATATCAAAGGCTATAAGACTTTTAGCCACACTGAAATTCTCAACTGCTGCATACAGAGGAGTAGTCTCTACAAATCATATAAGGTTAAACACATGGCAATCCAATTAGTTTTTCACACCTTAGTGTGACAAAGTAGCAGCGAACTTTGCTAACCTAGGGACCCTTAGTTGCTAGGTAATCTATTATTAGAATCCCGGTATGTTTGCAACCTTTTTGATTAGCTGTAATCTTTGCTAAACTTCCCATTAGATCATTGTCCATATATAGTATCTCTTAATTTTAAGTGTTTGTTAGAGATTGCTCTCTAGAACGTTCTGTCTTAGATCGTCCCCTATAATTTTGAAGATTTGAGTTTTGTATTTTGAGGATATTATTGAAGTTGTTAACGTGTGTGACAGCCTAAAAGTGCGTTCGTGACATTTTGGTGGCAGTGGTGGGATTCCTATAACGACCTTCAGAAAGCCGTAATCGAAAGGGACTGGTATAGACAATGACCAGCTGAACTGTAGGAGCTAGGAATGAACAAGAGCCTGAAGAGGCTCAGAGAGCACTCTTAGAAATCCTTAGACAGCCACAGAGACAACAAGAGGCGCAACAGACGATTCTGATGGGAATGTTGGAACAACAGAAACAGAGTCTGGAGGCACACAAAGAGAAGATCGCTTCTCTGCTCAGGCGATGACAAGTCTTGGAGGGAGGTGAGGGACAGACCCGCATTCCTCCCCCATTATTCCAGAAATTACAGCCAGAGGATGACATTGAGAATTTCTTGGCCGTATTTGAATGAATCGCCACACAGCAAGGCTGGAAAGAAAATGTAAGGGCCACGCAGCTGGTAAGGCTTCTTACTGGTAAGGCCATGGCAGCGTATGAAGGGATGATGGTGGAAGAGGCAGGTGACTATCATAAGGTGCGCAAGGCGACCCTAAAAAGATATGATATCAATGAGGAGAGTCACCGCCGCAAATTCCGGGGAGACCGGAAGAAGTCAGGAGAAACCTATCGGGAGTTCATTCACCGACTTGTTGAGAAATTCCAAAAATGGGTAAAAAGTCAGAATATGCCCATTGAGAATGTTATGGTTCTTGAGCAGTTTTATCAGACGGTCCCGGAGGAGTTGGCAGTTTGGTTGAAGGACAGGAAGCTACCCTTCCTTGGAAGAGGTTGCTGAGCTTGCTGATGACCACCTGCTAACCCGGAAGAGCACAAGTGGCCAACAAATCAGGAGGCTGGAGCCCAGAGACCCAGCTAAGGGGCACCTGTAGTAGATGAGGGATCAGAAGGCACAACCAGGGAGACAACCAGTCAGAAGCCAGGGCCTCTGGTGGAGCAGAGATCAAACACCAACAGACAGGGGGACAAGCAGTGCTACCAGTGTGGGCAATATGGGCACCTAATGTATAACTACCTGAAACGAGAGGAGAGCAACGAGAAAGGAGTTTCCAAACCGACCATGATGACATACACTGGCATCCCGTGGAATGCTGATAGCCAGAAGCACCTTAAGTACAGGCAACTAAATGGGAGTAAGGTACGTGTCCTGATTGATACTGGCAGCGAGGGGACTCCAGTCGCAGCCCACCTGCTGAGAGGGGAGCAGAGCCTAGGAAGGGGATCACTGCCCATCCAGTGTGTGCATGGTGACACTGTCCATTACCCAAGGGCCAAGGTGAGGCTAACGATCGGGAGGCTAGATGAGGAGGTTGAGGTAGTAGCCGTGCCTAGGTTGCCAGTAGCGGTCCTGCTAGGGAGGGACTTGTTGGTGTATACTGGGATTGTACCAGAGTACCAGAGTCTAGTGGTCATGACCCACAGCAAGAGCAAGATGGCTCCAAGTGAGCAGGAGGCCGAGGATGGCCAGGGTGACACTCTGGTGCCCGAGAGCACTCAGGCTACAGGTGGGTTTGGGGAAGGTACTCCAGATGATGTTGCTCTTGTCCCTGAGTTAGGTGGGGTAGGTGACGCCGTGACTGAGCCGAAGGAAAATGAGGGACTGTATTTCCCGAGATGAGGGCTGACCACCTGAATAGCAGATTCCCAGACTGAGGGAGGGAGGAGGGGTGGCCGTTGACCTGCTATATAGTTCAATGACTGCTAACCTCCAATAGGAGCAGAAGGAGGATCCCAGCCTTACCAACATGAGGGCCATGGTGGGAGATGTGGGCTCACGAGACAATTCACTTTATTCTTGAGAAGGGATTCATTTATCGAGTGTGGAGGCCAAAAGGGGCAATGTTGGGAGATGTAAGGAGCTGTCAACAGTTGGTCTTGCCCAAGAAATACCGGCAAGTTGTTCTACAGCTAGCCCATGACATACCCATGAGTGGGCACCTTGGAATTACCAAGACCAAGGACCGGATCGTCCAGAGATACTATTGGCCGAGAGTCTTCCAGGATGTGGCTGCTTACTGCAGGTCTTGTCCAGTTTGCCAAAGGTCTGGAACTAGGAAATTGCCTAGGCCCCCTCTGAGGCCAATACCCCTGGTAGAGAGACCTTTCCAGAGGATAGCAATTGACCTGATTGGGCCTCTCCCCAAGACGGCACGAGGGAGCCACTTCATCCTAGTGATCTGCGACTATGCCACCAGGTATCCAGAGACTGTGCCTCTGTCCTCCACGGAGGCCAGCTGCATTGCCAGGGAGCTGGTAATATTCTTCTCCCATTCTGGGATCCCCGAGGAGATACTGACGGATCAAGGGGCTAATTTTATATCAGGCCTGTTAGAGGAAGTGTAGTCCTTCACATTAGACGCATCCATACCACCCCCTACCACCACAGACGGATGGTCTGGGGGAGTGTTTCAATGGCACCCTGAAGTCAATGCTGAAGAAGTTCAGTAGTAGTAGCCAAAGGGTTTGGGATGAATACCTCCCTTACCTTCTATTCGCCTACAGGGAAGTTCCACAGGAGTCAACTGGTTTCTCTCCCTTCAACCAGCTATATGGGAGAAAGGTCCGAAGACCCTTGGACGTTCTCAGGGAGGAGTGGACCGGGGAACACCGAGCTAAAGAACCCATCCAACAGCAATTGCTAGAGATCCATAGCCGTATGAGGGCCATGACAGAGTTGGTGCAGGAGAACTTAAAGAAGGCTCAGGAGAAACAGACGGTGTACTATGATAAGGATACCAAGGCAAGGGTGTTGCAAGTGGGAGAGGAGGTGCTAGTACTGTTATCCAGGGCTGGAAATCCGCATAAACTTGAATGGGCAGGACCATACAAGGTCATCCAACAAATATCCCCTGTCAACTACAAATCGGCACCCATGGCAGACGGCAGGCTGATAAGGTAGTGCATATTAACCTGCTGAAGCAGTGGCATCCGCAATCCTGTGAAGCACTTGTTGGAGTTGTTCCTGAGGGAGGTGAGATAGAGGGCCCAGATGGGGACTTGGAAGGTTTCTACCCTGAACCAGCAGTGGAAGGTCAGTCAATAGCTGTATCTACAATGATTAAGAGTCAATATCTTCCCCTAGCAGAGCAGGAGCAGTTCCAGCAGCTGGTTGATGACTTTTCTCAGGTGTTCTGCGATTAGCCTGGTCGGACTCAAGTAGCAGAACATCATATCTATGTAGGTGGTGTTGCCCCAATCCATCAGAAGCCATACCGTTTACCCTGCTCTCAGAGACAGCTAGTGCAGAAGGAACTTCAAAGGATGCTGGATGGTGGCGTAATCAAAACCTCAGTGAGTCCATGGGCCTCACCCATTGTACTCGTTCCAAAGAGAGATGGCAGTGTCCGCTTTTGCGTGGACTACTGCAGGTTGTAATCTTTGCTAACTTTCCCATTAGATCATTGTCCATATATCATATCTCTTAATTTTAAATGTTTGTTAGTGATTGCTCTCTAGAATGTTCTGTGTTAGATCGTCCCATATAATTTTGAAGATTTGAGTTTTGTATTTTGAGAATATTATTGAAGTTGTTAACGTGTGTGACAGCCTAAAAGCGACTTTAGTCACACTGTTGCAGGCTTTGAAAACCTCAACTACTGCATAGAGTATTAGAACACATGGCCTACCAATTACCTTTTCACACCTTAATATAGACTGTAGATGATATATCTGCATGCCATATATCAACAAAGGTTCCAGTCTTAAAGGGGTCTCAGCTAATAACCACAGCAGATTTGATTTGCCTTGTGATGGAGCAAAGAATACCGACGGTTGGTTGCATGCATTCGCATAATCAACAGGGTCAGAGACCATTTTGTAATAGAATAAGGATTCCTTATAACGCTCAAAACGCCTTTAAACGCTCAAAAGTCGAAGGATGTACCATCCCAAAGACCATTTTGTAACTTGTACACAATATATATTGTGCGAGTTACAATGTACTAAGGTAATCTAATCTAAAATAATCTAAATAATATAATTAATTAAATAATTCACATGGCTCCAAGAAAGGACCTAGAAACAAAATGGGCATATCATCATTAAGTTTAGGGTATAAAACTCATTTTTAATTAAAAGAGTTTTTATTTAGGACTCCGTTTGTTAGAAAACAGAGGACAAAATCTGCATATAAAATGCCATAGGGCTATAGAAAATCTATGGGAAATTTATATTCAAACCATGTGTTATATTGATAAAAAATTCAATTTGTCAGATAATTGTGAAACTAACTTATACCATGGTACATGTGTATGACAAACGTCTGGTGAAGTTTTGCTTAAGTAAGTGAGCAAAATTATCAAGATATAATGAAGAATTCAAGGTTATGATTGTGCGATCTGGTGATGTACTATGATGTTTCTCTAGTGCGTCACCGTCAGACTATTTGGTAACTTGCACACAAGGGACATTGTTCATGAAATAAATTAAAGGCACCCGCCTTTATGTCTTTGTGTGCAAGTTACCAAATTGTCTCTAACCCTTTTGTTTATGTGAATGAATGCAAGCAACCAACGGTACTCCTAGCTTACACTCAAGGCAAGTCAAATCTGCGGTGATTATTGGCTGAGACCCCCTGCATGAGACTGGAATTTTTGCTGATAATGGCATGCAGACGCATCATCTTCAGTCTATGTTAAAAGGTAATTGGTAGTTCATGTGTTCTACTACTCGATGCAGTAGTTGAGGATTTCAAAGCCTGTGACTAAAGTCTTGTACTGTTTAGAATACTGATTATCCTATGGGTCACTTGGATCTCTTTAAATTTGTAACTTGCACTGCAGGTGTAGCTAGTACTTGATTGTAATTTTAATATTATATACTAGTAGTCACTTGGGCCTCTTAAATTTGTAACTTGTACTGTGTAGTACCTGATTGTAATTGGACCTCTTAAATTTGTAACTTGTACTGCATAGTACTTGATTGTAATTTTAATATTTTATATATTTGCCAGTGCCATTCACTGTGTAGTGTACTTGAGTGTAATTAGCCAGCAAAGTATACTTAGATATTCACTATGAGCAATTTCGTTATGAAATTCCACTGTACACATGGAAAACGTACACACATGGATAAGAATAAAGCCTTGTTAAACGTCAGTTTATTAATTCTGGAAGTTTCAACCTGGAGGTCTTCAACAGTAATACAGGAATGGGAATATCAAGTAGGAAATTAATAAATTCATGTCACTGACGAAAAACAAAGCTTTATTCTCATAATGATCGCAACAAACACTCCTTATTCCTACGCAAGGACAAGTAAAAATATGAACAATAGACATAAGAAGGGAAGACAGAGCTTAAATTACCAAACTTTAATACAGTCGACAGATCACCAACGATATATGGAAGGAGCATCCATTTGCAATAATGACATAACCAATCAACTCCACGTCGCATGACGGTTCTATTCCAAGTGTTGGTGGGCGTTTATCTCCTTCCTCGTATACGGCTTTGACGGACGCTTATTCTCTAGTTTCCTAGGCAGTTTTGTAGCGCTTGCTTGTCAAGAGATTCATCCGAAAGTCTTCTTGTTTGTAAAGTGGAGATTCATCTGTAAGTCTTTATAGGAGATTCACCCATAAGTTTTCCTGTTTGTCAAGATTCACCTGTAAGTTTTACTCCTCCTTGATAAATCCGCTGTCTACTTTGATCCCTGTTTTTGCACTTTCCAGCCTCAATGTCACTTTGTTTATTTGTAAACAATATGTAATTATTATTATTGCAATTATCACTTTTGTTAGGTGGAGGTAGTCTCTAGTTAGCTGAGATGCAGATGTTGACGTGTTACATTGTCATTAGTACTGTATCTTATATTTTTATTTATCAGACATTAAAGTGTACTGACTGTTATTACTGTTTAAGTCATCTAATGTGACTATCATAATTGATCGGTAGGGACTAGACAAGGTTACTCTATGTGGCCACTTTCACCTGCCTGTCAATTGCGATGGTGACACAAGTGACATCGTCAGCTCTAGCTAGCATCCTAATATCTGTTTGCATTCCTTTATCAAGGACGTATTTAATGTACATTTAGGGCTGTAACTCTTTCGAATGGAAAGATATGAAGCTAATTCTTGCTGCCAGCATTCACAGACATCTGTAAAGCATGCCCAATGAGGTTTTGAAAATTTGAAGTATGTCAATATTTGCCCTATCTCTCACCATACGTACATATTTTAGGGTAAAATGGCAAGTCAATGCACTGTATGCAATGCTATTTGAAGAAATTCTAGCAAATAAATCCAGCAGTTATGTCCATTTACATTTAAACCTACTAAATATGTGCTCTAAAGAACTACAAGAATAGCTATATAGGTTGGCATAGGGTTAGGGTTAGGATTAGGAATGGTGAGTTTAACAACTAATTACCTTTGTCTATTTCTATAGATTGAAAATGAAAGAGTAGACACATCAAAATAACTCATTTAGCCTGTTTTTTAAAGAGAATGTAAATTAATTTAACAAAATTGTGAAATTTTGACTAATTTTAGGTACGAATTTATTCATGATGTAATCCTCCTTGTGCAATCGTGATACATGAGTATATGTACGTATTGTGCAATTATCATAGGTATCATGAATAATTGCTTAAGGGTGTGTAAGCTTTCAAGTCAATTGAACTTCCAAGATTTTCACCATTTTAATTCGATTCATTCGACTAATTAAAATTCATATGCTAAAGTAAGGCGGCTCATTTCGGCGGTTTGAATATTGAAAATGTCTTTCATGGAAATTGGTGAAGTTGCTTTTGGTCCCACAGAGGACTTGATCCACTGGATGCAGGCAAGTGCCAGGGACTGCCCTAGCTACAATATTACTACGGTGCTCAGCATCAGAAACGACATTTCTGATGGGTACAGGTATATAAAATATTTCCTGAAATCTTTTTGAGACACAAAAATTTAGAATGAATTAAATTCAATTTACAAGAATTAGTATAATGTAAAAATATGCATAGTTCAATTATATAAATTTAGATTGAGATGTCCTTCTTGCAATAAAGGAGTTGCTCTGAGGAAAGACAGCTTCTTTGAGAAATCAAAGTTACCACTGAAGAAGTGGCTACTGTTGATACATCACTGGGCCCGTCAGCATATGGTTACCGTAGCAGCAGAGTCACCGGAGGTCACTGAAAGCACGGCATGTGCTGTCTATCAGTGGCTCAGAGAAGTTTGTTCCACAAAACTGTGTTCCACCCATATTCTTTTGGGTGGTCCAGGCAAGATCGTCCTAATCGATGAAAACCTTTTCAATCACAAACCTAAAGTAAGAGAAAATTATTTTTCATAACAAAACTTAAGCTAATTATACATATATATCATTAACTTCTAAACTTGTCTGTATATATATAGTATCACAGGGGTAGAGCAGCCGCACATGAAAGATGGGTATTCTGGATGTGCGATACATCATTTGAGCCAGCCCTTGTCTATATGGAGCTGGTTCCAGACAGGACTGCTGCAACCCTGCTCCCAATAATACAGGCCCATGTGAGACCAGGTACCAAGATAATATCCGATCAGTGGAGAGCGTACAACTCGGCAGCACAGCTACCCAATGTAACCAGTCATGGAACTGTAAACCATTCAGTTACTTTTGTAGATCCCACAACTGGAGATCACACCCAAAATATTCAATCCTATTGGTGCAAGGTTAAGTGAAGGGTGTATCTTAACTTCAGTTACCGTGTTATTTGGACGAGTTCATGTGGAGGGAAAGGCATGGCGAAACGAAGAAAGATGCATTTAATAACATTATTAAAGACATCGCCCACCAATACCCGGTTCCCTAGTTGACTTAACCTTTTAATTTACACTTTTTTGTTTATTATTTTTATTCTCTATATGTAACTTTCTATATCCATGCTTTCCAATACTCATTTTACAAACTAAAATTAATGATTTAATGACCTCATACACTCAGCCACTCTATTCACGTGATGAAACTTAATGTTTACAAGCAAACATATACACAATACAGAAACGAATGACATACATCAACAGTTAACGCTTGAATTACGTGTAACTACTTCTCCACGCATGAAAACAACCAGGATATGAACAGTGAACACTTATTGAGATGGTGAACTCACAGGTATTATGTAGAGCATTCATGGTTCAAGCTTAAACAAATTCACGTACATTCTTTAGGATGATGTATAGCCTAAAATACATAGATGTAGAAACACAGGGATCACCAACAATATACAAATGCTGGCTGCAAGTATTAGCTTCATATCTTTCCATTTGAAAGAGTTACAGCCCTAAATGTACATTAAATATGTCCTTGATAAAGGAATGCAAACAGATATTAGGATGCTAGCTAGAGCTGACGATGTCACTTGTGTCACCATCGCAATTGACAGGCAGGTGAAAGTGGCCACATAGAGTAACCTTGTCTAGTCCCTACCCATCAATTATGATAGTCACATTGGATGACTTAAACAGTAATAACAGTCAGTACACTTTAATGTCTGATAAATAAAAATATAAGATACAGTACTAATGACAATGTAACACGTCAACATCTGCATCTCAGCTAATTAGAGACTACCTCCACCCAACAAAAGTGATAATTGCAATAATAATAAATTGCATATTGTTTACAAACAAACATTACATATTGTTTACAAACAAACAAAGTGCCATTGTGGCTGGAAAGTGCAAAAACAGGGATCAAAGTAGACAGCGGATTTATCAAGGAGGAGTAAAACTTAGAGGTGCATCTTGAGAAACAAGAAAACTTATGGGTGAATCTCCTAAGACGACTTATAGGTGAATCTCCACTTTACACACAAGAAGACTTTCGGATGAATCTCTTGACAAACAAGCACTACAAAACTGCCTAGGAAACTAGAGAATAAGCGTCCGTCAAAGCCGTATACGAGGAAGGAGATAAACGCCCACCAACACTTTGAATAGAATCGTCATGCGACGTGAGTTGTTTGGTGATTATGGAAAGCCAAATGCGACAAAACCTAGGGTACGTGGGAGACATACGATTACGCAAAATCGTTTAGCGAATGTCGATACGATTGGTTGAAATCGATTTTCAAAAATCAATTTTGCAAAAACTATCCTTCTGAAATCGCTTTACAGAAATCGTTCTCGGCAACTCGTTATTCAAAAATCGATTTCATTACCCAAAGAATACTTTTCTGAAATCGATTTTCGACAAAACTCTCAATTCTGCACTTGAGCAGCATTTTACATTGAACATGTGACTAACACGCTCATGCCATGTGACTCCACCCATCACCTTTTTGTGCGAAAATGGCTATTCCAACAGACGACGTTGAGGAAGATGTTCTGCGTTATGTTAAAGAGGTATTGGAGATTATTATGGACGTGTATCCCAGCTGTGAAGAGAGCACTCTCGAAGATGTACTGGAATTGATTGAAAATGACCTGAATGTTTTCATTTTGGCAGTTGATGATGCGGTGACTACTCCAGTCTTTTCATCTTTGAGACTGCTAGTTCAACTGATGACGGAGGACAGAGATGGTAGACATTTTAGCTTAGGTGGTAGACCGAGGGTGTCTCTGGAGAAGGACCAGCTGGAGTTCTTAATAGAGCAAGGTTTTAGGGTCAGTGATATCAGTAATATGTTCAATTGCTCCAGAAGAACAGTAGAGAGGCTTATGAGTATGGAATATCTTCTGACAGATATAGCCTTATGAATGACTCGGAACTCGATAGAGTTGTGACGGAGATCACCACTCTCTTTCCTCAGTGGTGAAAAGAGTGTGAATGGACGATTGCGATCAAGAGGGATTCGTATCCAGAAAGAAAGAATCAGGGCATCCCTAAGAAGAGTGGACCCTTCAGGTGTTTTGTCACACTGCAGATCTGTTTTGCATCGCCGTGTTTATTGTGTGGCATCTCCTAATGCATTGTGGCACATCGGCGGGTACCACAAACTAATTCGCTGGAGGATTGTGGTCCATGGGGGAATCGATGGATTTAGCAGACTCATAATGTACCTCAGGGCTGCAACAAATAACCATGCTAATACGGTACTTGGTGCTTTTTTGGGTGCAACTGAGGAGTATGGGCTACCATTCAGAGTCCGAATGGACTGAGGTGGGGAAAACGTGAAAGTTGCTACTTTCATGCTAGAGCATCCAGAACGTGGCCCACAACAACACAGTGCCATCACTGGTAGGAGTACCCACAATCAACGTATCGAGCGTTTGTGGAGGGATCTCTTTAGTGGTTGCATTTCTTTCTTTTATTATTTTTTCTACTATTTGGAGGAATTACAGCTCATGAACATCGATGATCCACGGGACCTCTATGCATTGCACTTTGTTTTTCTACCTGTGATTCAGCACCATCTGGATATGTTCAGGACAGGCTGGGCATACCACCAGCTGCATACAGAGGGAAACAAAACTCCACAACAGCTGTGGATATTAGGATTCTGAAATATTGCAGAACCTGATGATCCAGCTCTTTCTGGACTAAATGCAGTCTTTTGAGTGTGTATACGGAATGCAGGCATTAAATGCATTGCATTTCTGCACAGGACTGCATGCTGATTTTACTTCGTTGCATGCACTGCTTGGTCTCCCAGCTAGTTAATGCATATATCCATCACCATCTTCATGACATTGACTGCAGGTGGCATGCACATGCATAGAGCCTATACCATTTACAATATGACTATATTTGACTTATGTTGACTCTGCATGCACTATCAATGTCTATACAGTTCAATTGGCATGATTATAGCGTTGATTGGGAAGGACCAGTTCCCACTGATGATGACAACACAGTGGAGGTACCAGAGGACCCAGATATTTTGTCTGCATCTCAGAAGCCAGGAGTTGAAGGAGCTGTTGACTCAGGTGGAGATTAATCACTTTTCAAGAGAGCAAATGGTCAGCCAGGTGGCTATTACCAAGTCATTTATCCGCACATGTATAATTAGCATCCTGACACTTTGCTTTGACAGGTTGCATGTCATTTTGGTTTGATTTATATGGAATTGATTTACTAGATGGTCCCATACCACTGGATGGTGATGATGACGACTGTAGAACTCTAGAACTACATATATACACTATAGAACAGCATTAACTATACCCTCAATTCCATGCAATCAACAAAATGGAATTAAATAAATAAACAGATCATATTGTAAGAAGGTTACAGTACATAAGAGCTGTATACACAAAAATGCTGATCAAATTATGAAAAAGTCAAAAAAAGGTCAAAGTATGAATAATAAAAATGAAATCCTTGCATGATTTTACAAGCTTTGTATATAGTTATACACAAAATTATACATGATCGTCCAGAAGATATGCAAAACTCAAAGAAGAAACAAGTTTATAAGTGAACTGAATGCATGCAGCCAGTATACTGTATATAATGAACTCATGACATGTGCATTGTCCTTATTAAGGCCCACCAAAGCCATCATGGCCTTTAATGGGAAGAACCCTGTTGGACTTGAAAGATTGGTAATCTTGATTGTTAACAGGCAATCGCAGTACCAAATCGCAAGTTGAGGCGGTGGCCAACAACCTGGATGCGTCATGGTTAAAAACCACAGTTGGTCTCTTGGTGAATCCAGCTGGTGGAATATGGCTGGAACCCGTTAGGAAGATCAATACATCTTTCACAGTGCAACCATCAATCCCATCTTCTGCAGCTACAGTATGTATAAAAAGAGAAAACCATATCAAAGTTAATGATGAGGTTGCCATAAGAAACTCTCTATTGACAGAGGTTAAACATACTGTCGCAATCATCCAGGAAGTCCACAAAATAGATGTAGGCCTGTTGTTCAGCTGGTAAGGCATTTGAACCCTCATCAGAAAACTTACATACAAGCTCCTCTTTTAGATATGCTACCAGGTGATACATAAATTTTAACTTACATATACATGCATGCATGTGGTGTATTTGCACTTACCAGCATCAACAGCTACATCTGCTGCAACAAAAAATATTCTCCACGTTGCAGGATCTTCGCGGATGGAATCCAGCAGGCCTAAGTACTGAAGCCCATCAAGAAACTGGTCCATTGCTGCCTTCACTTTTACCATGCAATGGTAATTGAGAAGCATGTTGGATAGTGTAAGTTTGTCCTCCACTGTCAAGCTGCTGAAAGGCTTTGAATAACCTGCTTCAAACAGAAGAGCCTGGGCTTCATCGATTGCAACTATGCTCTGAATTTCTGCATCACTTCCAGAGTCTTGTAGCTACAGTCAATTATTAATACAAATTACATTTTAAGACTTGGAAGTTGCATATAGCATTGCCTAGAATTAACAGAATCCTATCATAGGACATATATGGCAGAATTAGCACATACACCCACAGTCATGTAGTTATAATAAAAAATATACTGAGGCAAAAACAATGAACTTCAATTTCAAACAACTGCATAGGTAAGATAGACTAACTTTCGCTACAATGAACCTGAGAGTACTATCAGGCACATCTTTCACACCCAGATTGATACTGACTAGCTTTCCACTGCACAAGTAGTCATAGACTTGGTTCGCCAGAAACGGAAAGCCACAACCTTCCTGGGTGACACTCATCACAACATATTGACCCAAATAGTAGTAGAAGTTCTTCTGAAGAAGTATATAGATTATTAGGAAAGACTAAGCTGACAATTATAGTCAGCACATGCATGTACATGCAGTCTCACCTGTAGGAATGTTGCATTCATGCCAAAAAATATGCAAGAATCATTTCCAATAAATATGATCTGAGATGCTGTTTCAGAAAGCAGCCTGAAAAATTCCCTCCTGGGGCCCCCATAATCCACTGCACCTTCCCCTACAAAGGTCACCTATTAAATTATAAGAGAATAGAGGTGTTTTGGTACTTCATGCATACTGCCTGATATATATGTTGCAGTTTAGGGTATGATGCAGAAAGTAATCCAATTTACCTTGAGCAGCCTTTGAACAGTGAATTTTATTTTCCTTGCTTTGCGCATAGCATCCTCAAAGACATCCGATCTCCGTATGTCAATGGTAAGAGGTGCATCATTATCAATTTTATCCTGAAGAAGTTTTATCTTCTCACTCCAAGTGTTGCTATATATTGACAGGATGAAACAATACCAGCAATTACGATAATGTGAAAATCTTACTATACTGTGGGTTCAATTAAGGCACATAAACATTATTCCCAGAAAAATGACATGCATGCATGTAGAAGAGTCCATGCACAGCAATTTATTTTCAGGATTGAGTACCACAGACTGTCATATTCATACATCAACTGCATTAAGTGTAACTGTACGCCAGACCACATCAGTATATCTATCATGTCACTAGCTACACTGTACCAAAATACAAGTCACCTTGCATCATCATGGCTGATGCCTGAAATACCCCTACTCTCGGTATCAAGTCGACTTTGTTCGATCACTGAGGATATCATTTCCTCTTCGACACCTTGTAATTCTACTTCGCAAGTTGTTCTCTACAAATTAACAGTTCAAAGCCAAATAAAAACTATCCCATACAAACCTGTGCCGTGCATATGCAGTGACATGGGACACAAACATACTTGCTCCAATTGCACATCCAGGAGATCAATATCAGATTCAACCTCGGAGGCATCATCACCAGAGTCAAGAAGGATGGGTCTATTAAGGGTGAAGTGTGTACAAACAGCAGCTATATACATTTATGTGTTAATTATAAATATGCATGGTCGAATGCCATACCACAATATACGTATATAGTGATACCTATATATGCCAGGCATTTCAGGATCCTCAGACTGTGGCTCAGTTTTCACTGTTGCACTAATGATATAAACAATAAATACACTGTAATAGTTATATGAACTACAATAAGCAGGTTTTCTAGCCAAGACCCATGAGGAGCAAACATAATTATATAACAAAGAGCATGCATATACACTATACTTACATCACTTGGTGACTCTTCTCGCATTCTGACACATGTCGTTCAAGTTGGCCAAGGGGTAAAACAAGGCCACATGACAGACATTGCTTTTCAGGCTATTATATGTGGTCAAACGTATCAAAAATTAATGGTAGCACCCTGCAGATATACACACTATTTATCTATAACAAACATACCCCTTCAGGAAGGTCAACGACTGCACTGAGATCCAAGTCCTTCTGAAGAGGGCGAATGTATGTCTTTGTATTGCCTACCCTCTGTTTGAGTGTTTCTGGAGAGCTGTGGGCAAATTTGGAGAGAACTTCAAGTTCCCGGCTATTTGGTTTGCATTTACAGAGGTGATAGCCACCAGAATTCCTCAGTTGTGGAAAATGGTCCTGCAGACAATCTCGAAATGACTCTGCACTCATGTTGAGATTCTTGAATGATATTTCCTTTTCCCCCAAACCCGGTTGCAGAAGTTCTTCTTTTTGTGAGTCTGTGGTGGGTATCTTCTCCTGGTCACGGTAGGCTAAGCAGACAAATTTGTGCTTCCATTTATAAACGTGCACGTGATTGCTCTTCTTACGTTTGGCAGAAGCAGGATAATTGAAAAGTTTTTGAAGCTCAACTTTTGCCGCACCTTTACGTTTTCCTGACGTCTCCATTAATAGCGCTCAATGCATTTTCTGCCAAGTTAATCACTATAAAGAAAACATGATAAACCTTGTATTGCTACATAGCTATATAGCTACTGGCACCATGGATTATCTAAACTACGGTTGCATAGCTTAGATAATCTATGGTGGCACAAGGCTAACCTGAAGCATTCCTAGGGCTGGAGCTCGCTGAAACTTGAACACTTGGTTCTCCTTGTGCCACAGTGGCACCGGATGCTATTACGCATCCCAATGTTGTGATGGCCTCCTTGGCCTTTTTAATGTCGTCGAGTGATAGCGAAACCTATTCAGCCATGCCGCCTATAGAACGCCTGCCGATCTACCGCGAAACGTGATCACGTGATGTCTGGGAAAATGGTGGAAGGAGTCTGACTCACTTTTTGAACATCGATTTTATGGACTAGCTCATGATTAATCCATTTTCGCTAAACGATCTTGCGTAATCGAACATGGAAAATCCATTTTCGCTAAACGATTTTGCGTAATCGATCATGGAAAATCGACATTCGCTAAACGATTTTGCGTAATCGATCATGGAAAATCGACATTCGCTAAACGATTTTGCATAATCGTATGTCTTCCGCGTGCCCTAGGTTTTGTCGCATTTGGTGTTCTATAGGTGATGTCAGTATTGCAAATGGATGCTCCCTTTCGTGTTTTATTGGAGTATCTAACCTTCACTACAACTCACTTATTCGGTAGCTCCTTATCGTAGGAGAGCGTCAACTTGTCATAGCCATTCACAAATGAAGACTTCTTTAGCAACGAGGCGGTGTCGTTTTTACAACGTCACAAGTTTCTCTAAATGTGTGTACGGAGCGACATACAAAGGTGTTGGTGACGCATTAGAAGAGCTTCACAATACATTACCAGATTGCACAATCATAAGCTTGCATTCTTCATTATATCTTGATTATTTTGCAACTTTTATAAAGCCAAACTTGGCCAGACGTTTGTCATACACATGTACCATGATATATGTCAGTTTTACAGTGATCTGACCAATTGATAATTTTTGAAAATAGAATGTGTAGTGGTTTAACCCTCATACCCTCCCATAAGTTTAACATATTTTTTCTAAAGGCTATAGCAGAACGATTGCTCTACCGATTGGCTTACTTTTTGTATCAATATTCCCACAGAGAACTGAACACTATTCTCATATAATTTGCGACCCTGTTACCAATGGCAAAACTTGCGTAATCGACTATTTAATTGGAAGTTACAAAAATATGGTTGTTATATTCGGAAATGTTAGTAACCTTTCTCAGAATCCAAATTTTGTAATAATTGACCATTGGAAAGCCTAAAGTATCCTCTTTACAATGAACCCGGAATCGACAATATCCGACAATGTTTCAGTAATTTATGGGCTGATTTTTATATTAACAAATAAAAACAATTTTTTTGTCTAAGATTGAAGCTGTTTCTCTTTTAATATTAGTTAACAAGTTTCTTTTTCCTGTTCTTTACACCTATAAGCCTTCCACACTTTCTATGTGGTTGGAGGTTTCTTCCAGGTTGCTGGCTAGGGCTTATCAATCTTTGCTTCTTGAATGCAACCAAGCTGTTCATTTGGTAGAATATTTACCCAGAACTAGTCAAAAGGGAATTTTAGATGGAAGCGGTGGTTCGTATTCTCTTTTAAGGTCATATTTTAGACCATCATTTAACCATTCTTGATGACAATCTTTTCTGACTGACTGGCTGAGAGCAGGTGAAAATGGGCATTCTGTACACCTGCAGTTGCATCACATTTTGCAAATGGCACCCCTTTGACTACCATCAAAATCTGATAAGCTATGTGAAATTTGAAAATCTTCTAGACTACTCCTAATCTGTTGTCAGTGAGGCCATACTTTGAAATATTAGATAAGATCGGAAGCTACCAACAGTTGGAACTGTGGCTCCTTCCATGCATATCCTTTATGTAAAATAGCAGCATTCACCACACTGATTTCTAGAAGATGTTAGAAAATAGTGTGTCAGTATTTCTTTGTCTGCCTCAAAATTCTTTGGTAACTGAGTAGCTGGTTAGGCATATCTACTCCTCCCATGAACTGATCATAGCTTTTGATGGCAGCAGGGAGTGTATCATCCTCATCCTCAGATTCATAAGTTCCTGTACGGTTTCTACTTCTTCAAATCGTGCCTTCAGCATTCCCTGGGTAACAATTGTATAAGACAGTTACACACTGGTTGTCCCTCCAGCAAATATAAACATCATGGCCTTCATGATGGTAGAATCTAGAACCTCATGGGACATCTGGCCAATTCATTATCTTCTTTAGCTCCAGTATGCTTGGTGGAATGACTCTTCAGTTTGTTCTCTGAGTCCCTGTGGCACCTATTTTCCTTGCTTCAAGTGAATTTCCAGAATCGGCAATTATAATAATCAGTCGCTACAGGTTATGGATTTCTGCCTATTTGAGTTCCCAGTACAGCTTGTTGTATATGGGGGTACAATCTTCAATTCTGCTCTTAATGATTGGAGGGTGCTCGCATTTGTTTGGAGTTAGGGCTCCGAAGATCGAGGTTTTTCCATGTTTACGTGGCTTGATGTCAACTTCCTCCAGAGATGGTGACATATACTGTACCATTGTAAAGTTAAGGCGGCAACCTTTGTAATCTGCATGCATAATTAAAGACACCCAGGATGAACTAGTTAAATGGTGGAGAGAACGCTGGATGTACAACATGTACACATACCAAGTTGAAGACAGACATGCACATCCCTACATTTTACATTATATAGTTTAGAATTACCAGAAAGGTAGACGATATCTCTCTTGAATTGAGTGCTGGAGTGATGCATGAAGTATAGCCAGTGCAAGCACTAAGTGCTATAGGGTCATTCTTGGGCTTCCCACTGCATAAGTCTACTTTACAGTAATGTAAAATGAATAGGGTGTCCATGTTTTTCTTGATCGTATTCTCTGAATATTATAATTCCATTAAAATGCTGATTCCCGAATTCCAGGTGGAATTCCATAGGTCATCTATGTCTGAGCAGCTGCCTCTTTGAGGATAAATCTGTCAGGTCTGACTCCAAGGATTCAGAGCTCGAGGACATCCAATGATTCACATTGTTGCCACTATGATTTTCTTCAGCTGACGTTTTGGATGTCTGTTGTCCAACCATTATTTCATCCTGCAAGTAGTAACTGTCTTGATCACTGCCACTGGACAATTCTTCAGATTCTGCAGTGTTATCTAGGTAAGAGGTATCATTATTTGCTTGCAAACTGTGGTCATCTTGACTTTCAGTCTTTTCCTCTTATAAATCAATGTCACCTCAAGCGGTTCTTCAAATTTGTTTTCAGATTCATCTTTACTGAAGTAGCTTAAGATGTCTTGACAAAATCAAAGATTTACTGAAAAAGTCGGCAAAATGAGTGTACCTTTTTAATGAACTACAGATCCCCAGGGTTTATTAAGTAGTCGGGTGTCATTCTTTCAAGGGATTATCCCATCCAAGAGCTAATTGTTGGTGCTTAAAAATCTTATTAGACGCTTTAGTTTGTGCTACTAAAATTCTGAAGTAGGAACCATTTTTGGTTCGTAGGAGGGTAGGACATTATCAAATAAGGAAATTCCATTTATGATATGCTGCATTCAAATAGATAAAAAGCAGCTGTTAAAAGCTCTTAGAGTTTATGAGAACCTTTGGCCTCTGGCCTCTGGTTTTCTGGTGACTGGCTTCCTGGTGTCCGGTTTTTGGTGGCTGGCATTCTGGTGTTTGGCTTCTGGTAGCTATAGGTTTTTCATATGGTCCTTGTTTGCCACTAGGTATTTCTGGATAGTAGTTATTTAGTCTCCCTTTTATGTTGTCTACAATTTTCTGTATATATAAGAAAATGTAGAAAGGCCGTATAAGGCCGCATGAAATAATGTATTCATTGGGAACTACAGAACATTTTTAAAAGTACTGTATTATCTCTAATATAGCCCAGGTTTTTAATACAAGCCTCTCTCCAATAGAAGCCTACCATTTACAAGTTATCAATATAAGCCCACTGACACATTATTAAGGTACTTATGGTATTAATGCTTATCAAATAGTGTCGCACGCCAATCCCTCCTAGGTTGACTACGAGGTGTGGAATTTATGTTTTCCTCTAGACCTTACTTTGCATTCTCCCACGCATGGATGAATGTGAGGGCCCGGGCTAGCTAGCTAAACTAACCAGACCCAATCTCCCAAGGCTTTTTTGTCATTCTTGTTGAAGTTGGGGAAGTGCAAGAATAACTTATCAAACATATGAAGTTCAATTGTTTAAGTTTATGAAAACCCTTGGCCTCCTGGCCTCTGGTTTTCTGGTGACTGGATTCCTTGTGTTTGATTTTTTGATGTCTTGCCTACTGCTGGTGTCTGGCGTTCTAGCGTTTGGCTTCTGGTAGCTATAGGTCTTTCGTATAGTCCTAGTTTGCCTCTAGGTCTTTCTGAAAAGGAATTATTTAGGCTCCCTTTTATGTTGTATATGATTTTCTGTTTATATAAGAAAATGTAGAAGGCCGTATTAAATAATGTACTAGTAGGGAAATAACTACACAACATTTTTAAAAAACCGTGTTATCTCTAATATAAGCCCAGGTTTTTAAAACAAGGTCGTCTCAAATAGAAGCTTACAATTTACAAGTAATCAAAAATAAAAGTGCAGTCCTCAATATAAGTTCACTGACTGACACATCATTAAAGTACTTATGGTATTTATACTTATCATATATTCTTGCAAGCAAGTTCATCCTAGGTTGATTACGAGGTGTGGAATTTACATTTTCTGCTAGATCTTACTTTAGTTATCCCACGCACGAATGAATGCGTAGGACTAACTTTACAAACGTATATGTTTCAGATGTTAAATGTATTTGACACAATTAAAGTATATAGTGTAGTGAGAGCGAGGCAAGTAGCGAGCATTAACCAAATATCGAATTGATGATCGAGCTGTCAACAAAGTATATAAAAGCATCCTATTGACTAATCTTGAATGTGCTAATGACCTTATGTATATGTATACGACTGAACCTGTTTCAGATTTTAATATGTATGTATGAGCTGTATTCGCTTTTGATATGGGTAGGGTAAAGACGCACATTTTTAATGACTGGTACCATAGTTTATGTGGAAATTGTCCCAGCAAAGTTGATTTCCAATATAAATATAAGGATGGAAAAATGAAGGACAGAAGCCAAGCAAATATGCCCGGTTTCAGAGGGGTGTAAAAAATACAAGCCCCAGATTTATATTAGAGATAATACAGTATATTATTAATGTGTATATCTATCAGTAATTTTTTCTCATGTTGAAATTGGGATATAAGATTTACCTATGGCGAATTGTAAGAAATAAAAACCTTATTGGAGAATTTTGGCAAGCTTGAGGACGCCATCTTCTTTTTATTTCTGGGTTTTGTTTGCAATAGACTGTGTAATTTAAATTTTGTGCTCCACCTTGCTGTTCGTTTGCCCATGAACGGATGAATAAATAGCGACCTAGACTAACCAGACCCAATCTTCTGAAGTTGAGGGCGTGCGAGACTAACGTATCAAACATATATACAGTACACGCCATAATAAAGGTAACATTAATTTTACAGAGTTGTTTCGCCTTTTCAGGGGCACTTGCAGGATGCCGTCCGTATGCTGTCGATGTAACGTCAGTGGACGCTGCAAGAATTGCTCATGCAAGAAGTCGAACAGTGACTGCGTGAACTGTTTGCCGTCTCGCCAGGGTCACTGCGCCAACACTGGGGATCAACGGCTTATGCCCACTGTCGCGACAAAGTCTCTCCCAACTGCAGCAGCAACAAGCCACCAGATGACAATGGATGAGAACCGATCACTCAGACACGATGGAGCAACGCCTCTTCCCCATATGACAATCGTGAACGAGACTTTGACACCTAGCGTCAACACGAAAGATAGCGCCTCAGCTATTGAAGACCTTCCCTGCTTTCAACCCACATCAGCCCCCAACTTTCGATGGGGAGACAAGAATGGAGAGGCATTTTCGCAATCCATCAACCAGTGCTACAGTGAAACTGTGCACTGGAAACGCAACCTGTTCAAGGTACCCTCAGGAAGAGCAGGCAAGCTATTCACACATGAACTGGCTCGTCTATTCCATGCCTACGCTGATCAGTCAGCCCTCGAAAGTATTACATTAAGAGCTGCAATGGTCATGCCTGCCCTCCTCCTTCAAAAGCCTCACCACAAATCCAAAGCCAAAGACCATACCATACTCCTAGAGCGCCGTCTCCAGCAATGGACTAACGGTGATCTAGATGACCTGATGAACGAGGGTCGAACCATCCAACACCAGGCCACCAGAGTACACAGAAACCCAAGAGACCCAAGGCAGAATGCTTGCACTTTTGCCAAGCTGATGATGGAGGGAAAAGTAAGAGCTGCACTTCGCCTAGTTGCCAATGACAACAGCAGTGGCCCACTCTGTCTAGACAGCCAGATTGAACCCTGCAACCCCTCCAAGCCAGCAACAGTAAGAGAAGTCCTGAGAAAGAAACACCCACCAAAACAACCTGGAAAACAATCAGCCATCTTTATACCAGATACGCCTATCACCCAGCCCCACCCAATTCTTTTTGAAAGAATAGATGGAGACCTTATTCGCAGCACTGCACTCAAAACAGACGGAGCAGCTGGCCCCTCGGGGCTAGATGCAGCAGCCTGGAAACGCTTGTGTAACTCCTTCAAATCTGCATCCACTGATCTCTGCGATGCTGTGGCTGCAACAGCCAGACGGATATGCACAAGTTATGTAGACCCAGTTGGGATCTCAGCCCTGGTTGCCTGTCGACTCATCGCCCTGGATAAGAGCCCCGGAGTGAGACCAATTGGCATCGGTGAGACAATACGCCGAATCATAGGCAGATCCATTGCAACAACCATCAGTGATGACATTCAAGCCGCTGCTGGACCACTCCAAGTATGTGCTGGACATCTGTCAGGCTGTGAGGCAGCTGTACATGCCATGCGTCGAGTGTATGAAGCTCCTGAGACAGAGGCAATGATCCTAGTAGACGCATCCAATGCGTTCAACGCCCTGAACCGTCAGATAGCTTTACGGAACATCACCAATCTCTGCCCTACATTATCCAAGGTCCTCATCAACACGTACCGGGAAGACATCCAACTTTTCATAGATGGAGAAACTCTGCTATCTCAGGAAGGCACAACCCAAGGAGATCCGCTGGCCATGGCAATGTATGCTGTGGCTATCTCTCCACTCATTCGCCACCTTCAAGATGAGGAAGCAAAGCAAGTCTGGTTTGCCGATGATGCAACGGCAGGTGGGGAGCTCACTCGTCTCAGAAAGTGGTGGGATCGCATTGTAGAGCTGGGACCAGACTATGGGTACTACCCTAATGCATCCAAGACATGGCTCATAGTCAAAGAGAGCAAACTTGAGGAAGCAAGCACCATATTCCAAGAAACAGGGGTAGCCATCACCATGGAAGGGAAAAGACACCTAGGAGCAGCCCTTGGCAAACATGCATTTGTAGAAAGTTATGTTCAACAGAAGGTAACTGAATGGGTCAGTGAGGTAGAGCGTCTATCAACCTTCGCAACCACCCAACCACAAGCTGCCTATGCAGCCCTCACACATGGTCTCATCAGCAAATGGACCTACCTGGCCAGGACAGTTCCAAACACTGAAGACCTATTCAGACCACTGGAGGATGCCATCCGCAATGTTCTCCTACCAGCCATCACAGGCCAGAATGCCTTCAATGACAACGACAGAGATCTGATGGCACTTCCAGTTCGTCTTGGGGGACTTGGCATCATTGATCCATCCTGCCAAGCAGCAAGTCAATGCAGAACAAGTGAGAAGATCACTGCTCCGCTTACAGCCCTCATCATGATGCAGTCACAAGAATACCCACCAGAGGCTAAATCAGAACAGATCAGAGCAAAGAATACTGCACGTAACATACGCCGCCAACAGGAAGCAATGGCTGCAGAACAACTCAATGAGAGAATGCCTGACAGAAAGCGGAGAGCCATGACAGTCTCTGCAGAGAAGGGGGCCTCAAGCTGGCTCTCAACCCTGCCCATTGCCAATCATGGATTCACTCTGCACAAAGGTGCCTTCAGAGATGCCCTTTGCCTGCGATATGGCTGGAATCCACATCTCTTACCATCCCATTGCGTCTGTGGCCAAAGACTCACAATTGAACATGCACTCAGCTGTAGTCGAGGAGGATTTCCATCAATTCGACACAACGAGATCAGGGACTTGACAGCCAATCTCATGAGTGAAGTCTGTTACGGAGTTGGCATAGAGCCCTGCCTACAAGCAGTTACAGAGGAACAACTGAAGCACAAATCTGCCAACAGGGAAGACGGAGCTCGCTTAGACATTGTGGCTGAGAACTTCTGGGGGAGAGATAGGCAACGCACATTCTTCGATGTCAGGGTTTTCAACCCCTTTGCGCAAAGCCACCTCAACACACCCCTAGCTCAGTGCTACCGAAAGCAGGAGATGGAAAAGAAGAGGACTTATGAAGAGAGGATCAGAGAAGTAGAGCACGGATCGTTCTCACCACTGGTCTTCACAACAGCAGGAGGCATGGGAACAATGGCAACAGTGGTGTACAAGAGGCTGGCTTCATGCATTGCGGAGAAACAGGGCAAGCCATATGGAAAGACGGTGCATTGGCTAAGATGTCGACTCAACTTCTCGCTGCTGAGATCAGCAATCATGTGTTTGCGCGGCTCTCGCTCAGCCTGCCATCGCCCTGAATGTCCATGGTCCAGCGACACCATTGACCTTGCCTGCGCAGAAGGCAGGGTTCCCATGGACAACTAAACTCAGGCAACTAATCCAGCTAATCTTCAATAAAGAGAACCAACTGTTATATTATATTACTAACTACTTACTATATATCTATATTATATAAATATTATTGTATATATTTTATATTATCAGCTGTAGCATTATATTAATTTATTTATAGTAAACATTAACTACACTTCAACTTCTAACCATTAACCGATAAGTGGTAACCGTTAACGGTAAAAAGTTAATGGTTAACCGTTGGTCGTTAAATGTTTCACGACGAAGTGTGAAATAATCCAATTGTGAAATAATCGAATAAATCGACAATCAAAGGAAACGATGCAGAGAGTTTTAATTCGATAAGAGAAAAAGTAATTCCTCAAAATATGGTGGAAAGGACTTCTACAAGCCACTCAAGAAGATACGAAGATTACAAGGAGCAACAGCAGACTTGGCCGTCAGTGAATGGGTAACGATAAAGACCAAGTCAAGGGTGTAGAACGCTATTGTTGTTAGAGTCGGTGAAGAGATTGAAATAGCGAATAAAAGGAAGACAACATCAGTTGGCGAAGAGATCGAATCAAAGAATTAAAGGAAGAGAACATGGGTGCAAGCGAGGAAATCTAATTCAGTGTTGATTATAGAATCTTATAACCTTCCAGCCAAGAAAAACTGCCTATAGTTGTTGAACAGGAGCCCACCGACTCTCAGCTACAGGACAGTATAACTGGCAGCGAACCTATGTTTCAGGAATGTATTTCTACAATCCCTACAACATCTGCAAACACAATTACTGAAGAACTCATCATTGCCATCCACATCCTTCAGTCTGGGTTTCCAGGATTTCTCTAGTTACATGGCACTGAACAAACTGATTATTGCTGACTGATTTATTGTATTTTGTGTTTATGTTGTTATGTTATGTTGTTTGTACTATTGTGGGTGCCTGGAAGAGTAGCCTCTTGGCTAAAGGCTTCCCATATTAAATACGATTCCTATTCCTAATCCTAATCCTAATGGGGTTCAAATCTGGGCTCTCTGCAGGTGTCTTCATGACCGTTATGCCATGCCGCTCCAGGAACCTTCTGATGGACAGTGAGGTGTGGTAAGGAGCATTATCTTACTGAATTTTGCCATTGGATAACGTTTCAGCTAAGAAAGGCAAGAGATGTGTCTGTTGAGTCTCCTGATAAGTTGTACTGCCAACACCTCCCTTGATAAGACAAATATTTGTAGCTCCTTTCTTAGATATTACTTCCCACACCATAACTTTGTATGTATTTTAGGTTTTGCTTTCGGCTTTGGAGCTGTTCCAGCCTTCCTATAGGAGAATGTCCTGTGATTTTCCAATTGTGTCATGGATTCATCTGTCCATACTACATCCTCAAATTTATTCCCAAGGTTTTCTCTGGCCCAAAGTACTAGTTTTTCTTTATTTCTTTCCCGAATCTTTTGGCAATATCGGCTTCCATGGAAAGCCCATCCCAATATTAGCCTGGCTCTAATAAGAGTTCTCACAGAAATACGGTATCCCTTTTCTTCTAAGATCTTCAAGTTGGGTAGCAGTCGTGTCATCTTCATCATTCATTTGATCTTCTACCACTCTCAAGATGTCACTATTCAGCATAAAAGGTCTCCCAGATCCTGGTAGGTGTGTGAACATACCATGGGTTTTATACTTCTGAATTGTCTTCCAAATTGTCTTAGGAGGAACTACCATTCCTTCTGTTTTCAAAACCTTTGCGATATATCGATATGAAACTTTTCTTTCAAAATATAGCTGAATAATCAACGTGCAATACATAGACAATGTCATCTTGCTATCGAGATCGATTAACGTTAACTTCTGTTGCTTCTGAAAAGGGGTATAACACCTCAGAAATTTCGTGTGCATGTGCATATGTAGAAAAGGTAATTTTCAAAGAGAAATCGAAGAAAAATGTAGTTGCCTTCCTTTGTAGACACAGGTTTCAACGAGATATATGTATGTAGTAGACGAATCCTTCGGTGTACTTGTCTCTGACTTTTCGAGTTTTGCTGAGATGCCAATTAAAGTAAGACGATTCCTTATGTATATTCTCAGGCAGTCAATTCGGGTAAATTTTAACGGTTAACAGTTAGTCATTAACTGTTTAAAGTTAACTGTTAACTGTTAGCCTTTACCCAATTAATGTTACCTTTATTATGGCACCTACCATAGTTCAGGTGTTTAAGTTTATTAATAACCCTTGGCCTCCTTGTGACTGGCTTTCTAGTGTTTGATTTTGTGGTGTCTGGCCTCCTCCTGGTGTCTTGCCTTCTGGTGTTTGGCTTCTGATAGCTATAGGTCTTTCATATGGTCTTGTTTGCCTCTAGGTCTTTCTGAATATAAATTATTTAGGTTACCTTTTATGACTGGGGGAGTGTTTGTGTCCACTGTTAAAAATGGGGTGTTTTACAACATTTCTCTTGGGGTGTTGTACAACACCCAAGCTGCCCAAGGTGTAGTCCTGACACCGAAAGGTGTACAACTGACACCATGCCATTGAATCAGCACTAACAGTGGTGCTTATTCAAGTCCCACAAATATTCAATAACTATATATATACATGCCTGGACACCTTCGCACCTTCTTACCTTAATAGTGCAGGTAGCCATATGGGAGCTGCTGCAGCTGCAGCAGAGGAGCGGAAGAAGAGTAAGTACAGTGCCCTCAACCAGTGCTACTCTTTTGTCCCGGCAGCCATTGAGACTGCAGGTGTGTTTGGTCCTGACACCTCGCCCTTCCTGAGGGAGCTGGGCCAACACCTCCAGCATGCAGGTGTCTGCTGACAGACGCTCCTTCAACTACCTGATTATACTTGGATAATGTTGCCTACAATTCCTTTGTGCAGGTTCTTTTCATTTGTCTGCACATGCATGCAATGAGAAAGTGGACCTATTTTGATGGAACCAACATGCTTGTATGTGTATTGTAACATTAGACATTCAATTTCATCTCATTAACAAAGTTATAATAATTATGGCAGTTGGTGCGCAAAATTAATCTTCTGCCTTAATGTGATGAGACAAAATGAAAAGTGTATTTTGGTGTACAAATACGTATATGAATAGGATGGGGTATGATGAGGCTGTCACAAGTGGTGAGTGTGTGAATGGATGAAGGTTTCTCTACATAGGCTCGAAGATGCTGGGCATAGTGAAGTGTGTGCAAATGAAATATAACTCTTTTCACTCTACAAACATAAATAGCAACAATCTGGGCAATCTGAGGCATCTGGTTGATTTTGTGTATGACACCAGCACCCTTCTTGTACATGAAACCATCCAGTTTGATCCATTTAGCCCTACACATACAAACAATGCAAAAATGCACACAAGCATGATCAATTAACATATCACACAAACACATGTACATACTATGCCTGAGTGTGCAGCAGCTTACTCAAAGCACTGCTTTCATCCATTTCCTCATGATCAAAGGCAGCCAAAGACACAACTGAACCTACAATATGATATGCATGGATACAATAAATAATTATTATAGAATGGTGCTGATATAAATGTATACACTTCTTCATGTAGCATATTGTAGAGATCATAAATATGGGTTTGGTCTGGAAATTATACCTTCTCAGCTTCACAGTTATGTGTATTGGATGCATAAGGAAGTTTTGTCTGTTTTTGCATATAATGAGTTAAGAGAAAAAGAGGGGAAAAAAGTTCAGCTGCCATGGCTTGAACCCCACCAGCATGCACATATATACACTGCATGCATCCTTACCTACTAAACCAAGGATTAATTCAGCTGTAAGATAATAATTACTTAATACAGTGCCTGCCTTTTATCTTGTGCAAGTGCTCAAAGGTCATAGCAATTACACAGAAACAAGCGTTGAAGGGGCTTCGACCAAGCCCCACCAATGCATATATTGGCACGAAAACTCCCTCACATGCAATTATATGGCTTTAGAGGAAAGTACAATGGGTTGCATTCATGTAAACATAGCTAGCTACATGCAACATTACAACTGCATTCAAGCATTGTATTGCTAGCTAAACACGCACTTCTGTACCTGGTCCAACTGTGAGTCCAGCTCCCATGTCTGCATCATTTGTGCTGTTGTAGCACTGTAAGAGTTGGTGCAGCATGGCCAGACTGAATGACAATTTGATGTAATTGCCCATTGACTCAGCAAGTTTCTTGAAATACGAATGCCTTGCTTCATATCTCATTGTCCAATGTTGGAGAAGTAGGCCATACCTATAAAGTCATGAAAATTATAAAGTACAAATTCATAGCAAATTATTTTCTGCACATTTAAGAAAAACATCATGAGAGGAATGAAATATAATGTACTGGATCATCAAACGAGGCATATGCACCATGAAATGCATCTTTGGGATGACACTTTCATTAAGGTACAGTTGGCAGAACTCCTGGTGATGATTACTGATGAGGGCTTGCAAGTAGGCAGCATCATCTTCCTCCAGCATTGGACAGAAAAGCAGATCAGTAATCTCCATCATCTTGAGAAGATTTAGCCAGTAGTCATCATCTGTTGGGATCTTGTGCCCCATCATCATTGGCAAAATGCGCCCAAACAGCCACATCTGAGCAGCTATGTACATGTATAAGTATTAGAACAGCTGCATATACACACTTATTTAGATAAGGTGACAAACCTCTTTACTAAAGGCAGTGTTTAATCTATGAGATAAACAAAAATTGTTAAAATAGTACCTGATTGTTTTAACGTGTTAGTTGATGCCCCCGAGGATGCCTGAAAATGGGCCTCACTGATAGGAGATGGACGATCTTTACACTCCATGTAGCCTAGCTCAAAGGACTGAAGTTGATTATTTAGCTCCGAAAGGGTAAGATACTTCTCCTCAGAAAGAAATACTTTGAGCATTAGCTTCATTTCATACTGAAGAGCCCCTTCCAAGATGTCGTGCATGACATCAGGAAGGAGTGCTCCACTGCATACATGGAAGTATGCCAGCTCATTAAGAATGGAGTTATGGTTGATGCCATTAAGAGTAGATGCTGCACGACCTCCCTCACAACTGTCAATTTTGGCAAGATGTTCAAAGTGCATATCTTTATCACAAAGTATGAACTGATGTTCAAGAAACTGGATAAAAAGCAACATCAAAAGCAAGTGTTTAAGGGTATATGCAGAAGCTAGAAAACTCAGAGCTACTGGATGAACATGGCAGTAGCTATATATATGTGCATAAATAGTTGTGAGGGCATATTTATGGCATTTACACACCATTATCTTTGAATCCTCTTGGGTTGTCATACAATGTCTACAGAAACGCTTTGCTGAACAGCTTTCTTTAAAGCCCCCTAGAGCAAGGCTTCCCAGATTGTCAGCAGAAACTGCAGCAACAGTGCAATAAAAATCGTCAGTGTGCTGTTCACCCCAAATGCATGTCCTACCTCCTATAAAATAGGATATTCCTCATGCAAAAGGTGACATAATAAACAGTAAACATGAACAGCCATAAAAGTAAACTTTGCAACTGGAATTATTTTGATCTTAGAAGACTTACTAGCTTCTTGACATCATCCACAATTGGCCTCAACACAGCGTCCATACCATAGAATGCTAACACTGGAGCTTCTACAATAGCAATGAGCTAAATTGCAGACAGCTTTGAGCGAAACTTGGGATGGATGTTACCAAGTGTGAAGTAGAAGATCCCTGGTATATAACGAATGGATTAATTATATACAAGAAATATCAGATATAGTTGGAAACAAGGCACAACTTCTTGTTCACCTACCAGCTTGTGCACTTTTGCTTTTGAGCCTAGTGGATTACAAACTTCCAACTCATCATAATAGAAAAGAAGTTGTAGCGCATAATGATGGAGTGTAAAGAGTGGATGTGAAGCAAATGCTTTCCCATCACAAAAATCCTGTAGGTAATATGTCTCTGACTTGTGCCCATTCTCAATCTACATGAAGTAGGAATAATACATGCATTAAGTGTCATGATGCCATGATTATATAGGGCATACAGAAATAGAACTAATGCATGCATGCATGCTTGGACGAATGCACATTCATGACAGGTAAATATTGTTGTAAAACATACCTCAGCAGCTACAGTTTCGTTTTTGAGCAATACTTGCAAAGTGTGCAAGATTGGCACATACATCATAGTTTGTTCTTCTATCATAGAACGTGTTTTGCTCCACTTCCAATCCAATTGCGTCGCTCCCCCAGCACAATGCGAATTGGTTCCTGTGTCGATACAGAAGAATGTGAGCATCTGATTGAACAAAATATGTGCTATATGTATACAGTCAATCAATTCACAAACACAATGTACCACAAAAGGAAAATGTGCCTTGATGAATTTTAGGTCCAAGGCCATCAAACGGTTGCCCAAATGGCCCTTCAGAGTGAAATATACTATCGAGGCCACTGATGGATGTGGTAGTGATTCCAGCATCGGTAAGAACTGTGTTAACAGCTCTCCGTATGGAACTGAGACGCTGTTGGCAAAAACTGGTAACTCCTTCAAGAATGCCAAGCAGAGCTGCTTGTGTTAACTTGTGGCCCTCTTTCATATGGAGGAGAAACATGGCAGATGATCTTTGCAGGATAACTGATTGAGGAATTTCCTTTGCATGTCTGAGTTCAAGGCTACCACTGCTTTCACTTCTGCTACTGGCTTCACTGCTTTCGTCCCCATTCACAGAAAATGTTGGGGAGCTGGTTTCACTAACTTGATTGGTGGAATGTAATTCGCCTCGGTGGTAAGAAGAAATGTGGTTTTCAAATGTTCTAAACTTGCAGAAGGTTCTTGCACAACACCAATACCACATATAACTTGGAAGCCAGACTGATGGGCATGAAACAAATTGATGTGCTGCAAGTACTCCCGGAGAGAAAAACCTAGATGAGCTGTACGTTCCTGAGGGCACAATAGACACACTAGCTCAGCCATCTACAGAAAAAAGGAGGACTTATTGCATTATTTTGTAATACTAAGTATAGCTGCGTAGCTAAGACAACAAGCTAGCTAGCATAAGGTTGCCTATAATGGCCACATATAGCTATAGCTAATTGCATGTGTTGCAGACATGGTCTGAGTTGATTTAGCTAGTGAGCACAGGACACTGCCACTGAGAAACCCATTTATATAAACTATTTTTTGAAAACATAGCTACAATATAGCCAATATAAATGTATGCATGCAATGATATAATCTAATACAGTCCATACCTGTTAGCTAGCTATGCGACCTTCTGCTGCGCTACTGTCACCAGGCAAAACAAGCAAAGACGCTGCCAAAGGGTGAATTTAGCTACCTGGACAGTTCTTTTCACTGACGCTGTCGTTGATGGGATGGAAGGGCGGCATAATATTTGTCAGGCATTTTAAAATTATAATCTCTTCCCCTCTCTCAAATCACCAAATATGCAAATGCAAAACGACAGAGTACACCTTCTCTTCAACACTTCATTCGGCAAGAGCTGCAAACAACATAGCTAGAGGCCAGGTATCAGCAATGCCTGACCTAGTCCACCATTTTCGGAAGTTACATAATTTTTGTTGAACATGAATAGCTTGTCCAATGAGCACAATACTCTGTTTTTGCAGCTGCACAGCTTGTAGTTTTGACAGTTGCAATGGCAGATAGTAGTTCTGTGTCTTCTCTTTCTGTTGAGAAGCTTGCCCTTTACCTGCGTGGAAAAACAATGACAAACAAGTCCTAAAGAGTTTTAAGGACAACCAAATCTCTGGTGCTGCCTTCTTGAAGTTGAAGGAACATCACCCTAGAGAGCTTGTACCCATAATAGGAGTGCGACTAAGCATATCTGAATTACAAGAAAAAGTGAAACAGGTACTAGTTTCAGTGTTACTGCTGTTTTATTCTTAATGTCACTGCTGCTTTATTGTTGCGTTAGTTACTGGCAAAATGAAAAGGGTATTGTGTGGTTTGGCTGTTACATTTTAATTGTTGCTTTATAATTACTTTATTTATGCTGTGGCTGTATTCAATGTAGAACTAGTCTATATGCTATAGTCACAGTGTGGTGCACTTGCAGGGTCCTATCAAGTCTGATATGGGTGATCTTTTCTTCCCAGTCACGTGTACATCTGCAACATTGCAACCTTGGTCAGCTGCAGGTTGTTCTGATGTAGCACTGTCTGTAAACAAAAAGGTTAGGGTAGTTGTTTTTATCAAGCATTTGTTGCCTGATGCATAAATTTATGAATTAAGCTGAATTGTAATTCACTTGTGAGGTATGCATTGATTGTAATTTTATATATCTGTGGGTACAGAGGGGATGATATATGAATCCCTACATGAGAGTGCCACACTCTCTGATTAGATATCTGCCTTTATGTACATTTTTATTTGTATACAACCACATTGCACAGTATGGGTATGGTATGTGCATGCATAATGTTGCTCTTCTTGCATTATAGAACATGAGTGCTGCTGATGAGCCTGGGCAAGTTGACCCAAATTGGCATCACACTTTCCAAATTCCCAATTGTGAAGTATTTAGTGCTTGTGTACAAACAGCTATCAACACAGGGATTGTCTCAGCACGTGCACGGAAAGAAATTGTGCAGATGATTCGCACATTGATGCTTCAGCACAGCAAGTACCCGACCTCTGAGCAATACAGTACCATTTTTGAGAAGCTTGTTACGAAGTATCCCAAGCTTAGGGACACACTAGGGAGTGGTCATGTGAGTTAGTGCATTTGTATAAATGCCTGTATGTATAGATAAAACATGCATGCATATAATTATAGCATATGCAAATGTTTTAGATTAAGTGCAGGAAAGACATACAGTTTCATTTCACTAGCTGTGTATACATCAGAGATCATGACCTCTGATGTAAACAATACAGCCTCAAAGTATCACATGTGTGCAAGAGCATACATATATACACATATTTTACACTGATAGGGATCATGGAAGGAGTCACTGTGAAATGCCTTCAAAAACGTTGGACGCTACCAATCTGAAGGCACTTGAGCACAACCAGTATCACCCACAAACAGTCAGCCTCAACCTCCGTCAAAACATCACAAGACTGCACCCACATGTACCAGCCCTCCATCTGATATCTCTGAAGAAGAGAACATGCAAGCAATCATTGAGCTCAGGCAGGAATACAAGAAAATCAAAAGAAATCGTAATCAGGCTGAAATAAAACGTCTCATGACATAACTAATCAAAGGGGCAGCTGCAGTGGATTACCATTGATCATCCACTGGTAGCTGATGTTTTGGAGCAGTTTCCCCCTCTGAGGTGAACTAAAGTGGTAAGTTATTCTGCACATAATTCATTGATTCTTTAAGTACTAATATAGTGTGTCTCATTTTGTGCATGTGTACAACACTTCATTACATTGTATATAGCTGCAACGAGAGTTCCGTGAGCTGCTGGGCATTGAAGGGTGTACCACAGGCCTGATGGATTTATGGCCTGAATGGGAGGACAAGTTAAATAAATTTGCCAAACATGAGGAACCATCAAGGCCAGCAATTAAGGCTATCCTTTCACAGTTGCAAACAGACGACTCTGATGTTATTGCATTCCCTGCAGGTAATGGCAAATAAATATGTGATATATACATGTACATATATACAAATACATGCATTTGCAGGTATGTTGTATATGAAATAACTCAGATACAAGTAATTATGAATATTATTGATTCTTTTGTTTATCTTGAATGCTTGTGCCTGTATATAGATTGGCGCTGTGCACTGGTTCTTCAACTATTGATGAAGATGCTATTTCCCCGAGGACCATCAATAGGGGCTACATTTATTCAGTGCTTTAAGGTATGTTACACAGATATGTGTATGCACTACAGCATTAATATAATACGGTACATGCCATACTTTGTCTTTTTATTTTAGGACTGTGACATGAACCTAGAGGAAGAGATGGAAAACAATCCCCAGGCAGCACGCTACATTTTGACAACAGGAAAATAGGCAGTGACACTGCACAGTACTCTCAGTTCAAAGAGTATGCGAGATGCCATTGTGGACTTGATTGCAACACACTATGTCTTTGACATGGTATATATCTCATCACTTGCACCAATTTATATTTTCATGCATACAGCACTTTGTGTGGGGTATTAAGGACAACCAAGCTATACCCACATCCACTAGCAAACTTATATCTAACCTGTCCAAGTTTTAACAATTATTAATTCACTTTCATCATTCTGTGTATTCACATTTATTTCACAATGTTATATTGTATATAAATATGTTGATGCTTATTACAACAGAAAGTCATTAAAATGTCACCCTGGTGCAAACACCCCCAGCATGAATAGTGGTGCAACAGTACACCATGTGGGGCATTGGGATACATTTTGCATGGTGTATTATAGCACCTTTGGGGAGCTTGGCTCTCATGGCAGGTATAACAGTAAGACCCCATTTATAACAGTGTGTGCTTTATAAAAATGGATGTTCTTAGCGACTTATGGTATGAATACATGAAATATATGAGATCAGTAATTTGCTTGTTAGGATATGACATGAATGTAGTTTTTTATAGGATAGTCAGTGAATGGAAATGGGGGATGATTTTGGAACATTCATAGAATAACTTACACCTAAGATTATGAAATATAGGGCAAATGATTGAAAAATAGGTGGGATCCTCATCTCTCCAAGGTTTCCCTGCTTGCATGCAGACCCGGTCCTCCCGAGGCACTTTAGATTGCCTGTTCCTGCCTACTTCTTATTGAAAAGGAGACATCCACATCTCAAAGATGCCAGAACTCTCCTCCTGTCATGACACCCCATCCTCACATATCACTCTGCAGTTGGGAATTCTTTCAATATTAGGCCGTATGAAATAATGTATTATCTGGGAAATAACTACAGAACATTTTTACAAATACTGTATTATCTCTAAAATAAGGCCAGGTTTTTAATACAAGCCTGTCTCCAATAGAAGCCTACCAATTACGAGTTATCAAAGCATTAGAAGTGCAGTCCGCAATATAAGCCTACTGACACATCATTAAAGTACTTATGGTATTCAAACTTATCAAATGCTCTTGAAAGCCAGCCCTTCCTAGATTGATTACAAGGTGTGGAATACATATGTTTTCTGCTAGACCATACTCTGTGTACGCCCATGCATGAATGAATAAGTAGGGCCCAGGCTAGCTAGCTAGACAAATCACACCCAATCTTCAGAGACAGCATTAGTCACTAATGTGGAAGTTGGGGGCGTGTGAGACTTACTTTTCAAACATGTATATATAGTTCAGGTGCTAAAGCAAAGGTATTTGACACAATTAAAGTAGTGTAGTGAGAGCAAGTCGAGTAGCGAGCTTTAACAAAGTATCGAATCTATGATTCAGCTGTCAACGAAGTAAAAGCATCCTATTGACTTATCTTGAATGGGCTAACGAACTAATGTATATGTATATAACTGAACCTGTTTCAGATTTTAATATGTATGTATGAGCTGCATTCGCTTTTGTTATGGGTAGGGTACAGATGCGCATTTTTAATGACTGGTACCATAGTTTACGTGGAAATTGCCACAGTAAAGTTTCTTTACCAATATGAAATTAAGGATTGAAAAAATGAAAGACCAGTCTGTTATACAAGCCGAGTATATAAGCCTGGTTTCAGAGTGGTTTGTCAAAATGCAAGCCCCAGATTTATATTAGAGATAATATGGTATATGATTAATATGTATATCTATTTGTAATTTTTAGGGCGGCCAGAGGCAGCCCCTATATTATTTTCATAACGCGATTTATGTACGGCTTCATGTTACAGATTTATATATATATATATATGTATGTAAAGTACAAGTTACAATATACTAAGGTAATGTAATATAAATATATAATATAAATAAATAGTATAATATAATTAAATAATTTATATGGCTCCGAGAAAGGACCTAGAAACAGAATGGGCATATCATCATATAAAGTCGGGTATAAAACTCATTTTAAATTAAGGGATTTTTCATTCAGGCCTCCATTTGTTGAAAACTGAGGACGAAGTCTGCAAAAAATGCCACAAGACTATAGAAAACCTATAGGAAATATATATTGAAACCAGGTGTTATATTGATAAATTTTCAGTTGGTCAGATCACTTTGTAACCAACATATATCATGGTACATGTCTATGACAAACATCTGGCGAAATTTTGTTTAATTAAAATTGCAAAATAATCGAGATATAACGAAGAATTCAAGGTTATGATTGTCTGTATATAAAGGCCTTGGCCTTCTATGTCCTTGTGTAGAAGTTACAAAATGGTCTCTAACCCTGTTGATTATGCGAATGCATGCAACCAACTGTCGGTATTCTTAGCTCCCTCACAAGGCAATCAAATCTGCTGTAGGTATTAGCTGAGACCCCTGAAACCTTTGTTGATATATGGCATGCAGATGCATCATCTTCAGTCTATACTAAGGTGTGAAAAGGTAATTGGTAGGCCATGTGTTCTACCTTGCAATTGGATGATCTGTATCAACTACTACTCTCTATGCAGTAGTTATAGTGTTTGCAAATGGCGGCGTTCAGGAAGTTTTAGTTAATGAAGCTTTAGTTAATGAAGCTTTTCTGTCACTATTTGTAACATTCAGGACACTTAAGAATCCTCAATCGTTAGGATTAAGAATGTGTTAAAGCCCAACGATGCGGCCAAGTAGTTTGAGTTAATTCGGGGGACGGGAGCCCCACACGTTTTTAAACTCGAAATACTTGTTTTCTCAAGTTGAAATTGGTATATGAGATTTAACTATGGCGAATAAAAAGGAATCAAAACCTTACTGGATATTTTGGTGAGCTTGAGGATGCGCCATCTTCTTTTTTTCTGGGTTTTGCTTGCAATAGACCCTTTGAAATTTTGAAATGTTATGTCTCCAAAAACATAGCAACGGTTGCTAACCATCATGTTGGTCAACCACTTGGCACAAGCAGCGATAGAGAAATATGGTGATATGCGCTGTTGTTGGCTGTAGTAAAATTAGAGCTGAAGTCCAGACGTCAGTTTTTATCACTTGCTGTCAGTTATATCCCACCAAGGGAAGAAGACCAGGGAACTCAGCGAAAAGCGACGAGATGCTTTGCTAGCTGGCATTAGTCGAGCCAATATCAGCCTTGAGAAGTACACAAACACCCGTGTTTTCAGTTGGTATTTCATCAAAGGTGAGGAGGAGACATATCTGATTAATAGTGGTTATATTATGTTAAACATCTACAATGCAGGTCAGCCTAGTCAGTTGTTTGATACGAACAATGTTGATTGCGCCCCATCCCTTCATCTTGGCCATGCTGCTGTACCAACAGTTTCAATGGCTCGCTTATATGATTAATGAAGACGTAATTACACTGGACAAGATTGTACCTTGAAATATGTTTATTTTTAACTATATGTAAAAGAAGCACCCAAATTATATAAAGTAGTTCAGTTTTGTCCACAGACATTACATTTTACTCTTACTCTTTCTGGAGAACCTGTCTAGTTTACAGCAGTCCAGATCTTTCCTTTAGGTTGGGTTGTCAATTTTAAGCAGTGTCTCTAGCTGTAGAGGTACTCTTTTACTCTTTCCCAACAAAATCAATATCTGCAATTTGGGAATACTGTACAGCTTTAATTGCTGGAGGCAGCCCCCAGTACACACTCTTTTGGGTTACAGTTAGTGACTCTCTCCTGCTTACTCCAGCAGCAACAGCCCAAAGAAGTGATGCAATGTGGGAGCACGTCTTCCCCAGTCCTGCCATGCAGTTGTAGTGTGCAGCCAGTATTTTCCAAGCAGTTTCAGCAATGATCCATGGGATGAGGGGCTTCTCCTTCAATCTTTGAGAGTGGTTAACCCGTGAAATGCATTGCAGTGGCATGATACAAGCACCTCCCTGAGCCATCCATTGTGGAAATTCTTGAAGCTGTCTAAGGTCTTGTAGTTCAGCATGTGTTCCTTTGTATATGGGCTGGGGATTGAGTATTGGATACAGACACACATGTAGGTATGTGATCCCTGGCCACATGTTGATGTTGTCGTTCCAGTCTTTCTTGGGTATTTCGTAAGGATCTCTTGCATTCACAAGTTCGAGCTTATCTGGATACCTTTGTTTGGACAATGTATCCACAATAGTGCTCGAGTATCAAATAACCCCTTCTTCTGCTGTTCCTGTAGCCATAATGCCATGAATCGTGAAATTTGAAGCACGCGTACATATATTACTTAGGAGTTTGGTTCACCAACATGGCGGAAGGTTTCACGTGTACTTCTCTTGATGTCATTTGCTAAGGATCTATACTTGTGTTGACCGTGGGGGCGGTGGTAGACTGGGAGTGTCATCTACTATAATGTTGGGTTCCAAACTGGTCAATTTGCCATTTTGCCAAATTTCTAAATTCATGAACTATAAAGGAAAAAAATGATAATTTTGGACATTTATTAAAATTTTATGCCATAAACGGAGATCTAAAGGGTTAAATAGTTTTTGTGAATCATTCAAACGAAATTCCTAATATTCTATAGACGTTTCACATCTATTTAAAATATAGAAGTGACTTACATCTTGTTTCGTCGGTTCGTTGGTGGCACTCATTGTTTACAAATGGTTTAATTACAAAAATGATCCTTATATCTACACGGATTAGGTATAATATGATTATAGTGACTGTGTGATTTTGATTATACAGACTAGCACTTAAGAGACAAATGATTCCTGATATACAATTTCTCATGCATCACCATCATGTATATACATACATATATGTGTCTACAACAGGTGTGTAATGAGACCTGTTGTATATAGTTGATGTTTACATGTACATAGACATAGGATTGTCAGAGGGCAACTGTGTAAGCAGGCTGATCGTAGAGAGGCTATATGTGAATCACATTTGGCATCTTAACTAGGGCATACATTAGAATGCAAGAGCCTCGCTTGAAAGCAGGGCACATGCATAATGACAACCATATATATATATACGGTAGGCACGGAAATTATTTTGACGTGGGTAGTTGGCACTACCAGTATGAGTTTGAAAGTAACCGTAGCAAATTTTTGGTACCAGTAGTTACAAAAGGTACTTACAGAACAGTAAAGTATCCCCAAAATTTGGCTTGCGAGAGTAAACGTTGGGGGTACTTTTGAGGTATAGAACTCACTATTAACTTATTAATACGGCGCAAGTCTGTGCAAGCCGCTCTGGTTTGGATACATTTTCGTCTGACAACTTGTGGAGATCGCCAAGATAATTTACGACATCAAAATTATAAGGTAAAGAATAATAACGTATACCTGAACAAAGTGGTCTTTAGCTGCTGGCTGTGACTGAGGTCCTGCCATCTCTATCTGAGTAGTGTGCAAGAACTGATCGATCAGGTTAGCCTACTGAATGCTGCGCAATCTAGCAACATGTACAACTTGCCCCTCCATAATTGTTGATCGTGGCAACCTCTTTCCTGATCCATAATTCAAAAGAGTTGAATGCCTGAGTCAACATCTTCAAATCTTCCTGCATGTACTGTCTGTCTCCCCAGAGGTGCCAAATCAGGGTTTTCTACAGATATCTGCCATTAACAGGGAACGTCACTGTAAGGACATGAAGATAGGTCCCAGTTGACTCTGGTGATCCATGATTAGTAGTCCCAGTTGACTGACGATTAGGAGTCTCAGTTGACTTTAGCGATCCACGATTAGGAGTTCCAGTTGGCTCTGGCGATCCATGATTAGGTGATCGTAGTTGTTGATTTCCAGAAGGGGAGGTTACCCTCAAAATATTCACTTCCTTCCTCGATTTAATTTCCGATTTTCTTTCCACTTTCTCCCTTCTTCTTCCCTGATGCCTAATTCAGTGTTGGATTTAGTCAATGAACGCTTTCCAAGATATTCCGCCTGCCTACGCTTCATCTTAGCCTTGCTTCCAAGATAGATTACGGTCGCTAATAGGATCTTTTTGCCCCACTTTATCTTCGCTTTTGTCCCTGCTTCTATGTTGGATGGTTCAACCAACTGTGAGCCTTTAACATTTGAGGTTAGTCCTTCTTCGTCCCAATAAAGTAGAATAAACTAATAGCTGCCATTGCAAATCGTGTCTTCCAACTAGCATCTGTAAAACTAAGCTTCGATCGGTGCTGGTGTTCAATTAGTTCACTTTCAGGTTATGGGACTTAGCGATCAAAAATTGTCAAAAGGTACTTTTACTTCAATACCGGTAATTCCTAGGGTAGGTAGGGTAGTACCTTAGGTAGTGCCTTTTGGAACGTAAAGATAATTTCCGTTCTTACCGTATATGTATAATATATGGGGAAATGATTGTGTTTTAATCATCACTTTCAGAGTGTCATTTAACGATGATTGTGAATGTGTTGGACTCAGGAGTGGTTAGTGGAAACAGTAGAGTCGCGTCTGTGACATTTTACAGTAGATTCACGCATGAAACGTTTTAAGAGATATCGAGTAGACTCAGGGACATAGCGTTAAGGAGATAACTATTGTTACAAATTTAAAAGAACAGTAGACATGTGCACGTAACATAAGAGATATCAAATTAACATGAACAGTAGACTCACGGACGTAGTGTTAAGACAAATTTAAAAGGACAGTATAGAGTGGCGCGCGAAACGTTGCTGCGAATTTACACATTGTTTATGAATCAGTCCAGGCTTCGTAGTTACGGCAATGAGTTTGTTCACACTTGTATCAGTACTGCGGCATAGTGCTTTAGAAATGATTGAGACAGTTGTTGAATGTGGATTGCAAGCAATGACTAGCAGCAGAAAGGGAATTTACCAGGAGTTTGAGGAGGTCAGTGCAGTGGACCAAGAGGTGCAGTGCCCCAAAATTCACGGAGGTGTGGCTTCTTTGTCACCGAAGAAGGCAAGTGTGTCTGGGAGAGTAAATTACTTTGAAGACCAAATTTCTGATGGGAAAATGAGTATGCAATTAGTTGGTTTTGACACAAAACTACAACAAAAACTGGCTGAATCTCAAGAGAAAAAAGAGGCAGTTGCTATTTCAAATTGTGAGGTTAAAGCAAATAGATGGGGATTGCATTTGGAAGTAATGGTTGAGAAAAAGACACAGTTGGAAAGATCAACTTCTAGCTGCGATGTGTCAAAACATTGTGCATCGAATAAAATAACACTCGACTAATTGCAGCACCTGTAATCATACCAGCGCATTGTTGTGACAATAAAGGTAGTCCGGGAAGGAGAGGCAATGGAGGTGAAGAATGGATGGAGTTACCAAGATGTTGTAGTAGGTGATGCAACAGGGACTGCTAAATTGACTGTGTGGGAGTAGAATATAGGTGCACTAAAAGAAGGATCTTCATATAAGCTTTCAGGTATGATAGCGAGGGAGTTCAATGGCTGAAAGTTCTTGTCAATGCCCAAAGAAGATGCACATATCACAGCAGTTTCAGAAATTGGTACTGTTGAAGAAGAAATGGATGAAGATGCCTGTAACACTAAAGATGCAATTGTTGTTTGTGTCATGAACTTTGAAAGTTTTAGGAGTTGTTTTATATGTAAAGGGAAAGTTAAAGTGACATCTGCTCTATCTGGAAAGTTTGAAAAATGTAAAATGAGTTTGCAGTTTGACAGGTGCATGAAGCAGATGGTGGCCAAGGTAGTTGTAGAGTTGGAGGGGGTGACTAAGATTCTACAAGAAATGTGCCATGTGACTGAGGAAACACTGGTCACAGCAGATAGGTTTAATGTGAAAAGAAGGTTATCACTGGTATTAGTCATGGTAAAGAACATTCTTGAGTTTCATATTTGAGGTTTCCAGTATACAATCATTATCTCATTACCTACATATTAGTGGTAGTATGATATAGTGCATAAAAAAAGTTAACGTTAATAACTTTTAACCTTGAACCATTAGAGGTTACAGATTCGCCGTGAAATGGTACTAGTTAACGGTTAACAGTTAACAGTTAACAGTTACCTTTATTTAGACTTAGAAGCGTCGAATATTTACGCATGTGCATCGTATCAATCAGCAAAAGTATCAAAAGACAGAGCGAAAATGATGGAGAAGATTTTGATTTGCTACGTAGACAATGGCTCTAAAAGATACGACGGCAAGGACTTTTAGAGCCACTTAAGAAGTTAGGAAGACAAAAAGGAGCAGAAGGAAGACTGACAGCAGATGAACAGGTCACGATAAAGTCCAAAACAAGCGTATGGAAGGCTATCGTCGTATATGCCGATCCCATAGAACCCAAGCCTGAAAGGAAGAAACAGAAGACAATCTCAAAGAAGCGCGATGACTAAGTCACACCGATTATGGCCTCTTTTGGACCTTCGGAAACGATTGATGAATGCTCACTTCAAACAGCAGAGGAGAATATCCCTTCCACTCCTGAAGCACCTGTGCATGTGCCAAGGATTCACAGAAGATCACGATAAAGAGAAGACAAAGACTCCCAGGATCACTGATGAAGGGTGGAATTCCCAGAAACGGCTGTCTGACCCAGTGGAGAAGATGAAAGAAGTGAAAAGAAGGAAGAAAAGACTCCTGTATCCTCATCCAAAAGCTCTCTTCAGGTTTAGTTCCCCTATAGGCTCTTTTAAAGAATAGGCATATAGCATGTAGGAAAATGCTATCTTAGATTTTTCATGTGAGTAGACATCCTGAAGATGCAACTGCAGTTTCTGTTAGTGCCCATCATGAGCCAAACACTCACTTCACAACTCCTGGACCAAGGGAGACAACTGGCCACTTGATGATTTTGATATGGACTTTCCACTGGATCTAGGATACACCCAGGAGATCCTCAACAGCCATCAACTACATCTTCTTAAGGAAAACATTGACAAGATTGAAGAAGATGCAGCTCAATTTTGTTCAGAGGTTATTAGAAGGATGGAAAGCCTGGAGCAATTAATGAAGGAAATGGTGACCACTTTACCTGCATCTGTAACACCAAGAAGGCCCCTAACTGAGAAGAATACAAGCACCACTCCAATTAGTGTCCCGAAATCTGGCAGTGAAAATGACATGGGAATGACCATGTCAGTCCAGAGGTTCATGGCCAATTCCAACTTCTGTTCGGCACAACAGCTGGCAATGGCTTAGGTTAAAGTGTTTTTACAGAGCAGGAACTGGCCTCGTGTACTTTGACTGGGCGTACAATTCATGGACAACCTTGAGTTGCTTTGAATGGGTCTAAGCTGCAATTAATTGACAATTTGATGCAGCAGAAATTCAAGATGTCTGATGGTGAACATGCTGCTACAAGAAGTTCTTTTAGGGTAGCATTGGCAAACCGATGCAAATATCTGCGGCTGAAGCTTCCCCTCACAATCATACTCTTTTGTAACACAACATCAGTCAATATATTTTAACTTATTAAACTTAAACTTCTTTATTTTTTTATTATTATAAATAATAATGTAAAATATTATATATATATATATATATACAGTGAAACTAATGCTGTATAAAGTATAGAAAAATGTAATTAAAGTGTAAATCGTCTGAGGAAAACTGTATACTACCTCCATAGATTCAAGATGGCGGGTTCGGATGCGGGCGCGGGAGAAATTCACGGACATGTGTTTTGAACTTTTCTTTATATATATAGATGTCATAGCACGCTGCAACTTTCTTGCTGTATTTCTAGAGCTATATATATTAAATTTATGCATTAAATCAAGTTCGAAGTTTGAATGCTATCGAAGAAAAAGTGTCTAATTAATCATTTGTGCCTAAGAACTATTCATTTCTAAAGCAGACCTGCCAAGGCTATATAGGCTTAGAGCATTAGTGAGACTGCCCCAAAAATGCGTGAGATTGCAAAACCATTTTTGCTCACTATGCTCACAAGCATTTGCCTCATTGCCCTTTCTGTTAACATTAGATGGCTAAGAGCATACAATACTGATTGAGTGATGAACAGTACAAATAGCTATAATAATGACTTAACGGTCCTGTTTACAGTAGAAAAAGGGTTGAGTAGCTATGAGTACTGAGTAAAGAAGCAGTTATATAGCTACTAGCTATTACGATGCTGTTTGTTGTATTCCCATGTGGCTTTCTTCGCTAGTGGAACATGTCAACACTTCCAGAAATTTTCAATAAAAGTCTCTAACTAACACTCTTTTTTTAATTTATTCTATTTTACTTTAGAAATATCATATCACTAAACAAAATATACAGAATTGAAACACTATTCTTTCGTAATATTTTGGCTACAACAAAACAGCGTCAGGATTGCAGGCTTAAAGGAGAAGGTATATAAGCAGCCGTAAGTGATAGGTGGAAAATTGCCAAAAACGTTTTATTAGACAGTGGAAAATATGAATATAGAATAAATGGTGACACCAATCTATGAAGGATAATGATAACGATTGTATGTTTACTCCTTTTAAATTCCCTTTAGTTTTTGAATTATAATTGAAAACGTATTTTCGTACATTTATCGGGCGCCTCTAGTACTTCATATCTCAGCTAAACAAGGGAATATTCCAGGAGTATACATACAACTTTTAGGCTGTTACTTAGTGAAGAGATGGATGTCAAAAAATGGTTAGATATACAATCCTCCACTGTCTAAAAATCGGTTCATTTTCCATTTGTCTCTTCTCCTTCGAATAATGGTATTGTCCCGTGATTATCAGCCAAAATTAGTAGTATAGCTTAGCCATCATACAATGACGTCTTATGATGTTGCATATGCACCCAAATATTTGGTAACACGTTACACAAACATTAGACTTTCAAAGTTGATTTTTCAAGTAAGGCTTCTCGGTAGCGATACAGTTTCCTTGATCGAAGTTTTTTGTGGTCGTAAGAGGTAAGTGGAAACAGTAAGCATATTGCATGTCTCCTAATATCTATATAATTATCAATGGCGAATATGTATGAGCAATTAACGTAGCATAATCAAAAGAAAAATGGAACGTTTCGGTCACGTAGGCCTTAATTCCTCAGCTATTATACTACGTTAATAATAGCTGAGGAATTAAGGCCTACCTGACAGAAACGTTCCATTCGTCTTTTGATTATTACAGTAGTATAATCAAAAGAAAAACGTTCTATTCTTCTTTTGATTATTAACGTAGTACAATCAAAAGAAAAATAGAACGTTTCGGTCATGAAGACCTTTATTGGCCTTCCTCTGCTATACTATATGAATTGCTGATAAGTTTTCACAATTGATAATTTGACTTCAATAACGACTAGTGATGACTCGTGATGTTTCAGTGCTGCTGCTCCACTTCACGCGCAGGTCACATGCTAAAGAAACTTCCACCTGGAATGTGACACATCTATAGGCGCTAATATGACGATTTACAAAAATGCGTTGGACTTATCCAGCATCTGGGCGGAGGGTTCCGACTCGTAGCATGGCTCAGTATTGTGCAATTTCACAGGGAGAATGCTGGAAAGGGTACCATCAATGCCTAAGGTTGAATGGTAAAGGGTTTTGTTTAGCTTGATCATGCCGAAAACACGCACTTCTCCTTCATTGGAATGTAGCAAAGTCAAAACCAATTTTGCAAGCCTTGAGAGGTCAGGAAATTTCAGGGTGCAACCATCGCCAGTCTTAATTGTGCTTAAAAAGCCCCACACAACATCCATTCTTACGGATGCCAAATCCTACGAGCTGTTCACCTCCACGTTTTCCAATTTCTCAGTCGCTGACTCCCATATGGATTGTGGCAACGAAGTCATCAAAGACTTTGTCCATCATGGCTGCATCAAAGGCAATTGCTCTTTAATAACACCTCATAAAGTACTCAACATCACTGAACTGGCTTTCTGTCCGCTTCTGAAAGTTAACAAACTTTGAATGCACAAGGACTTCATCTGTAAGAGGAAACTTTGCCTTGATGTACTCAACTGCTGCTACATAAAACTTCCATACAGCAAGCAGAAACTTTGCACGATCTGAGGGACTGCAATCTCCTTCATCTTCTAGTTTTTGCAGCTTCTGCCTTGTCATGAAGTCAACAAAAACGGCCCAGATTCGGTGTCTGTGTCAACCTCTTCTTCAGCTTCCGAAAGCTGGTTAGATGGTGAGGCCATTCGGGGTTGCAGGGTAGCTGGTGTTCGCGGGTTCGCAGAGTAGTATATATCTAGTCAGTAGTCAGGGTCACCAATGTGGACTACAGCTGCCGATAGGAGCCTGGATATGTCGAGACAACTGGATTGTGCTGTGCGGTCCGCTAAAACTAATTACCAAAGGGCACCACGAAATGCCGAGTATATACACGTGGTGTTTACCGATGATGTCATCAATTAAAAATGGAGGAGAAAGTGCCACTACGCAATACGGATAGCTATTAGCTACTGCTAGATCATATGAGTCTGAGTCATAATCGGATACGGATAGATCATAGACAAGTATTTAAGGATATATACTCCACAACCAAGGAATAGCCCCATCAGCCTGTATGGCTGGTCTGCCTTGGGGTTCTGCAAGACTAAGAGACTAGAGTGACTGTGAGTCAGGAAAAGGCGTGAGATCTGGCACAGGTATGCGTTTGAGGGTGACAAGATAGTCAAATGCGGTGTCTCATGCCAGATGTGCGAGACTTGGTAGGTCTGCTAAAGTTACTGTTGATTTTCATCAGAAACATTTACAGAAATTTTGAGTTACATATTACCATAAAGATGCCACTAGTTTAGTTGTCACGTTAGGGAAACAATTTTGTAAAAATGTACGTATTACTCCCTATGGCAAACTAAATATTTAAAAGGCCTATATTTCCCTAAATATTGAGTGTGAAACTTGAAAATTGACATTATCATAAATATTTAAACAATAAGCCAAAAATGGACTGAAAAAATGATTTTCCTGTACGTGACAGGGAGCCTATGGAGCGAGTAAGTGGTCAGCGAACGGGAAAGGGTTAAATGCTGGAAGCATACAGTAATTGAATTGAGTGCAAAGTGCAACACCCAGGATTCGAGTCTGATGCCTCAATATTAGGGTATTGCCAGCAGCTGGTTACCATCGTGTGCAAAAGAGTATCCTCATATATAACTATTTGCATATATATATGGCACATACTGCAGACCTTAGAATCATGGAATATGTGCAGTTTTGCATGACTACAACAGTGAATTAGCATATCTTCTAGTGCTGAAGGTTCATAAGCCATCATCATAGTCATTTCTCACAAGCATGATAATAACACTAATGAAAGAAGATTTTTAAGTTTAAGAACTCGTGGGGATGCCACCCCTGCACTCAAACTACTTGGCCCCTTCGTTGGGCATAAGTATACGTAATCTTAATGATTGAGGATGTTTAAGTGTGCTGAACATTATAAACGATAGAAAAACGCTTCGTTAACTAAAGCCTCCTGAACGATGTATTGACGTATAAATTAAGTGTTATAATTATAGTTGTGTATGAACCTGTATTATATATATATGTCTGAAGCCATACAACAGAATCAGCAAATGCATCCCCTAAAATTGTTTATGAATAATAGAAGTGATAATTAAACACTCTGAAACATCAATATCCTACCATAATGGTATAGGGTTTGGAGTAGCCATGTTAGGGAATATGACGTCCAGAAATATATGAGTTGTGTGAACTTACATAGCAATGGAACATCCAAAATCTTTATAAAATGTTCATAAACATTTGTGTTATATACAGTCGACTCCACGTATAACGAACTCGCTCATAATGAATTTTGGGTTATAACGAACGATTGTCAAAAAACAATTTCCTGTCCATTCAATTCCTTCTGTTTATAACAAACAACCCCAAACAAACTATTATAACGAACGTGTTAACTTATGATTATGTATGTGTGAAGCCAAAAACGGCTGTATTATCATTCTTAAACCGAAGTTACTGGACGAAGTGGATAAAGGGGGGAAGGAGAAGGGTATTTGTGATGAATTTTCAGTTGAAAAGTCCACCCTGAGTACTATTAATGTACTATTTTACGTAATTTTAATTTTGTAAGCATTCTGCTGTATTCATACTGCACTGATGAGTAGTTTATTTGTATAGTTATATACAAATAAAGTACATTTGGTTATAAAGAACCTCTTTTATAAAGAACAATTATGCTGGGATTTTGGTGTTCATTATATCAGGAGTTGACTGTATATGTATATATATATATATCCATCCTATCTATATACTGTTGCATACTTGTGCCCGATTATTGCTGTTTAAGTGTTATTAGGGTACATCTAGCTGAAAACACATCCAATTTGTGTACTTTGGTGTTTGCAGCCAATCGATTGACCACCACAACATCATCGTAATAAAGCTGGATTTGAAGACTGCATTACTGTAATTGAAAGAGAGGATGATTCCTATATGCTGGGCTGTCACAGTAATATTACTCCATCTGTTGATGCATGGGAATAACAAACCTGCAAAAGGTAATATGATGATGTTTAACATAAAACATTAACGTTAAACAGAGTTAATGTATGGAGCGCTACGTCAAGGGGCAATTTTTATAGTTAAATAAGGGGAATCAGCAAGGAACATGGCTGCCATTTGGCCCTGCTATATACTAGGGCCATACTATATAGAGATATACACAGCTATACAAAGAGATATAAATCAATTACTGTATTTGAACACAAAAAATGCAGCTGCATATCTTACATAGCAACGTTAACATTAGACACCTTGGTAACAGTTTTCTAAGCAAGAAATAATGAGAATTGCAAGTTAGGTTATGTCCTCTGAAGACGCCCCAACAACGCCCGTTACTGACCTTTCTGCCGTCATGGAAGCCGTAGAGGCACTCAAGAAGAGCTTAGAGGAGCAGCGAAAGGGCCAGGTTTCGTTATTTCAGCAGGTCGCTGTGCTGCAGCAGGAGAAAAGCGTCTCGTCACAACCACCCGTTTCCGAGTCTGGTAAGTCACGCGTACAGCTAGTATAATAATTTACGCTGTAGTTCGTTCGTGCATATTAGGTATTAGTAGCGTTAATTGGTACATAGGTAGACTTAGTTTGATACATGACTGCTCGCTCCCGGCTGGCCGTGCCACTCGGGCCATTTCCGCACTTGTAGATATTGGATATATATAGATACAGGTCCACAGCTATCGAAGTGTTCTGCGTTCGAGCGTTAGAGCGCGAGCCTGTACTATAGCGAATTGTATACGCGACGCTAGTGCCATTGGTCACAGGTTTTTCGGTTCGCTTCATGTTTACTGTCTGTTGTTAGTTCTACATATAATTAGATAATTATATAGGGCTTTTGGTTATTTTTTTGGTGTGGGTTTGTACTTCAAACTGGTTTAAGGGACTCAGTTAACTTGAGAGGTGGTTTCTCGGCATATGTTAGTTTAAAAAAAATGTCACTGCCTCGTGTGGGGGCCTCTAGGCAGGTGGGGGTTATGCCTCGAGTGGCACTCTCTTGGCAGGTGTGGGTTATGCCTCGAGTGGTGGCAGATATGGTTTATGCCTCGAGTAGTGGTCTCTTGGCTGGTGTGGTTTATGCCTCGAGTGGTAGTCTCTTGGCAGGTGTGGGTTATGCCTCGAGTGGTGGCAGATGTGGTTTATGCCTTGAGTAGTGGTCTCTTGGCAGGGGCAGTTAGGCCTCAAGTGGCAGTTTCGGCTGGGCATGCGTTGGTTACAGATATATAGTGCTTCTATATATAGTCACGAGCCTTATGTTCTTCTCTGGCCATGTACATGTAGGGTTATTTAGCAGTTTACCCCCCTTGGGTGTATATAGCTGCAAGGTATACACTATTCTAGCAATCTGTAAAGGTTGCAAGACAAAGGTTGGTAGCTCCATTCAATTTTTGGGTTGTTTACTTTTCCTTTTGCAGTGTCAAATGAGGCTACTCTGTCCGGGTTTGAGCCCGTTTCTGCACTCTTGGCAGGTCCCTCAGGTGGTACTACCATGCAGTGAGATCTCTGTATCTCAAGGAAAAGCCTGTGGCAGTGGAAGCACCACCAACACCACTGCTGCCAGCACTCCTAATACTGTATCTAGTACTAAAAAGCCCATTGCTGGCCTTGTCCTGGGTGGCGGGCTACCGGCCATTCCATCTGATATTTTAAAAAGAATCCAAAGCAAGTCTTACATGGAGTTGTCTGAACTATTACCTGAAAGGATTCAGGAGTCTTTCCTCTACCCCGATGGAAAGAAAAAGAAGGCCCCTGCTATCGACAAGTTTGTTAATTGGGTGTTGGCCTTTTGTACATACAGCCAAGCCCTTTTGTCTGTCAATTCTTCCATTGGTGGGGAACTTTTGACTTTTGTCGGGACTGTCGCAAGGCTAGCCAGGGACCACCCGGGATTGGCCTGGGCCACTTACGAAAGGGCATTTAGGGCTAATGTGGTGGCAGATCCATCAATAAAATGGAACAAGCTGGACCAGGAAGTATGGGCGCTTAACACAGTAAAAGCTGCTCAACCGGTCCAGTCCAGCCAACTGCCTCAGAAAAGGAGGGCTCCAAATTCAGCCACCTGTGATAGGTGGAATGAGGGCACCTTCTGTCCTTTCAAGGCATGCAAGTTCAACCATGCTTGCTCCACTTGCCTAAGCCCCCAGCATAGGGCATCAGCCTGTCCGTCCGGGCAAAAAGACACCACGGGCTCTGCAAGCCATGCAGTAAAGAAGGGCCCAACTGCCCAATAACATTTAGGGCAGAACTTAGAAATGCATGCATTATCATAACGCTTTAATCACTATTATAGCATGTATTTCCATGATAGATAGTCAAAGCAACCTTATGCTTGTTAGAATTTATCTGTAAAACAATCTCATGGAGGACATCATTTATATATACTAATTGCAACTCACCTTATATAAAATTATTATACTATTGTATATACACACAGGTTAGCAGGCTAACCACCAATCTAATTGTATTCATTTATTACACTTACCTATAGTCATCATTATAATATATATAGTGAATTATTCGGCACTTTCGTCTGTAATAGTCCCCATACATATCCACATATTGGTACAAATGTCTCCCCCGTGCTGCCAACGTGCTTCCGTATGTCTCCATTGCTAGCCACCCGGTTCTTCGTCTCCAGAACGAAGGGCGTCGCAGTGTAAGTCCATCTGTGTTGCCCAGCTCAGCCATAAAGGTACATTCGCCACTAAAGTTGAAGTCTTTTCAGTTATGTTGGCTGATCACCCAAATAAGGCCTGGGTTGGTCAATTGCTGACTGGTCTGGAGGAAGGGGTTAGAATTGGTTTCAACCAGAAGGCTTCCTGCAGGTCTGCCAAGTCGAACATGCAGTCAGCCATATGTCATCCCTCAGTGGTTGAGCACTACTTGGATGAGGAGCTGGCCCAAGGCAACATTGCTGGTCCATTTGACCCCAAGTTAATACCAAATTCTGTTATTCTAAACCGTTTTGGAGTAATTTCAAAAGCCAATAAGCCTGGTAAATGGAGGTTGATCGTAGACCTCTCATACCCTAAGGACTCTAGTGTTAATGATGGCATTGCCAAGGCTGACTCTAGCATGGTTTATTCCTCTATTGAGGATGCAGCTCGTTTAATTCTGGGCCTCGGGAAGTCGGCTTTGTTGGAAAAAATCGATGTTGCTTCGGCATTTAGGATTATCCCTGTCCATCCAGCTGATCGGTACCTTCTGGGCATGCAGTGGAAGAACAAAGTGTTTATTGATAATCAGTTGCCATTCGGGTTGCGGTCTGCCCCACTCCTATTCAATGCATATGCGGATGCACTGGAGTGGATCTTTAGGAAGCAGGGAATGCTCAATATACTTCATTATATAGATGATTTCCTGGTGGTTGAGTCTCCAGCTACATCCGAATGTCAGCATTCTCTCAACTCCATTATGGCCATCTGCACGCAATTGGGTGTACCTTTGGCAATGGAGAAGATAGAGGGTCCAACAACTAGCCTAACATTTTTAGGTATCCAAATCGCCACAGAAAAAATGCAAGCCCGCCTGCCTGCAGACAAACTCTCACGCTTGCAAAGGGAGCTTACTAGTTGGCAGGCTAAAAATTCATGTACTAGAAATGAGCTGGAACATTTAATAGGCGTTCTACAATTTGCTTGTAGGGTAGTTCCTCAGGGTCGGCCATTCTTAAGAAGGATGATCAACTTGTTGTCAATTCCAAGGGCACCCCACCACAACATTCGCCTTAATGTAGACTTCCGATCTGATTTAGCTTGGTGGTCAACCTTTGTAGATTCCTGGAATGGAATCACATTTCTCAACCTGACGCAGCAGGTGGTCCCATCCATGAATGTATTCACTGACGCATCGGGCACGTTCGGTTGCGGGGCACTCTGGGGCAACTTGTGGTTACAAGGACAATGGCCTTTAGAGTGGGAATCAGTGAACATTATGGTAAAAGAATTGGTCCCTGTGGTCCTCGCTTGTGCTATGTGGGGTAGCCAATGGTCTGGGCATCATGTTCAGTTCCACATAGATAACTCATCTGTAGTTCAAGTCATCAAGAAAGGGTCCTCCAAGGAACCCTCAGGGGTGGTGATGCACCTCTTGAGATGCCTATCTTTCTTCTCAGCCTACTATAAATTTACCCTAGCCACTTGTCATGTTGCTGGCATACATAATACATTAGCCGATGGCATTTCACGTAACACATTATCCTGCGTTTATTCTCAGGTCCCCATCCTCAGTGCAGAACCCACCCCAATCCCAATCCCTCTCTGGTCCTTGCTAGTACTGGAAAGACCAGATTGGATATCAAACCGGTGGAGGTCGCTCTTCAGAAATTCTATTCTTATGGCTTAGCCACCACTACAAAAAAGGCATATATTTCAGGCCAAAAACGATTTTTAGATTTTTGCAGCAAATATAAACTCCCTTCTGATCCCCCAACTGAGAATACTATTCTATTATTTATATCTCAGTTGGGGGGAAGATGGATTAGCAGTATCAACCATCAGATTATACCTATCTGCAATCCGTAACCTCCTAATTAACTTGGGTTTATTCTCCGTTATACTTTACTCACCAAGAGTTGAGCTAGTCCTTAGAGGTATTAAGAGATTTAAGGCCAACCGTGGCGTGCTAGACAGATCCCGCCTCCCAATCACACCATCAGTCCTTCGCAAGTTGAAGAGGGTCTGGAGCACGAATCCAAACTCATATTCTAATCGCTTATTTTGGGCAGCAGCCTGTCTTGGATATTTCGGATTCCTTCGGTGTGCTGAGTTTACAGTACCATCTGCTAGCTCTTATGATAGGGCTCGGCACCTTTTGCTTTCGGACGTTTCATTCTCACAATCTACCCAGACAGTTTCCAGGTTAGCCATCAAGATTAAACAGTCAAAGACAGACCCATTCGCAAAAGGAGTTTCTATCTTTCTCTCCAAGACAGGCACTGACCTGTGTCCAGTCTCAGCGCTCCTTGAATACCTTGTATTGCGAGGTCCACATGATGGCCCTCTCTTCACCTTCAAGGATGCTAGTCCATTAACTAGGGTCCGGCTGTTTGAAGAAATGCAAAAAGCTCTCTCTGTGGCCGGTATTGACGCTAGCCATTATACAGGCCATAGCTTTAGAATAGGGGCCGCAACGACCGCTCTCAAAGCAGGGGTGTCTGATGCAAAAATCAAGATGCTGGGCCGTTGGGAGAGTTCGGCCTATCAATGCTATCTGCAGACCTCAAGGGAGGAACTGGCATCAGTCTCATCAGTACTAGCTCATTCCCCAATTTAAAAAAAAACAAATGTACTATATAACCTGTTACACTTACACTCGTGGTATATATATATTAACTTTTATATATGTAGTATGTATAGATGTATTTTACATTACTGTTCAGGGTCAAAGGCCCAGTTATTATAATTTGATTGCTATGTTATTATTCGCCATACAGTTAGTCTGTAAGGCGTAGTCTCTAATCAGTCAAGTCAATTCAATTGCTGCTGGAGCTAGATGTATTTATATTGTGTCTTTATGCTTTGGGGGAGTTTCCCCTTCACAAATGTTTGGATCTGACTAATGGCAGTATGCGGTTAGCACCTTAACCCCAAAGCTTCTAGGGGTGGTAAATTTATGCTTGAAGCGGTCACCCTCTTACCTGGTAGGTATACGGTATAGGCTGGGAACCTGAGCATGGACACTTCTATAGGCCAGAGTCTAGTTATTTCAAAGGATGCCTGTTGCTCTCAGGCACAGGGCATCGTATACATAGGTACATTCATATTATATGGCCATGCCTAAATAGATCTATAGTCCTTAAAGTATTTACACCCGGTGCATTTCTCTCATCACATTTGGGAGTATTTTGATAAATAGCATGGCTGGCTTTAAAGGTAAGGGGTGCACCAGCAATGGCAACTCCTAAAAAACAGTGTCTAGTTGACATACTGCATACCCTGGCCTTCCTCCAGCTCAATGCATAGATATGCATAGGCTAAAAGGTTTTCCAACCCCGGTACGTGGCAAGGAAGGTGGAAACAGGTGTGCATTAGAGCCTCAAGTTACGGGTCAAGGTAGGTGTAGGCATTGATCAAGTGGAATACATTATGTATAATTGTTAAAGTAATTTTTCTTATCCTTTTTGATATATATGTCCTACTTGTATGTATATATAAGTATGTACGTCTGCACTCACATGATCTCTAACAATTGACATATACAGATCTAGAGTTGCTTTTAAGACATTTCTACAACAAAATACGGACTATACGTATATTACCATTGATGGTGATAGTTCATAGGTGTTACGCACCGAAAACGTCAGTCTTTTCATTGTGAGTTTATGGTACAGTCAAATTTTGTTACGATAACACTTGAAATATATTCTGTTTTACTAAGTCACACAATTGAACAAAGTAAAGACAGCTTAGAGAAAATTTGTTATTCGATGGTTGATCGATCCACAATCCACCAAGGCATTTAAGCCCGTCAGTTCAAGCATAGATTATGTATACTTAGCTACGTACCCGGTTCAAGTCAACTTACTATATACGTACATAAAGCCAGCACGTAGCGTTATTCCAGAAGAGTCATGTGATAGCTATGAATTCTATTATATATAAACATTTTGCTTGGAACTGCACATGCGCAGTAAAGGTGAGAGAGTCAAAAGGTGTGAAATACCGATTGTAGTAGCATTGTGGTTTGATTTCCTTTCATTCTCCTCCAGCCCCTATAACCCTCCCTTTCATTGCGATTCCGAAGATAATATTATTTTTATAAATTGTCTTGTAGTAAGTTGGGCTGTTTTTTGTAGCTTAAAATATTTATTCTTATGAAATAAGAGTTGTATGTACATCTTACAGTGTTTATTCGGTAAAGTAGTTCTTAACTTTTATTCATCGTACATGTTTTCTCCTTTATGTAGAGAAATGTCTTCGAATTCTGAGTTCCACTTACCCAATAAACGTAGACAATTACTTGACAAAATGAAGAGGAAGCCGAGCCATTGCAAAGGTAAATTTTGACTATTCCTTTATTGTTTTGCGGGTACAGATTGCCTAATTAGGAGTGTGGTAAGAGTTATTCACTTGTATTCAAAGACCACTTTCCTCTGTTTTGTGTCAGAAGCCCCACTTGTTTATAGATTGCCTTATGCATACATTTCTTGTCACTTGGATAGGTCAAGGACACCAAAGTGAGAAAGGCGAGGCAGGTCAAGGACACCAAGACGAGATAGGTCAAGGTCACCAAGGCGATCTAGGTCAAGGACACCAAGGCGATCTAGGTCAAGGACACCAATTAAGGCGATCTAGGTCAAGGACACCAAGGCGATCTAGGTCAAGGACACCAAGGCGATCTAGGTCAAGGACACCAAGGTGATCTAGGTCAAGGACATCCTACCAACTGGAAGCACAAGTGAGTTAGGACAAGCACAACTGTGGCAATTATATAATAGGAAACTGTATATGCAAGTCATATATATATTCTTTGTCGTGCCCTTTAATTGTTCTAATTTGTAAATTTTCTAGGCAGTAAAACATAACAATATCATGTGTTTTGAAAGGGCACTTCAAAAGATATATAGACAGAGGGAAAGAGCCAATACTTTTTTATGGTAAAGTTTTGCAAACTGCTAAGGAGCATAACTTCGAACCTGTAGGGAAAGACACTAATCTCTTTAAAAGCAACATTGCATACTGGCAGACTTGCCAAGACACACGCATTAGGCGTGTGTCACACGCATTTCTGCTACACCTCCATCTCACACGCACACAAAGCTCAATCTCCAGCAAACTTCAATAGAGCTGGATGGGTGTACAAAATTTAAATAAATTTAAATATATATGTGAACCACCTGAGATGAACATTAACAGTCTTAGATAAAAGTCTGACTTACAGCAGAGCAGGTATGCTAATCCTAATGTAGCTGCACTCTGGTCTTCCTGGCAATCCTGCAACTTTGTTCTGCTCTGACGATCTAGCCTCCATTTTTTGCTGACGTCACAAATTGAAAAATATGGCTGCTTGTCATCCCAGATTCTAACGATAGCAATCTTCAAAGCGACGACTATACAAGCGCTGGCTATAGTTTCGCACGTGACAAGTCAGTTGGCTAGGCTCTCTCACGTGGAAGCCTTTTCTTTTTTTGGCTGTCTGAGCATACTGAAACGTCTGAAAACCGCGTGTCTTGTGAGGTAGCTACCTTTCACCCAGACTTTGGTTTCTGTTCGACTACTGTCTACTGACTCGACGTATCCGTTTAGTCTTGAGTCTCAGAGAGTCTAGGATGGAGAAGGAACAAGCAGATGAGTTACATGATGTATCGGTTGATGAAACGAATGATGGTGATGATGATGCAAGCAGCAGTAAGTACAAGTTCAAATGTACTTTCTGCGATTATTCTGTCAGTTGTGAGCATCAGGGGGAGAAAGATGTGAGACGCCACATTGTTGGGAAGAAGCATGTAGATAATATAAAGGCCCGTGAAAAGCAGCAGCAAATTGGTGCGTTCTTCAGGCCTACAGTGCATCCCATTCATGACAAAGTCACAAGGGCAGAGGTTAAAATAACCACTGTCCTTGCTCACCACAATGTGCCCATAGCAGTCGCAGACCATTTAAGTCCACTGTTAAGAGATGTCTTCTCTGACAGTGAAATCGCAAAAGCATACTCATGCGCACGTACAAAGGCAACCTGTATCCTGAATGGGGCTGTAGGGCAGTACTTCCAGATGTCGTTGGTTGACAAAATGAAAGCCGAGCCATTCTCATTAGCAACCGATGGATCAAATGATTCAGGGCTACAGAAAATGAATCCCCTCACTGTGAGGATTTTTGATGTGAACAGGGGGAAGGTAATTACACAGCTTCTAGACATGTGCCTTACTTCTGCGTCCACAGCAGAAAGTATATATGGAAAAATCAACGACACTCTGACGCATTTTGGCATAGACTGGAATTACTGTGTGGCATTCAGTGTCGATAATACCAGTGTGAATCTTGGCTGTAGGAACTCGATCCTAACAAGGGTACACCAAGAAAATCCATCCGTATATTTCATTGGTTGCCCCTGTCACATGGTGCACAATACCGCCACCCAAGCAGGAAATGCTTTTGAAGCAGAAACTGGCTTTGATATGGAAGACCTTCTAGTTGACTTGTTTTATTGGTTTGATAAAAGTACAAAAAGAAAGAATACCCTAGCTGAGTTTTGCACATTCTGCGATATGCAATATAGAGCTGTTGTTAAGCATGTTTCGACACGTTGGCTGAGCATGGAGCATGCTGTTCAGCGTACCCTGCAGCAATACCAAGCACTGAAGAGTTACTTCTTATCTGAAGAAGAAATCCAGACAAGATTTCAGCGTTTGAGGCAGCATTTTGGTAATCCAATTACTGAAGTATATCTAATGTTTTACCAGGCAGTTTTGCCAAGTTTTACCTCATTCAACACATTTTTGCAGCGCGAGACCCCATGCATCCACCTCCTCCAAGACAAAATGGAGTTCTTTGTCAGCAAGATACTCAGCAAGTTCGTGAAAATGAGGGTCATAAAGGATGCCATAGAAAGTGGGACATTGCTTGATCTGGACTTCCTTTCAGTGGCTAATCAGATGGATGATTCCAGTCTCTTTGTTGGCTTTGTTACCAAACAAACCCTGCGAAAGCTATTGGATGATGGAGATATTGCTGATTCTGCCGTGGATAAGTTTTATATGGGTGTTCGCATGTTCTACACTAGAGCAATGCAGTATGTCAAGAGCACTTTTCCACTAAAAGATGAATTTTTGCACTCCGCCAGATTCTTGAATTTTGAAAAGAGGGAAGAGGCAACATTTGACGCAGTGGAAAGCTTTGTCCATCGCTTTCCGCATCTGCATGCTTTGATGGAATTGCTGCAGGAAGAATTTATCAGTTATCAGTTGTTACGTGATACAGATATTCCCCCTGAGGTGTGGGCTGAAGCCAAAGTTGGTGAAGATGAGGAGACATACTACCAGATTGACATTCTTTGGGGGTATTTGTGTAAAGTCCTGCAGATCGGCTCATTGGAGCCTAAGTTTAAGAGGTTGGCTAAAGTGGCAGTGTCGGTACTAGTCGTTCCTCACTCCAATGCAAGTGAGGAAAAGGTATTCAGTATGGTTCGCAAGAACAAAACACCGTTTCGCCCAAGCATTGGGCTTGATGGAACCCTACAGTCAATTCTGCAAGTGAAGTTAGGAGTTGAAGAACCATGCGAAAAATTTGACCCTACAAAAGATCTTCTTGTGAAAGCTAAGAAAGCTACTTGGGAGTATAATAAGGCTCATTCATCAAGGCACTAGTGAACTCTTTTATTTTATGGTATGGTATGGTTTTCTACAACTGTTAGACTTGTTAAACTTTGCTGAAGACTATAATATACATGTGGCATTTATACAGTTAACATGATATATGCTTTTTTGCATGGCTAAAAGTATTTTGCACATTGTCGTGTAATGAGCTACAACTGTAATTATGATTTTTTAAGCTATATGAATGATATGTTATATGCATTATTGCATGGGTTCTTGTCAAGGTGACAAAATATAAATAATCAGTTAGTGGAAGGCTCGCGAGAGCGCCTTTGAATATATGGGTACGGTCGAATCTCCAGCATCCTCACTAATGTAACTTGGCAGCTCTGTACTGGAGTAAAACATATCCTTACATCATACTGAGTAAGTTAATTATTTGATTTGATTTATTTATTTAGATTACCTTAGTACCTATACAGCTTGCATTGTATATATTTGTTCAAATGTGTGTATCTGAATTTTTTCATGTTCAATATGTGTATAGGTATCAATTGTAAAAACGTTTTGGGAGTTCCAATGAATGCAAATTTGAAAATCCTGAAAGAAAATTCTCATCTGAGAAACCTAGTATGCATATATGCATAGTGCATGCTATATTTACATGTTCATAGCTGATACACTTATGTTTGCCCCAATCAAATGCATATAGTTTTTGGTACATATCCTATTACTAATGTATATATAGGGATAATACATCTGCTTTTTTCTAGTTTGAGCCCAAATTGTTCTAAATATTGACTCAAAAGAAATTTGTTTAGGTGACTAAGCATATTCAAATGCTTCCCTATGTATCCAATTGCACACCACAAAGGACATGGTATATGGCATATGCAAAGGCCTTAGTCTTTTATATCCTTGTGTGTAAGTCACCAAATGATCGCTAACCCAATTGCATGTAGCCAATGTTAGTATTCTTAGCTCCTCTGCTGTGGTTATAGCTGAGACCCTCTAAGACCGTGATATATGGCATCTTTAGTCTGTACTAAGGTGTGAAAGGTATAACATGGTAAGCTAGGCCATGTGTTCTACCTTGATATGTAAAAACTACTAATCTCTATGCAGTAGTTGAGGATTTCGAAGCCTGCAGCAGCGTGACTAAAGTTTTAATGTATACCGTATGGCGGGAAAATTTTGGGTCGGTCCAAATTTTTATGATGGCTTGCCATACTACAAAAAGTAAACACGTGTACTTGCTAGGTTATCTGTGCATGCACACATACAAAAAAAGAATAATGAATATTAATTCTGAAGGGCTTACGGCCATTTATACGAAAATTTGGACCTTCCAAAATTTCCAGCTATACGGCATTTGTGATTATATCCATGCATATATATACGTATATATTGTATGTATCTATAGGCTCCTGGTCAAGCAACATGGAGTATGGCTCTATGTAACCTGAAGTTGTTACACTACTGGACTGAGCCTAAATTTAATGACATAGCAGACAGCAGTAACAACTTGTTCAAACCTAAAGCATCTGTAAAAATGGAGCTTGACTCATCCTTCACTCTTACTCTTTTCCTGACAGCTGTACATCATTTAACCAAATTGGAACAGGAAAGCCTCTCTAATGTAACATATTCAAAACGTGAACAAAGGGTGCAGGGTGTCCTTTACACTTTGCTTCTAGATTTGGCACTATACCATGAGAAAAAATGTAGAGTAGCTGGCCATCATACTTACACAGTGTCACTAGAGCCACTCTTACAAAACGACCGTGAAGCTCACTCTGATTTAGCTGTAGTGGCAGTGTATGATGAATGGCAGCGCATTTACTTCTTTTGGCTGAGGTTAAAATGAACTTGCAAGTAGCCTGTAATTCCATTTGGCATGCCCCTGTTAAGGATCGAAATGCCTTTGGACAACTTCTGCATGCAGCTGTATTATCAAATTGGGGAAAAAAGCAGCAAAGGGGTAAAAGAACTCTCCAACTCCTGGCCAGTGATAACATTTACCATTGCTTTGAAGTAAAAATTGGACCTGAATCTGTTGAGATAGTAGAATACAATATCTTCCAAGCTGGCATTATAGATGATGATTTTAAGAACATGATTGGTTTTTGCAGAGTGAACTGCTAAGGATATGCAAACAGTCATTAATAACTCCAAATGTGTAACTGTGTGTATAAAATTTACCAGAAACTTCCATATATATAAGATACTTGCAAGGATTGTCACATGCCGGTAAACTTATCAATTTTTATACTCTATACTTCATATTAATCCATGCATGTATTATAACTTTAACATTTTGTTACAATTTACTTCTGTGTATTTGTTCAGTCGACGTCACAGAAAGTGCATCTTTGTATGTTATGTCCCTTGTGTACAAGTTACAAAATGGTTTCTAACCCTGTTGATTATGCGAATGCATGCAACCAACCGTCGGTGTTCTTAGCTCCCTCACAAGGCAAATCAAATCTGCTGTGGTTATTAGCTGAGACCCCTTTAATACTGGAACCTTTGTTGATATATGGCATGCAGATGCATCATCTTCAGTCTATACTAAGGTGTGAAAAGGTAATTGGTAGGCCATGTGTTCTACCTTGCAATTGGATGATCTGTATCAACTACGTATATACTACTCTCTATGCAGTAGTTGAGGATTTCAAAGCCTGCAACAGTACTAGTGTGACTAAAGTCTTGTACTGTTTAAAATACTGATTATCCTAGGGGTCACTTGGATCTCTTTAAAATTGTAACTTGCACTGCATGTGTAGCTAGTACTTGATTGTAATTTTAATATTGTACAGTCACTTGGCCCTCTTAAATTTGTAACTTGCACTGTGTAGTACTTGATTGTAATTTTAATATTGCCAGTAACTTTCACTGTGTAGTATACTTGAGTGTAATTAGCCTTCACTATACTTAAGACATTCACTATCATGAGCAATTTCGTTACGAGATTCTACTGTACACATGGAAAACGTACACACATGGATAAGAATAAAGCCTTGTTGAACATCAGTAACATAAATTTACTAATTCTGGACGTTTCAACACGGAAGTCTTCATCAGTAATACAGGAATGGGAATATCAAGTAGGAAATTAGTAAATTCATGTTGCTGAAGCTCAAACAGGCTTTATTCTCATAATGATCGCAACAAACACTCCTAATTCTTACACATGGACAAGTAAAAAATGTAAGAAGAGAAGACAGAGCTATACGGTCGACTAAACGAATTTCTTTTACATCAATATAGGGACAATTCTGCCTCAAACTTAACGGAAACGTACACAAATACGCTTTATCTAACCTTCGCTACAACTCGTTTATTCCGTAGCTCCTTCTCGTAGGAGATCATCGACTTGTCATAGCCGTTCTCAAAAGGGTGATATTCTGTGACAACGAGGCGGTGACGTTTTCGCAACGTCACATGATAATCCACTAAATGTGTAAGGAGCGAGATACGAAGATGTTGATGACGCAGCAGAGCAACATCTCAAACATCACCAGATTGCGCAATCGTAAGCTTGAATTCTTCATTATATCTTGATTATTTTGCAACTTTAATTAAGCAAAACTTCGCCAGACGTTTGACATACACATGTACCATGATATATGTCGGTTTCACAGTGATCTGACCAATTGATAATTTTTATCAATACAACACTTGGTTTCAATATAAATTTTCTATAGCTTTTCTATAGTCCTATGGCATTTTATATGCAGACTTTGTCCTCTGTTTTCTAACAAACGGAGATCTAAATCAAAAATCCCTTAATTTAAAACGAGTTTTATACCCTAAACTTTATGATACTATGCCCATTCTGTTGTTAGGTCCTTTCCTGGAGCCATATGAATTATTTATATTATTTATTTATATTATATTAATTAGATTACCTTAGTATATTGTAACTTGTACTGTATATAGATATTCAGACTCATGCAATACTGAAGGACATTAATTAGTTAATGACAGTCTCCTCTGCCATCTCAAGAATACATTGCCAAATTTCCATAGACGATTTCCTACTGGTATACTGCTTCTTTATAGTTTATGTAGCACATAACCAGCAGTATACCTTATAGCATTTTTCTCCTCAAAACTTAGGCTATTTCTTCTTTCCTCCTTAAGTTTAGTGGAGGTAGCTACTTCTATTGCATTCCTGCCCTGAACAATGTGCATTAGATAATCTAGGGTTGCCCTCTACATAAGTATGGGATCAACAGCACCCACAGTCTGATGTGATATCTTTGGTACACGCTTGACACGAAATAAGTGAAATCTAGGTCATAGAGAGGCCTTAAACGATTGTTGTCTACTTCCTTGGGGAGGTAAGTCGTCCAATAAGCTATATATTCAATTCGCTGTGTAAGGCGGCAGATAGTTCACTGACCTTTTCCGACTTGAGAAGGACTTTAATCTGCTCCCTTATCGTACCATGACGCCTAATACTTAGGCTTGAGTAATCGCCGTCAAATAGCCTTTGAAGAAGGGTACTAAAAAAGGATTTTTCGTTTGATTCCGCCATATCACTTTGAACGTTACGAATTCGTTCTAAAAAAACTCGAATTAAGTCATTTAATTGCTCGAAGTAAAAGCTTTGGCTCTCATCGTACGTCCCGGAAACGTTGTATCCAAAAAAATGGAACTACACCAAACATGGTGACAGCGTGCGTAGGCGGATACCAATCCCGGTTACGTAGGGTAGATAATCTGATGAAACTCACGTGATATGGTGACGTCGTTTACGATCCAGCTGCAAATCTGCTCTAAAGGATTTGTAATCTAGGTTTCAGCCACTTTTAATTAGTAGCGAAACCCAGCAGGATGGGTAACTACTTCAACAACTTCTTCTATCCCCAGCAAAATCTGGAACAGGTGGTAAACACCGTCAGTGTGCCGGATAAAAAGCAACTGCACGAGTCAGTGTGCTTGGTCAATTATGTAGACGGGACTACATCTGTAGATTCTCTTCTCAGAGGAAGCAAGGTATATAGTATGTTAGGATATATACCCCAACACATGGGCCGTCATCCTTTTAATTACTTGTTTCTATGCACTGCTAAAAATGAAGTGTGACGCTCACAGCTAAGATGTACTAAAGTGGTGCAATATTGCAATATTGCCGCAATCTATACAAGCAATTTAGATTCTTAAATTTGGGGGTGCCAAGCGCGCAGCGTGGGGGTCGGTTTTTGGAGGGGGTGCGAATTTTGCGTTACAGGACCACAATTTCAACCTTTTTATTTTAAACCTAATTAATTTCTTTGTCTACGACCGCCCGCTCGTGATATAATAATTATGCATGAGTATCAGATAGAAGACGTTAAACCTTTAGGCCTAAGCGGTGGAATGACTCTAAACGAACAGAATGACCTGCAGACCTCAATATCGTTGGCGACTTTTTGAGACAACAAATTTTTATAGCATAACTTAGCGACTTGCAGGAAACAGCTAAGCATTTGGTGATAACATTCCGTTGCGGATAAAGGTAAGACCTTATAAACATATAAACGAATGTACGGCACTCATGGCCACTTTGGTTCAAACTTGGAAACATACATTTACATCACAAATGTTGAAAAGTAAACTGCAGTTGGAATATTTTACAGCAAATACACACGATAAAATGTAGTGCATACTTCAACCCACATTCCTTTAATTAAGCTAAGCTAGTAAATAATGCTTCCCCATTATCAGCTCATGTCCATGGCAATGGGATACGGTGTGTTACCTTTACATTGCCCAAAAACACTTTTAATAAATTGAATACATGCAGGTTCATTCTACTGGGTGTACAGAGAAAAGATGTGTGGGATCACAAATGTTCCCTAAAAGACGTGATGTGAAGAAACCCTGCTCTAAGGATGAAATGATCGACCTGGCAAAAGATTTTATCAAGCAATACTATGAAAGCATGAATGAGTAAGTGGTAATGTAGATATGCATACCTGTTTATGTAAATACATGGCCATTCAATTGCAAGATATCATTTAAAAGTCTGGTTCACATTTTTTGTATTTAAAGGAAGGACAGTGTTGAGCACAAAGAGAGAGAAGCTGAGGTGCTTAGGGAGATAGAAGAGAAAGGAACATATAACCTTACATTCAAGGAGCTGAGTTTTGGTTGCCGTACAGCCTGGAGGAATGCGCCCAGATGCATTAACCGAATCCAATGGAGAAATCTTACTGTATTTGATCAGCGGGATGCAAGAAATGCTGAAGAGATGTGTGCTGCCATGATTAATCACATCAGATATTGCACAAACCCAGCCAAACCTGGTGTTTTAAGGTGAGTGTAGATATATTTTTTTTGTTGGTAATATTTTCCTATATAGTGCTGATAAGGAAAGGTACAACTACCATAGACTGTATTCTGTATATACAGCTTTCCTTTTCCATGTACTAGGACAGACAGCTATTTTTTGAACTTATATTCTTCATCTGTATGGGAGACATTCTTTAAGAATATTCGTTTCATTGTTTAATTCTTTTTATAAAAATTTAATCAGGAACATTCATATACAAGGATATATATATCTTCCAAGAAGGGTAATCATACATACATATTGCTTAAAACTTCAAAGCTAAATTTGTCTCTTTTGTTTATTAAAATATATTATATATCAACTTCTCTAGGTCAGCCATTACTGTGTTTCCAGCAGCAATTGATGCAGACCATGAATACAGAGTGTGGAATCCGCAATTTATCAAGTATGCTGGATACAAAATGGAGGATGGCAGCATTCTTGGGGACCCAAGCTCTGTTGAGTTTACAGAAGTCTGTGTGGAGCTTGGGTGGCAACCACCGAAAGTACAAACAAATTTTGATATGCTACCTTTAGTTTTGCAAGCCAATGGTGGAGAGCCTCAGGTGTTTAAGCTTGATCCCAGTGAGGTCCTTGAAGTTCCACTTACTCATCCAATGTGAGAAAATATATTACCTTATCACTTGTACCTGCATGTTAGTATGAAAATCACATTCATCACTGTAGGTACCCAGAGTTTGACAAGCTGAAATTAAAGTGGTATGCAGTTCCTGGTGTTAGTTGCTTGATGCTGGAAATAGGTGGATTGAAATTTACTGCTGCACCATTTAGTGGCTGGTACCTAGTACCTGAGATTGCAACCAGGGACCTTGCTGATCCACAGAGATACAACATGCTTGGGGTGAACTGATTTCATGCCTCTATACCTACGTACATATAGTTGATAATAATGATCATGCATGTGGCCTTACACCAAATTCAGTGCAATAAAAGGCAGTCTCATTTTAGTTTATATGCATTTTCAATAGATAGTTGCTGAGGTAATATCTTTGCTATTATAACGATATGCACTTATAGAAAATGGCAGAAATAATGAAGCTTGACACTAAAATGGATCGCTTGTGGAGGGACAAAGCTCTGGTGGAGCTTAATGTTGCTGTACTTCATAGCTATAATGTAAGAGCCCATCCTGTTTATATCTGGTGTAGTTACCTAAACTTAGAATTGGTTTCTAAATCTTTCATGACCAGGCTAATGGTGTATCAATAATGGATCATCACAGTGGCTCTGAGAGTTTCATGAAGTTCTTAGAGCAAGAGGTAAATTTATTTGATTATACTGTTAGAACATTATTGTAGGTTAGCCACCATGGCAATAATCCAGATTACTCTTCACTCCTCTTGTTGTGGGGGCACAATAAACTGAGGAAATGGGACTAATTGGGCTAAATTATTTAGTTTGATAGGAATATAATTTTCTTTGCTGATAAAACCAGGCATACGTATATACTATAGTCACCAGGTAATTCCATGTTGGAACTCATCAATGTACGTATACAAATGGCTTATCTAGCTATAGAATATCCACAGAATAATTGAACATAGAAAGCTAGGGAAATGAGATTTTCAAGCTTATGCATATACATATCGTATAAAATTAATTCCTTTGTTATCATAGTATGTTACTGCGGTTTGGGATTTGACTCTGGGAAGGTTGAATCTGCTTCCCTTCAATTGTATTTCAATACTTGCTAATACATCCTAATTAGTTTGACCAGAGATATAATATACGTATATACATGTACCAATATGTATGGGCAGATAATTTTATCATATTATATGATTCCTCAAAGAAATGTTGGTATGTAGACATACACATTGCATCTTTTTTGATCTATATGTGACAGGTAAAGACAAGAGGTGGCTGCCCAGCAGACTGGGTGTGGCTAGTGCCTCCCCTATCAGGTGGAGTAACAGAAGTCTTCCATCAGGTATCTACTTAGCATTTGAACTTTAGCAGTAACATAATGAATTGCCCTTATAGGTCATTTTGCTATTAAAGTCAAACACCTTACCCATTAGTATAAGTGTGTATGTATATGTTATCATTCAATCTCAAGTATACATATGATGATACACCTACGTATGTGTGTTGAATGTACATATTCTGTTAACATACTTATGTATTATACTGTATATTGGGAATTGAATGTGAGAATAAAAGATTATGAATTACGAGCTGTACGGAATATGTACGTACATATACAAAATTACCGAGTTGTCAAATCAGTATGTGTCAAAAGATTGCGTATACAGTCAAAACTTGTAATTCGCATTCGTTTGACAAACGCATTCAATTCCCGATATATGGACATGGATATCTTTGAACTCCATCCTTCCTAGGAAATGTTGCTGTACCATTTGACCCCTTCCTATGAATACCAAGAAAATCCTTGGGTGAAATGGAGGCAATCTAAGAAACCTCATTCTTCTACACTGATCTCGGCAAAAGAAAGATTTAGGAGGGCTGTGAGGTGCATATGTGCAGAGGATTGCACTTAATTATTAAGGCCCTGATTTTTAAAGGGATTGATGCAGTCAGATTAACAGATATTTATTTGCTTACCAAATGCTACCTATGTATATTGCTGCTTTACCTAAGGATATATTTAGGCTTCTGATCTGTGATTTAAAGCTATTTTTTATTTAGAGTAACTGGACGCCTTAGCAATCTCATGCAAACTCAAATGACAAAACGGAGGCATTGTGTAATCCTGTATGCAACAGAGACAGGAAAGTCTGAATCATTTGCCAAAATGTTGCATAAGCTATTTGGGCATGCTTTTAATCCTGAAGTGAGTGGAAAGGTTTACTTATATTTTACCCTTTCATGTTGCTGTAGCTCATACTTAACACTCTCTGAGCAGATTTAATGTACATTACTTTCAACTGTATAGTTATATAGGTCTATAATGTTGTGCTCTATAGTCTATATTGATGTACTATAATCATTCAGTATTTGATCTTCCTGTATTTCTGTTACAAGATGGTCTCCAACTTAGCTGTTACGTATGTGCTATTGGAGCAAACCTTAATATTACAAAACCAAGATAGATCCAATATATCTGTTAGGTTTTTAACTGAGACTGGCTCTCTTTGAAATTAATATAAAACATATGCAGAGTTTACTTTATATGTGTACGTATAGGTGTGAAATGGTATTTGGTGGATCATGTGGTTTAGCTTTCAATCTATATGTTACTACTGAATTCATATTTCTAACTGACTTTCCAAATCTCATGTGTTTCCTGGTAGTAGGAGTACATTTTGTGGTCTCTGTATATATGCTAGACAGTGTGTTGGCTATTTAAAACATACACTGTTGATTTTTATCCTTGACTGTGATTATCCTAATAACATTATGTAGTAGATGATAATTTTAGGAATATGTATATGTGTGTATGTATAATACCCCCTTGCCATGGCAACAGGCTGATAATGGGAATATATCCAACCATTTACAATATGAAAAGGCTGATAAAGATGATAAATTGTATGTGATGGATGACATAATGATACTCTGAGACACACCTACATATAGACATGTACATAGATACATACTAATCTAAAGTAAATAATCTACTTATTAAGCTGATTAAGAATGAACTCAGACTTAAGGACACATACCTCTAAGCTGCTATAAACGAATAACATACTGTACAATGTAACATATATATACAATAGTGAACAGTTTTCTAGGGTCCTAAGGCGCCCTTATATTGTTTGCAGACGTTATGTTATATGGTTTCCTGTTCATATATGTGTCACTAAAATGGTGGACGCTCGGCTGGCTTTCGTTTTCTAGTTTAAAATTAGCTTTCTCTTCATTAGCGCTGAACATTAAACGAACGAAAAGGATTTAGAAACCACCTTTACTAATACTATGTAACGTAAAGCTTGCGCAAAAGCGTTTTCTCCTAGATATGGCCTTGAAATTGACGGCAATCGAGCAACGACTGGAATCGGTTAACCGGACATTTAATAAGAACCAGCAAGTAATAGTTCGAGTTTGCATCAGGCGCCCACGAGTTTTTTAAACTAGAAATACTTGTTATTCCAGGCATTGATTCAAAATTCAAAGTAACACAAGGAAGATGAAAAGGAGAAGTTAGCTACATTAAGAATATAGTTTGGATGCCCATACAAGCATGGGTGGCTTAATTTTTACTTTCCTGATTTCCATGATGCTTAGATCAAAATCTCTATATATATGTATGTACATATTGTATGTATATGAGATGTGCTCCAGTGAAGCAAACAATACATTGTGACCTTCACCACACTTACGTATATAGAATAAACTAGGCATAGTCTATTTTTGTGTTGATTCCAATATAAGCCAGTCATTTTAGGAGGTCTATGGTATGGTAACAACCACAGCAGAATTAATGTACCATGAGAGGAAGAACTAAGATCATGATTGCATTTATGAACATTGTATTATTATGGCTTTTGTGTTATAGGCCATTTTGTAGCTTACACACAGGAACAGAAAGGCTGTAGGCTTTATGATAATGTACATAATCCACACAATGCCCTGTATTAAGTAGGCCCTATTCAACACATCACAGATTCTTATGACAATTTTTACTACATATATAGCTAAGTTATTACTTATTAGTTAACAATCATATAATTTACTTGTTGGTGATTGAATTATCAGAATAAGCTAACAATCAAATATGTTCTTCTAATATATACATACAGTATATAAGCATTCTGATACAGATAATAGAGCCGTAGGGTAGCTAATTTCTTTGGTGAGTTGCAGTATTAGTATTAGTATTATTATTTATTCTGGGGTACCCCATAGCCATGGACTAATTTACAGTGGGCCCCAGTTACAATAGATAAGTTATAAGAGGGAGTGAGGTGGATACAAATATAGATGATAAAAAAATAAGGGGAAAATATATCTATAATACAGATTAAAATAAATATTTAAATACAATAATTGCAGATGATTTTTTTATATACAAATTTAGAATGTAAGATGAGTAGTTGTGAGTTTGGTTAGGTGACTGATATATGCCTGAGGTGTCTTAAAGCTTGCAGGTTGGTGTTCTTTGATATATTTTGGGAGGCTATTCAATAGTTTGGCAGCTTGAATGGAGAAAGAGCAGCTGGTTTGTTGCCGGTTGTATTTTGGAATTGTTAAGTCTGAACAGGAATTTCTAGTGCCATAGCTGTGTGAGATTGGTTGAAAAAGCTTGGAGAGGTAGCTAGGAGCTAAGCCCATTCTGCACTGTAGTAAATTCCTCCTGATTTGGAGGCTTTTCCACCCTAAGCTTAATCTGTTATTGGTGGCAGAGGATAGCTTGCTTCGTTTGAGTATGATTCTTGCACAGTAGGTTTGTAATCTCTCCAGCTTGATGGCATTAGTGGAAGTGGTGCCACTCCATACTACATCACAGTAGTCTAGGATTGGGAGAATGTAGGCTTAGTAAAAAATTTAAGAGTGCTGGTTTAGTGAGAAACCAAGATAAATGCCTGAGAAGGTGGATTTTGGCAGATACTGTGGTATATATAATGAATATAATGAATATAATGGATGTGATCATCCAAGGATAAGGTATATCATTAAACCATACTCCTAGATCTTTGAATTGGTGGTGGCAGTTGGTTGGCAGTGGTCTCTAGATCCCTGTAGATATTCATTAATAAGTGTTTCGTATACGTATAATATACCTTAATATATTCCTTTCATATGTGTACTCTAGATTTTTTGCATGGAGTCCTACAATGTTGCAAATCTACAGCATGAGGAATTGGTTTTGATAGTGACCAGTACATTTGGGAATGGCGAACCTCCAAACAATGGGGTGGCATTTGCTGAGAATCTGGTTAAAATGAGGGCTCCTCAAAACACTACCAAGCAGTTCAAAGTATTGCTCTCACAAGAATGGGTCTCCAAACTACCAGAAGCCTCAAAAGCTCTTCAGGCTCAAAAGTAAGAGAAAAGTTGGACATTTGAATTAAATTATAATTATACGTATATATTAGTTTCTCACATTCCCCTTGATAGATTTATTTAGTTGGGCAGCTGTTTCTAGCTGTTTATGTGGAATTCTTTATCCTTTAAGATCTAGTGTCAATCTAAAGATGCTGATTTATGTAATTTTGTATGTATAGATTTCCATATCTACTTTTGTGTGTATGTATGTAGGTTTTCAGTGTTTGGTCTGGGATCCAGAGCCTATCCAGACACCTTCTGCGCCTTCGCTCATTTAACTGACAAGCTCTTTAGCGACTTGGGAGCTGAGTGTATCCAGCCAATTGGTGAAGGAGATGAATTGTGTGGGCAGATGGAATCTTTCAAGGAGTGGGCCTTCAAATGCTACAATGTAAGTATATTGAACCTTGTAGGTGTACGCATGTCATGTCATGTGGAGCTTAAATAAATTAATCTTCATTTTCCTGATCGTTTAAGTCTGCTTGCAAGCACTACAACCTGGATCTCAATCTTCAATATGATGTTGATGCTCAGGCCTATTTGGAAGTGCACAACTGGGGAGAAAATAAATATAGGTTGAAAAAATCTTTTTCACAGGAAGAGACTGCTGAATACACCACTGTAGACAGCTTGAAGGAGTTTTTTGGGTATTCCAAACTCTTTGGCTTGCCATTGAAGGAGAGAGTGCAGCTGCAATCTCCACAGTCAGAGTGAGTCTATAGGCCCATGAGGAGATTGAATGTCTCCACATATGAAATGCCGCATGGTTTAGATAATTTTAACACTCACCAAGCATATACATACATAATATATGTATGCTTTCTCTTTTGTTTTTTTAAGGGATATCATATTTATCTTATAATAATTCATGGATTTATTTATGCATAGACGCTCTACAATAAGACTTGTTTTGGATAGCAGTCAAGCAGAAGGCTCCCTTGCTTATGAACCAGGCGACCATCTTTCCATTATTCCAGAAAATGATCCAGCTCTGGTTACCCAACTTGCAGACAGACTTGACCTATCAGCTGTAGATCTAGATGATCTCATACAGCTAGAATATAACAAAGGTGGCGCAAAAGGTATATAGTTTATGATTTAAATTCGTATCATGTTCCAGTATTAGTTCTCTCATATCAGGTGATGAATGGATCAAAGAGAAACGTTTTCCACATGCCATTACTCTTAGAGATGTATTTACAAAGTATTTGGACATCACTACACCTCCATCTCCACAGCTTCTTCACATTCTTGCCAGTCAGAGTGATGATGAGCAAGACAAAAGAGACATGGAAATGCTGGCTAAGGGACAGAATGATTATGAAGAATGGAGACACAGCTTTTATCCAAACCTTGTAGAGACCTTAAATTGGTTCAGTTCACTCTGTGGTCGAGTTGATCCTGCTTTGCTAGTTTCACAGTTACCTTCTCTGCAGCCAGTACGTTTTATTACTTTACATGCACATTGGTACTATGTGTTTGTATGCACTCATGTATTATACATTTTTGATGATTACCTGCAGAGATACTACTCAATTTCATCATCTCCACGTTACTGTCCTGGTGAGATCCATTTGACAGTAGCTGTAGTAAAGTACAATGTAAGGGCAAGACCAGATGGCCACAGTGTCAAGCAGGGTAAGGTAGATGGACCAGTACATTTTGGTGTTTGTTCCAATTGGCTTCAGAGGTTGGAGATTGGAAAGATAGTACCAGCCTTTGTGAGAAAGTTAGTGTTAGATATCCTTAAATATGTCCTATCATGCTTGTATATACTGTAGGTGTATGTGAATGTCGTTACATTTAAAAAGTACATACAGTAAGCAATAAGCATTTGTAACCAACTCACTATTCTGTACTGGTAAAAATCGAAGAATGTTAAAGACTGTGTATGATTTTGTATGTATACTGTTGGTAGGGCTCCTAGTTTTCATCTCCCTGTTGACTCACTTCAACCTGTGATTATGGTCGGACCTGGTACTGGTATAGCACCCTTTCGCTCCTTTTGGGAAGAGAGAATGTACCAATTGAGGCGTTCAGAAAAGGATTTTGGTGAAATGTACCTGTTTTTTGGTTGCCGACAGAGAGCAGTAGACAGCCTGTATGAATCTGAATTGAAGGAAGCACAGGAAGCAGGAGCATTGAAAGACTACTTCATAGCACTCTCCAGAGAACCAAAAATGCCAAAAGTGAGTATTAGTGGAGGTATATATGTATATTGTTTCCCTTCATGAAACCAGGTCACTTGCTTGTGCTTGTCACTCAATATTAACTTGTGTAGTCATATGCTCAAGATAAGCTGAAGGAACAGGAAGACCTTATTCTGCAAAAGGTAGTTTCAGAAAAAGCTCACATTTTTGTTTGTGGTGACATCTCTATGGCAAATGGTGTATCTCGAGCCTTCCGTGACATCTTTATGAGTACTCTTGCTATGACTGAAGAAAAGGCACGAGACCTTTTTGATTCAATCAAGGAGCAAGGGAGATACCATGAAGATATATTTGGAGTTACTTTAAGAACAGCAGAAGTCACTGATAAGTACAGGAAAGCCTCTAAGCGATTGAACAAGATTCCTGGGCTCAAGGCAGCTACAGAGGAGGTATATATAAGATGACTGCTTAGTATGCTATGGCTATCAAATGTTGAATTCATACCTTCAATTAGAACACTGAAAAGGACACTGATACCGCACTGAAGAAGAAAGCTTCAGTTCACTCTTACATCCATAGAACATGTTCACCTAATACAGGATCAAACTGATTGATATACGTAGAAGTACTCATTATCTGTAAGTGACTACTGATTAATATTTATGCATGCCTTATTAGTATGTAAATAAACTGTGTGAAGACAACTGAAGTCGTTGTAATGTGTCTATTGAATTCTGCAGTTAATCACTACCCTATGGATCAAGACTTGATTTTGTGTACTCCCTACAGTAGTGGAATAGTCATGAAAAATTAGTGAACTCTTGTTATTTAGTAATTAGAATAGGATAATACCTGAAACTGTCTTCCCTTTATTACATGTCTAAATTACTCTATGCAAACTAATAGATATTAACTTGTTGCTTTCAGGTCATTATAAAGAATAGATGCTTAAGGACTATATACTTTATGCATACCTATGTATGTAAGTGTATATTTATTGCATGAGTACTAATGCTTGATCAATACAGTTGTATAGGTATTTAATGTATAAAACTCTTACATTTTATTATAAAATAGTTGAGCTTCTTAGAGATTATGCATTTAATTAGCATGCCTTAGTGTATATTGTGGTTTAATAATTTTTTCAGCTTCATGCATGGTTATATCTTAATTGCAGCAAACGTGGTTCAGATTAGGTTAGAAATATGTAACCCTTTAGTTGCATTTCAGAGCCTTCCATTCTTTCTCCGTTTGCTGGATGGAATACTTTTATTTCATTAATTGATGGATGTAGCATATTTTTATACTAGCAAACCTCCTAGCCTACACTTCTTGGAATTGATACATGGTAATGGTAATTGAGTACAAAGATTTATTTTGAACATCAACTTGCTTTCCACTTAAACTTGATATACACATGGAAAAAGTGCCTACAGATATGGAAGCAAATTTACCCAGAGGTATGTCAGGTATATATTAGACTTCAACTTCTGCATGAGTCTAATTGATCATCTGATCCATGCTCCTTGCTGTAGAATCCAATCAACTGTGGGACTCTTGCCAAATTTTCACAGTCTTCCTATAACTTGATAAGAACTTTCCTAAAATATTGATTTTTTTACAAAATGATAGATAAGTTTATTGGTATTTGCTGATGAAGACCTATGGGTTAAATGCTCAATCTAGCTCAATTTTGTTGCAGATAGCTCCAATATATATATACACTCATCTATCATAATGAATGCAACTAAAATTACTCCCTATCACTTCATAGTTCATTCTATTGAAAACAATTTAATCCAAGGGGAAGCAATTTAGTTGAATTGGCTTAGGAATGACTCCATATTAACACCTGTGTGAATTAATAGAATGATAATTTACAAATTACCATGGTAACGCCTAACTGTTACATAGGAACTCTTGGTGTAACTTTTGAGAGTTATCTAGCTTATTAAGCAAGACTGCCTCTTTAATTCCAGCAGCATTTTCACAAGGTGAGGGTATATCAATTTTCATAACTGTGTTTGTTTTTGTATCTATATATATTCCATGGTTGCTAAATACCTATTATATCAACCTCTATCCATATAAACATCTCATTTATTTACATACAGGAAACAGTGATATACTTTTATATGCTGTGATTCTAACCTATCTGCTGTATGTAACCTATCTGCTTTGTGCTCACTAGGCCTGTGTCCTAGATGTCAGCTGGTTTGGTACTCCCCAAGATACAACACCCTCAAAGCAGGTTGTCTGATCCAACAGGTGTTGCTATCAGAGGATCAAGTGAGTCCTCTAATTTACCAATGTTTCTTATTTATATATATTTCAACTAAGATTTGTATGTTTAGCAGACATTATTATTAGTTGTGTTTGTTAACAATGGAATCTAGATTTACCCCACCCACTCATGTTTCCTAAGGAGCCCCATGAGCTAATGGGTGGGACCGAAGACTTAATGGGAACCAGTCTCCTCCTAGCCTCTAAAAGATTGTTGAGCTATAGACAACTGTGATATCTGAGCGCTTAAGATCAGCTTTTGATCTTAAAAGTCCTTTTTAGTGATCAACAACACTTTTGGCTGTACCCCTTATCTGCTGATAAGGAAACCACAACCTTTTTAATTCTTGGGAGTACTAATTAGCAGAGTAGCCACTCAGACATCCATTGTATGCCATCCTAATAAGGACAAAAAAGCTGTCTATGTGTCAACCATCTTTTTGAGTGGCTAAGAGGAGGCTGATTTCCATTAAGTGAACTTTAGTTCCACCTGTTAGCTCATAAAGGTACTGAGGAGACATGAGTGGGTGGGGTAAAACCAGAGTCCATGGCCACTGATGAGACATATTCATATTTGCAACTAACTATGTATACACTAGTTTGGAGTACAATATATACTACAACGAAAAGGAGGCAAGTTTGACTACCATGTACCATTATGTTATTATATCAATTTTATTTGTGTTAAAACTGTACTGAAAATAGACTGAAGTACGTATTTGTATAGAAAATGGTCTTTACAGTTTTTAAGGTTTTTTAACCTTACTTTTACATAATTCTCAGTGCATAATATATGTATGCCTTTTGATTTTAGAAAAACGCACAATGTCATACGTATCATTTTTATATAACCAATTTCGTATATGGTGTTTATTTATGTATATTACTTCATAGATTTGAGACCAAAATCAATTTCAGATTGTGTTTCTTTGAAACCAAACTCAAAAGGAAGCCGAGAAAGGGCACTTAACATAGCTCTACATGATGTACGTACGTGAGTGTATGCTCATGTGCCTCCTATAAACATGCAAGAGTTAGAAAAGCATTCAATAAAAGTTTTGGTATACGTATATTTAGCCAAAAAAATAGTTTAAAAAGACTAAATAGTGAAATAAATACTTTAAAAAGAATTGGGATTAGTGTACCAAGGATAATTCAGAGACAGAATTAAAATTACAAAAACAGCTTGTTGGGTATTATAAAGTGCAGATTTGAGAATGAATAGCATTTTATTAACTTAAAGCTAACTTAAACTAACCATGTAACTTAAAATAAAATTTATGTATGTATATAAACAAAATTAAGACAACCAAGCTCTCTGTGTGGATATTTGTATACTGTATGCGTACTGTATATACGTACGTATGTATAATTATATGAATATCCAGGTAGTCCATAGCTATATTTTACAGAGACATGTGATTTAATTTTTAAGGTTTTTGAGAAGATTTCCTCAAAGCTGAAGGGTCCCAACTACTACATTTTAAGACAATCCTTTAAGTCCTTTGATCCTCAAGGTCAAGGAAATGTTACAAAACAGGCTCTCTTCAGGTTGTTATACAATCAAGGACTAATTAGCAACAACCTTTACTTCCAAGAACTTTTGCAAAGGTAATACATATGAAGATTGCAAGATGTATTGATATATAACCTACATTTGACAAAGCTAAGTATACACCTGTCATTATGTATGTACGTATGTATGTGTGTTTTGCTTTCTTTAGGTTTAAGCTGGATAAAAAGGATGTGATATCATTTTCTGATTTCTACTCAAAGTTTCATGAAAGATCTCAGGTCTGTGCGACCATTATGAACAAATATATATAAAGTTGTATCTGTTCTCTACTACACATTCATTATGCCATTTATTCTATTAGAGTTGTCCTCACTGGATGGATCCAGTCACTAGGCATGGACAGAGAACAATGACAGCCAATCAAGTGTTGGTATACCTCAGGGAAAAAGCCAAAGAAAGGTGAGCAGCCTTTGTAGATAGTGTTGGCATAGGAACAGAACATTTAAATCTTTATTATGACTCATTATTCACAGAATGATGCTCTCAGAATTGTTTCCCTTTCCTCGTGGGCCTCCACAATCTGTAACAAAACCAGAGTTCATTAACATGTTGCGTAACCTTGGACTAAACATGTCTACTGAGGAACTGGACAAGCTATGGAAAAGGTACACACTGCATACATATATATGGTCATATGAATATTACATATATGTGTCAATGTGTAGACCTATGTATGTATTATTAGTGTCTCGGTGATGATCCTTTTTTTATTCATTGATATGCTTGTAATTTGGTGTTTTGTAGATTTGATCCCTGTGGTGAGGGAACCCTTTCCGTGGAGATGCTGTTAAGAAGATTGGGAATCAGCTTTTCTTCAAACACAAGACAAAGATCACACACTTGGCCAAATAAATTTATCCCTACCAGTCCCGAGCAGCCACACCTTCCTAACATTCAACCCCACCCCACTGCTGACACTCTTCAAAAAGCTTTTAAACAGCAAACTGACTTTGAGAGACACATGTTAAAATATATTCATGGCAACTGGGCTGTAATCGCACAATCTTTAAAAGAATTGGATACAAATAATACTGGAAAGGTACATACGTACATATTATACGTACGTCTAATACAACTGTTGTTATGATATAAACACATACTGTTGTTATGAAACAAAGCAGTATGGAGAATGGCATTATTTGTAAAATTTAATCTGTAAAAGTAAATGATCCTATTATTTTTACAGGTACATATTACCACTTACGTATATACAAGAAATCACAATAGTTAAATAGAAATAGCTGACAATGCGCTTAGGAATGAATTTACTGTAAAACGTTATATTAATGGTTAGACCATTTGGACAATTGCTAGATTTAACATGTTCTTTAAATCGCAAAATCTCTATGTATGTGCGTATGTACATATGTACTTCATTTCATTTGATTTCCTTATTCAGTATGTATTCAGTTAAAATACTTATGTAAAATTTGTAAGCTTGTCTACTGTACCATGATATAATGTGTTTTTGTTATATAAAAACATAAAGTACATTTGCCTATATAGTAAGTAATCCTTAGATGTAATTTACTGTACAAACGTATGTACATATGTGCCTATACTCTTGAAACCTACAGTATCCATATGTTTAGGTCAATGTAAGTGAAATGAAGAAGATCCTCCACATCTTTGGTATAAGAGCTACAGTGGAACAACTGAATTCTCTTATACAGAGAACTGGTCAGAGTTGTCAAGGAAACTTGGTTAAATACAATGAATTTTTAAAGGTGTTTATGGATCGGTCACACGGTAGCATTGCTGACTCCATACTTAGGCATCCAAATGAAAAGTATGTACGTATGTATGTATGAACATCAATATACGTAGATATATATTTATGATGTTATACCAACATACAAATATTTCTATATACGTATATATCATATGTATAGTCCAAGCAATATTTGTATGTGGTATTGTACCTGTACTTATACATTTAGTACATTTATTACTAGACAAGTAACAGTTAATGGTTTCCTGTATTCACTGAAGATAATCTAATAATACCTTGTGGCAGTTTTACTTGTCTTTAGATTGCTAAGGTGTCACCTAAATAGCATTGTTTACTAACTTTAATTTGCACTTGTGTATATAAAATGTACCTCTCTAGGTAACTACATACAATACGTAACACGGGTGTGTACTTTGGGTATGTACATGTTATGTATACATGCATTATATATACTTATATTTGTGTATGTGTCTAAAGGTACCTAAATCACGTATACGTACCTTGTCTGATACTGCTGCTAAATTCTTATATGGTATCTTAGTTCAATGCATTAGATCCATCACATTTTTTAATTTGTTAATTGGCCTGTTTAATAGGTTAAATTTGCATAACATTGCTTAGACTTGATATGTGTATGTACGTACATAGGTATGCATTTAAGATTCTTTGCATATTTGTTCTCTTTGTTTAGGCCTCCATTACAACCTGGAAGAGCTTGTACCTCTGTGAATGACATTGAAATCCGATTGGTCAATCTACTTCAAAACAAATTCCTTAAACTTGTGTCAGCCTTTAAAATACGTGATCCTAAAGGGAGTGGTCTTCTAAGAAGGTCTGCCTTCCTTGCTAGCATTGAAGAGGTAACTGGCATGAAGGTTGATAACCCTGATGAAATAATCGCTTCTGTTGGGGAACATGAACCAGGATGGATTGCTTATCCTTGCTTCCTGTCTAAATTCCAAGAGCCTTCCACCACATGCGAAAATGGAGGTGATGATTTTGGACAGGCAAGCCAATGTAAAGCTGAATACCCCAATCAACCTAAAGCAGTTTCAGGCATTCGACTTACAGAACTGATACAGAAAGTAGTCAGAATGGATTCCCAAAATGTTTTTCAAGTGAGTTAATAATAAGCTACCACAAATTGATCTAATCAACTGTGGTAGATTTGGTGTAATACATACCTATATAGATATTTTTATATTTTGCTACGTAGGTATACGTACGTACGTATATACATACATTTTGTTTATATTCTGCTAAATGTATTAGATGACTGCCTTGATCTATTTATACATATATATACTTACGTATATTCTGTAATGGGTTATATCAAAAGAATATGTATTGTCAGGGTCTCTGTAAAGTGGATGATCCACCCTACGTATGTACATATGTATATATTTGATTATGATCAAATGAGTCAATATATTATGATTAGATTTTAGAAGATTTAGATGATAAAAACACTGGAAGAATAAAGTGTGAAGGATTTCAGCTACTCTTAGACAAGTACGTATGTATGTAAGCAATATAAATGTAATCTAGGTATTTCCAAATATATGTGAAACATTATTATATGTTATACCTATTCTATCATAAAAGGCCTATATAGGGAACCAAACCTAGTGATAACTTTAATTAGATGGGGATACAAAAGTCTTCTCTTTGGTCTTCTGCTCCTCTGGCTCGGATAGCTACTTCTGGGAATCTGACCCTGAAAATCTTCCTAGAAATTCTTCTTTGAATCCATAGATTTTTGTCTCTCTCTTATAATTTGGGTTACTGTATTTATACAAAAATAGAATAGTTGCAAATTTGCATATACGTACATATATTATATATACATACGTATGTATATACGTACGTACGTAGGTAAATTATATACGTAATACGTATGTATGCACTCAATCTTACACGTATATATGTACGTATATATTTTACCTATGTACGTAGGCTAGGCATCGGCACCACTAGAGAGGAGTATTTAGCTGTTTGGAATACACTTATTAAAGATAAATGGAATTCAGTTGATCATCATGAATTTATAAGGCATTTCATGGGCTTTCAGTCAGGTCATTTACTATGGTTACAGATGTAATTACTTGAATGTCCAAATTTTAAAGTGAAAATTTAATATATGTACGTATGTATACATGTATGTATAGATGGTAGTCCATTATACCTTGACTATTACATCTAAAGATTGAGCATTTGGCTGCACTTGGCTGCACTTGGTGTATGCTATATACATACTTGCAGGCATGTGATATATATAGATTTTATGTCCATGTGTCCTCTGAAACTGTAGTTCCCATTCTGCCATCTGGACGACATTGGTCTGAAGATCACTGCTTTCAGAGATCACTGAAATTGCACAGAGATGAAGACATGATAATGGAAAAGTTGAAATCTAATGTAAATATATACATGACAGATTATTATAAGATACATGCTTATATAATACATAAATATGTACGTACATACGTATGTACTAAATGCACAACTGTATATATGTATATGCAGGTAAGGATATTTTTGATTACGTATGTAATACTTGACAAAAAATCAGTAGTTTCATTGTAATTTTGTAGGTGAAATACGTATATACACTGTAGTTGTTACATTGTGTTAAGACTATTTCTACACAGCTATACACATGTATGGTGGCTTACTTGAATGTATTTACGTACGTAGGTAAAGTTTTATTTTTCAAGTGTTGCAAAGCATTTTATGAAAGGAGATGAGAACAAGAGTGGTTTTGTTGCTAAGGACACTTTTACGGTATGCATTCATTAGCTATGTAATAATATGTTATGTTAACAAAATAATTGTCAGTCATTTGGATGCTGGAATAGAAGATGATAACTGATAAACACTGCTGGTTTTCTTTAGACAATGATCAAGGAGTTGTGTCCAGAATTGACTGAAACTGAAATGAACAGAATTTGTGTCAAGTTTAATAAGAGTGATGATCCTGAAAAGTGAGAATGAATGCTTAATGTGTTAAGATAATGGATTGGATCTCTGATTATCAGTGCATACGTAGTGATATTAGAATCATGCATGACTAATTTGGACCAAATACTCTGTAGCTGCTAGTATATAAGAAAGGGAGAACATGAGCATTGCTGTGGCAATTGTATGTATCTGGTGATGTGGTCATAAACAGCTGTCATTGTTTGGTTCCCATAAACTGTTTGTTTATCTTTTTACCTTCCTCATTGTTTTTGAGAATTATTACTTTAGGTTTAAACATATTCTCTTTCTTTAGAATTAATTACAACAAATTTCTTTATCCGCTAAGACCTTCACAACAGCTGCACCGAACTGGTTATAACATGAGCCTGCTTTTAAGTCATCATCCTGGAAACACCAATGTGTCATCATATCAACTTGATTTAGGACCACAGAAAGGAATACCAGGTGCTGCTGCAATGTTGAGACAAATGGTAAGTAAAATTCACTGTGTTATATTCTCTAAATACACAATAGGAAAAATATAAGATCTTTAAAAAGAAAAGAGAGAACCATTTTCTGCATATTGCAAGCTTTAATTTAGTTATGTCTATATAATTATAGGACACACACTAACATTTGATTACGTAAACATTGGTCTGTAAGATGATATTTGCTGGTGTAATTGAAATAAGGTTTAGTGATGTCTCATTGAAACATTGTCAGAAGACCTACGTAAGTAAATTCATATTATTAAATTCACATTAAAATTCTTTCAGCACGATATCTGCAATATACATATATAAAAAATCATTATTGCAAAAAGGCTTCATTCAAGATCTCACTCCAGCTATTTTAACTATTTATTCATAAATGTGTTTTCAAATTTAGGTATATGTATATATGTACATATTGACATAGCCATTGCATTTCAAATACATGCATGTATACTGTAACATGTGCCCCTCTATTCTCAACTTTGTTGTATAGATTGGTAAAAAATGGAGGAATCTGCAGCGATTGCTACGAGCTGCAGACCCTGAAAGGTGCAACTTTGTGCCTACTAAAGTTTTTTTGGCCGCTTTAAAGTCGTGTGAAATCTCCCTGACCAAAGTACAAGAACTGGATATACAAGAAGTTCTGGATCCAACAGTACAAGAGAAAATTAATTATGCAGAATTTCTGAAAGCCTTTCTTAATAATTAGCTTTGAGGCTGTTAAACTGTAAATATTTTTGACATGTATCTCAAAAATATACACTTACATTATGTGATGTGGTAGGAATATTTGTTGTATTTTATTATGGTATATATACATAAATGCAGCATAAGCTACAGATTGCTGAATAAATAATGGAATGTGCACAGGAGGGTTTGAAACCTATATATATATAACTGAAACTCTCTGAACTGCCAGGTTTCAAAAGTTATGAAAAGTATGTATAAACTTGGAAAGGGGGCTGTGAATATACTTGAAGCACATAAAATAATTCTATAATTAGCACATACGTATTTGAGCACCCCTTGAAACCTGGCTGTTCAAGAAGTTTCAAATAGGTTTCATGCCATATTAAACCTGATATTTGACCATGCGGTGTAACTAGGGAAAATTACTGCATGCTTGACTGTTATTTAAAAATAAAATTAATACATTTAAAAAAGTTACAAGAAGGGATGGCAACAATGTATAGCACACCTTGAAAAAGTTTCAAAATAATTAAGACAGTGATCATGAAAAATTACTTATCCATACACATCACTTCATAAGTAGCCCTAGTGTGCATCCAGCACATGATGCACTTAAATCAATTATAGTAATAATAATAATATACCTACATAGACAAATCACTTATTGGATTTATCTTGTGTGCTTACACCATGCACTAATCATTTACATAGTTTAAATATATATACGTGTAGTTTATAAATACAGCTTTCCTCCTCGTTCCAATCCAATTGCAAGCTGGACAATCATTAACATAACAATCATTAGTATTATATAAAATCTTAATCTGTATAGATATGCTTATCCTACTGTTAGTGAGGCTACACCATATATTTTACTCATCCCCACGGCAGCCATTAATTTCTTTATAATTAGTGTACATGTGGTTCGTCTCCAGTTGCAATTTACCCTTAAATGTGTCCCTTGCGAGGCGAATAGCGTCACTGCTAAACTTCGAAACATTTAGAGAAAATTTAGTGTGTCGGTTTTGTGGTAGCACTGCAGTAATAGCTTTCTGTAAGAGTCCATGAGCGATAGCAAGATTGTCGGCATAGAGTGGGCCGATCCTGTAGAAATTCTTTGGTTCCACAGGTGGCCTAGTCACTATGAAGCCAGACAGTGATGTGCTGTGTTTACAAAAAGCAGCCAGGAATATTTATCCATTTTCGAGAAAGCCTTTCGATGCCACAACGCGATCTGTTCTTCATATATATGTTCCGCGCTTTCTATGGATTTGCGCAATCTATAGAATGCGCAACGCAATCTAGGAATTCCTACAATGCGGGCCAATCTATAGATTGTCGCGCATTCTATAGATTGCGCACGTTCGATTCTACAGAAAGTACACGTTCGATTCTATAGGAAGAATACGTTCGATTCTACAGAAAGCACACGTTCGATTCTATAGGAAGAATACGTTCGATTCTACAGAAAGCACACGTTCGATTCTATAGGAAGAATACGTTCGATTCTACAGAAAGCACACGTTCGATTCCATAGGAAGAGTACGTTCGATTCTACAGAAGGCACACGTTCGATTCTATAGGAAGAATACGTTCGATTCTACAGAAAGCACACGTTCGATTCCATAGGAAGAGTACGTTCGATTCTACAGAAGGCACACCGGATCATATAGAAAGAACGGACCAAGGGTGTTACGCAATCGATGACGTCATCATTCGTTACCTCTTCGCATGACGATGCACTTCCGATAGTCGGTGGGCGTGTCCCGTCAAAATGGCCGACGGACGAATACGGAACACTTCTCGCTCTTGACGAAAGGACAAGTCCCAAGTACGTCGGAGTTTTCAACGGTATTATTCTATGTATTGTCTCCCTCCTGTGTGTATTAAAGTAATTTGTTAATTGTCAAGATTGCCAGGATGGTTTAAAGATTTTTTAAGTACAGTATAAATGTATAGTAGATATTTGAAAGGATATACAAAACTGTAGAAGCTGAAAAAAACATGGAAATCTCAAAGTGGTAACTATTAAAATCGAAACTGAAGGCCGAAGTGTGAAGACCTTTAGACAGGATAGTATTCAGCAATATGAACAATGATGTTTTCAAAGGCATCGCTGGCTGTCTTCCCAAAGCGCTCCCGCCACATAATAGCCCAAAAGAACATCAGCAGAAGCCACTTTTGTAGAGTTAACCTGGATTTTTCAAAAAAACTGTCTTTTCTTATAGTGGATGTTTTTCTACAATTAGGGCAACGCCACCTATGACCATCAGAGATGTCACTCCGATCTTCCCAGGCCATATAAACAGTGTTAGGAGCTGCTTGATTGGTGTTGCAACTTGGACACTCCATTTGATTTTTAAGGAGATCCTTCCCTGAAATTATGATTGTGTATGCAGTTTAAAATATTATCTTTCTTTTATTTATGCTATTAAACTCACTTTTCATGTAGGTAATAATCCCATCTGTACCTCCAAAGATAGTAGGGCCGAAGCTTAACAGTGTTGTCATCTTAAAGGTAACGGAATAAAGATTCACAAGAAAGCGCCAAAAATGGTCCAGAAACCTGCCAATTACCGATAGAATTGATTAGTTTTTAATTAGATGTTAGTTAATTAAAATATATGAAGTAAATTATATGCGTAGGAACGTTCGTCTAACAATTACTCGATAATGATTAGTAGATAACGATTAATTGATAATGATTAATCGATAATGATTAACAAAGTTACAAGTTAAACATTATTAAAACATAAGTAGCTTGTTCATAATTCTGTTAACATTTTACGGCCAGAAGTGTTCCGTATTCGGCCGTAAGACCATTGTAGAAGTGTTCCGTATTCGTCCGTCGGCCATTTTGACGGGACACGCCCACCGACTATCGGAAGTGCATCGTCATGCGAAGAGGTAACGAATGATGACGTCATCGATTGCGTAACACCCTTGGTCCGTTCTTTCTATATGATCCTATGGAAGAACAAAGAGAGACGTTTAATGCCTTTATCAGAGACAAATACATCGAGGGTAACACTAAGAAAAGCAAGACTGTCACCAAAGAGAAGCTTCAAAAAATCACACACTGTCTCAAGAATGATCCTCAGTGTACAAGTGACCCCAAGTTCAAGCACTGGGTCAAACAGAGAGGTTTTTCCTTAATGAATTATGGAGCACTTGGGCTCAAAGATGTATTGTGCCTGCCAGCAAAGAATAAGGTATACTACATTGAGCAAATGCATGTTCAATAGCTATATACGTATATGTAGCTAGCTAGGTAACTAATTCTCATTTGTGAATAGTGCATGTTGCTTGAATGAAGCTATATAGCTCTTTGTTAATATCACATTACTATTTATTATTCTATATACAGAACGAGAATGACCCTACTATTCTCTCTGGATGGCGACGTGTAGTGCCTGTGGAAGAGTTCTTTGACATTATTAGTGAGGTTCATTGCAATGAAAAGGGACATATTGGATCAAAAAAGACTGTTACTGAGGTGAGATTGGTTCCGAAATTTGATGTGCATGTATGGTCCATGTATTCTCTTTAAAAAAACATGTAAAGTCATGTAATGGCTGTAAACAAAGACAACCATGCATTTCTGTAGATCAGCAAGATGTATGAGTGCATACCAAGATGTGCCATTGACAAGTTTGTGGAGCTTTGTCTGGTATGCCACACAAGCAAGCCACAAAACACAAGAGCACCATTGAAACCAATCATCTCATCTGGGTTCATGACTAGGGGACAAGTAGGTACTACGTGCCTGTTGTGTGATGCAGCTGCTTGCCCAGCTTTGGTGTCATGCAGTTACTCACTCTCTTGTCTCAATATTTTCATTTCAGATCGACCTTATAGACATGAGACATCGACCTGACGGCATCTACAAATGGATAGGTCACTACATGGATCATTGGTCAAAAATGCACTTTTTATTCCCTTTAAGTAGAAAATCTGGAGCAGAAGTTGCACTGAATCTCCAGAACCATGTTTTCTCCTATGTTAGTGTGCCCAAGATCCTACATTCAGACAATGGTCGCGAATTTGTGAACGAAGTTGTTGAAAGTGTGGTGAGGGAGTGGCCTGGTGAAGTGACCATTGTCAATGGTCGCCCACGAAATCCCAAGTGCCAGGGGCTGGTTGAGCAGGGTAATCATATGGTTGAGAAGCTTTTGGGAGTGCGAATCTACGAGTATGATGAGGGTGATTACCCACCTTGGTCTGAATGGCTCTCTTTTGTACAGTGTAAGTATTCTCTTATTTGTTGTTTATATGCTAAAACAAATTGTTTTTGTGGAATGCAATGTTACTTTGAAATAATTTCTATCCTTCTTAGATCAGCTGAACACAACTGTTCATGGTGCCATGAAAGCTACCCCTTATGAGCTAGTGTTTGGGCAGCCTCCTCGACAAATCATTTTTCCAGGAGCAAAGGGTAAGCGCATCATGGAAGAGGATGTGGAGGACTTGCTTGACACGGAGGAAGAGCTAAGATCAGGTGGTGATGGCGATGGTACTGGTGGAGGAGATGACTGTGGGACTGTACTAGATGGTAGTACTGTTGATGAGGGGCTTGCTGGAGAAACATTCTTAGGTGATGGCGATGGTACTGGTGGAGCAGATGACTGTGGGACTGTACTAGATGGTAGTACTGTTGATGAGGGGCTTGCTGGAGAAACATTCTTAGGTGATGGCGATGGTACTGGTGGAGCAGATGACTGTGGGACTGTACTAGATGGTAGTAGTGTTGATGAGGGGCTTGATGGAGAAACATTCTTAGGTGATGGCGATGGTACTGGTGGAGCAGATGACTGTGGGACTGTACTAGATGGTAGTAGTGTTGATGAGGGGCTTGATGGAGAAACATTCTCAGGTGATGGCAATGGTACTTGTGGAGCACTTGCATCATCAGAGAAGCACAGAAAGTTGCGTGAAGAAGCTGATAAAAGGTATAGGGCCAATGCTGAGAAAATGAAGCTAAAGTATTGCAAAGGCAAGAGAAAAAAGACAATGTTTTTTTGTCCTGGGAACTTTGTCAGTGTCAGAATCCCAAGGATTGACCGTGCCTCAACCGACCGTCATCGGCTACCTTGTGTTGTAGTAGAACGCCTTGGGAAAGTGCACCACTTGTATCGGCTCAGGTAAGGTTGGTAGAATATATATTTTATGGTTTCCACAGCGCACTAGTGTTTAATGTTAATGCTTACTGTTATATACTGGTGATTATATATAGGTGTTTAATGTACAGCTCTACAATGCAGATGTGCCTCTTGTTTGATCATGAAGTGTACATGCTATTGTGTCATATTACTTCATACAGTATTACTATATACCTTGTATATAGGTCCTCTTGTGGAGTGCTTAAGACATGCTTTGGTGAGAGTGACCTAGAACTCTATCATGGAAGCCTTCCACTTACAGTAGAAGATTGGAAGAAGGATCCTGTTTTGTCACTAAGAGAGGCAACAAAGAAATTGAATTCACCCAACGAGTTTGAAGTCGGCCGCTGCAATTGCAAGAGTGAATGTCGAAGTCTAAGGTGTTCTTGCCGAAAACTTGGGTCACCCTGCACATCAAAATGTCATCAGGGTTTATCATGCTCTAATTGCCCACCATCACAAATGGACGCACCAGCCAAAAGACGAAAGGTAGTCAGTTGCCTATCAACTGCCAAAAATCTCATTTTGAAGAAACAACAGAGCCAGCACAAGAATACAACACAGACTTCCACAGTGATTGACTTGACATCCGAACCAGACACAAATGAAAGCTCATCTACTAAGAAGAAAGTTGATAAGTGGGTGAAAGTTGAGGATGTCTGTCTCACAACCGCAGATCAAGGAATCCTTCTGCATCCAACAGCGTGGGTGACAGACAACATTCTTGCTGCAGGCCAAAGGCTATTGCAGAGGCAAACTGGTGCACATGGTCTTCAACCTCCTTGCATTGGGCAGATGTGTGCCTTTGATATCCAGAAGGGAGATTTCATCCAGATTGTCAACAATGGACATGCCCATTGGCTTACTATAAGCACAATTGGGGCAGTGGATGGCACAGTGAATGTTTATGACAGCCTATACATGAGCGCCAGCTTGTGTGTAAAAGAACAAGTTGCAGCTATTGTCCATACAGATAATAAAGAGATCACTCTGAACTTCATTGATGTTCAGATGCAGAGAGGTACATATGATTGTGGCTTGTTTTCATTGGCATTTGCCACATGTCTTGCAAATGGGTGTTTGCCAGAGAAGCAACTCTTTGATCAAGGCAAAATGAGAAATCACCTGCGTGAGTGCTTGCAGAAAGGAGAGCTGACCATGTTCCCCATCATGAAAGAGAGAACGCCCAAGAAAGTCATCAGAGCAGTGGACACAGTAACTGTCTTTTGCGACTGCAGAATGCCGGAAGACAGCAGCATGATTCAGTGTTGTAAATGTGACGAATGGTACCACATACCATGTGTGGATGTACCTAAAGCAGCATTAGAAAATAGCGAAGAGCCATGGTACTGTAACAAGTGTTAACTTAAACTGGTAGTTCAAGTTAACACTTGTTACAGTACTGGCTTCTGATTTTATTGTCTCTATAGCATTTGCCATATAGTGTTGTTTCTTTTCATAGCCGTGTTCATATCAGTTTCATTCATTTTCATAGAGACAATGTTTAAATAAGGTAGTATTTTATTGTACACTTAATGTTTAAATAAGACCGTATTATTTAATGTTTAAATATGGCATGCAGTATTTTATTGTACTTAATGTTTACATAAGGCAGTATTATTTGTATCGTCAGTAAGCAGTGTATAGGTATCACTATTCAATGCAGCTAGCTATAGCTAAATATAATATACATATTGCATATTGCTCAGTGCACATAGGTCTATATACATCTACAATGTAGTATAGCTACCTTAGCTTGTTCCTTGCTGCGCAGCTGGCAGGCACAATACATCTTTGAGCCTTAGCACTCCATAAATCATTAAAGAAAAACCTCTCTGACCCAGTGCTTGAACTTGGGACAGTTTCCACTTGTACAAGGATCATTCTTGAGACAGTGTGTGATTTTTTAAAGTTTAATTTTGGTGACAGTCTTGCTTGAATTCTCGGCGTTTTCGAATATAGAATCGAACGTATACTCGTACTCTCCCTATAGAACGTGTACTTTCTGTAGAATCGAACGTACTCTCTCTATATAGAATCGAACGTACTCGTACTATTCCTATAGAATCGAACGTACTCGTACTATTCCTATAGAATCGAACGTGCGCAATCTATAGAATGCGCGACAATCTATAGATTGGCCCGCATTGTAGGAATTCCTAGATTGCGTTGCGCATTCCATAGATTGTGCAAATCCATAGAAAGCGCGGAACATATACACAAATCATCGATCTTCACTTCGTTTGTGGGTCTTAGGATAATGTTTGTTGCACGCGAAGGTTTCGCGAAATGTAATGCGATCCAACACTTCAAGATCAGACTCAGATTAACATCTACCGGAGACATAGACAAATGGTGCCTACGTAACGTTTATAAAGGTTCCTAGTTCCATGTGAAGCCAATAGTCATACACATTCTTTGATTTATGACTTCAACCCAAGCATTGTTGATAACCCCTTGGATGGTTTTAACACTTTTATAATGTAGCATTCTATATGACCTACACATTCATACAGGGGTATATTTCTTTTCCAGATCAATGTATTGGAAAGCAAACTGACTAACTGACTCTCTGTCACCAGAGAAAAATGAACTTTAAACTTGTTAGTTGTAACACCATTTTCACAATTCAATAGTTAAATGATTGATAGTACATTTACAGAGCAGTCACTATCAGAATATCAATTTAAAACTGGATCATTTGCCCCTAAAATGGTAAGAAAAAGTAAACATAATGCCATTAGTAACAAACACCATAATCATTATCTACTTAATGAGGATTACATAAACTTTCCTTTCCATGAGTGTAAACTAGGAACAAAACAATACATGATATACATACACCATAACTGGAAAACAAAAGGTTAACATTGTCTACTTAGCATAGATAAAACTAATCTTTGTGATTTAAGGTTAAACTGTAGATAGGATAAAAATCATTGTTTTCTGAATGTCTCAATGTCAGTGCTGAGTTTGGGAATGCCCCAAAGGATGCTAAAGGTGAATTTAACACAAAATAATGAGGGAATCCTCAAGTGATTGAGGAGGTGTAAACAACAGCCCTAAAGGAAGGATCAGATGTGCAACTAAGCAGGAAGAAAGCTTTTATGGTGTTGAAAGAGCATATTTAACACCTTAATGCCCAGATGTCACATTAATGGCTTTAAAATTTTAGACTTGTACAGAAGGTAAAATAATTGCCTGATTTTATAGTTGCATTCACTGCCGATAAAGCGAATTTTAAGCAGTTGCTATAGAGTTGAATGGTACTGAACTCTCCATCATAGTAGTACCCCCTTTAGATAGCGTATTGAGTTGAACTGCACTGAATTCTCCATTATAGTAGTATTCCCTTTAGACAGAGTATAGAGTCAAACTGCACTAAACTCCCTATTAAGGAAAAACTGAATATTTGTGAAAGACCTGCGAGAGCAGCTATGGTTACATTACTACCTAAAGAATAGGAGGTAGGAAAATTGACTATAAGCACTAATAAGCGGAATGAAAACAAACTGAAAAAGTTTCGTCTTAACAAAGGTTCTTTGTTGGTTAACAAAAGGTGCGGTGTGCTCAAAGAAGGATTTGAGTTTGATATTTAATGTTTAGCCTATTCTAGCGCATCATTTTCATAGTTGAGATTGTAACGAGTCTTTAAGATTATTCTCATCTAACAGTGGTTCTGGACTATTAAAGGGGAACTGAAATGAAAAATTAAGTGGCCTTAAAAATGTAAAGTTCTTATAGTTATATATCATGGCGTAGTTTAAATTAGCCAAATTTGCTTACTTACTGAGCTTTGACTCGTTGAAGTTAGAAAAAACAGTCCTTTCGTACCTCCATTTTTCAGGAGGAAGTAAACGTCATAAATCGTCACTGGACCTAAACAGTTATGCATGGAAGCGTATTCGGTTCCGTATAAATTCGATCAAACTAAATAGATTGTTTTCGGTAAGGGAGCATTCACAGAATGCCGCAATGTATCACTTTTGGCTGTTACAATAATTCTTCACCCGAAACAACAACTAAGGGTATTAGCTTGCATCGCCTTCCTTAAAAAATGTCCATCTTTTAAGCCTTTGGAAAAAACAGTTACACCAGAAAAATCCACGACTAACAGCAACTGCTCGACTTTGCTCAGCACATTTTCAGGAAAGCTGCTTCATAACCACTAATCCTATAAGGAAGAGCCTAGGTGGATCAACCAAGAGGCTATTGAAGAAAGATGCAGTTCCCACAATCTTCTCTTTCAGTAGCAAGCCTCAGAAAATCCGTAAGGCCAGTGAGAAAAGGTCAATGGAGAAGGCAAATGTTGAAGAAAGTTTAAGGAGGGAGAAGTAGAAGACCTTTTAAAGTATAATGATACTGGACCAGCATTAGAATACATGGAAGACACTGTACGTAGACAAATCTATTCAGACAGAACCAGAGGTCAAAACATTGATAGCCAGCTGCAGCACCAAGTATTGCACATGAAGCATGGTTAGATCACCAGACTTAGTTTATCTGAAAGACAGCCCAGTAAAAGCAGTTCTGAGTACCTCCCTCCTTATGCAAACGAGCCTAAAATCATCCATCTCTACTATACACTGCATATTTTCTTCAATTTTACTATAGGGTTGCGGAATTGTATGACAGCCAACACATTCTTCTTCATTCTTCTTTGACTATTTCACTTTTGTTTGTGACGATCTCGCTTCCTTCACTGTCCTCTTCTTGCTCGGGTTCGAATCGGTACGGTACTAAAGCCATTGCAGTTGTACCGATTTTAGGTCCAGTGATGTAACATGACGGTGTTTCCTGAAAAACATGGCGCCAGCGAGGCAGCCGTAAACTGTCTCGTAAATCTCTAAAGGTTAATTAAATTCAATGTGAATGTCATTTCCCTTCGTATAAGTGTAAAACTATCAGTATAAAAGAAAAACGGCATCGAAAAGTTTCATTTTAGTTCCCCTTTAAGTATAGTTGTAAGTTTGCTGTTTTATCTCTAAGAGTGGCACCTTGTGTCGAGAGTAACAACTGAATCTTTTCTGCGGTAACAGTGATGTCGTCCACCTGATTACGTTGTCCTTCACCCTATCGGCTTCACTAGAATCAACTTCAAGGCTCAATCATTTCATCATCACAGTTACTCATACTATCTGAATCCTGGGCCTGTACAGCAACTGACTGTTGAGTCTTCTTTGATTTCAATCTTTCATAGCTCTTTAAATTCTGTCTATTTTTTTCTTCAATGGAATGTCCACGAATGCAAACACAGAAGGAACATAGTCAGGAGAAGCAGGATCATCCGACTTTCACCAGAAATGAAGTGTGTACTGCAAATTCGTGAATGCTCGGAAGGTTTCCAGATAAAAAGATATCCCGCTATCCTTAGATGTTTGCAACCATAGGCACAACATGTATGCGGCATAATGTCTAACACAACCTTACAACTATGGTACAACCAATAAAAATGTTTAGCAAAAAACTGACTTACCTTATAATATATCGAACTCAAATTCTCCTTTGAGCACGTCATGCCTTTTGTTAACCAACAAAGAACCTTTACTAAGTCAAAGTACGGCTACGCAAAGCTGCTTACGCTTAGTAAAAACAGATTTTACTACTGATTTACATACTTATGCTCCCGGGAAGTGCACACTATCTATATAAACAACTAGCTTTCCATAACATGAAACCATACAACGTAATCAGCAAATGAAAACAACATAAGGAGCAGCCTCTAAAAATGTATAATTTATGGGACAGTATCAAAGTGACATATCAAATATGGTTGAAAAAGACACTATACTTAGACTCACCTTTCTCTTCTTATCACCTCCTAATTCAAAGTGCTTGCATCTCTTTAGAGGCTTGTGCTTCTTTAGCTTGCACTGGCTGCACTCCATTCTTAGTACTATCTTCTTGGTTGTTTTTGCCTATTGCAGAAAATTTTGTTTATACTATAAAAGTAGGTTTTTCTCTTCACAGTTAACATAGAACCAAAAATATGGCAACTCAATTCAATGTATTGCCATATCAAGGTCGATTGTTAAAGTCTCTTTTGAAAATAATAAAGTCAAAGGTTTCTTCATAAAACCCTCATTCTGTACTGGTGAGCATGGGTAAATATTATTAAATAATGCTTTCCCAGAGTTCCTTAAAAATCCTCTAAAAATCACTGCTGAAGCTGACAATCATACACAAACCTTCTTATGAAACACTGGCTTAGTCTGACCACCATATCCTCTCTGCTTTCTATCATACCGTCTTTTACCTAAAAGAGGGAAAATACCCAAGATGTATGTATAGTACAAACCAAAATGTTTAGAAACAAATAATAAAAAGCTATCAAAGAACAGACCGACTCCCCTTAGCCTTTGGCTACATCCAATGAGAAAACCTATTACCCACATCAGAACTTGGTTGTCTATGATGCTGGGGTGCTGCTTAAGGGCTGTTCCAGCCTTAAATAGTATATGCCACTTAAACCAGTAAAGCAAGGCTACAAGGTGTGGTGAATGTGTGATTCGAGAAAAAGGTATGCCTATGATTTTGAGGTATATCTAGGTGCAATGGGTGGCTTCCCAGAGAGTGGGCTAGGTGAAAAGATACTCTGCCATTCCATCCAAAGCACAAGTCACCGTATTTACATGGACAACTATTTCACCAGTCCTTCTCTAGCCTGTCCTCCACCAGAAGCAGATATACCTTATTGGATAACATTTATGATGGTAAGATTTGGAAGGATTATCAAACTTATAATGCTAGCAACCCTAACAATATAGGCTAATGCTTAGTGTGGACCTTCTTCAGCCTTTTCAGCACACTGCCTAGTCAGTAGGAATCACCTATTTAAGCATTATCAATTGGCCTAAAGAGAATTGTTTTCAGGCTGAAAAAATATATAATACTAACAGGTGTGACACGTGGACCACATAAACTTAGATATTTCAATTTCATTTTGAAACCCTTAGTTAAAGATATTTGCAGTTATGGAAAAGTGCATACATAGAGTCCAGCCAAGGTAAAATTACATTTTTTTTAAGAGCTCTATTACTCTGCATTGCATGTGATACACCAGCTGCAAGAAAAGTGGCTGGATATTGCTATTTTAATGCTCTGAAGGGATGGCAAAAAAAAAAAGCTTAAAGGAATTTCCATATATGAAAGATTTGCATAAGCCAAATTATGGGAAGTGGAGGGGATAAGATGTTCATGATGCATGTACAGACAGAAAACATTCAATTTTTTCTGACTGGTACCGTAAAGTCCCTTAGAAAATAGTTTGACTGAAAAATCTAATTATATTATTAAATTTCTACCAAGGAACAATAAAAACATGTATCATTGACAACTAAGGAAAACATAGAGACGGGCAATATTAAGGAACGGGTTTCAGTTTGCCATGAAATGTCTATTTGGACAGTTTTTCTGTCTGCCTAAATGGTAAGAAAAACAGGTATGGTGAATTTTAACCCATCAAACTGCAGCAGCTAGGCCTAGGAACAATTAATGATCAATTCAAGTTTGAGAGGATACTAAAGAACTATAGTACTGCAGGTAGCATCAGTGATAAGCCACATAAGCCAGCATTCAACCTGAGTTAAACCTTTATCAGCCGATAGCCATTATAGTGGTTCAAAATTGTTTAGCTTGTTAACCGCCACAAAGTTACAAAATCGTTGGATCATTTTAAAATTTATATGAATTGATAGATTTTCAATAGTTTAAGCTTCGTATGAAATTATATAGGTTTACACCACAGCATACCGTATAGTGGGAAAATTTGGCAGGCAATATATTTGGTGCTCCGTGACTATGATGCAATCATTGGCTTAATTCAACGGTACCATAACGGTCGAAATCGATAGCTGCATTTGCGAATTTGGCGAGCTTCAAACTACTCGCCAAATTTAAGTCCTCACCAATTTTCCCACTATACCATAAGCGTATTATGAAGGAAAGAAAGATATATGTAGGCCTAACATATGGATTACACAAATGTAAACGAAAAACTCATAATATACGGAGTTTAACAAGAGTAATACAAAGGAACCAAAATGGCCGCCTTGAGGCAGGCTTAGTATACTTAGCATTTCTTGGTCAAATTAACTCCATTCTTCTTTTAACATTCAGTGAAGTTTGTTTTAAAGAAATTCAAATTATCAATACCGAAAACAGCTTGTTTAACTGTCAGTAAAAGTTGCTTACATTTTGTGCCATTATAATGGCTATCAGCTGATAAGGGGCGTATTGTTTACACTTTAACACAGCTGATAAGAAGGTTAATAAAGGGAAAGGTTGAGAAAAAGTCACTATTAGAGGAGAAGAACTCAGCTACTTGTGGGAATTGACTTCATTAATTTGTGTACTTTTGATAACCATAAAGTGTCAGCATACATTGAGTATCTTGTATGTTGCAGGAGCAAATTGTTGAGCTCTCGGAAAAATGAGGTATGCCAAGGGAATGATATCCCAACTTTCAGAGGAAACAAAGCTGAGCCGAAGTGTTTGCAAACAACAATTTGAAAGAATGCTCATATGACGAATAGGATTTGACAGGAGTGGATACATATGTACCACTGCTACCAAGACCAAATCCAACGGTGACAGCTAAGTGCAAATATAGTTTAACTTTTTAAACATTCATATTTCTCCCTTTTGCCTACACATCATTCTTTGGAAAGATGACCCTTTCCAAAGATAAGTTCGACGCAGTTAGAAGACATCCTTATTCTATTACATCATTATTCATAGACCACTGAAGTGGTACCTAAAGTTATGAAAACAATCCTTTTTGATTTAGGCTTTGCACCAAGTTCTTATTCACATCCACAAAAAAGTAAGATTGCTCTTTATTCTAGATGTAACTTAGAATATGCTACCTTAAAGAACAAAGATACTTTGTCGAATTAACAGTGCCCAAAAGTGTTGGTTAAAAACCCCTTGACCACTACACAATTAATATTAATTAATAAGCATGCCCTGCTCCAATAAGATGGTATGTATAATAGGTACTGTATATCTTTCAGCCTTTTAATGCAAAAGAATACACAAATTGTTAACCATAACCATCAACCTGCCGATAATACATTCAATATACCAAATGAGTTCGGTCCCAAGAACGGGAAGGTCAAACCACACAGGTTTTGCATGCACTTATCAATGGTACTGAATTGGTCTAATCCCAATACCCCAATACTAACGAATTCACGACCTACTTAACACAAACATTCTCAAGATTTTTACCTAATGTATAACCAAATTTTAAAACGATGCACCCTTTCTATTACTTTCTTACCTTGAACCACTTTTGAATCTTTGCCTTTCTTGTACTGCTGTACCTTGTGTAGCGTGTGTCTTTTACAACGCTTACAGATAGTCTTACGCTGTTTAGGTACGTTAACCTACAATAAAGGATTTAGTGAATGAAAGGGTCACGTTTCATAACATAATAAGAGACGATAAAGTTCACGAAGAGATGATTCATTTCTTCCTTATACTCACCATTTTTGATCCTACCACGTGTTTTTCTCCATGAATATAATTAAGTGGGGGATTCCCCAGCCCAACTACGAATGATATAATATGGTTGATGAGACAACGATGCCCCTTCGCAGGACCAACAAGCAGTTAACAACTTAATATCTTCGCAAATGACACGAACTTCGAAGATACTGGTAAAAGTTAATGTATAAATCTTTGGTATTTGCTTTATAATTAAATGATGATTCCACGAGTACGGTTGTAGCCATTATATGTCGTTAGGAAAACGGTGGTGAACATGGTGCAATATAACCTCTCCATCATTAGGTAAAGGTATATGGCCTGGTGCTGACAAGTTACTAAATCTCCTCCGCCTTTAGGTCCTAACGATAAAGCGTGATACACTAATTTGATTTACTTGCTCGTTTTGTACAATTTTTTTATAATTACGCAACTTGATATCTGTTCTCCATACGAATAATAACATGAGCATACATCGCTTTACGGTATTGCACATTGTGACAACAAACTATCTGAATAGCAATGACATGACCTCGATACAATTGGGAGATCATTTAGAACTTATAGCTTCATCAAGAAATATTTGACAGTTCCATCTTCTTTGTCTGAGCACAGTCACCTTACCACAAAAGAAGATATACACGTACTACAGGCAGTGGAAGGTAACAGAAGTATTCAATACTATGAAAAGAAGGGACAAGGCACTCGTTTGTGTACTTATAGTTCTCCTTGCAATTGTGCTACTCCTTCAACTCTTGTCCATTGGACTGAAGGTAGCAGAGTTTGATCAAGAAATATTTGACAGTTCCATCTTCTTTGTCTGAGCACAGTCACCTTACCACAAAAGAAGATATACACGTACTACAGGCAGTGGAAGGTAACAGAAGTATTCAATACTATGAAAAGAAGGGACAAGGCACTCGTTTGTGTACTTATAGTTCTCCTTGCAATTGTGCTACTCCTTCAACTCTTGTCCATTGGACTGAAGGTAGCAGAGTTTGTTAACCCTAATGAAGCCCTCAGTGAAGAGCTAAGAAAAACTAGGGAAGAGATAACTATCCATGAGGGGCGGGGTGAGGGACAGAGACCCAACTGGACACACCTCCACATGCACTGATACAGACAGATTGAAGCCTGGGAGAGGAGGGGAGAGGAGAGGAGAGGAGAGGAGGGGAGAGGAGAGGAGAGGAGAGGAGGAAAGAGGAGTTAAATATAGTAAATTAGTAATTAAAAAAGTTATTGGAAAATAATTCAAATTCCTTTCCAAAAAGGCTTCTCGAGGAGACAGTTGCATTGAAGTACAGATTGTCTATACCCACCACTATCCCCTTGATCACATACACCATGCACGCTCCCATTTTAGAGGGAGAAAGATGGCTGACATCCATAGAAGTAGCAGGTCTGATTTGTGAGGACAGAGTTTAACTATCAATAATACTTGCATAATTCCTGTTATGAAACACTTTCACTTAGGAAGATGGAAGAATTTAGAAGAAAGAAGAGAAGTCAGAAGGGAGTATAAGGCGTGACCACATTACATTGCTTTAATGATTATAATATTTTTCTAATCCTACGTATTTTGCAATTCTAGAATTGCATATCCTATCTTGCATGAGAATGGTCAACACATTAAAGTACATACCTGATTGTTATGTGTGGTGTCTTTAGGTGAGGTTTAAGGTTCATGTGGCCATACTGATCTGATGGGAATGCGCTATCATGACTATCCAAGATCTGTACGCAAGCCAATATTGAATGGTCAACTTGCACCTGTAGGGTAGGGTGGGGTAGATCAGTATGACTTCAGGTGGGGGGAGTGGGGTCCAGTCACCTATATATATACCCACCTTATCAGCCACTTGCACATTAATAGAATATATATCAGATACATGTATAACCACTTTGGAAGAAAGAGAGGTTCTCAGATCCAAACACTGATCTCTAACATGGACTCGACTGCCCTCCAACTTGGGATACACCTGTGATGCAACAATTGCACAATCACAAAAAGTGAAATTAGAAAATAAAATATTCATAAAAGCCAATCAAAAGTGAAAAGAAACAAGCTATATGTGAAAGAGTATACAGTGTGACCTCAATAATCCTGTAATCCACCCCCTCTGTAATCCACCAACCCCACATATCTGATCATGAAACATTAGTGTTTCAACCAATTGTGGTGAATTATTGAGGTGACACTGTTAAAGAATAGTTTAATATTGAGAAACTAGCATTTATTTTCCTTCCGTCTCTGAGGATGTCTGCTATATAGTTGATTGTTTCCTCTCTTAGCATTGTGATCAAATGAAAAGTACCCAGAACCTCCTACTACCGCACTCTAAAAGGACAGGTCACATGCATATCACATGCAGAGGGAGCTATAAATATAAATACATCCATACCTCATTATCTATATGGCTAAACAGAAGCAATCTTTCTGGATTAAGATTGGGTTCTCTTCTCAGCAAGAGTGATAATTTAGAAGAAATTTCCTGAAATTTGTTTGAAATGCCTTCTTGAAATAGTACTTCATCAAGGTAGTGGTTTCACAAAGCTTTCAAAGTCATGGACCCAATTTGATTGGTTGGAGAGACTATAGTGAGCGCATGGTTACCATGTGAGATGTGTCAGGACGAGGTATATAGGAAGGATTGGTTGATTCCCATTTCCATTCCAAAGATGAAAAGTTGTCAAATTTTCTTCCAATTTCATCAAAGACAGTAATTTCCACTTCCAATTCATGACCCGATAAAACTGGAAACCAAATGAAGCAAATAATATTCCTGATAAAATGAAATGAATCCTTGTGTGAGAAGATAGACCAACTGATGGATAACATAACCTCAGGCTGTCCTCCTCCTGAAGAAGAGGAAATAACAGTTTGTAACATTACTAGTAGCGATTGGAGAAGAGTGGCCTACATCAATATGACTGATCCAGAAGAAGAGTGTCCAATTGGTATTAATGAAATCACTAACAGCGACACAGGACAAAGAGCTTGTGGAAGGAGTGTTAATGGAGGCTGCTCTCCAGTCACATTTCCAGTATACACTACTTACTCTCAAGTGTGTGGGATTGCTAGAGGATACCAGTATGGGACTATGGATGCATTTCAAGTAGTAACAGGTGAAACTATAGATCAAACATATGCTGATGGTCTCTCCATCACTTGTGGTAGATCATGATAGCATCTGTGGACATTGGCAGTTGGAAAGAGTGAAAATTATGGCAATGGACAAGAGACCAAGATCCTTTTAACTTTCGCAATGTTCCTGACTTTGTGGGTGACCATTTTTACTGTGATCCGGATTTGCTACTTCCACATCTGGTGAAACTACCTGGTCTGATCCACTTTGGGATGGAGCTGATTGTGTTGCTGATACAACTCATTCTTGTGACAAACATGGTTGGTTTCACAGAGAGATTGAACCAACACAGAATGACATAGAAGCCAGGTTTTGTTCAAACGAGGAAAGAAGTAATGAAGATGTTTACACTGATTTGCTGGAGATTTTGGTGTTGTAACTAAGCTAACTATTAAGGCTTCCGTTTGAACAGTATACTCAAATATAGTTGTATACATTTACTCTGAAATACTTTATACTAAAGATTTAGAAAAGAGATTCCTATAATGACATCATTGAAAGTTACGTATATTAACTTGTCATATTAACAGACTCTACTTTGAGAACAAAATGTTTAGTACCAAATGTAATCAATTAGCCAAATGGTGTTTATATACAATGTTCAAATTGCATTCCTCAAATACAGCTAATTACAGTTAATTTGTAATACTTTAAACTAAACATTTAGTTCCTATACTGAAATTAAAGGAGTGTCGCTTATATATAATAAATCTCCAATGATTCTCAATGGTAATTTTCTGTGCATGAAGTCCTAAAAGATCTTGCAGTCAATTTACTTTATCACTTCGTTGATCTTATATATATCATCATCATCGAACTCATAATATTACCCCTGCCCACTCATGTCTCCTGAGTCAATGCTTTAAAGAGAAGCAACATTGCTAAGAAGATGTGGATGAATGAATCTTTCTCATGGCAACACATTTAGAACAACTATAAATACAACCTCAACTGATCACATAGTCAGCTAATAGTTACTGCTGCAGCTACCACAATGACCTCAGTAAAGTGTATCCCCATTGTTCTGTTGCTGGTAGCTCTTCTAACTATATATGATGGTCTTTCAAATAACCTCTATTGGCCTACACATTGCCGACCTTATAGGGAAAAGAGAAGATCAACAGAACGGTGAAATGGGACGGAATGAGAGTGTTATTCAGTTTACAACTAGTGAACTGAAACAACTTCAAGAAGGAAGGAAATATTTACAAAAGTAGTAGAGGATATAATAGCAGAAGTCAAAGAGAACACTACTGAACTTATTCAAAATGGTGAAGTGAAACAGCTCTTGGAAGAAGAAAGGAACCGCACTCAAGAGGAGCTGAACACATTAAAGGATATAATAGCAAAAGTCAAAGAGAACACTACTAAAGGGATTGAGAATGAGTCAAACTCTTTTGCTGCTAAACGTCAAGTAACTGAATTAACTCTTTGTAACATTTCCAGTTTCAATTGGAGAAGGATGGCATACATCAATATGACTGATCCAGAAGCAGAGTGTCCAAGTGGTCTTAATGAGACCTCTAACAGCACCACAGGACAGAGAGCATGTGGAAGGAGTGTTGATATATCCAACTTTATAGTTACAGTAACATACAGCATGTGATTATGCAACTCCACTGGCCATGGTAAATAGTCCATATTAAGTTTATTTCCACAAATACACGTACATACATTAACTATTCACATATTAAAAGAAATTATTAAGCACTTCTAAATTGGAAATTTACAGCACATTCTGACCTCCAAAATCCCAAAAAAGTATTCAACTGTATATTATTCTAATTATTTTTAAAGTTGAAAGATGCACTATCAAAAATATAATACATACGTAGTTGCTGGATTGAGATAAGTGTTCTATATCTCTGAATAGTTACCTAGCAACCACACTCAGACAGCAGGGAATAGAGCCAATGCCCTCATTATGGGATGTGGATTGAACCAGCTTTCACACATTGGTCATGTAGTCATAGTTTGTCTTAGAAATACAGTTCACTACACACAGCTCCAGTCAACTGCAACTCTACTGTCAATAATATGTAATTCATAATGAAAGAGTTAAATAAACATTTATACACACGAAGAAGTTTAGTTCAGACACATTCTTTGAGGCAGACCCTATAATTAGTGCACTGGAGAATCAGGTAATTATAACGTGTATATTCCTTGTTCTTGCAACAAAATATTTTGTCAAATAAGAATAACATGTTTTTGAAATATACTTCACTACCCACAGCTCAAGTCAACTGCAACTCCTTTGAAGATGTTAGCTAGTTTTACAAAGAACATTCTTCTCAAAACACAGTTGTGATCTCATAATAAAAGACTTTCAACAATAGCATACTTTAAAATAGATTATTATTCATTACATTTGACTATTGGCAGTCATTATATACATATTATTAAATGTCTAACCTACTAGAATGTTCACAAAGTGGATTTTGGTAGGATGAATGAAGTACTATGATTAGTTTGAAATGAGCTGTATTTCCAGTTAGGGAAGGTTGATTTACCCATTTATCTTGCTTGAAATAGGTATTGATGGGCACAATACCCCTCTACCAGGAAACCTGACATTGAGACATTACACTTATGCATATAGAGTGAGAGTTTACAGACGTAGAAGTTTACAAATTTAGACCTTCAGGAAACTGTTAAACATCAGATATACTGTACCTTTTCTACACTGTATGTATGTATAATAGGCATATTATCTTAGTATATTGTAACTTGTACTGTATATAGCAAGTAGGAAAATGGAATCTTAGATTTCTCATGTATAAATGCAAAAAAAGGGATTTACATTAATTAGTCAGGAATATTTTTCAAGATATTCATCTCCAATACTTTATCTCCTCGCCAATGGAATCGGTTGCTATATAAACCCTAGAAATGATTTACTATGTAAATTTTAAAATTGTCAAACATAGGGCAGAGTACTGTGTCAGATGAGAGTGAATTATCTATGTATGTATACAGAGCTGATCATGATATGCACATCTCCCTTTTCAGCTTCACTCTGGCTACGGAACATTCTGTCTCTATACCTAGTCTACAAAACAACCTACGTAAAACAATCTCTAACATTCAGTGGTCTGAAGTGCTAGCAGTCGATTTGTGGACCAAATATATGTACATTGTATAGAATTCAGCAAATGGATCACCTATAATTACCTTTGTTCCACATGCAGTGACAGAGTGGAGATCATAAAGAGGCTGTTATGAATATATATAAGAAACTCAGTCCTGTTCTAAAGGCAAAGCTATATAAAGGATGTAAAATACACTCTTAGTATACGAGAACATTAACAAGAACTCCAGATGGTCTCATTTAGGTTGTTGCACCTCGCTACCACTAGCATATACTTGAAATTCAGATGGTATTCAAGTTAGCATGTTAATTGAGCCACAAATTTTCTCATAAACAAGCCCACGATTTTGGTTCATAAGATGTTATTAATACCACTCTTAACTTAAAAATGCATATGTAATTATGTACTGTATGTACGTATATACGTATATTGTAAGGCAAGTCATGCACATACGTATGTAGTTAAAGAATGGGATTGTTAGCACTATAATGATATGCACCTTGATAGCGTTTAGTTAACCTTCGTCTTCATTGTCTTCTATATCACCATCTTCATTCGCAATATGAATGACTGGAGGTGGATCTGGAGGGGCTTCCACCAAAGATATTTTTTGGACTTTTTCCAATTCTACTTTCCACATTTCAATGTTGGATTGGAGATTATCTAAAATGATGCTGGTAAACTTTCTAACAAGTCTTATTTCTTCAGGGTCAGGATCAGATGTATACATCGCGTCCTCATCAGAGCTAGAATGTACATTGTCTACATACATACGTATATGCAAACATATGAAGGGAGTGGCCATGAGTGGGCAAAGAGTGAATGTCCTTTTGTTTACAATTTATAATACAGAGATACACAGAATGGAATCCGTATCTATATCATTCGGAACATTTAGAGATTTATATTTTGTATTCCCTATATTATACCGTAATTAGGAAATTCATGCAACTGTCTTATTAATGCTTTTTTGCTGTTGCAAGGTCTTATTGGAGAGCGATTTTGTCCTTTTGGAGAGCAAAAATGTCTAATTGGGTTCAGTGTGATTCAAATCAAAAATAACACTTTACATACAACTACAAGTCACTCCAGCTCGATTCAAACTTAACTTAGCAAAGCTAGCAAAATCAATCGTCACACCTTTCCCTCCCTTTGGTCGGCAAATAAATCACATAAAACACCCCCTTTTCAGGATGTCGCTGATTGATAGGAACTCCCCACTCGGGCGTAAACAACATCCCTCATGGGAGAGTTATAATTAATACATAAATGCGAGTAAACTGACTTCCGCATTATTACAAATATACTTCTTTTTCACATGTTAATTTCTATATTTGTCAATAAAGTGGCGGATGGTCGACTGGCTTTCGCTTTCTTAAAGTTAGGTTTCTCTTCCTTTGCGTCAAACATGGAACAAACGAAAACAACCTAGAAACCACCTTTACTAGTACTATGTAAAGCCTGTGCAAAAAAGGTTTCTATGAGATATGGCCTTGAAATTGACGGCATTCAAGTGACGACTGGAATCGGTGAAGCAGGCATCTAACAACCAGCAAGTAGTTTCAGTTTGGGGGCACCTGGTGCTCAACGAGTTTTTTAAACTCAAAACACTTGTTTCAGGAAGCAATCTTTTCCTACAAGCAACGAAACTGAGCTACCGCATTATTTAAACAAGCGCATTAATATTGCAATGGTTAAATTTTGGATACCAGGTATTATTTTAACAGTACATTAATTTCCCTAATTACAGTAATATATATATTATAAGATAGGTCTGTTAGCTGATAGTGCAACTTTCATTGAGAAAATGTACTAAACAGGATTCTTCAATGGACAAAAGCTGCATGTAAAACCCCATATACTGTAATTGCATATTTATGTTAACACATATTGCATGTACGTTATTACGTATATGTACATAGCTTACCAGTGTCATACTTTCTTCTTGGTTTAGCTTCGCTATCGCTCTCATTATCTTGTTCCTGTACTACAAACTTTAGCTCTCCGGGTATGACGCCTCCCTGAGCACACACCTAAAGGAAGCAAGTGCTGAAACTGTAAGTTCAATGTGTGAAACAAACAGGAGCTACTAACATATACAGTGTACATGTGAATATAATTTATAACGAGCAATTTTACAATTTGAGAAATACTGAACCTAATCAGTAATTAGTAAATACCACAAAGCCTAGCGTACGTATGTCAAATTACATCAGTCACTACTTTAGTGCAATTTGCAAAATTAAGAACACAAAATGAATTTTGAATTAATCAGTACCCTAAAAACTTGCACATTCATATTATGTGCACAAATATTAACACACCAGCTGTCCATACAGAAGGGACCCCCTGCGACCAATTGTGTTCACAGTAGGCTAACCCACCCACAGACTAGCTAGGGAACTGGTAAGGATCCTGAACCCTATGAGTGGAACTACAGACTCTCACATTAAGGACTCCTCTGTCTTTGTAAAGCGCATTGGGCAAACCACCACCCAAGAAAGCAACCTTATGGTCAGCTTTGATGTTGTACAAAAGTCTCTTTACAAATGTTCCAGTAGATGCAGCCCTCCAGGTCATTGTGGAACTTACTCCAAAGAGACCAGACACTGCTGGACAGGACTACCATCCTAGCTCCAGACCTGTGCTATGTATCTCTGCTTAAAGTCCTACTTCAAATTTGGTGACAACTTCTACAAACAAGTAGATGGAGCAGCAGTGGGCTCCCCTCTGTCACCCACTGTAGCCCACATCAACATGGAGGTACTTGAGAAAAAGGCCTTGGAGACCTCCCTAAAAAAAACAGTCTTTTGGTCAGATATGTCCATGACATCTTCCCAACCTGGCCTCATGAACAAGCCTTAAAGGGATTTCTGAACCACCTCAATTCCCAACACCCAGCCATCCAATTCACAATGGAGAAGGAAACAGACAAGAAGATTGCCTTCCTGGATGTACTAACTGAAAGACGAGGAACAACTACTACCACCTCTGTATTTAGGAAGAAGACTCACACAGACCAATACATAAACTCACATCACCACAGCAGGTTCAAATGTCATCAAGTGCCTAAACAATAGAGCCAAGAACGTTTGCCACCCCACCAAAAATTACATAAAAGACAACAATATTGAGACAAGCCTTCAAAACAAGTGGATACCTGAGACCCATGATACACCACACCCTAAGAAACCAACTGAGACTACCTCTGCTCTCCCAGAATGAAACCCTAATACCTACATCTACCCTATGTAAGAGGAGTCAGTGAGAGTATCGAACGTGTATGTAGACATTTAGGCATCAAAACAACTTTCAAATCACTGGGTACCCTCCATGAAGCCCTGGTCCAATCCAAGCAGTCCCCACCAGCTTGGAAGAAGAAAGGAGTTATGTACTAGGTACCTTGTGCTGACTGTGAATGTGTATATATCGGGAGAGACTGGATGAACATTGGAGAGACTGGATGAACATTGGAGAAGAGACTGAAGGAGCACAGAGCAGCAGTAAAAGGAATGACATGACCAATGGAATAGCAATGCATACATGGAAGATAGAACACAAGGTGCACTGGGAAGCTGCCACAGTGAAGCAAGTGGAGACACACTACACAAAGAGGAGGATCATCCCCCAATCATTTTCACAGTTCATTTTTTTCAAATTTTCCAATTTCATTAATTTATTCACACATCACACCCCACTAATTTATTCTGACATCACTCATCAATCTCTGTCACCCACAGCTACATTAGTAAGGGTTTTTCAGTTGTACCAGTTTATGTTTTGAGAAATATCTCCCAATCAAAACATCCTAAAAGTTAATTGAATAGTTCATTGTATTCCAGTTGCTGCAATTATGCTCAACACCTTTCAATAATCATTGTATGTTCGTACAATCAACCAAATACTTTCTACCATACAAATAAGGCATTATTTTAAAGCACTCATTTTTGTTGCAAGTGCTTTCTTGTCGACACTGTAGTAAACATATACAATTACATTACACACAAATGGATAGAAATAGATCATCAGTGGGAGATATTACACCAACCAGTATGGCAGGAGTAATATCTTCCAGGATTATCCATTCTTCATCATAGACCTTTTGCACAGGCCTAGTTTTAAATCCTTTAGACACATGTACATACGTACTTGAAATAATGGTGACACAAGGTTTTGAATGAAGGAGATTTGCACTTTGGGTAACTGTTCTGCCTCAGATCTCTGAAGAAACATTGTGTGAGGTAGTCCAAGTCTCCTCTCCTCCTCATCCTGCAAGGAGAACATGACATCTTAAGTGACCATAGCACAAGAAATACGAATTCAGCAACCATAATGAGCAATTTATAAAAGATTATTCAGCGGAAACTGAATAACTTAATACACTTTACACAAATTATTGTTTTAGCAAACGAAACTCTGAAAACAGGTCCCTATAATACAAATAGCTACTGTTTAACATGAATATGTACTGTTAATGCAAACAAAATTTGGCAGCTAAATAATAGTTTAACTAGTGATATGAAGCAAGGAATAAACAAAGTGCTTTTCCAGCAAATATAAATTTGAAGAGGTGGATGTTAAGAAAATAAATAGATATCCTATAGCCTTGTTATACAAAGCTTTGCATTACCATGTTAGCAGTATTAACGTTTAACATAAACTATTTTAAACACATAACTATTGATTAATACTGTTTATAATCTCAATAGAGGAGTACGTATATCTTCAACCAATGCACAATTTCTTCACTATCCAGTCGCCTATGACTGATACATGCTATATACGTATCTAAGGTGCACACAAGAGGACAGGAGAGGATAGGTAGGGGGGTTGGGTATTCTAAGTGGTCACTATAAGAGTAAAATATGGCCCCTGCACTCACTTGCTGAAAGAATTCTTCAGTTATACATTCTGTCCATAGTTTGTGCAATTCTATGCTTTTAGCAGAACCATTAATGTCAGCCATTTTGATGAGCATCTTCAACACTGACAATCTGTCTTCCTCACACTTCCACTCAATAGTGCCATTGCCTGGAGTATACTAGAATATACAACAAAAGAATACAAATCATAAAGTACAAATAATAGAAATAATAGAAATAAAATTTGACCACAACTGCTTTAAGACAAACAGTTTATTCCAACAGTTGTCAAAGACGTTTAAGGGTTAAATCATTAAGGAGAAACCTACATGCTATTGTTAGATTATTAAAAGACAACCAGCCAGAAAGCAATTAAATCAATGACACATATTTACCCATGTACATACGTACATACATACACATACGGTATAAAGAAGTGAATAATCACTGGAAGACTCTTGGTTGACCAGCCAGGTGACTGAAGTCTTACTAGGCTGGGGGATCAAAGTACTATTTAAATGGTAACCACCTTTAACTCACTTCTTTGTCTTTATCGTAGTATTTGCACAGGCTTTAGTGCAATTAATTCTCTTAGTTTGTATGTACATATTAAATTTATGTAATTAATGATGTCATGTTAACAGAGGTATGGATACAAACCTTGCTTCTAAATTCAGATACCAATGAGAAATGGAACTTCAGATCTGTAGCTAGAATAGCTTCGATAAATATGAACCTCAGCCTCTTATATTCTGCTGGTTGTAAGTCATTAATGAAATTGAAATTTGAATCTGAAGTCAGAATTTCCCAGCTGGCAGCAGCATGATGGTTCTCCAGAACACTACGATCATTGTAGAGTACAGCCTACAATAGAGATTGTACAACATTTGGTTGCAAGTGTACAAGCTTCACCATAGAAGATAGTCTATAGGGAAGTACTAAATGGTACCTTTTCACTCCAGGCCCACCCTACATGCATCCTTTGACATTTTGGAGGACATTATTCTTAACATTAACATCTAAACCCATTAATTGTGTTGCAGATAGCACAAATAAAATTCATCTAGAACTTTTGACATTTTACACACACATATGTAGCTCAAGAATAACTCAATAAAGCAACAGAGAACAAAATGTATCTACACAAAGTCACAAATGAATCTGTATTTAGTTTACTGTACCTCCAGGGGCATTAATTAGTAAGATGAGGCCAAAGTAACACAGCATACATACATACATATGATATAGGCAGGCTTTATATTCTAGTGGTCTCCTACTGATCCAGGCTACAGATACATGTAGTAAATTACCAAAGGATTATTGGTGGCTGTGAGGAATGCATTAGTTCTGCCAGGATGATCATAGTCATGACAAGCTGCTGCTAGGAGAGTGGCAAAGAGTTCAAGGACAGAGAAAGCAGATGACATGCTTCCAGCCAAGGTGGAGCCCTTTCTTCGATAGGCATCCGTCCTGAATATGTGGATGTATACAGTAAATGTTGATCACTTTTCAGTAGTTGACATACACAACAAATAATCTATTTTGCATACTAAAAAGTTCCAAAGAGTTGTGCTTGTGGTATCAAAGGAATTATTAAAACAACATCACATAAAACATGACATTAAGCAGTTACTGTAAGAGCATATGTATTATCCATAATCACTGATAGCCATTATAGCACCCGTATACAATTGTTTTTACACTAGTCTACTGTGGTAAATTTATAAAACAGGACTTATTCATTGAATTCCCATATTTATCACTACTCCAGTGAATGCAAATGGCAGACCTGACTCTGGATCCTGAATCCACATATTGATGTGCAAATTCTGGAATAGGTTCCGTGAGCAAATAGAAAGTTGCATGTAGCACATCAGCAGCATGTCTGGCATTGTGATCTACGTACGTATGTCATCGGAAGAAGAGTAGTAATGACTGCACTGGATATGAGCTTGAGTATTACTGAACAATTTAACATTTTATCATAACAATGACAATACTCTAACACAGAGAAAATAAAATGAATATGTATGAGAACCAATCCAATGAATCAATAGAAAGGGTTTCATAGGCTGGTCACTTACAGTAAACCACGGATAAAAAGATATTAGTCACTTAAGAGAAACATGAAAAAATTTCAACTTCTAAGAAAACATATACCTAAGTACATATGTAAATACTTATAGCAATAGTCATGTATGTACGTATGTAAGAGAAGTGAGAATCTCCACCCAATGTCCCTAGGGACATGGAGAACAGAAGAAGTGTATGTAAATATAGTGACAGTCCCATCCAATGTCCCTAGGGGTATGGAGAATGGAAGAAGTGTATGTAAATATAGTGACAGTCCCATCCAATGTCCCTAGGGATATGGAGAACAGAGGAAGTGTATGTAAATATAGTGAGCGTCCCACCCAATGTCCCTAGGGGTATGGAGAACAGAGGAAGTGTATGTAAATATAGTGAGCGTCCCACCCAATGTCCCTAGGGGTATGGAGAACAGAGGAAGTGTATGTAAGTGCTACAATATGTATTGACACAAACACAATAACTTGGTGATTATATTTGTGACACACATGAATGTCTGTGTATATAATACAAATACATTGTGATGAATGTGTCACTTACAGGGACCCTGTCCATAGTTCAGCTCCAATGCTCTGAAGAAGTTGATCAGTGGCCTCGGAGGAATATGAAATGTTTCCATCAGTCCCATCTCCATAAAGACCTGATATGCAATCTACGTACATATAATCAGCGGGGGAGGAACACTCAATAAACGTTGCCTCATAAATAATGAACACTCTTCAAGTACACACATATGTCATACATCAATCAATGTATGTATGATATGTACGTATATAACACCACCATACATAAACATAACAGTCTATGTATACTACCGTGTATATACGTAATATGGTTAATGCATAATTTGCCTCAAAGAAGCACCTACGTAAGTGTATACACTTACTATTTGATGAGATGAACCAATACTGCATGTATGTGAGATACAATCACTCTGGTTGCAAATGTTATGTAAAACTGATACAACAAAGCAGAACTTACTAAGCTGAGAACATTTCCATTGGCTTCCTCTGTGAATTTAAATATGGGGAAATCCCAGCTGCACAATTCCTGCATCAGCTCTATCTTGCACTCACTGTATTCCTCAATATCATAGTTCAGGTCTGGTTGCTACAATAGGATCAGAGTGGAATCCATCATTCCAATGTAATGCATGCATATCATACATTGAGTAAGCAATGCTGGGGAAAAGTTTGCGATATGGCCATTTAACAGTTTAATTGTAAGTACATGTAGTTCAAAGAATGCAACTTATAAATATATTACAAACAATTACAGACATTATATTTCATGCATCCAACAACATGGAGTGTCAGACTTGCGTACCGTAGAAAGTAAAAATAAGTATCAAATGAATAATCAACACACCATTTTATAAATCTATTTTAAAGTAAAGGTCTATAGGGAACTAAACCCTATGAGAGCTTTGGATGAGGATACAAGAGTCTTTGCTCTTGGCATATGTATGGATGTATATTATAAAAGAAGCATGAATTACGTGCGTATGTACTGTATAAATAGCTTTCTGTTGAGTGACAAAGGCATACATAAGACACACACAAACACATACATACAGACAAGCTTCACAGACCTTGTAGGTTTGAAAGACTGAAAAGTTGCTGCTATTCTTCTTCAAACCAGAAGAAGACACACGACCAAGTGACAGACTGGACTGCCCAGAGGCCATAGACACTCTTCGCATGGCTTTGATAACAGAGTCAATGTGCTCATCATCTTCTTCCTCTGGTTCATTCTCAGTCGCCACTATCTGCTCAACCTTCTCTTCCCTACCTAGTGCAATTCATGTAAAACATCCGTAAAGTAGTCAATCACACATTTCAAGATGACTTTATGCATGAGGAGATAACAATGGCCACACTGTAAGACAATTACTGAATCAACTGCTCTCAGTAGACAAGGGTACAATACTAGTATCATCATATTTATGGAAAATCAGGATTTTCATACAAGCAAAGTTGGCACAGACAGACTGAGTCTTATAATGCCTTTGGTAGATGTGCTGAAGGATAATGATTAGTAAACAGTTAAGCTGCATAGCTCTAAATAAACTTGCTGCATTTCTAAATAATATACGTAGCTTGAGTTTCCTGACCTTGCTCATCCTTGGATGGTGAGAAGTGAGATTCAGGACCAACTGCTTTGGCTGATGTGTTGTGATCCTCAAACTCATACATTTGCTCTTTTGAGAGGGCAAGGGGAGACTCATCAGAAGTTTTCTTTTTCTCCAATGGGCTCCTCTTTACCATTTCAGCAGAATATTTTCTTTGTACTGAAACTGACTTAAACGTCTAGAAACACATTACAATTTTAATAATGCATAATGATAAAGAATTGATTAAATCAAATGAAATAAATACTGAATTTGTGTAAAGTAGATTATAGGGATGTCCTCTATCTACGCTAAAGTCTGATTCTCAAGAAAAAGGCTGCGTCTCTAGATGCTCAAAAGACTAAAAGTGAACCATCTCAAAGATTGCACAAGGTTCTTGTAGAATGTCCTAATTTATATCTTTAAGCAGATAAAGTATAAAATGAAAACAATGTGAAGTTGATATAAACGTATAGGCATCATATTGTAATCAATATGTGTCTCAATAGTACTTGTTCAAGCAGGTAAAAGTGCTTTTAAGAACAAATATCCTACAGCAGGCCTATAAATAGACTAGACTGTAACTTCAATCATTCCTGTCCACTCACTGTATACTGTGCTAAATCTGTTCATTAGCACAGTCAAGAGTGTAAATAATCAAGTAATAATGAAAGCATAAGTACTTATAATCGTTTTCAATCATCAAGAAGAGAGAAAACATGAAAGGTAATCAACCAAAGACAGCTGATCACGTATACTCACCTTGTTGGCATCCATTGCACTCATGGACCGTGAGAGTGGGCTCTCTGGACCATGTTTTAGGTGTGACGAGGCGGGAGAGTGAGGTGGGAAGATGGATGCTTTCACAGAAATGGATGGTCTGTGTTCTGATGGCTTATGTGCATGTTCATCTCTGAGGTGTGGACGTGGAAAGTCATTTCTGAGAGGTGCTCTCTGGCGATCAAGTGGTTCATCTGGTATGACAGGCATACCTACAGGAAGCGGGAAGTGATAATGTACAGAGAAGGGGAGTAGCACCTGGTTGTACTCCGCCTTCCAGAAAGGCACATGCAATACAGTGTGTTGTTAAGTAGAATTTAGTTAGTCTGACCTGTGGAAGTAGTGCCAAGGGAGAAAATTGCTGAGTCTCGGTGAATATGAAATCTCTCATTCTACATTAGATTACACAGTAAGAATGAAACCAATTTGTATTCAATAAATAACATGTACATGAGGTAATTGACATTTAAAAGAGGGTGAGATTGTGATATTAATAGCTGATCTGTAGTGACTTCACTCTATCTATACAGCTGCTGTTCTTACATGAATTTCCAGTAAACTGGTCTCCTCATCTGACAGTGAACCTCTGACTCTAGTGACCACAGGCTCATTGGCTCCGATGATGGGTCCCACTAGATTCTGTAGATGCTGCAGCTTCTGGAGAAGATTCTTATCTAAGACTGATTCAGACTGGAGAAGTACATCATTCAGGAGTCCTCTTGCTTCTGTGAGACTATCAGCAGACACATTAGACTGCTGTCCCTGAAAAGGGAAATGGTAAGTTAATGAATGGGTAGGTGGATCAGTGGGAGGTTAATTAGGAGGAGGATATGTGGGAGGATGCTGTACAGATAGACACAAATACATATATATAAGCTAGACAGTGTAAATAAACTAAAACATGAAAGATTGAAATTCAAATGCTTAGCCCACGCTACAGGAAATACTAGGCTGTGAAATTTGCAGACATACCACACCTCCTACTAAAGGAGGTCCTACAAGTTATCTGGCAATGCCTGGCATGTCAACAGTAACTGGAGAACTGCCCATAACAACATTCATAGCTAAGATAATGATATTCATGGGTCACTGCAAGCTAGCCATCCTATCTAATATGCTTCCTGTACTAAACTAACAAAATGTATCTTCATTGAAAACACTTCAAACATTGCTTGTGTAAGTAATAAAGTAATTATACCTTTACATGTAGCATGACATTTGCTACAAAGGAAAGGTTTGTAAGTTGTTATAAGGAACAATATTTAAAACAATAGACAAACATTACTAAAGAAGCCAATAAGCTAAGAACAGCATTAGGTTACAGATACAGTAATTACCAGTAACCAAAGAATCTTCTGAAAAGCATGTACGTATGTATGCCTATGCAAACGAACTGTACTCTAGGTAGGCAAGACTGTACTACTATTTGATAGAGCACCATTCTCTTCTCATCAATGAAAACTGCTAAACCTACACAACTGTAAAGGAAGTGTGTTCAAAGGCTACTACTGGACTGACTGTCTCAGTCAGTTGTCATGGAACAGGTGCAGCGTGTCCTCTCAGGAGTGAATAAGATTACATAATAGTTGTGGGACAAGGTACCTGATTATAAACATGATTACCAATTGACTGCTTGTATTACAATGTTGGTACTGAAATTGCTACAGTAGGCCATCAGTGACCAAACATAGCCAGAAAGAATGAAGTGACTACATGTGTGTGTGCCCTGATTTTCAAAGGGTATGCAGAAGATCCATTATTGAGGACATATTGAATTCATATTAAGAAGTCAGTGCCCAATCTACAGGCAGGTACTACGTATATCTATCTATGTACCTGTTTCAGTATGCAACGGATATGCATCAGTGGGAACAGACAAGAGAGCGTATACACAGTTCAATAGTTTGCATATCATTGCATAACTGTTACCAGTTCACTACACATTAACAATACCAATTTCAGATGCTACAAATGTACCAATTCTTACAATCTGCATACCATATTTGTCCATATATGTACGTACATAGAAGTAAGGCTCAATTACAAGGTAGTGTGGTCTTTCTTAAAAAGTTGCATTGAAGTTAGCATTTCCAGTAGATTTCTGAGCAATTCAAATAGAAGTTGGGTCTCAAAAAGACAAGCTTTTGTAGACTAATGACCCAAGATGTTAGCAAAAAGAAGTCCTTCAATAGCAACTTTCCATGTTTAAGCAAAAGTTGTGGCAGAACAGTGCTGCACCACAGAGATTTTTATGGAAAGAGCTAGGGTTATAAGGCAGTGTTTTTTTACAAAATGGGCTTTAATTAAAAGCCAGGCCGGGCTCCTATTCCGACAAAAAAGCTGTAATCAACAAGGAGCTCCTGATAACAGCTTTGGAGTGACAGTGACATTGACCATCACAACATTCCCAACATACTGAGACAGGAAACACGTCTACAGTTGCTACACATCAATACAACTAAATATGTACTTAGAAATAAAGCAAATACGAAAGAGCCTCAAATTGTTACCACTTTATAGAATTAGATGATAACTACATCAAACTTGTCTTTGATGATGGTTCACAAAGTCGCTGAAGAAGACCCCCAGAGATGTAAGGTGTGATTCTTAAGAAAACAAGTAGTTCGAGTTTAAAGACTCGTGAGGCGGCACCACTTCGTTGATATTTAATATAAATATTCATAATCTTAATGATTGAAGACGCTTAAATGTCCTGAACTTAATAAATAACGATGAAAAAGCTACGTTAACTAAAGCTTCCTGAACGCCGCCATTTGCAAAAGCGATGTATTGACGTATAAATTAAGTGTAACAATAGTTGCGTATGAACACGTATTATATGTATATCTTTCCGTAACATGAAGCCATACAACGTCATCGGCAAATGAAAACATTTATGATACCATAAAAAACTGTGTCTCCAGATGCTCAAAGGACTACAGATGGAACCATCTCAAAGACAATTTTTAGAACTTTACATTGTACTTTATATTGACACAAGAATGTGTGTTCTAGTCATACCCTGACACTTGACATACAGTTGCGGAAATGAGATTTACATACAGTTGCGGAAATGAGATTTACATACAGTTGCGGAAATAGATTTACATACAGTTGTGGAAATAGATTTACATACAGTTGCGGAAATAGATTTACATACAGTTGAGGAAATGAGATTTACATACAGTTGCGGAAATAGATTTACATACAGTTGCAGAAATGAGATTTACATACAGTTGCGGAAATAGATTTACATACAGTTGCGGAAATAGATTTAATGAAACATTTTCTTACAGGGGCACTCACTGTACTAAACAAACTGCCATAGGAGGACTTTGAGCTTCTCTTTTCTGACCCTGTTCTAGACCAGCGCCTCACTCCATACTTAAAGGGAACGCTAAGTCGTGTAACACTCTCTCTCCTCCCCCCAGCATGGCTCATGTGCGACCCAGCTCCTGACACCTTGCGGGCACTTGACATTGCTACACCCTGTTGAACCAATACCACTGTAAGTGCAAACAGATGAGAGGAGTGCATCATGAATGGAAGCAGAGAGGCCGGAAGGAAGGCACTAAATGCGATTCTGTGTACAATTCTCTGCAACATGATTATCCCAACCAAAATGTAATTTTCTGGAGACTGCACAAACACTGTAAGCGGATATTTCTTCTGTAAGAGCAGGCTGTGTGCTACTAGTAGCCAACCGGACAATAGGACAAACGAAGTTGCATCAACCAGCAGATGGGGAAGAAAGAGGGAAAAGAAATTTGTTAGCAAAGCTCCGGCCAAGTAGATACCCGACAACTTTAGGACATTATCCGTATCCAATACTATTTCCTGGCGCCACTTCGATGACCACAGGTTGTACACAACGGCAGAGGAAAAGTAGGCTCCGATAATAAGCGAGAAGAAGCCAAGGGTTTCCGCTAACTCTGTCATAACCCATTCTCCAAGCAATAAGACCAAAACTGTCAAAACCAGTAGAAGGGCCGACACTACCGCACCAATAACAAATGAAACATTGAAAAACACTACATTACTATTGGTTCCTGCGGCTGAGGTAATCGTTCGGGTCGACGTGTGCCGCTTAGCCTTATTCAATTGGCTTGCTGTCGATTGATCCGATTCTTCCATAGAATCTTCTAAGCAGTGATAATAGAAAGTACCTTGTCTATCCTCGTATATTTTTTCAATATTCGGACGCTTATAATACTTTGATAGACGTCTGGTAAAGCCTCTAGTATTACAGTCTATACAATCATTCATCCCACACAAATGGATAAGCTGTTAAATTGAAATTGTCAAGCGATTGGCCAGTGGGTCGAATTACGCGTTTATATCCGCACCAATGGTTTTACTGCGGTTTCTCCACAGCCCCTGCATATATATATACACCCAATACTTCCGCATGTGGATTTTGGCAAGTTGATTGTCTAATTAGGGGGAATTTTAAGAGCAAAATTTTATTGAGATACAAATCTGTCAAAATAAAGTTACATTGTCTGGATAAATGTTTTCCAAATTAAGTCCTTATACGAGATCTCCATGCAACCATATTGGAGGGAGGAATACCAATCTTTCTCTTTCTGTTGTCAGTCTCACGAGAGAAGAAGTAACCGCAGGTTGGTTTCATTGAAGTATGGAAAGGGGAAACTGAATTGTTGACATGACTCTTGTTGCCTATATATAGAAAAGGGGATAAATCACATACGTACATACCCACTCCTATTAGATCACTGATGTACCTAGAATGTCACCCAGCTGGTGTTTGGTGTGTGCATGTGGCTATTTTGGTCATTAAGCATTAGATAGGCAGAGAAACTTAGTCAAGGAATTATAGGGCTGATCCATGGGAATATCATTTTCAATGCTGTATGTAAATATGAAATTCTATCAAAGACTTTGGGAATTTTCATTTGTAACTGTATGACTACCACCAAAAAATGTGCAGAAAAAACTTGGCATTTAAAATATTCTCGACTATTGGCTTAATTGAGGAAATTTGTCAATTACAGACTCCTTAGGACTGCTACATCATGTAATCCTTTCCAGCTTTAATATTGAAAAAACAAGTGACTCCAGAAGTGATAAGGTAAGTATACATATATACGTACATACATAATAGCCCTAAACACATCTAATTTTCAAAAAGTCTCTAAAAGTACCTTTCTGGATGGTCACCAACGGCCCTATTAATACACATTTTAACCCCTGAATCACAGTGATGTTACATATTTACAAGTACTGTATATAGATTCCTTAGATTGAAGTATGTATGTACATAACTGTGTATTGTATACCATATAAGGTTTGTACATAGGGGCCATCATTGGCTATTAGAATGTTGAGATACCATTGGTGCATGACATACCATGGATGATAGAAGTGTGATCCACACCATTACTCACTCCCATATGTTTGCTGAATTCAAGAGTACGTTCAACTCTTACAGTAGCAGATCTAGGTACATACATGCAAATCACATCTATTAAGATGCATACTAAAGGAGAAATATGATGTACGTACGTGCTGATTGAGTTGTGATGAGTGTGGGAATGATGGCTATGGTTGGTTTATCGGATATAGCAAATCATGGTTGCATGTAAGCATCAGAAATTAGGAGGGATGAGGAAAAGTCAGATCATTATAACATTATTTTGTTCACCTATTTTAATTTCAGGTGTTAGTATTCTCATATATAATAACAATAATAATGCATATGCATAGAATTAGGAAGGATGAGGACAAATCAAGTCATAGCATCAGATTTGTGCATAAGGACATGTCTATGTTAATCAAGTACCTCAATGTCTCATATCCCGTTTTGGATGGCCAGGGCTGCATCCAGTAGGTGACAGACTTTGGTCTCCTCTGAAAGGTGATAGGTTTGTAGGCAGTATGGTCTAACATACCAGTATTAGGCATCTAGCAAATAAACAGATCAATATAAACTGAATATAAAAGTTAGTATTTTCATGTACAAGACATTCGATGATATAATATAATACTAATACGAGATAGGCAGTTGTTTAATTTCCCCATATTTTCTTTGTATTGTATATTATATATTCATTGGGCTCGTGAATGGTGGAATAATAAATAAATCTAACATAAAGCAGAAATCTGTATCAGTGCTAAAAAGTAGGGTGTTAGCACAAATTCTAACAGTGAAAAGCGTTAAGAATCTTGATAACTGCTAGCTGAAAAAGAAACAAAACATTCCGACACTTACCACTTCTCTTTATGCTAAAGCTACGCTATAATTACACAAGGGAAGACAACTTCTTCTAAACTATCTACACCTTTTCGTAACTAAGGTACGCGGCCACACCTTCTTAGGGAGTGGTTGGTTAAAACTAACACTTCAGTTGTCTTCCACAATATGGGAGAAAGAGATTCTTAATATTCACTTTGGTTGCATATACTCACCGTTACTTTAACTCCAAGAGATTGATTGAGAATGATCTATTCAATAAAGCAACCAATATTCTGACTTTCTGATTTGATTATATTTTTATACATTAACTATGGCATACTATGCAGTATAAATTTATTTAAAAACCTTTAGGAAATGGCGGCCTAAAGTGGGCTGGAGAACGAGACTACATCTAAAATGGAATCTGATGAAAAGCTAATTGATTACAGGGAAGAAGCTAATTTTCAATTCAATGATGTATCATTCGCTCTGAAGTCATGGGATATAGTAAAAAGCCACAGCGATGCAAAAATCGCTTACATAAATGTCACTACGGCAGAGGAAAGAAAGTTTTCTATAAAATTGGCCAGAGTTGGCTTTCAGGTACGTACTTTCTGTATTAAGATAAACCTTTGAAGAAATCATTTCTGTTATAATGATTTTGTATCGCTCTCTAGATCTAGTCTTACCGAATCGGTTTTAGTAATAGCGATTGTGAAAAATCATTGAATTATACTTTTTACGTGTCACAACTGCATAGGAAAGAAGGTTTTCCATAATGTTGAAGAAACCTGCCTGGGCTATAACTGATATACCTAGCTAATGTTATGAGGCTGTCTGTGTCTGAAAGGATTGCAGTCTTGATACTGCTAGAGGATCCTATTTATCGTAAAATGTTAACTGGTATTAGCTGTCTCAATAGAGAACTCACACAAGGTGATTGGAAGGATCATGGATAGCAGAAAGTAATCTGGAGGACTTAGTACAGAATGGCTACTAGTTAGTATAGTTTACAGTTTGTGATAGTAATTGGAAAGTGGGAGCCTTGTGGCTAAGACAAGAGGAGATACAGCTAGGTTATGCATATGTATAAAAGTGTACGCAGCAACATATGGGTGTCAGCAAGTCAGAGTGCCACAAAGGATGCCCTCCTTATATAGGGTGTAGACCTCCTGACGTAGCACTTCTGGTCATGTGACTTCCACTCCCTGGGCAAACAAAGGGGGTCCACGATGGATCCAGAATGAGACCAGCATCAAGGTTCATCATTGGTCTTCTTTGTTGGATCTCAAGGGCTTCAAGAACCCTTCTTCCCCAGTTGTCCTCCCTCACAAGGATCCTTGCTTCTTGCTAACTGGTGGTATGTGCAGTCTTTTGGATATACATGGTAATTCCATTCTTGGGTTCCTTGTTCTTCACCGCCCTCCTGTGCTCTGCCATACAGACTTTCAGTGTCCTCCCAGTCTCACCAACATATGTAGGTAGCTCAAAATTCTGCACAGGGAATTGAGTTCACAACTCCTTTCACATCCATCATATCTGGTCTTTCCTTCCTTTCGTGAGGGATTTCCTGAGGGTATTTCTGAAACTAAATGTCGTCTGTACACCCAATGGATTGCATGCTCTGCTGATCTTCTCACTGATGCCTTTGATGTATGGCAGAAATACACTCCAGGAAGCGTCTGGTCTCCTCTTCCGCTTCTTAACAACTGCTCGTTTGGGGTAGCCATTTGCCATCAGAACATTCTGGACATGCTTCCTTTCATCTGCCAGGGTAGAATCCTGTTTGCAAATCCGTTCAGCTCTGTGGTATAGGCAGTCTACTGTACCAGACTTCACCTTTGGATGGTGGTGTGAGGAAAGGGATAGATCCTTCGGTCTCTTTCTCCATGGTGAATTGACTCTCAGCGCATTGACCATTCAGATGTCCAAGGAAACCTTGTAGCTCCCTGTCGCCATGTTTCCACATGACAAAAGTATCATCAGCGTAACACAACCACAGCAAAGGCTTCAATGGGGCTGTTGTCAGTGCCCTGTGCTTGAAGTCCTGCATGTAGATGTTGGCTATGACTGGTGACAAGGGAGAACCCATGGCCACACCTTCCACCTGCTCGTAGAATATACTTCCAAACTGGAATTAGGTGGTGGTGGGGGACAGTCTGGTAAGAGACACGATGTCGGTTGGTAGCATGGCCGTCCTGGTCTCCAGGGTGTCATCATCTGCAAGCAGATCCTCAATAATATGAAGAACTTCACTGATTGGGACTCTAGTGAAGAGACTGATGACATTGAAGCTCACCATCATGTCCTCGTCTTCTACATCAATCGCTTCCAACTTTGTGACAAAGTCTCCAGAGTCCTTGACATAGGAGGATGTGATCCCAACTGGAGGTTATAGGTAGGGAGTCGATGGAGGAAACAATCGGTCGAAAGGGGGTGCCACTCTTATGGATTTTGGGTAAACCATAAAACTGTGGTGGAGTACTGTAGTTGTTAACCAAGGACTTCCTCTGTGCATTGGACACACCACCTCTGTTCTCTACTTCTTTCAGTGCATCAGTTACTTTCTTCTCAACCTTGGTGGTGGGGTTGCTCTTCAGTTGTTTGTGGCTGGCATCCTAAGTTATTAAGTCATTTATCTTCTGATTGTAATCTACTTTGTTCAGCACTATGGTGGCATTGCCTTTGTCCGCTGGAAGGACGATGATGTCTTTGTCCTCCTCCAGCTTCTCAGGGCCAACTTTTTGCCCTTTGTCATGTTGAACTTAGGCAGTTCAGGCAACGCTGTACTACTGATCTCAGCTTGGCAAGTGACCAAAGTCTAATTTTGGCTGGGGGGCCATATTAAATTAGCAACCAGTGTTCGCCCCCCAGTCATCCAAGATGGAAACAATTCATCAAAGAACTACAGACAGCTGTTTTGCCCTCTTTTGGGTTCATCAGTGTGGTACACTTCAATGATGGTAAGTTGGATGACTGTCTTCACTTATTAATTAACCACAAGTGAAACACTTGTGATTTCATAATAAGCAAAGATGGAGGCTACAGTCTAAGCAAGACTGAGCGCTCACAATGAATAAAGGGAGTTAATTGCACTGAGCTATGCAAAGGCTATGATGATAAGCAAAAATAATCACTGGAAAAGTATTACGCCAAACCAGTTGGTTGCCAATTTAATAGGACTTCATTCCCCCAGCCAAGATTAGACTTCGGTCACTTGGCTGGTTTGGCGTAATACTTTTCCAGTGATTAGTTTTGCTTATCATCATAGCCTTTGCACGACTCAATGCAATTAACTCCCTTTATTCAATGTTAGTCATATACACAATTCCAAACAATATTCTAGCCTTGATGTTTTTCCCTCTTCACATAATGACATTTGTTAATAATTGCTTATGGTTCGATTGTCTGATTCAGGAAGGTTAAATTTACTAGGCTTTTTTTTCTTTCTTCTGCCATTATAATGTAATACATAAGGGTCCAGAATGTTAAGATTACGACTTTAAGGGATAAAAGCCTCAGTAGAGGAGACTATGTAAATTGGTTGATTGTACAGGGGCAGTAGCCCCATGAGTTTATCTAATTACGAATTTGGTCAGCTAAATCTAACGGAGCTAAGGATAGAATGTTTGTGTTTATAGCCTCTCGATTCCTTCTAGAGCAGCAGCTGGATCTAAACTAGACCTACATATATGTAACCCCCTACTGAGGCTGTTCAGTGGAAACCTGTTACTACATAGACATATCAGCTAGGTTGTAGGTGAGTTGATGAATGTTCTTGTAATGCCGCACACTTCTCTCTCTAGGTTATTGGTGAGGATCATAATCTGATTTCCAATGACAGTAACAGTGAAAGAATAAATACATTTGAGACTGTATATTCATTAATGGAATCCATTAGTCCTAGCTACAACCAGCAGTTTCAAAATGCAGTCACCAAGAAGTTGCTTAAAAACCCTAACTGAATCCAAAAGCCAAAGTCAGTCAACTCCAAAGTAATGTAAAGACCAACTTCAAATGAACAACATGACTTCATTTGACAATTTTGTCTGAAATATTCAAAGAATAACTGTTTTTTGACTGGTCTGATGTGATTTGCACTGTAAATTGGATATTATTTGGCCACGATGAAGATTTTGAAGTGGTCAAATAAAATGTCCTCAACAGTGTCTGCATGAGTTGCATCACAGTTAGATGCTAATCAAGAAGTTGAGCATGCATATATACACACGAAAAGGTCACTAAATGAGATCATAATGCAAGTCAACCCAAATGCTGAATAATGTCAGAATAAATGTAAATTTTCGGCCATTTTTAGTGACGTATATACATCTTGCTCAAGAGGTCGTTAACCTCTAATGTGACCTTTAAAGTGCTTATAAACAAAATTATTGTCGTCATGCACTGATTCCGGTCAAACCGGTGATGATTATCAGGCGATTTCCTCTTTCTACAAGGTTTAACTGGTCTGTGTCTGACGAAACAGCTTGTATACAAATTACAAAGAGTAGTTTAACACAACAGAACAGGTCTGTAGGGAGGAGTATTGTCGATCCACTCCAACAAGAGGTCGTTGAGCTCTGAAATAGCGACTTGTCCGACCCTTTTCCAACACTTTGTTGGTGGTGCTAGCCATTTGGGCTCCGGATCCGCAGAAAAACTGCTTGAACGAGAAATTACGTTTACTTGTCTGGTAAGTTCTACTACATACATATGAATGGTAACTTTAACGCAATACTTCATTAGCTACCAGTACAGTTTTATCAGTGTATATCAAGTATCATCTTTCGGATGTTTGATAAATGGTCAAACAACACTACACTATCATATAATGTCTTAATTTAAAGGCAGCTCGCTACTGGCTGTCCCAGACTATGAAGAATGTTGCAGCTACTGTCTCTACTGATCATACATCACATATATTGTATTGTCTTTATCATTGCATAATCATTGCGATGAATATTGTGCTTGATATTAGGGTCAATCAGCTGTTGGTCTCTTTTATTCTATGGCCAGGAAAATGGGAGAAATTAATAACAGTAACATAAAAAACTTCAAGCTTACAGTTATTAGACAGTGAGTAAATGTACATGTGCACACACTATCAACACTTCTAAAACTGGAAAAAGTAACTTGAAACTATTGAATATCACAGTAGTGTAGCTGCTATATCATTGATACTAACAATACCTTAACAGATATGAAAACTGACCTCTAAATTATTAGATTTATATGGAAACATTTCACAAGATACAATATATTAGTTAATCCAATTAACCCTCAAGATTGTTACATATTCACAATTACACACACCCCCAATGCCTAACAGTACTTCATTAACCTTTTATGCTCACTCAATTCCTGTCATATGAGGATAGTAATGGATGACATAATGTCTTTACCTGTAATAACCTATGTATTGCTGTCTGTATACAGTAATGGGAATCATTTTAAGCCTTAATGATGCTCATAAAACTGCTTAACTATTATAATGTTAGCTGGTTGTAATGTAATGCGAGATATTTAGGACCTTCTAATTCTTTCTGCTGTTGATGTGTGTATGTATATATATTCAGTAGAAACTGCCTAAATAAAGAAAGCAAAGAACTGTATATAGTACAGCTAATGGAAATGTGATGTATTGATGTAAGAGTCAATAGTGTGTAACTACTGTCTTATTTTGGTAAATGCTGTAATTAATCTGTAACTTGTATTATTCAGTTGTGTTTCTCATAAAATTATTGTGCAACATTATCAATGACTGAACCATGCACATCTCTTTGCTAGTTCTGTATGTCTCATAATCTGTGGTGTTGTCTCCCTTACCACAGTCATGACATCCTAAGTTAATGACCATGTAAACTGATGTGTCTATCATACCTACAGTAGGAGACAATTCTTGTAGTTACTGGAACCCTTACAAGTACTTTGACCTTCCTAATGGCATTCCAACCCTTCACACACCTACCTGTTACATCCTAAGCACTTACCACTATATGTACATAGTGCATACCTAGTGTATGGTCTTTATTATAAGGAATACAGTTTGACTTATTACCTGTACATAGGTATATACTACGTATACTATATTAACAATATATTATTGGAGTACATGGGATGGCCAATGTAATTTTACTAATCTATATACATTTGACAAACCATTGCAAGCGTTTTTCATATAGTAGTTATCTCTAACAGGTAGTGGATAGAGAGCCTAACACGTATATACAACATCCCCAATTAACACAAAGATTCAGGCTTTTTTCTACATTTTTTGGATATAACTCTTTATACTTAAAAGATTTAACTCTTTTCCTCAAGCTATTGATAGTTGTACATATATAGACTCCATATCAGTACAAGTCCTAGGATGTTTCAATATACATGTTTCTAGGCCAAGGTTACTCCTACAGCTGATGGTATGTGCTTGTATGAATGAAATGTGCACAGAGGAACATGCTCAGGTAGAAAATAATATTCTTATGACTTTAAGGGAGATCTCATCCAGCTGCCTTGTATGGGTTGAGGAAGTTATTGCCTGTCATAGCATAATGGAATTTCCTTTGTTGTGAATGAAAACTGAGTGGTACTGCTAAAAGGGGCATTTTACACCTTTTTCTATCCACATTCCTCTCTCTGTTGTCTGCTGCTTCATACTATACTACCGTTTTGGGCAGTGCCTTATATTTTTACTATATCTTCATACCTACTTGTACGATTTAAAAAAGGTAGCCATGCAGCATTCCTGGAAGGTGAATAGTGAACTGAATGCTGCATTTGTGGAGAAATGTAATGGCTTTTATGAATAAGAAATTCACTTTAAAAAGATCTGCTTTTAATCATCAATCCATCTCCCTAAATTCCTATCTATCTCGCTCCATTGCTCTCCTTACTCTGCATCCCTGCTCTCCACCTTCTATCGTGTCCCTCTCCCTGTGTACCTGTGTCCCTCTCCCTGTGTGCCTGTGTCCCTCTCCCTGTGTGCCTGTGTCCCTCTCCCTGTGTGCCTGTGTCCCTCTCCCTGTGTACCTGTGTCCCTCTCCCTGTGTGCCTGTGTCCCTCTCCCTGTGTGCCTGTGTCCCTCTCCCTGTGTACCTGTGTCCCTCTCCCTGTGTGCCTGTGTCCCTCTCCCTGTGTACCTGTGTCCCTCTCCCTGTGTGCCTGTGTCCCTCTCCCTGTGTACCTGTGTCCCTCTCCCTGTGTGCCTGTGTCCCTCTCCCTGTGTGCCTGTGTCCCTCTCCCTGTGTGCCTGTGTCCCTCTCCCTGTGTGCCTGTGTCCCTCTCCCTGTGTGCCTGTGTCCCTCTCCCTGTGTGCCTGTGTCCCTCTCCCTGTGTGCCTGTGTCCCTCTCCCTGTGTGCCTGTGTCCCTCTCCCTGTGTGCCTGTGTCCCTCTTTCCACCATATTACCCACCCTCAATCTCCAACCTCTTAACACTTTTGTATTTCATTTTAGTGGAGAAACTGAGGCAAATCTTCAGAAAATTGTTCAAGGTCATAAAGACTATTCCCTCACTGAGCATGGCAGAGAACAAGCCAAAATGGTAGCACAAAGGCTTCAGAAGGAAAATCTGGTTGCCATGTTTACCAGTGATTTGGAGAGAGCTTATAATGTAAGTATATGAAGCATCTTAAATTGGGATACCTACCTTAGACTTAACCAATGCATTTCACAATATCAACAAAACTGATTGGTAATATTCTTTTCCTAAATACATACGTAGCAGCACAGATAAAAGAAGTAATTTAACTACTACTGTTATTTTTATTACTTCAAAATTTCCTTCTCAAAGGCCAATGTCCATGCCTATGTACATAGTATAATAGTAGTGTGGGCATGGTGTGTATATTATTATCAGAAAGGGGACTATGTGCTGGTGAATTTAGCAGGTTTAATTTTCCATTTACAGAAGTTAATTCTTTTTTGTCTTTTCCTTCAAAATGATGTCCAAGAGTTAAACAGTTGTGGTCTGATTATGTAGCATGTGGATAATACATAGATTTTGCATATTATCATTTATATTGTACATGTAGTATAGAAAGTACGTAAGTGTCTTCATGTGAACGTACTGTAATTTGTTTTCTAATCCAATTGACCTCTGATGAATAAGTTGCATCTGTAGAGTTTCACTGTACAATGAATATTGGATTATCTATATTGCCTGTTCCATGTACGTATTCACTACCAGCCTTACAGGATATGGCAGGAAATCAAGTCAATGTCTGCTTCAATGCTCTGTCTGACTATATACAATCAAATGGGTTATGTATTCTTGGGGCAATTTATTAGTATGGCTCCCTCCCCCTATGTATGGCATATATCTGTGGGTATGAATCCGACTTTTTATATGAATTTAGGCAACCCCTCTAATGTTTGTATTAGTAGTTCAAGGAAATGGAATCTTTGTTTAGATGCCATGCATATTACAAAGAATTGTGTATTGATTGGAGGACAAGTGGCTCCGCTCCATTGAACTGTGACCAATTTTCCACTGCTTTTAAGCAACAGAAAATCAATAAATGTTTACATGAAAAATCTAATATACCATTTTCCTACATGCTATGCCTATTCTGCAAAAAAGCCTATAGGGGAACTAAACCTGAAGAGAATTTTGGATGAAGATATAGGAGTCTTTTCTTCCTTCTTTTCCTTTCTTTCATCTTCCTCTCCACTGGGTCAGACAGCCATTTCTGGGAATTCCACCCTTCATCAGTGATCTTGGAAGTCTTTGTCTTTTTCTTTGTCTTCATCTTGATCTTCTGTGATTCCATGTACACCATCTTATGTTACTGTATATGTACTCTAAGCTTACCAAGATGATTACGGTGGACCCTCGCCTATCTGCACTTCAGTTTTCTGGAGGCTCAGTTTATCCGGTGTGGCTGTTACATAACAAACTGCCATATTGTTACTTAACCATGTGCTATAAAATGGTAGTATCTGTATCAAAAGGAAAAATGTATTTTTTTGTTGGAAAGCAATTTGGATATTCTAAAGCGACTGTCTAAAGGAATTCTTATTTTATTATCTATAGGAGAATTAATTATATGTGTAGATGTATACATATATAATACATACATACATGAATACTTGTATATATGTTTGTGTTCTAATTATGGCTTGGTAGTACTTATCCGGCTGTTTCAGTTATCTGGCATGGCTTGGTCAGCCAGAAGAGTGAGGGTCCACTGTATAGTTTAGGTAATTGCAGACCAAAAGTACATACCTAGGTATGCTACACATATGTACCTTAATCATCATTTTCTAAAAACTGTGGTCCAACTCATTTAAGTATCTTACACTATTTTGTACACAACATTTGAGTTAGCAAGAAATGTTAATTTTTTCATACACAGAAGTTTTTCTTCTGTAACATCATATACTACTTGCTAGTTAAAATATTATTATGAAAATAACAGGTGTTTTATTAGACGCTCTAAAAGTCGAAGATGATCATTTCAAAAGATAGGTGTTTAATTAGCCAATTTCCAGTATAAGGAAGGTTCCATAGTGCTTGGAAATTTAGGAAATCTATTGGTAATGTTCCAAAATGCTAGTGGTTACATAAATGACCCATCATATTGAATAATTTAATAATTAAGGAACTAAATGTTTATTTTCAAATCAGTATATTATCAAATCCTTGTATACTCTTTTCTTTTCTTTCAGACTGCAGACTTGATATTAGAAGGAATACAATCTCCCTTAGTTGCTCAAAGACATCAGCTGCTAAGAGAGAGAAGTTTTGGCATATTTGAAGGCCGGCACGCCAGTGAACTCAACAGGGCAGCCCAAGAAGCTGGTGTACCCGTAGTTGACTTTCATCCTACCGAGGGGGAATCCCCTAAGAAAATTCAACGTAGAGCTAATGATTTTTGTGACTTTCTCTGTCAAAGTGTAGGAAATGGTTTACTGAAGAATACTCCCAAGATGAATGTGAGTGAATTAGCTCAAGGTGTTAATTTGTTTATGACCAAATAATGGAATGTGTGTATTCTGTTATTATAATAAAATTAGTTTGTAGTAACACTCTATTATTATAATACGATTAGTTAGTAGTAACACTGTTAACTACTCATCATCTTGTGCAAATCCCTGTTTTGTTTCAGGTAAAACATCAAAATGGAATGCGAACCTCTAGTGAAAGGAATTGCTGGAATCAATCTTTTAACCCTTTTGGATCTCAAAGTTTTGTGGCCATTGATAGAATGTCACCAAATGTTCCTGAAGTATTTAACCAATCACTACCTGTCCTCCCGATCTCCTCCTCGCCTATTTGTCAAGCAACTATCACAGGTAGTACACCCTCCCTACAGCCTGAAAGTGGGCATAATACACTAACTGACAGACACCCCCTTAATGCTGAAGCCCACATCCTAAAGCAAGCGCTTCCATTTTCTCCTCGAGCAGTCCATCCCCAGTTCAGTACAAGCACACCTAATGAGATGGTGACACTGGAACCTGTCAACTGTATAAATTGCAGTACAATATCTTGTCCTTTGATTGGAACCTTTTTTCAAAATGGTGACAGGAATCATTCTTCAGAGTGTAGTAGTCTTGTTTCAGGCACTAGTCAAACAGGAGTACACCAACATGTGTCACCTTGCCCTTCACCAACTTGTATTTGCTGTATTGAAACTCAAGTCGAAGACATACCCCATAACAATGGAGATGCAGCATTAGTTGGCAATGATGATATTCCTCATATTGCTGTTGTGAGCCATGGTGGATTCATGCGTTGTCTATTTAAGCACTTCAATGACAAGCATAAATGTCAAAACCTACCACGAAAAGCTTACACTAAAACACCCCCTAATACTTCAATCAACACATTTGTTTTTACTATTCAATTGAGACCAAAATGGATTAAAGAGGAAAATGAGTCTGAAGACTTTCCTCGTGGAGAATGGAAAGTTATTAACTGCAACTGTACTAACATCCATAGCACTGAACATATGGAATGACTGAATTCAATGTTATGTATATAATATTTTATATTAATTGTATATACTGTAAGTGTACCTAATAAAGGTTATGATACTTATATTTTCAGCTAGTTTCCTGAGTGAGCTATACATGTATATGGCCACTCTGTATAATAAAAATATAAAAGAATGAAGCTACAAATACACAGGGAGGGAAATAAATAGTACTTATGGAAAATTTAAATTGACAGTGATCACGAGAGATACAGCTATATGTAGCTGCAGTATACAGAAATAACAGTGAAGAGCCCAAAGTGGCACGTGTATATATGTATATATATATAGTTACTAGCAAATATATAAAATATTAAATTACAATCAAGTACTACACAGTACAAGTTACACATTTAAGAGATCCAAGTGACTATGTAATATTAAAATTACAATCAAGTACTAGCTACACAGTGCAAGTTACAAATTTAAAGAGATCCAAGTGACCCCTAGGATAATCAGTATTTTAAACAGTACAAGACTTTAGTCACACTAGTACTGTTGCAGGCTTTGAAATCCTCAACTACTGCATAGAGAGTAGTAGTTGATACAGATCATCCAATTGCAAGGTAGAACACATGGCCTACCAATTACCTTTTCACACCTTAGTATAGACTGAAGATGATGCATCTGCATGCCATATATCAACAAAGGCTTCAGTATTAAAGGGGTCTCAGCTAATAACCACAGCAGATTTGATTTGCCTTGTGAGGGAGCTAAGAACACCGACGGTTGGTTGCATGCATTGGCATAATCAACAGGGTTAGAGACCATTTTGTAACTTGTACACAAGGGACATCATATACGTATATAAAGGCCTTGGAAGAAAGCAAAAATAGTATGCTAAGCAGTTGGTGTTGTATTTGTAACACAGAAAGAATTAATCCTTAAATTATTTGAGGTTCATGAGAATTCAATATGATAATCAGGATATGTCTGAGCATCATAGAAGATGACTACAATTGTAGGATTTCCTACATCATTCACTACAGAGTCATACAGCTCTGAAGGGTTATTGGGATCTTTAGCAGGTGGTACAAGTAAGCTGCTATTTCCAGTTGTGTACTCTCCAGTCAGGACCCGTGCCAGGTACATATGCTTCACTCTGTTAATATCTGGTGGAGAATATGTATCACTGGCTGAGGTAATAGCATCTCTTGCAAAATAAGTTCCCCGACCATGAGCAGTAGCTGTATACATATACAAAACAATATACAACCATAAAAATAGACATGTTCTTGCATGTGACATTCTACAGTTAGTTTAGACTGGGGCAAACAAGTTAATTTTATAGACCATGATGATATATTGAAGCTATAGAAGCTATTAGATGTATACTTAATAGATAGGTAGCCATTTTATGCGGATTTCCCTTTATACCTTCTAACAAGAAAGATTGTGGAACCAGATACATTATGTAAGTGGTATGAAAAAATAGTCATTCATTCTTAATCATGGATTGTAGTAGAACAGGTGAGATCTGAATTCTACATATGCATATCAGGAGCAGTAAATAAACAAAGTAGAAGCATTGACCCTTGTAATGTACATACAGCAGTACATATAGCAGCTTCATACAATCCTAAAACTACGTACATCAATTTTATTAGAAGTTGAGTATGATTTTTGACTTGGCTGAGCATGCTTCTCACAGTGGTTTTCAAATTCATAGCTATACTGGTAGCAATAAGATGATTACTTCAGCTAAATTAGTGATCTTCAAACAAATTAAACTGTATTTTGAACCAAAACACGTTACAGGATGAGTGTATGTTTATCAGATGTTGCAATTGCATATATCTACGTATATACATACGTAGGTTACGAGCTGGGGTCCTGAACAATCATTAATAGGCTCTCATTACGACCAAGCTCCTTATAATGAGAGTCAACTTTAAAATACATGTGGACATATTTTGCTTGAGCAATGAATGTAGGTACATACAGTAAGTTAGCAAGCATTCCATACATATGACTATATATGGCTGTCTGACCCAGTGGAGGAGAAGATGAAAGAAGGGAAAAGAAGGAAGAAAAGACTCTTGTATCTTCATCTAAAGCTCTCTTCAGGTTTAGTTCCCCTATAGGCTCTTTTTACAGAATAGGCATAGCATGTAGGAAAAAGGTATCTTAGATTTTTCATATACATAGCTGTCTTGCATATTACCTAACTGACACATACAGTATAGAAACATATATGTATGTACATACCATTTTTGCCAGCATAACTCCTATTAAATCCTCCATGATTGATCTTATCAACTGTATCAGAAGCACAGCCGTGAAAGAGTCTTTTTTCAACTTCAAGGTCAGGATACTTCTGTTCCATTACCTTTTTTATTGCTACATACTGACTGTACAAGGTTGGGTTCTGAATTCTCTTTATCTTACAGACCCCTTGATGAGGATACCACACGCCATGCATGGGTAGACCACCTCTTTGCATTGTTCTGTTGAATTTTCCTTCCACCTCTCTGAACTCTTGGCTACTGGAGTCAAGCTCCACAACATGGCAAGTAACCTCTTTCCCATTGGAATCAGTTGGCATTGGATCCCAAATTGAAGGGTGCAAATCTATACACAAAAGTACGTAAGCAAGGATGAGTATATTACCATGTGTTCTAACATGAATGAGGAGGACCTTCTCGTGTACGTGTATGTAGAGATGGATGTGTGCACACATCTGTAAGTATGTATATATGTATGTACTGACTTTCCTTTCTCTCTTGTTCAAAGTCTCTTCTTTTAATATCAGTTAAATCAAAAGGAGGACTCTCACCAGTTTTCAATAGTTTCTTGAAATTGATCTTTTTTCTCCCTTCTTCTGTGTCTATCTTAATGACTCCATCTCCTCTCTTGTAAGCCTCAAGGTTCAGCATGAGCTCGTAGCCCTGGAACCTTCCCTTATCATCCTTCCACTGCCACTGGATGGATCTCTTCATCATCTCTGCCACCCTGATCATGCCTTCTTCCTTCTCAATGTTCTGTAGCTCATCCTTTACACACTGCTTCATCTTCTCAACATCTTTCTTATCTCCTTTCAGCTTGACAGAGTTAATAGGAGCCTTGTCAATGGTAATCTTCACATGGTGATCTACAGCCAACCCTTCCAATCGTCGAATAGCTCTGGTTGCCAACTTTGATATCTTTTCATCATGAATTTCCTCTTGCCGGTAGAGGTCATCTATAATGGCAGTTACATTCTTCATGACCAGTCCCACTACACTGGGGTTGCTTGCATAGATTGAGATCACTAGTACAGTGTCTTGGGTGACAGGTCCAGCGGAAGTGTACACAGGAGCTGGAACATTGGTTGAAATCTCTCTCAAAGGTCGACCTCCAGCCTTCAGCAAACTTGCTGCTATAGCTCCATGTTTTAGATCCAGGTCTTGACTTGCACTGTTAACATAAACATCAGCCTGAGGTAAAGTAACCAAGGGAAAAAGGATAGAAATAAGTTTACATGAGTGTATATGTATCCTTAATTTTGTCTAAGTTATACAGGTTTGTCCTATAGAAGCTGTAAGTCTAGGTAAACTATGTTTAGTCTATTCTATATGTATGTCTCCCTAATATCATGTCAACCATGTGAAAGAATATGGTGTTTCAGATCTTTGATGCAGTTTAAATTATCAGTTTAAAAACCACAAGCTTACTTGGTAGTTAGTTAATGCTCCTCTTTTCAGCTTGATGGCATGGTGAGCTCCTACTCCATGGGATGAGAAAGATGGCCGATGTGGACCAGTGGATTTTGCTGGGAGACTACTTGTAACTGCAGAGCTGTAGTTCATTGAGGTAGCTGCAGCTGGTGTGGAAGAGAAAGACATGTCTTCACTAGGTTCTGAGGCTTGTTCTAGTTGTCTTTTTGCTTCATCAGCGAAACTTCTCACATGATTATCTTGGAATATCATGATCACCACATCATTCAGGAGAACACCGGGGTAGTCCCTGTAGAAATCCCTTATTCCAGTGAGCATGGCCTTAGCTGATACGGGAGCGGGTACACCAAAGATACCAGTACTGATGGCAGGAAAGGCAATGCTACTATACTGTTGGGCTGCTTTAAGGCTCTCCTTGACAGATTTAGCAAGATAGGCTTCTTCGTTTGCAGCTCCATGATTCCATCTTGTGCTAACTGCATGGACAATTGCCTTGCAATTCAGGTTCCCCACAGACTTCAGTAGAACGGCATCCCCAACCTCAAGACGGCCATTCCTGTTGATATACTGGGTGGACTCCTCTTGTATCACTCGACCGCCTTTCCTCAGGATTAGACCAGCTATGCCCCAACTGTGGTTAAGCTCTTCATTTGCAGCATTCACCAAGACATCCACCTTATATTCAAGTAGGTCCCCCTTCATAATCTTGACCCTAGCACCCTCAGCTGTTGTACCACTGCAGACAACCCTATGTATGGGACCATCCGAGTGAGCAACTTGGTCCTGTTTGTCCATTTCATCCTTAGTAGATATCTCCACCACCGCCTTCTGCTCAGCCTCAATGCCCTTCACCTGAAGACTGCCAGCTTTTGAGAGGAAGCGCTTAACTATTCCAGCTCGAACTACCTCCTTTCTCTCGTTCACTATTCCATCTCTGATGTGCCTGATTTCTGCTGCAAAGTTGTTGACAGGTGTAGTCTCTCCCTTTAAAATAATCTGTGGCAATTGAGCTCCGTTTTGAGGCAAAACTGCTTCCATGTGTGCGTCCTCCATCTTCACGGCCAGTTTTCTCCATTCCTCAGAGTGCCTTTCCATGTACTGCCACTGTCCTTGCTGCAGCTTGATAATGTCCTTCTTAAAGCACTCATTATGCACAAAATCTTTCATCTGTTGAATTAGTTCTCCTCGCTCACAAATAATGGTCACTTTCTTCTCACCTGGCTTGGATAGAAGACGTGCAATAAAATAGTTTTCCAGATTTCTCTTCAAGGAACCCCAGCTTTCTAACTGAACTGTGTATTTGAATTCGACAGGAACATTAAAGTCCTTAACAATGATGCTATCTTGAAGGTCCTTTGCGATGCCAATTATCACGGCTGCATGCTTCTTCTCAGAGACCAGGTGAAGACGGTGAATGGAAGAGATGTCACTCTTTGGCACCTCTCCATGCTCAACAGTGAAGTGGAAGGAGATAGGCTTGTTTCTAATCTTGCTATGGAGCAGCTGCTTTCCATGAGGTAGTGATAAAAGGAGAACAGCTTCGGGAGGAAGGCGTACATCTATTACTTGTGGGTTCAGCTTTGTGATGGCTTTCTCAAACAGCTCACAACCAGCTACCTTGCCTGACAGCTGTACAGAGCTCTCTTCCAGGTTAACTTTGAAAAGGACTGATTTATGATCCTGTTTCAGCTGATTTCGTATGCATTTATCAATCAGAATAAGAACTTGAGGAGGAAGCATTATGGACTTCAATGTGTTCGAATTCTCATGAATTATGCCCTCTATTTCACCCTTCAGTGAGTGCACATCTTCAGCTAAACCTACTAGCGCAACCTTGTCATGAGAGTTGGCAAGAGACACAGAGACATAGGGATTCAGCACATTGGCCAAAATCACTGGAAATACGGTGCCAGCTACGTACCTCTTTTGGAATTTTAATCATCTCCTCATGGAACCCAATCACATACTGCATCACCATGGCTCTACAGGTCTGTCCCCATTTTGCATTCCACTCACTCCCGCTCTTTGGAGTGACTGTGAGGCTGGGCGCAGCTTTGTCTAACTTGATCTCTGCACACTCCTTACTCAACTGGTCCGTCAGTAGTTTGATGAGGTCACACTTCTCAAAATGTTGAGCAAGTGTCTTGGTGAGGTTGATAGTGGGAGTGCTTTGATTGAGACCGGCCTGGTGTACCCTTGGGAGTTGTACCAGTGAACCACTTAGACAGCACTGGATGGTACATCAATGTAGTGACATCTTCTCCAAGAATAGTATGCATCTTGTCTAACACACACCTTACAGCTGCGAGTAAGCAAAATTGGGTATAATATTCAATTAAGTGTATTACAATAGACATAGGTATAATGTCTATTCAAGAGAAGACTAAACGTACTGTACACATTTCAATGTGAGCCAATATTTAAAATTAGAGTTTAACGTGTACTATCAGAGTACTCTCTAAGTAGGAAAAAATGGCCGCCCTATCCAATGTATTAGCAAGCAACACCTCATAAATCGCCAACGAAGCGATTTTCGGTTATATTCGGTTATTTGCAGCCATTAATGCACGCTTTCCTAAATGCCAAAACGTCTTTCGACGCTCTACAGCGTTCAAAAAAGCGGCTAACTAGGAATAGACTCATTTCCAAAATAGACTAGCGCTAATATGCGAACTTGTGCGGGCACGTACAAGTATAAATCGTCATAAATATTTCCGAACTAGGGAATAGACGCCCTAAATCTGAATGCGCTCTACAAGAAGTACGTTAATTGTGAAAAACGAAAATTGTGGTCTTCTCGGACGCCATTTTTTAATTAAGAGATCATAGTTTTCGGCATATTTCTCTTGTCTAAGACGTTTATTTCGAGATTTTCGCCAAGAAAACTTTCAAATCAATTTCAAATAAGTAATATTAAGAAGAAAAAAGGGGGAATACAAAAGTAAATAGAAAACATTTACAAAAATGATGTTAGAAGTAGGAATGGCAGTGCTCACTAACACATCTGCAAAAAGTATCGAAACAAGACAGTAATTATATGATAAGGCTAATCATACAGAAGTTGCATATATACTGAAATTTAAGTAACTTAACCATACACCTCTGTGTTTGGGCGCACCATTCCTACTTCAGTGCTTGGTGCGTCCAAACACAGAAGTGTATGGTTAAGTTAAATTTCAGTATATATGCAACTTCTGTATGATTAGCCTTATCATATAATCACTGTCTTGTTTCGATACTTTTTGCAGATGTATTAGTGAACACTGCCATTCCTATTTCTAACATCATTTTTGTAAATGTTTTCTATTTACTTTTGTATATAAATGTTCAGCCAACAATTTTTTAATACTTGTCTCAAGAACATTTCTATATGTTAAATACTAAATACTATATAAATATTGTAAAGATTCATAAGTTATGTATAGCATACTGTTGGGGTCTTTGAATGTCACAATGGCTTCTCCTCTCCCAGTCAATGAAACTTTGGTGAAATCACTGCCGCCCGACTGCTTACGATTACTGAAATACAATTTGAGAAAGTCCTCTTTCAAAGACTCATCTTTGATGCCAGATAAAAGGACAGATTTAACTTCTTCTAGCTGAGTAACTCTCAGATTTTGTTTCTTCAGAAGCTTCTTTGGGTTCTGCAACTTTTGTGAAATGAGATCACAATCCTAGCTGCTCAGCTGTTGGAATGGAGGGATCGATTGGAGTTATAATAACCATAATGTCCTTGTATGAATATATGTCTATATAGTATATACTTCTAGAATATCTATGAATAATTGATGTGAAAGTCAAACCACAAGTAAATGTATAATCAAAACATCATGAAAAGGGAAAAATACGAAAAAAGCAATTGCTGGGATTCAGCCCAGGACAGCTGGTTATGACCACCTGTGCTCTGCAACTGAGCTACAACTGAGCTACAATTGCCCTAGCAATGCTTTCCTCATGTTTCCCCTCCTGTACCAACTACAAGAACCCAATTAACACAATTGTGCTAATTCTATATATATCTCCTGTCCTACTGTATGTACACATAAAGCCATGTACGTAGGTTGTACATAGGACAAGAGGCATCATGTAGAGAATGGTATTACATTACTAGCCAGTAATGAGTATACAGTGAGATACTTACTCTTAGAACTCAGAATGAGCAATGCTTCCTCTCTGCCTTGAAAGTGTAATTTGTACTCATTCTCTTCCAGTCCTGTAATATTCTCAATGTAGAGTAAAAGATGTTCATCACCAATACCATTTGGAATATTCCCAAGAACAATTGTATTAGATGGGTTACACTCCCGCATGACTTGTTCCAGTGGATCTCGTTTCCTTTGAGGAAAAGACACTCTCAAAGGCACACCCATAATGTCCCACACATTCCTGGCAACAACCCTCTGGGCAACTGTAAACATATAGAACATGTACATAATATACGTACAGTACATACGTATGTCCATGCATGTAATATGCACATTGATTGCACAATGCTTATACAAAGGTTATGATATAATCACTGGAAAAATATTAAACTAAACCAGCCAAGTGACCAAAGTTCTCATCCTGGCTGAATGAATGTTCACATGTATATGTGAGTGCATACCTTGTGGATCTTTAAAGGTAATCAGTGCTGTTGATCCTTTAATAACTATGCCTCCATCTTCAATTTCTCCTCCTCCTTTAAATTCATCATCAAATGCCAGCTCTAAGTAACTCTTTGCATTAGTCCATTTTATTGGACCAGGTATACCTTCAACTCGAACTGGAGGGTTCTCATCGGTAGTAACACCCTGGGCCTGTAGTGGAGTACCCCGGGGCTGTATTGCAGTACCTTGTAGATGTGGTGTGGTACCCCGGGGCTGTATTGCAGTACCTTGTAGATGTGGTGTGGTACCCCGGGGCTGTATTGCAGTACCTTGTAGATGTGGTGTGGTACCCCGGGGCTGTATCGCAGTACCTTGTAGATGTGGTGTGGTACCCCGGGGCTGTATCGCAGTACCTTGTAGATGTGTGGTACCCCGGGGCTGTATTGCAGTACCTTGTAGATGTGGTGTGGTACCCCGGGGCTGTATCGCAGTACCTTGTAGATGTGTGGTACCCCGGGGCTGTATTGCAGTACCTTGTAGATGTGGTGTGGTACCCCGGGGCTGTATCGCAGTACCTTGTAGATGTGGTGTGGTACCCCGGGGCTGTATCGCAGTACCTTGTAGATGTGTGGTACCCCGGGGCTGTATTGCAGTACCTTGTAGGTGTGGTGGGGTACCCTGGGGCTGTATCGCAGTACCTTGTAGATGTGGTGGGGTAGCTTTTAGGTGGGGTGGGGTACCTTTCAGGTGGGGTGGGGTACCCTGGTACTGCAGGGGAGCACCCTGGGGGTGTGGCTTTGACAAAGGACGAGGAAGCATTATGGACTTTACTGTGTCCAGATTCTCATGAATTATGCCCTCTATTTCACCCTACAGTGAGTGCACATCTTCGACATATGCGACAGTACACATTAATGTCTATTCAAGAGAACTTGTACATTAAACATAATGTACATATTTCAATGTGAGCCAATATTTAAAACTAGAGTTTAATGTGTACTGTCGCATATAAATGTTCAGCCGACAATTTTTTAATATTTGTCTCGAGAACATTTCTATATGTTAAATACTAAATACTATATAAATATTGTAAAAATGTATAAGTTATGTATAGCATACTGTTGGGGTCTTTGAATGTCACAATGGCTTCTCCTCAACTAGGCAACTAGGAAACTGCCTAGATTTAATTGTAAATATGTGTACGTGAGATGCGTATCACTATTTCGCTTACACTGAAATTTCTCTTCTGATTCTTCAGTTTATCCTTTCGCTTTGTGCTCACTTGTAACCTTCTGTTTTTATAAGACTAGTCTGAAATGACTCATGGGTCAGGAGAACAGTCGTTCTGAGTAGTTGAGGGTATTTCCCAATAACACCCTTCTACGAAACAGACTCCAGCGGATTCCTCCGAAATATTACGGATAGGCCTACTTTTGTAAACTTTTTCCCAGAAATTATAATGTAGGCTTGTTTAGGGGCTGCCGCAGGCACGCTGTGCATGTGAATTGGAATTTGTACTGAAACTAATTAGCATCAACAGTTATTATTCACTGCACAATGTTTTGGACCACTAAATAGCCACAAAATTGGATACTTTTGAAATGAAGTTTGTACTTACATGCATAAACAGCGTGTGAGTTTTGACACTTACCACTCCTCATACAACTGTATATATAACTGTTGATGCTAATTTTGTTTCAGTACCAGTTCCAATTCACATGCACTGAAATGTTTTGGACCAATACATAGCCTCAAATTTGGATACTTTTATGACTTTATGACCAAGCTGAAGTAGGAATGGTGCGCCAAAACACAGAAGTGTATGGTTAAGTTACTACAATTTCAGTATATATGCAACTTCTGTAGGATTAACCTTATAATAATCAGTGTCTTGTTTCGATACTTTTTGCAGTTGTTAATAAATGATGCCTCTGTTTCATATTTAGAGCCCAGTATGAACACCTATATAGGGTGTGATGCAAACTGCCATATAGTTTTGTTGTTAATTTTCTCAGCAAATCATATTAAATGTTTGAAAAACTCTGACATCATGGTGATGGTTCTTTGTAATTGGATCATCTGTTCCATAAGGAAATAGTGTTGGAAATAAAATTGTTGCCAAACCTTCTGTTTGTTTGTACCATCATTTGAAGTGGTAGTATTTGGATGCAATTCATCTGTTGTGTTTGTAGGTGTCATAATATTGAGGTTATTGAATATTTCTTCAGGTACACCATTCTCTGGTAGCTGTTGAACTATAGCATGATCAATAATGATTGACTTCTAAAAGGGATTATGTTGTTGTAACCAAAGTAAATCTTTAAGAACTTTTTCGCTGTGTATGGTGAAGTCAGTATATGTATCATTGCTACCAGAGCGTCTGAGTACAAGAATGGGTAAATCTTTAACATTTGGAGGTAGTTTATTGAGTAGTGATTGTACATCTTGCAATAAGTTTAACACATGACCCTTATATCCACGTTGACCACTTTGGCCTACCAATTACCTTTTCACACCTTAGTATAGACTGAAGATGATGCAACTGCATGCCATATATCAACAAAGGTTCCAGTCTTAAAGGGGTCTCAGCTAATAACCACAGCTACCTTGTGAGGGAGCTAAGAATACCGACGGTTGGTTGCATGCATTCGCATAATCAACAGGGTTAGAAACCATTTTGTAACTTGTACACAAGGGACATCATATGACATACGTATATAGATAGGGCATATGAGTGAACCTTTTCATTGTGATTAGTGTTGTTTTATTCCAATTGCTCTAATTCTTGCACCAAATTTGGCAGAATGCACTTCCTTATTACCTCTTTTCCAGGTCTTTCTTGATCTCTTCTGGTGGAGTGCTGAAGGTGGCTATAGAGTTTGTCAAAACTAGAAACATTTATGATCGAAGCCTCTTCACCCAACTTAAATTCAATTCTTAGCTTTCCTATTTTAGAACATTGGGTCAAGAGGTCGTTGCATGTATTGGCCTATTTCCTTTGAGATGCTGCCTCAAAATGTACTGTGAGCTCTATTAAGCGTAAGGGTGATGAGTTCCAAATCACCATATCAGGTATGCATGCTGTTTGTCAGGGTAACATCCTAGGGAACTGTGAATGTTGCCACACACAAAGGAATGGATGGATGACAGCTACATCATCATGCCTTTCATTGTACCTCCTGTTCCTCAGAGTACTGCAGTTATTGAAGATGTGGAGGAGCGTCTGCCTTTCAGAACTCAGCTGGCAAGCTGGGGAAGGTATATAGCTTTCCCAATTTGCATTGTATGCATAGTAAATTTAAGATTCTGTCACTGCATTGGTTAAATATTACACGTACAGAAATCATGTATACACAAGTCACAGGCAGTCTATATATGAGTGTGATTCTCAAGGTATATTAAACATAATTTAGAATTAGGATACTAATTTCTAACATTCATTATTAATCAACTGAGGAGATCAAGACAATGGATCATCAGGAAATAGAGGCATATTCAAAGATAACAGAGAAGACCTAATGGAGAGTATGTGAGACATACTGCAGCTGGCTACTGTTAAAGGAATGGATACAGCATTTGTGAAGGTCAATTGCATGTCTTCAAGTAAATGACAGTGGAAATGTGAATAGGTACAGTTGAAGTAATTTCGTCATTAAATGCAAGGCATTCCTTGCACAAAGGAAGAGGAGTGGATAAGTTTGAATTCTTTTCACCACCATGCATCATCCTATTTACAGCTTTCATGGAGATAAAAGAAAAGCAGTTGTTACTTTGCCATGCTTGTATATTTAACTACGTATAAAAATTAAGGTACTGGCCATGGCAGGCTTTTATATAATATATTCTAACATAAACATGCATGTAGGAATGTGTGTAATCACACTTCCCTTTCAACTCCTCAAAGGATTGGTGCTGTACATTTGTGTGTGAACACACTCCAACAAGCTTGTAGTAATCTATATATGATATATATACAGCTTCTTTATTTTATTCACTTTGCCTTCTATTGCTATTAATTGTTTCTGGAATCAATTTTAACAACTAGAGCTATTTGCTTCAATGTATGTTTTCAGTCTTTAGAATGTAAATGTTTCTTTATAACACTGAATTTAAAAGTTGAGTTAATGGACTGGTTCTGCATGTGCTGAAATAAACAGATACATTCAAGAGACAACGCGATCAATATTTAGAACGTTGATATTCATAAGAGGAAAGGGGTATGTACATATATATAATGGCAATATATCTGTAGATAGGTAGAAAATGTACACAGCTCAGCCAAAAACAAAATGGCCACCACAAATCAACAATACCTAATAATACACACCCACCATAAATTGCTAACAATTATACATAGATACATTAAAATTGAAATCAGGATAGAAATGAGACAATAATTACAAACAAATTTAAAGGTAAAGCACATGAATGCCAGCAGGTTTATTGTTTAAGCTTGACTTTCCCTTTATAGGGGCTGCAATCTGTAGCAATCTTGTGCACGTTCAACTCACCATTTGAATCAAATGCTGGATGGGACAAAATTGCAGTGAACAAAACCATGTCTAAGGGATTTTCACTAAAATAAGAAATCAACTGCTCTACGCTGTAAAATTTTAGTTCTGTGGAAGGAGAATCAAACACATTGGAAACAGAGTAATATGTATCCTGACATTTGACGACAGCAATTCTTTCAATACCAATTACTGTCCTGCAAGGAATAGGGAAATAGAGTTCATTGGGCTATGTATAGGATTTACTACATACAAAGCTGCATGTACACTTAACTCACTTCACTTCAATAGTGTGTGTGTGCAGTGTTTCCTTGTCAAACTGTTCAGGAGGATCTTTAACCCTTACAATGAATGTGCCAGGTATTGTTCCTGAAATTATTTCAACACACTCTTTATGTCTGCATAGGGTGTCAATTGGATTCATTAAAATGAGTTACATGTAGTTGGGATTGATAGATTGTACATACCTGAATGTATGAGTCAACCACCTCTTAACTGGAACCACTTTAGATACCTCTACTCTACAAGGTAATGAGACATATAGAGTCACTATAGTGGAATTAATAATTAAAGGCACAAAACAACTTAATAATTTTCAAAGTCTAACCTTACGTACATGGCAACATCCTCAGCAGGGTTACTAACAGGTGCATTGTCTTTATGAGCAAATGCTTCCGCCATTCACTTCTTGGGCAATATGGAAAGGTGAAACAATATAGGCACAACATATAGCAAAAAGAGCTAGTCACTAACATGCATAATTGGACGGATAATTATAAGAACCAAAAGATATTGGTATATCTTGATGCGTATCATATTCCTTCTGTGAACAAATTTTAGCAATCCTTTAAAGGACTAACAGTTCAGGTGCAAGAAAGAAATAGGCATGTAGATTGGAAAGGCAGCTTATGAACATGTAGACATGCCACAGTTATGACACCTTCGCTTAAATGTAAGGGCAATAATGGTTTAGTTTATGTTTCAACGGAATGACAAAGGCCACGTACAGTAACTACATATGGCACAATTAGTCTCACGTAACCGAGACCACTATATCGATTCTATATTTACTTAATGACACCACGTGGTCGGTGCATATCATTGAGTATGGCAGTACTATATAGTAGGTAGATATAGGGATGGTCTGGTCAACAGCCTATAACAGTTATGAACCCTTAAAACCGGATGCAACGGAAATGGTAAAAAACATTGTCGTATCGTATTCAATGTAATTAAAGCGGATCTGCTTATCTTTGAAACACCCGATTCCTAGTAATCCAGCAACATCTACAAGCACTCGCATAGGTTTTCTAGAAGTTGTTGTCGCAATCCCGAGGGAAAGCGTCGTATAACTTTTTGTAAATAGTACGTTTCTACTATGAATACAGAGTCGAATCCATTTAAAACGAACTCGCTCATAACGAATTTTGGGTTATAACGAATGATTGTCAACAAACAATTTCCTGTCCATTCAATTCCTTCTGTTTATAACAAACAAACTTCTATTATAACGAACGTGTTAACTTATAAAATTATTATATACGTATGAGCTTTATTTATCAATCTGAACCGAAGTTACTGGACAAAGTAGATAAAGGGAGGAAGGAGAAGGGTATTTGTGACGAATTTTCAGTTGCAAAGTCCACCCTGAGTACCATTTTTATGTAATTTTGATTTTGTAAAGCATTCTAAAGCTGTTTACTGCATTCATACTGAATTGATAAGTAGTTTATTTGTATAGTTATAGAAAATTATTTTCTATATACAGTGCAAGTTACAATATACAAAGGTAATCTAAATAAATAAATAATTAAATAAATAATATAATTAATATATATACAAAAATAATAAAGATGTAGGGATGGCACAAAAAGTACAGTAACAAGAAAGGGATGTTACACAGTGAAGCATTAGCTATACAACACTCTTGCTTGTAGATTCATAGCGGTCTGGGCTACGCACAATTAGTTAAGACGGTCAACTTATAGGGTTACGCGTAGTCATTTAACCTTAAAACTTACAACAAGTCCTCCAACTACTATATAAAAACTAAAAGATGTTACTATTTTGTTACTTATTCCTTTTGTCAACACACTTGAGAAAAGCAAGCGCTGATCCTGCAACTTGTGTACGAATCTGTATTATACAATACAACACATAGGTAATACCAGATTTAAAGCCTCAAATGTGGAATTAGGAACTTACCTACGTCTGTAAGTGTTCTACAAAGACTTAACTTGTAGCCTACTTTTTATTTGTAACAACTTTCGATTTCTCTGTAATGCAATTGCAACTCTCCAAAAGATTGCGCAATAAGGTGGATGGGTTATCGGGGACATAGCATCGCCTTTCGCCTGTACGTGATAGAACATTTTTGTTAGGCTATAATAGCCATATTAATTATTATACTGCTATATAAAGACTTTGCTTTTATTTCGTCATCCTTAGGGTAGCTGTCAGTACACACTCTGAAGAAGTGCCAAAATTGTAAATCAAGATATTGCTAGCTAATTCCAAAAGGAGATACCTGCTTTACATATTCCCACCCTTGTATTGTACTTGGAAATAAGTCTGCAAGTTTGATTCTTTTTACATTCCACCACCAAAGAAATAGGCCCTGGACATGGTAGTGTGGTTCTTTCTAAATTAAGAAATTCCCTTTTGACAATTTGACTGAAAATTGTCCTTTCTATTTGGCAGAAGAGCATTGAAATGAAATCTGTAGGATGCAATTTTGTTCAGCAATTCAGTATATTGTCAAACAATTTCCTCTACTTCATACACAACATTTCCCCACATCCATCACATCGACCTCCAGGTCTTTGGAAGCCTTTTTCTTGGTCTTCCTTGTCCACCAAGAATTTAATCTTTTTACACTCTCACTGATCGGGTGTTTTAGTTGACATGCAAGAATGTAGCTCAGAATTTTTTTATCTCCCTGGGCCTAGGTTTTGTAACCCTCTTCCAGGTTGCTTAAATCTACCTTCAACCAATTCTTATTTTTTGCATCCAAGGTCAATTTTTAGTCAGTAGGCCTCTGAAATATTAATTGACAAAGGATTTATTTATGTAAACATACTTATTAAAGTCTTTTTGTCTCTTTTTAAATCACTTTCTCCAAAATAATATATGAATACGTAGCAGAAACCCACTGATATCACTGTGCATGGGCTCCAAAGGTAGTGGTATATACATGTTCCACATGCACCTTATATCCCACAACACTTCCCAACCTGATGTGAAGATATATAGGAGAGAAAACTGTTATGCAATATGTTGTAGTAGGTAAATTTATATATACATACTCTGTATGTGATCATGAATTGGACAGCTTGAGTTTAACTAACTGGAAAACATACTCTTCAGCATCCCTATTATTGTTTTCAGAAATTAATTTAACATATGGCTTCCTATCTTTGGAAAGGGTCATCTTTTGACTTTGGGAGTGTCTAGAGACGTCACTGAAGAAGACCCCAGGATCAAAACGTTTGGCAGAAAGAAGAGCCAAAAAACTGCGTCTCTAGACGCTCCCAAAGTCAAATGATGACCCTTTCCAATGATAAGTTCGACACAGTTAGAAGAAATCCTTATTCTAGATCTATTATATGGCTTCCTGTTTGTAACCTTGTATATATATATGTTGATGGACAAACTTTGTTGTCTGTGTCCGAGATTTCACCCCTCCCTCATTTTTCTTTTTTACCCTACTGTGAAGTGATTGTATTACATTGAAGTGTGGTCTTTCAAAAAATTCGTATACCATGAAGTGTGATTTTATTGTTAACAGAAAAAGTTAACCATTAACTGACTTTTACCAGTTTTTGGTTACAAGTTAACCAAAATCTGGTAACTGGTAAGCACTACCTGTTTATGCATGGACATTCATCCTATTAGAGTTCAAATTTTGATAAGAATGATATGCTGTAGCCTTGAAACGACAAACTTAATTTGGACAAGTGTAGTAGCCACTATATAATTTAAGAAAATGTGTACAGGCTAATAACCAATGGAATTATGCCAGCTATACAGCTGAGTAAAGGTCTTATCTTCCAAAATCCTTAATTGTAGAAGGGCAATTGTGGTAGTATATACGTATATACCCCTGTCATCCAAAATGATCCTTTTCATTGTGAGTGCTCAGTCTTGCCTATACTGTAGCATCCACCTTCACTTTCCTTTTCATGCATGTGTCTTTGATCATCCTCCATCTTCATAAATTCTACATATGTGCACTCATTCACTTGCATGTAGGCATGCTTGTATTGTGAAGATTTGTGTACTTTTCTTTACATATAGTGTTCATGGCCTTACAGTAAATGTGGCCTTATTTTAGCCATACCGATCTACAAATTTGTATATATCTTACTTAATATACAGTGTCACCTTGATAATCCACCCTCCTTAATCTGCCAACCTCACCAAATCCGCCCCCTCCTTAATCCGCCAACCTCACCAATCTGCCTATAATTCTACTGAACAGATTCATTTGTATAGAAAAAGTATATACATATTCTACCACTTCACAATTCCGCCTCCGCCAGGCTGTTCGATGACGAATTGTCTACTTAATACGTAGTTTACACCAAATATTCTACCAATCACACAACAAAACAAAATGGCATATTTCTGGTAGCTTCTATTTATGAAGATTGTATTAATTGCACAAAGAGGATTGAAATAACAACGGCAACAATGGGAAGGTTAGAGTAAAGAATATTTAATGATATTAAAAGAAAACTGCAGTTTTAATTATTTTGCCGCGACGTTTTTAAAACCCCCATACCGAAACATCCACTACAGTACGAAAATGTACTTTTTGCACGGACGGTTACAATTAATATCTTTGAACCAAGTAATATGGCAATCTCACTAATCCACCAACCCCACTAATCCGCCATATTTTTCCTTGAACCAATTGTGGCGGATTATCGAGGTGACACTGTATTAACTTGACTATATATATAGTGCATGGTTACAGGCCTGCGCTACCTATTGCTATGATGTTAATATTAGTTATAAAGGTTTCAATGAATCAGTGCACTGTCTTGATTATCAGCTTGTCCTGAAAAAGAGAATCACCACTAATTAGTGAATGTAGACGAATTACTACCTTGCAGTTGTTTAATAGGGAAATCATGGGAGAGGCATTGCTGTGGCTATTGTAGCTCAGTGGCAGAGCAACTGGTTGTCAAAACCAGCTGTCCTGCATGTGGGTTTGATTCCCAGCAATTGCGTCTTTCGTGTTTTCCCTCTTTATGATGTTTGACTGATTTTAAGTACTTGTGGTTTGATTATCACTTTGATTATATTCATGCATATGTGTAGACCTAAAAGTACCCCCTGCATTTGCAGTATGGCCAGAGGAGAAACAACTTGGTGATGCTGGACCTTATTGCACTCTTAATTCAGCTGGGAAGTTTATTAGAGGAAGGCAGGTACTGATGTGTATACATATATATTCATGCTTTTGCTTTTTTGAAATGTGGAGTTTCCTATTTTTATGCAAGAAATGTTTACAGAGGGCCATACTGTTACATATCATCACAATTTCTATACAGTGCAGTGGGCAGGCTTAAGGTGTAATATCAGAGTACTCTCTATAGGGATGGGCTGAAAAAACATGGCTGTCCTATTCAATGTATTAACACCCAATAAATCAGCAGCGATTCAATTTTTAGTTATATTCGACTATTTGTAGTTGTTTATGTATGCTGCCCTGAATACCAAAACGTGTTTTAATGTACTACAACACTAGGAATGTGCTTAACCAGCAATAGGTAAAAATCATTTTTTTCTTCTTTGTATATATATGTATGCCATAATAATTGCACTTTAATATAAAAACATTGTTACTTATTGTATATTGTATAGGACTACAGTTTTGTAATGTAATTATAATGTCTGAAGTTTAAATCTTTCATATGCTGGTGTGCCTCTTTGTGGTTTCTGATACAGCAAACCTATTTCCTTTAGTTCTTATATGTATTGAAAACATGTGAAAAGTTGCCCATTTGGTCAGCCTCTTCTTGTAGAGTCGGGCTACTTTTTTGGTACAGAGGTAAGCAATAGCAATGGAGAGCCCCTGAGTGGTGTTGAAGATGATGAATGGATACCATGACCAGCTGAGGCTGTCATCCATCAAAGGAAGGAAACCAAAAAGCCAAGTCAATCCTGTTATCATAAAAATGGCTACAACTACACGAAAGTTTTTGAAGACATGACCTCTCTCCTTCTTGTTTACAGTTTTGTTATGCATAGCTTGAAGAAGAAGTGATATGGAAATGATGAAAAAGATGACATTAGAGAATAAACATAGAGCCAATGGAAGTATAAAGGCTATTCCGAGGGCAAGAGGTTGTGTAATCCAACAGCGTCCATTCATTCCATATTCAACAGCACCAGGTAAGGCAAAGTTAACAGCTACAGTTATAAGCAGCACTAAGAGTGAAGAGGTCCATCCTATGACCATATAAGCTGCCAGGGATCTCCAGAGCCTGTCATTTGGATCTGCAATGGTCATCTTTGAAACTTTGTATATACCTTTGCAAATGTTGAAAGAGAGCAAGTTTGTCCAAATAAAGCGAGTCAGAAAGAGATAGAAATATTAAAAATTTTCTACAAAAATAGTGAAGATGTAGGGATGGCACAAAAAGTAGAGAAACAAGAAAGGGATGTTACACAGTGAAGTATTAGCTATACATGAATCCTACAAGCAAGGGTGTTGTACGATTCATGCATAGCTAATACTTCACTGTGTAACATCCCTTTCTTGTTTCTCTACTTTTTGTGCCATCCCTACATCTTCACTATTTTTGTAGAAAATTTTTAATATTTCTAGTTTCTGTACTTTTTATGGAGTATGCGCTAGGAATTATAATTGTATACCATTTTGGTTTCGCAATCTTCGACTGAATATGACGTCATTAAAATGGCGAAATTATCGAGGCCTTGACTCTGGGGCCATGAAAACCGTCATACTCAATAATAGCGTTATCGCTCTCGCTTCTACAAAAGAATACAGCTCGGAAAATTTGCAATAATTTCGTTTAACAATTAGTCCAAAACCTTGTATAGTTTTTTAGTTACAGCGGGCGAAGAAGATGAAGAAGAAGAAGAAGAAGATGAAGAAGAAGAAAACGAAAATAGGAGATTTCAAAGTTCGTTCGTTTGCCAACGATACACGGTCGCTTGCCTTCAAGGCCAATTTATAGCATGTTTGTTCTATATTCAACTCTACATAGTCTCGTTTTGGCGATTTTCAGCCTAATTCGGAATTTCGCTCCTATACCAATGTATGGGGAAAACGAAACAACCCGTACCATCCCTACATAGAGAGTACTACCGTACTCTCTGATAATGCAAAACAATGGCAATGATACGACACAGCATAGTTGAGTGAGTGAAGTTATGTGCCAAATTTCCAAAAAGGAAGAGTAAATCTCCAAGAAGTACAGCTGTAATGTAATTCATTAGTAATTTGCTGTAGAATGTTCTCAGTTTATCAAATATGGAGTAGGTCAAGAGTACAAATAGACAAGACAGAATATCCACTGAGAGACCTAATATTGAGAGTATTGATTCCACCTCTTTTCTTGCTCCAAGTCCCATGCTGGAACAGTGTCTAGTGAAGTTTGTACAAATAACTGGCAAACCATCTTTTTGAAAGGAAGTAACTGTTGTATGTCTACCAGCTGCAATCCAGTATATTACATTATTACTGACATTTCTGTACTCTGTTTCTGGCAAAGCTAATGGTATACAGTTAGCTTTACATTCCTTATCATACTTGTGGTCCATTTGACACAGGTCCTTAATGCATGTGTCCCTGTAGATGTCACATATGTAACCCTCTGGACAGGTGTTGTTAACTGCAGCTGGAACAGGCATAAATTCTACAAATATAGTTATATCTGGAAAAATTGGCATTGATCCTAAAACGATTTCATTAGAAATATTTTTATCTTTTGTGTTATTGATATCATTATCAAATATAATTGTTAAATTGATCAAATCCCAAATTTCATTTAGTTTGTTTTTGTAACAAACTGGAACCAGCTTAGGCCATGTAGATGGCTCCCTATTACAGAGGAGACAATAAACATTTTTATACACTTTATTTTCAACTCTAGTGAGATTAAAAGGCTCATAAAGACATTGCATGTGTAATGTGTTGTAGTCATTCTGCTCCTTGTTACTTCTTGTTTCTAGCCAGCTAGGCTTAAAAGGACAGGTTCTAGTTACTGTAGGCATTAGTGAATGAGGTATACATTTCCGTAGTATTATTACATTCTCTGGCGGAATAAACTTCCAGGGATAGCAGGTTTCTTTTGATGAAAGTGTGTTGGAAATATTTCCTGTTTTATTAGAAAGTTCTTTATACTGACAGAACATGTTTGAATTCCACAAGATGAGTGTAGGTAAAGATATATTGTTACAAAGTGCACAATACTTCTTCTTATATGTGATTCCTGTAGTAATATCTGTCACTGGAGGAAGGGACATCTTATCCATTTCACAGAGAGATTTTTCACTGATTGACCCAACATACTCTAAGCTGTGGAAAGTTGTTATACAGGATATTACCATTGGATAGAGTTCTGTTGCATTATAATGAATCACAGTAGAGACACATTGTCTTATTGGTGGAGCAGAGACTCGCTCATTGAGGGCAATGGTGGAGTTGACATCAACACAGCAATCCCCAAACCTGGCGCATTGTTGATCACAGAAACAATACCAATGGTCTGCATTAGTACACATTGACTCATTACAGGTATGGTTAGATAATTTTGGAATTGCTGTGATACTCAATGATAACATTATACTGGACAAGACCAGTGTCACAGGTACTTTTGATATTCCCAAATATGGCATTCTAAGTCTTAGAAACGTTTTAGGGAGGAAGGGAATCAAAACACAAACTTTGTCTTCTTGAACTACAAGTACTAGTACTGATATTACAAAATGACACTCTAGCTTTGTCTATACTTTATATGATCAGTATAATAGATTTTGAAGCCTCTATATATATATCCTAATCCCCAAGCCACTCTAGTCCTATTTTACTTGTATATGTGCAGTGCATTCACATGTCCATTACTCAAAATTGTGCTTATAATATCAGGCTAAGCATAAGAAATATGCCAGTACAAGCAATTCAGCTGAATTGCTTGTACAATGTAATAGTTCAAAAATGTATGTACAAAGTGAGCGGAGGAAACAAACAATTTTCTCTGTATATTTAATTCGTTTGAAGATGTAAATATAACATATACCAATTTGATATTAATATGAATACTTAAAGTTGTGAAAAATGATAGGATCGATAGTTTATTGTACTCATAGTGATAGAGATTTAATCAGTTAACAATTTGAATAGTCCGACCCAGATATCTAGATTATTAATGTATACAAATAAGAATTTACCTTTTACCTTTGAAGAACAAGAAAGGTCGCTATAATAGGAGAACTGCATGTTGGGATGGTGTTGTAGAAATGGGATGGTCCCTTCACAGTGGAGATGTATACACAGCTTGGCTGAGTAGATGCAGAATGAGTGTAGGGGAGGTCAAAGAAGAGACTTTCATTAAATTAGTGGAAGCACTAGTGCAAGTCTGTCCTTCTGTATGGAGCCAATGTATGGGTCTGTGGCAGAAAGTTAGGAGTAGCAATAATGGCAATAATAACGGCAATAATGTTTCTGGGAGTGAGTAGGCTACATGCACGCAAAGGTTTCTTTGCAGTTTGAAATGGGGATACTCCCATTAGAATGGAAAGCCATGCAAAAAGAGGTGCATAGAATTCTGGTAGAGGGTCAGATAGGTAGCACTAGAAGTTCTAAGCATGAATGGGAGAGCTTGAGTTTAACCAACTGGAAAACAATACTTCTTAAAATCATTGTATACATATACCACATGTGGTTGAATAATTATAACTCTTACGCACTTTTCAAATGTTTGTATTTACTTCAGATGTAGCTCAAAAAACAACGTGCTATTATATTATATTACCTTGTATTACAAATGTAATCACTGCCAATTAAAGAGGACAACAGCAATTAATTTAATATAAAAATTATATTACATACACGCAGGGTATAGTTATAAGCTATAGGCCTTAATCTAGTGTAGTTTTATGTATGTGCAATATAATGGAAATAAAACTTGTGAATGTTTAAAAAGATAAATATAACTTGAGATGTACTATGACTTCTGTATTCTCATGAGGTGTTGCAGTTTCTTGGTTATAGTAAGTCTGTGGCCCAATCTGTTAATGCCTAGCTCTCTCAGATCATCCTTGGTCAGCTCAATCAAGTGTTCGCCTACTATGTCATTATCCTGAAATGTCTTCTTGTGCTCCTCCAGCCCAATTTCACACAACCATTCGCACACCTCCTCCACCGACCAATGTGATACTGGTTTACTCTTGTAGCCAGGGGATGACAACTACAGATAAAAATAGAGAAATATACGAGTAAATATAATAAATAAAAACATATCTTGTAAATACATTAACCTCTATATTTTTTATGTACGTATGTATATTTCCAAGTTGTACATGGTTGATGTTAGGAAGAATCTTGTAAACTATCAGCCATGATGGATTTTACTAAGCATTTGAAAGAATTACACTCTTTTAGTATTGATTTAGTCTTATAATCTTTCACCATAAATAAAACAAGCAATATGGGTGTTTAACACAAAACTACTTTAGAAAGTCAAACAAAGATAGATGCTTTATGATAATCTAGTAAACTCAATAACAGCAAAATATATATCTCAAGTATCATGCTAAATGAAATATGGAGTTTAAAATTAGTTTCTGGCTTATTGCATAGATGAAAATAGGTACGTATGTAGATCAAAAGAAACAGTGATTATTGAGGAGATTTTACTCAAAGCAGTTGACGTTTGGAAGGTGGTTACACAATTATGGAGGGTTTGTTGTATATTTACAGATGTAATTTTTCAGAATACTTATTCTGAATATTTAGCAAGAAGACATACAAACTGAGACTTACATTTTCACCAAGTTTTCCTTCTTCCATTGCCAAAGAGTACCTACTAAAAGGCTTCCTCAACTGAGGTGGAGTGGAAGGAAGATCAGAATTTATTGCTTTTGGAAGTGATAGTGAGGATCCTGATGATCCAAACACATCATCTTCTGCAGAAGAGTCTGTTTCAAATTTCGAGGGAACAATCATGATTTTGACTTCTGATACTACAGGACTGCACCCGTCTGGTGATTCGATGGGTTGGGGTATAAACTGAAGGGCATCAGTAGTGGATGTCTCGTCAGGTGGTGGGGACATGGGTGGGGGAGGTGGAGGTCCATCATCATCACTATCACCAGTGGTGATAGTTGTACTAAAGGAATTTATATTATCTCCATCTACCGGCAGAATATAAGTTTGTGGCTCCTCAACTTGACAGTATCCTGTTGGTTCTGAAAGTGTTGAGGATGAATCTGGTACGAGGAAGTACTCTGGGGCATCTATAATCACAGAGAGTTGACTTGAGGTTGATCCAATGTCTGGTATAGGTGGTGGCAAAGCTTCATTCACAACAGCCTCCGTATCCTTTTTAGAATCCAGAATTACTTTAGGAGGAGGGATTTCAGGAGGTGGGATTTCAGGAGGTTGAAATTCAGGAGGTGGGAATTCAGGTGGTGGGATTTCAGGAGGAGGGATTTCAGGAGGAGGGATTTCAGGAGGAGGGATTTCAGGAGGAGGGATTTCAGGAGGAGGGATTTCAGGAGATGGGATTTCAGGAGGTGGGATTTCAGGTGCTTTGATAATTTCCTCACTGTGTGGTACTGATCCAGGTTGAAAGCTTAGAAAGTCTGGCGGTGGAATGGATACTAATAAGTGATGTGTTTCTTCTCCATCAAATAAAGGAGGAGGCAGTATTATATCCACATCTGTCGTAGAGTCTGTAACAGTAACTCCTGTTATACTCAGACTGGGCTTAGTTGAAAATGTGACCCCACCATTGGTCTCTCTTTCATGAAGAGTTTCATCCTCATGTATTTGTGGTGGAGGAAGTTCTGTAGGGTCAAATGGAACGTCCTTGGCCAGAAAATTGTCATAACTGATATCTGGATGTGGCAGATTTGGAGAACCATTTCCATACAAAGAACTCCCAGGGCGATCCAAATCACCACACAATGGTGGAGGGAGATTAAGAGCAGAGAAAATAGCTTCTCCTTCTTGAGGTGAATCTGTTGGTGGTTCTGATGAAGTCTGACTTTTCTCCTGGTCGTTGTCTTCACTAAGATCTATGGAATCTGGTCGATTGTTCTTATCCATCATATCTAAGTCAGTGTACACATCACATTCAATGCTTTCCTTCTTTTGAAAAGGAGCTATACTTTCACCCTCACTTTGGGGACTACCAAAATCGGCCAGAGTGGTATTTGGGCTCATCAAAATGGAGGAGAATCTCTTCATATTTTCATCATCCCAAGCCTCCATTTCTGGGTCATCATGAAAGCAAACAGCATTGGTAGAGAAGATCAAGTTGCCCTTTCTGGTGAATCCTGTCTCACCAACATTATGCATTGGCTCTTCTAACGTCATGTCACCAAACCCTCCTATGTCCAAATTTCCCCAGCCATTTGATGTCATGGAAACAATCTCCTCGCTATCAACAAGTTGGACAGCTGTGCTATTTGTGGGGTTGGTTTCTTTAGCATCACTTTCATCATTGTCATCATCAAAATTGGCAGCTACATTGATTGTTTTGTTAGGCTGTATAGTCATCATTCGTTTGGATGCATTGCTATTCAATGAGTGGGATTCTGAATTCAAATCAGCTGGAACTTGCTGATCCAAATGGAATACTTCTGATTTCTTTAAAGTGGGTTGATTTATGTCTGATGCTTGTCTTCCCTTAGATGAGGGTTCTTCTCTTTCATGACCAGCTATCCTGATGGAGGGTTCTACTCCTGATCCTTTTAAGATGCTTTTGACATCAAAGTGCCCCTTGCTGTTCACTGGTAAAACTCCAACTTTGGTATTCTTCATTTTGTCTTCATGTTCATTCTGAACCTCTTCAGTTGCTTTGGAATTCTTAGGAGCTTCATTGAAACTTTCATTACTTGTAATGGCTGCCAGGTCTATGCCCATATTAGAAGACGATATTCCCCTTTGCTGCAGTAAAGAATTAGATGACAAAGAAGCATTGTCTTTTGACTGACTTCGAATAGACTTGTACTTGGGCACCCTGCCTTCATCATTTGAATCATCCTCTGACATCTTTATGACTGGTGATTTGTCTTCCTTGGATGTAGTAAAGCTGGCTGGTGCTAGTGGAGCAGATATACGTTTTGGTTTTGGTGCCTTTATTGGTCGGCCTTTGGTGGGTGTGGCCGTCCTTGAAGAAGAAGTACTAGTGGGTGTTTCTGTGTGAGAGGGACTCGTTAGGTTTTCAGGAGACTGGACTGTTGGGGGAGGAGATGTATGAGCCATTGGTAGTATTTCTTCATCATTAATGCTCTGTGAAGAACTACTTGATGAAGTTAACAGTTGCGATGAGAGAACAGGCTCGGATGTATAGCTAGGAATACTTCTATTGTGAGAGGATTGGGAGGATGGAAGCTTTTCCTTTGTTCCATTGTAACCTATTTCAGGTTGTACATCACTGTCTGTCCAATTCTGTTCCCAGCTTTCCTCTGAGTTATTAATTGGAACATTTGCCACTACCTCCATTAATTTTGTCCATATATCACCGCCTGTTGACTGTGGAAGATCTGTTTCCTTAACAGCAGGGAGTGAGAGCTTGGACTGAACCTTAGTCAGTTTAGGAGAGTTCTGTTTTAAACGAGTATCCCTTTCAGCTTTCAGCTTTAAAATTTCAGCTGCAAATGCTGAAGTAGCTACTATTTCTTCCTCTGAATAGTTCTGGTAAAGCTCTCCACCAGGCAAACTCTGACTTCTAGTCTGTCTAGGGGTAGGATCAGATGACAGATCATTGGACGGTGGAGGTGATACAGACATTGCATGGGTTGCTGCATCCATGGAGATCTTACGAGCAGCTTGACGCTTCAAAATTTCTTCCTTTTTCTTTTTAATCTCAGCAGCAAAAGGAGATGAAGGCAATTCTTGAGAACTGTCCATTGTCAAATCCTGGGATAATTCCTTCTGATCAAAACCATTGCCAGCTGTAAATGGTTGATTTAGGGAATTAGAACTTGAGCTTGTGCTGAAAGTTGGACTAATCACAACACTCTTTGTAGACCTTAAGTGATTTACAATAGCAGGTCGAGATGGATCATGTAGATCCGAGGTTGAGGCTGTAGCAATAGGAGGTGACTTCTTGGCGCCTGAAAATGAGGGTGCAGTGACTGCTGAAGACGGTTTAACAGTTGGTGATGTGGGTGTGGTTACTGAGATGGGCATACTGATACTTTCAGACTCTAAATTGGAAAAGGGTATAAAGTGATAATATTCATGTAGCATGTGTACATGTGTTTACATACGTAGATAAAAAAGAATACTGCTATACATATATTAATTGGCCATGCAGTAATGACTTTTTGCTAGCAAGAATTGTGGGTTTAGCTGCTTGGTAGATACGTAGGTAAGTGTTTACAAATTACCCAGAGCAGTAATGTGTACATACGTATACACATACGTACATACAGTATATGTGTATGCACCTGTATATATAGATAGTTTATAAAGTCTGTACATGTTTAGATGTGAACCAATTATCACTTTTACATTGGTACTCATGAAAAGATATGTATATGGTACAAATCAGCAAAAACTGAACGTTGAATGGGTGCACGGACAGTAGAGAGCAGTTGGGTTTTAGAATGTGTTTGAGAACGGCTAAGTACCTTTTTTTTAGGTTCTATATTAACGGAAGCCTTTGTGGTAATACACTGTGATAAACACAATATTCAACACTTTTTGAGAAAAGTAAAATAACTTTATCAATTCGTGGTGTAAAGTGAAGTAGAGAAGATGAGTTGATGTCAGGCAATAAAAAATTACAGATACGTAATAGAGAATCCGTTGCTTAAGTAAACTGAATAAACCATTTTAAGCACTTAAATCGACTTCACAACTATCGTCAAATTCTTTCCTATATAATATAAGTTTTCACACCAATCGTAGTATTTCAGTCCGTACATTAACGCCTTAGGCAAGAATGTAAGGAAGGACAGTGAACGGCCATTCCAATGCATTAAAACAGTTTTTCCAGAATGGACTTCAGTCAATTAAATATGGCAAGGCCTACGTACATGCACTGGTACGCCTGTCAGATGTTCAGTTTTTGCTGATTTGTACTGTATGTATGTACATATATGTACATAAGTATACAGACCCAAAGTGATACTAAAACCATGGCAGCAGTCATGGCCATCAAACATAATCAAGAGAAACATACAATTACTGGGAATTTACCCACAATTGTAATGGAAATGCTCCATTCATATCTCCCTCTTATCACCTTAATCTTTAAGGCAATTAGAATGTAGCAACAGTCTACCCTTTAATGGATTGGGCTTGAAATGTTTACAAGGACAATTGTTTCAATGCGTAGCATTTGGTGTGAGTGCACTCTCACCTACAATTAAGGATTTATGTGCTATTTGCATTTTACTTGTGAAAAAGCTAACCTCTGTCTACTGTCAGCCGTTCTTTGAGTCTTGTTTCAATTGCCTCTGTGTGCACTGGGTTGACAACTTTCAATTCCAACACTGACCCTTTGGTAGCCTTGATGATGGCCACCACATCATTGTGAGTTGCAAACACCACATCTTTGCCATTGAGCTACAGTCAGACAGTATATCACACATAATGCAAAAAGTACTACTACAGTATATACGTATATGTACGCATATGTACGTACGTATATACAAGCTGCACTCATATGCACTTGTACGTATGTAAAAATGAGAAACTTCCTTTTTATCTACGTACGTATTAACATGCAGACTTGTGGTATTTCAAGGTTATACTAAAATCATGGTTTGGAAAAGTATATTATTGTTACTTCAATTAATACAAGAAGTGTCTGGACCCTATGGCCAATTGTATAACTATTTGACTGTACCTAACACATTTTTAATTGGACAATTTGGATTGCCTAAGCACTGATGTACTAAAACATTACTAACAATCCTAAAGGATAAAACACACTTGTTATAACAAAATACACACAATGAAATCACCTCTTATATGTACACAGCAACAGAGACATACGTATGTACATACGTACGTACATAGGTACATACAAATATTAACTTTAATATATACGTATATCACAAATGTGTAACACATGTACAAAGATGCTACATCCTTACTGCTAATAGGAAGTCTCCTTCTTTGAGTCCAGACTTCTCTGCACTAGAACCAGAGTCTATCTTGGCTATGTACTGGAGGGCGGGCACTTGTAAAGTGGGTCTAAACGTCTTCATTGCATAAGCTGTAGCTGTAGCAAAGAGTACACTGCACACTAACAGACTGGTGCCTCAGTTACACACAAGAAATTAAATGTAAACTTCAGCCATTTAAGATATACAGTGCATCCTTAATTGATAAAAACATACTCACTAAAGTAGGTCTAACTGGATTATTACCCTAAATTTTGTAAATCTTTTATGATTAATCTACTGTACGATTCGTAAAAAAGGTAATGTTAATCCACTACTAGTTAACGTAAAACAGGTAATGATTAACTGTTAACTTTTATCCAAAATTCACTAAGAGTTAATGGTTATGATAGACAATTAAAGGTGTAAAATCTTATTCCAATTGCATACAGGCTATATTTTACAGAGGATTTTGGATTCACATACCATACATATACGCTTTATCTAAAGTGTCACCTCCTATTCATTTATGTTAACCATTAACTGTTAACTTTCACCAATTTTCGGTTAAAAGTTAACCGAAATCTGGTAACTGGTAAGCGCTAGCTGTGTTACCTTTTTTATGAACCGTACCGTAGTATATTAGCAATGTTTCCTTAGCCTTTAATGCATGATAATTATGTAGGAAACTGGTGATTCAGATAATTCATATGGGGGTACCATACGTACGTACTTACAAGCTGTAAAAAGCTAGTAATGTCTATGTACGTACACTACTTACACTCTTCTATAAAGGATAGGCAGATCAGGTCATGCAGTGTACAGCTATGACAAGGAGGATGGCATATCAATCATATAGGCCATCTATTAACATATTGCTATAGCATGCTACTGACCTTTGACCCCTCTCAGTGCAAACCCATATCCCCTATTTTGCATTGGCACTCTAACAGTTCTTGGGACAAGATCGGCTTCGTTCAGGCTAGCAGTCCTTCCAGGGTCACTTAAATGTCCAGCAAGAGAGGAGTGGTCACTAGACACTGATGTGCAAACAAAATAACATGTATAGACAAATAGACTACAGAACTAAATAGTTAATAAAGTGTTTAAATATTATGTATGTATGTTAACTGGTCTGCCTGGTTTGTTTTTGTTCAAGTAACTGTGATGAGTACCTATAATTTATATTTTCTAAAGTGTTACAAAATAGTGTTTCATTTTGGAGGTAGACATTATAACCTATCTATGTAGGCATTTGAGATAATTTCAGAATCATAAATACGTATTTACGTTCGTACATACATACGTACGTACATCAGGGTAATTAATGAAGCCAATACAGCTTCTGAGGGAATGAATGCAGCTCTGTCTATGTCACGTACATAAAAAAGAAATAACCGAGACACTGAATAATAAAACAATAAAATGATTTTGCATCAATTGCCATTTAGAGTTTCATTTTGTATTGTAAGGTGTATGCTTCGTCCTCAATTGAGACCACAACTACGTATGTACGCACATATGTATATATACTCAATACATACATACGTATGCAGAAAACCTGTCTAGTGTAGCAAATGTAGATCTTCTACTGCTAAGTGTTTTTAATAAAAAAGACAAGACAAAGGTGTCAAGGGGCTCCAATTAGCTAAGATTGGATTGGTGAATCATGACTGTATCCACAGTTCACTTAAACTTATGTGCAAGTGCCTAACTTACCTTTTCCCAGAGCAGATGATGAAGATCCAACTGGCTGTGGTTGTCTTGAACTTGGAGGTGGTCTGTTGATTGAAGGCACCTTCTTTAGATATCTGGAATGAATCCATCCCTTCCTTTCACCTGACTGTACCATACACATTCCATCTGGTCTCATACTATACACTAGAGAAACAAAGATTTTCTATAATTTATTTATCTCCTCTGTGATCCTCTGTACATGTACATACATACGCTTGAAATGATAAGGGGTTTTTGTTGCGTTCATAATGAGTATACTAATTTATTGAGACTCAGCAACAAAAACCATTATGCTGATGAAGACCTCCGGGTCAAAACGTTCAATTTGTTTTTAAATACAATTGTTGCTGAGTGTAGTATACTCATACATACGTACGTATGTACTTGTAAACAGATTCAAATAATCAGGATCACTCTGTTAACTCACAATAGACGATACATTCTACTTGCTTACACAACTCTAGAGGTAAGCTGAATAGTCTCTGCTCACATACCTTCGACCATCATTCCCTTCTGAGCCAGCAGTTCTCCAGCCCTGTGAGGAGTGTAGTCCTGTTTAACTAGACACCTTAGTGGTGTTTGTAGATGCTTGCTTTGCATTGCCGGACCATCAGTTCCTCTTCTCTCTTGAAGCCTGGAATGGGAAGGACTAACCGAACTTTCAGGGAAACTGCTGACACGAGTACGTTCAAACAAGTCACTCTGGGAGGGATGGTCCTTGATGTACTACATTTACAAGAGTGGTAAGTGTTCATAGATGTACAAATGTGCACATATTCAAATATGCATGTACTTATAATATTACATAATTATCATAATTTTCGTTGTTAAAATACGTATATTTGTGATTGTCCCAAACCAAGAACATTTTGTGTTCGTTTGTTCATTAGTTCGTGTCATTCAAGAAGTGGGGTTGGCTCAAACCACAAAAATATTTCAACACAAAATTTTATCACATGAAAGTTTCTGAACACAAGCATTTCCCAAATTACAGTAAACATACAGACATCATGGACCACATACGTATGTATGTACGTATATACATACGTACGTACACTATTAGCATTATAATAATAGCATATTGACAAGTAGGAACTGGACTGATTACACTACACAAACCTGCTGTCGCATTGCTGAAGCAATATTCCTAGCATTAGGACTACCTGGTATCTTCATTTGGGACTGCACAGGTGAATGAGGAGTGAGGTCCCCAATGGTCATTCTATTGGTATGCTTAGGCGCAAATTTTGAAGTAATATTATATTCCGGGGTTTCTTTGATGAGTTCTATATTGTAGAAGAACATGATGTACATAAGTACAAGTGCTACATTGATGACAATTGATGGGTCCTTGGAAAGTAGCATAGAATTGACTAATACATAGGCCCTACTTTAAATAAGATTGACATTAGTTACGTACATACCTATGTATATACTTGTAATATGTATGTACACATACGTACGTACGTATGTACGTAAGTATGTACATGTTATGCTGTTGAATGGTGAAAGGAGTTTTTAGGATAGGTACAGTGAAACCTGTACAAGGCCAAAATGAGTAACCTAGTATAGTGGTTCTACAAACAGTTCACAGCACACAGCTCAATTAACAAGATTGCGATACCAATGCTTTTTGTGCACAAATAAATCATATATCACCATTCCAAATAGTAAATGATTAAAGGTACTTTGAACAGTTTCAAGATTTCAGGATAAAACCACTGTATACGCTAATTAACATATGTTAGACATGTAATAACAATAAGTGCTTGCTGATGCAAGTTTGAGCATATTGACAGGCATCTCTAACTAACCAACTTCATTCTCTGGATATTCAACAATTGTTGCAGCCAGACTGCGATGACCACATATCATGGCTACTTCACTGACTGTATTACCAGCAGTGTTTGTAATATCCTTTCTCCCACCTCGTCTTAACAAAATCTACAATAATACACAGTTCCAAGAAGCAGGTGTAATAATTAAAGGTACTGAACTAGTCTAATTCTCAGGTAACACAATATTAAAACTTACCAACCAGAGCTACCAAAGCTTAAATTATAAAAAATGGTCTATTCCTATAGTGTAGTCCTCCTAGAGCTAAATTAGTGGGCTAATTAGGCTAAAAGGTAAAACTACATATTTAGAGTGTCCCTTAAAAATCGACATGGTCTGAATTATGCTATTAAAATGTGTCATTTTGGCTTCTACCCTGTATAGTTAGTAGGTCCAAATCAAAACATGTGCAAACATACGTACATAAATTTATAAATGCTATAAATCACACAGTGACCGATGCACTGTAAGAATAATACCTTTGCCACTTCTGCGTGTCCATTATTGGCAGCAATATGAAGTGCTGTGTTTCCATTGTTATTTACTGCATGTATATCACACCTGTATCTCAGTAGAATCTCCACATGGGCAGCATGACCATATTTGGCAGCCTGATGTAGCTCAGTGTGATCGTGGACATCACGAATATTAACATCACCGTAGTTCATCAAGAGCAATAGGCTGGGCCTCAAGTCATCGCCCATGACAACAGAGTGGTACAGAGGAGTAAGACCCTATTCATAATGAAGAGAATACACTAAGGTCTGGAATAAAAGGATGAAAGTAAACTATGTAGGTTCCATAAAAGATAACGACCTGAGTGAGAAATAGTCAGACTGACTAAAGGAGTAGCGCCATGCTTTCATGTGATGTAGGACAAGCCGACCCACATATGTATATACATAGGGTTATGTAGTACATGTGTATCATATTACAGTAGGCTCTGGCCAATGACATCATTGACTAAAAAACTCCAAAAAAGATATGGATTTTTTAAATATGTGTAGCTAATATCTTTGCAAATTCACCTGTTGATAATTTGGAAGGTCTAAAAACAAACTTGGTTTAAAGCTTTTAAAGCCTTAGACTCTACAAATAATCAAAAGTCTAACTCCCCAAAAATATTAATTCCAGTGGCTGAAGTTAACAGGTGTCAATATGTAGTGTTAACTGTTAAATGCTTGATAATAGATGTGTTAATGAGAGGATACACTTTATTGGGTTAGCTAACAAGCTGTTCCCAGAGTGACTGGCCATTAGTTGACAAATTCATTGTCTTTCAATAAACATGTTTTAAAAGGAACAAAGTTTTATAGCAAGAATGTACATATTTCATTTTGTAGTGTTATATGTCCTTACAACATTCTAAAGAATGTATTTCTATATTCAATAGCATTTAACACTATAAAATGAAAGCAATGTACTTAATATAACATACATAGAGGTGAGATAGGGGGGAGGCAATGTTAACAGGAAAATGTGGTAATATCATATGTGCACTACTGCACTATTAACTATGCACTAAACAGTACTAAAATGAAGTAATGTGTACATATATACAATATGAGGTGTGGTCACTATAAGAAGGTACATAGATATCCTAATTTATTTAGAATCAGCAGCTGATGAAGACCTCTGGATTGAAAGGTTCAATTTTGTTTTTAAATACAATTGTTGCTGAGTCTCAATAAATTAGTATACTAATCATGAACGCAACAAAAACCCCCTATCACTTCAAGAAGGTACATACATGTACATATAAATACCTAGTGGGTGCTGATAAGGAAAGAGTGTAAATTAGGATCCCAGCAAGCTACCCAAGGGAAGACAAATTCAAAAAATACAAAGCATCTACGTATACAGTAATTTGCATTGCCATATAATTTTAGTATACATTTACCATATGAATGTATGTATGTACATAAATAAAATGTGAATAATTACTGGAAACTACTATGACAACTATTAACTGGCAGTCATAATAATTTCCAGTGCTCACATTTTATCCATAGCCTTTGCACAGGATTTGTGCTAAAACCTGACATTTGTTTTGATTGAATGAATATGCATTAGAATTACTATACATACATATCAAAGCACGAGACTTTGTGTATTCTAACATACATAAGTACAACAATCATTGTATCAGGGATTTAGCATATTAAAATGTAGCCCACCTTTGCATCTCTGTAGTTGGGTGAGGCACCCAAGCTAAGCAGTGTAGAGATGGCCTCCTGATTGCAGCCTATTGCAGCCCTGTGTACTGGGGTCAGGCCATCTTTGCCTCGGAAAGAAAGGTGGGCTCCACCCTTCACTAATTGCAGGATCAACTCTTTAGTACCTCCTCTCCCACTGGCAATCCCTAGTGGACTATCTGCACACAACAGGACAAACAGGATGTATTTAAACAGACCAGCTCTATCTAAATTTATGTCAATTTTCAAATTAAACTTTACTTACTTCCATTTTCATTATTGTAGTTGGGATCCAGTCCTTGATCTAACATCTTTTCCACCTTCTTCACCTGGTTAGACTTGACCATTTCAATAAATTTCTTCTTCATTGAAGAAGTATTTGCTTTTATAACCTGTTTCTCTGTCAAGTGGGTCATCCCACCATAATCACGTACAATGTGACGAAACTAAAAAGAAATCAATTGGGTAACTACACATTACAGGACTGGAGACACTGAGCAGTGAATACGTGGGGCATGATTTAACATCATAAATATACTAATGGCTGTGGATTCTTATGAATTATGAAATGTGTTGGTTAATACTAAAGTTATGCACATATATAGAAAATTTAAAATTCCAGTTAGCATAAATATTAAAATAGGCTGCAAATTCACTTTTACTTTTGTGGTTTCACATTAACAATCTAAAGCATACCTATCAACAAGAACCTGAAACCAGGCATACATAATGCCTTTCCATACCATGACACTAATAAGGGTAGCCCACTGCATTGCATATGGATGCCTTGATGACACAACTAACAGTGTCAGATGTTGACATACTACAATTAGTTCTTTGTCTTAAATATTAGGACCAAGACTATGTGAAACCAGTTTAACTAAAAATAGAATGTTTATAAGAGCAATACATTATTAAACTATACTACGTATACAAACTATGCTCTATAAGAGATAGAGTGAATGAAATAAAGACAATAAAATTTGTAAAGAGAGACACAAGAACACATTACTATACTATTCAAGAGATGCAGTGATTAATAAGAACAAAATTAATACCTCTAAATTCGGAACATGGCCTCTCAAGCTGAAGTCTTCTAGTGTTCTTTCCTCATCAAGAAACTCTCCCTTGAGTCCAGCCTTGGTGGCTGGCAGATAGAATGCATAGTTTTGCATGTCTTCCAAAGGCTACACACAGAAAACCAGCACGTAGCATCCAGTACTAATGATTATGTGTACACACCTTCTAAACTATAAAGACAATCCTACATAATACGGTCTTCAAAATTTAATATTTCAATTATGGCCAATAATTGAAATGAAATTAAGTTTGCATATGTACAATATAGCACCTGTCAAATACATTAGAGAGTGGACACAAGGACCAGAAGCAGTAACATAATACAATAACAGTCCACAGAGTTTAATTCCCATACAAATTAACAAGCACCTTTACTTTATAATAAAACTGAACATACCAGCCTTGTTACTAACAAGTACAAATTTGAATCTAAATTGTGTTTATTAACAACTTTAGTGTATACACACTTCATATTAAAATTGCAAGTACATAACTAGTATGAACATACATATGGATATACAGTAGGTATAGCCTATTATAGTTAGTAACGACTTTGGGGTTATTTCATTACAGATACTACATTTGCAGTTAGAAGAAATTCCTATCAATACATATGAAATGTTCTATACATATGACATTTCTAATGTTCCAAAACAAGTAACTGCCTATTGGTGACTCAGAGTCTATTATGTACACATATTTGTTAACCAACTGTTAGTATATTTAACCCAAATACCTCATGTCAGTCAGGTAGCATTATCTGATTCACATTCACAACTGACAGTCAGAGTTGATCAGAATCATTCCTTATACATTATTAGGTTACATATGGACTGGTAGGGGCCATGTGAATAATTGCCCATCATTAAGGATTGTTTGAAAACCCAGGGCAATGACAGACTAGCACAGTCATCACCAAAGTGGTTACATAACTCAATTAGTCTCACCTTTGCAATCTTGCTCAAAATGACACTCTGCGCCACTACTATCTTCTGTAGGGCATACACAACTATGCATTTCTATACAGAGTGAAAAGAAGCGAGAAGAGCAATACAATGTACCACAGACTAACATTTTAATGGAAAGGCGCACGCATAAAGGCTAAACGTTTATATCTATGGCGATAGTCCTTGCTGGTTCCACTAAGGAAGAGAATGCGAGGGAATTCAACGGGCAACTGCCAAAGGCGTACACTTACGACTAGTACTAGTATTCCTTTGAAAGGATTCAGTGATGCTCCCGCCTTAGTGGAAAATATTTCAGAAATAGCTTTAAGCCTTACAAGAAATTGAAAAGAAGGAAGGTGTGTTGCGGTAAGGGTAGTTGAGAAAAATAGGTGGGTTGAAAGAATATCTATGCGATTCATATCAATGACACATCGCTACTTGACTTCCACATATCTAAAATTGCATTCGACTGTTCTTACAATGCAAGGTAATTTAATTTCCTCCTAACTTAACTCACATTTGCATTGAGATCTGGAATATAGACCCGAATGACAATCTCCGGCTCGCCTTCTGCGGTAGCATTTGCATCCATCGTTCGAAATTTTCAACCTACTCTGGTAGCTCAGTTCTCTCACTACGCAACAAAGCCTTTTAAACGTGGAGATATCACGTTAACACGTTTAACTGAGAAAGAGTGTAAACACTCTTAGCAAGTTACGGATCTGCCTAGAAACCGTTTCTCCCTAATTTACGGAGTATGTGGGTATACGGAAACGCTAAATATACCGTATCCGAAGCGGGGAATGAATTCGAAAAGATAATCGATTTATTGTGTCACCAATAATGGGAATCATGCAACAAGTGTCATTGTGTATACATGTAGAGATACATGCTATTACAATGCTGAAAGATCAATAAAGAATAGCCCAACCCATGGTGGGTTAACAAGTCACTGGCAGGGTATTAAACAGGGTTCATTTCAAGGACCAGAGCAATGCAGGGAGGGTGTATGCATTATAAAACCTTTATGGGTCAAAGATTAATGAGAATGAATGAATGCTTTACGATGAATGTACATACTATAAATAAAATTTGAGATCTTGTGATTTGGGTATGTGAGGACAAAGTGGCCTGATATTGTTTTCATTTCGATTACGCTGTACGGCTTCATGTTACGGAAAGATACATTGTATGTACGCATTTTTTTACCTAACCACGTGATGAACATAGTCAAGCCCATAAACATATATATATTAATTATTTATATTATTTATATTAGATTATCTTAATATATTGTAACTTATACTGTATATGTACGCATTTTTTACCTAACCACGTGATGAACATAGTCAAGCCCATAAACATAAAGTTAAATAAAAACATTCAAAAATGAAGTTAAAAAAGTAGGGATGGCACTATAACAGTGATTGGCACATCTAGAAAAAGTAACGAAACAAGAAAGTGATCATATGGTAAGGCTAACATTGCAGAAGTGGCATACTGAAACTTAACTATACACATCACTTCTATGTTTGGGCGCATCATGGATATACTAGAAGTAGGGATCGATGCGCCCAAACATAGAAGTGATGTGTATAGTTAAGTTTCAGTATGCCACTTCTGCAATGTTAGCCTTACCATATGATCACTTTCTTGTTTCGTTACTTTTTCTAGATGTGCCAATCACTGTTATAGTGCCATCCCTACTTTTTTAACTTCATTTTTGAATGTTTTTATTTAACTTGTATTGCTCCTTTTTTCTTGTTAATATTTGTTTTGAAAGTTTTATTGGCGAAAACTCGAAATAAAGTAGCAGAATAGACGATATAATAGAGAGCTCTAAATTAAAAAATGGCGTCCGAAAAGATCTCAAATTTGATAAGATGTTTTCTACCGTTCTATAACATTCAGTTTAGGATATTAAAGGGTCCATAATCGTTAAGAATACGACTGTATATAAGCCCTGCAAAGCGACTAAGAAATTCGATCGCGGGTAACGGCAGTACCACAAATATTACTCATTCGGGTTACATATTTTATATACAGAGAATTTGAAACTTAATTAAAAAATGGCGTTCCAAGAGGCCCTAAATTTGGCACTTTCAAAAGTAACACGCTTCGGTTGGAGCGCGTTGAAATCTAGGGTAGCCTATTCCCTAGTTCGGAAACATTCATGACGATTTAGTATTTGTATGTACCTGCGTAAGTTCGCATGTTAGCGCTAGCTCATTTGAAAAAAGAAGAAGAAGAAGAAGAAGAAGAAAAAATGAGGAATTGCAGAATTTGGCCTATTTCGGTTTAACCACTTTGCGAAGGTTGTAGAGCATCGTAACATGTTTTGGCGTTTAGAAAAGCATGTAAAAACGACTGCAAACACACGAATGCAACCGAAAATCTGAACGTTGTTGATTTATGAGGTGTTAATTGATAATAAAAAAATACCCTGCCAAGATCACTTTTAAATGCTAATGGTACATTAACATCTGATCCTCAAGAAATAAAAGATATCTGGCATAACTACTTTAAGAACTTACTAAACCCCCCTTACCAACAGCAGCCTAATCAAGAGTTAGTTACAATGGCTGATGATTTGGTACAGACACTACAAACTAACAATAATCAGACCCAATGGGAACCGTACTTGAATAGGGAAATCTCCTTAGAAGAAGTCACTGATGCAGTTTACTCTCTAAAAGATAAAAAAGCGGCAGGTCCAGATGGTCTAGGCCCTAGTACACTTAAAAACATTAATACTCTTAAATATCTACATAAACTATTTAATCTCTGTTTTAAGAAATCATTGATACCAGATGAATGGTACTATAGCTCACTGACACCCATATACAAGGGTATTGGAAATAAATATGACACAAATAATTACAGAGGAATAGCAGTACAATCTTGTATTACTAAGTGCTATTGTAAAATCCTGAATAATCGTCTTACAGCATACTTGGATTCTAATGATCTACTATGTGAAGAGCAAGGTGGATTTAGGAAAAATAGAAGCTGTCAAGACCAAATATTTTCTCTTTTTAGCATTATTGAAAATCGAAAGTCAAGGAAAAAAGATACATTTGCTTGTTTTGTTGACTTTAAAAAAGCCTTTGACTCTATACCAAGAGAGAAATTATGGTCAAAATTAAACAATATAGGTATCAATGGCCTTTTTCTCAGTTCTATCCGTAGACTTTATTCTAACACACAATATGCAGTATGTACTGAAAATGGTACCACTGATTGGTTCCAAGTTAATACAGGTGTTAAGCAAGGATGTGTTTTGTCCCCCACTCTATTTAACATTTATATCAATGATCTACCGGTTTCCCTCAGGGAAGTAAATGCCCCAATTAGCTTTGGTAATATAAAGATCGATGCTCTACTATATGCAGATGATTTAGTTATCATAGCAGACTCTCCTAGAATCCTACAGAATAAGTTAAATTCTCTTACCTCTTATTGTAACTTATGGAATTTGTCTATAAACCCTGATAAAACTAAAACAGTGCATTTCAGAAACAATAGAAAACCACTAGACTCAAAAATATTTAAATGCTGTAATGCTTATATTACTTACACTGATAAATACAAGTACCTAGGTGTCATATTTACTGAACACCTTAGTCTGAAGGCTACAATTGAAGCAACCTCCATCTCAGCCAGTAGAGCTGCCAGCCTTTTAATCTGTAAATCTAGGACCTCAGGTAATTTTAACTACAATGTATACAGTAAAATATATGAAAGTCTAATCTTACCAGTCATTAATTATAGCTCCTTTTTATGGGGATTTAAGTCCTATGATCAGGTTAACAAAATACAGTTTAAACTAATTAGAAACTTCTTAGGACTTAATCGGAATGTACCTCTTGACGCTTTAATAGGGGAGATGGGTTGGAAACCTATATCATGTCTGACAAAAATCACATGTATTAAATTTTGGAAAAGACTACACACCCTACATAATAATCGTATCACAAAAGCAGTTTTTATTGAAGCATGTAGATTGGCCGAGCAAGGCACCCATAATTGGGTTAGCTCTGTAAATAATTTGTTTTCTAGCTACTGGCCCCAATACTCCCCCCCTGCAACACTTGATCTTAACTCTATTGTACATCTTACCACCCAAAGTATCTGTGTTAATTATGATTTACTCTGGTATCAAAATATTAATAGAATCCCTTATAACTCCAGTTCTGGTGGTAGATTAAATCTTTACCGTAAGATAAAATTTGCTCCCAAGGTAGATAGTTATATAATGAGATATGACAAAGGCAGGAGACGAGTCATCGCTGGTCTACGTACTGGTTGCCTCCCCCTTGCAGTCGAAGTTGGTCGTTACACCTCCATCCCATTTGATCAGAGGACATGTCAGGTCTGTGCTGGGGGTGAGGTGGAGGACCAAGCACATTTTTTGCTTGATTGTTGTAAACTTAATATTATAAGAAAAGATTTATTTACCTACTGTACCAATCTTAATCCCAATTTTACATGTATGCCTCCCTCCACTAAATTACAATATCTTTTAACCTCAGACAATACAAAAGTCATTAATTTTATTTATAGAATGTATAATCTTAGACAATCCCTTTTATTCCCATCATAATTTATTGTAAACACCCTCACCAATCTTTTTTGTGACTAATAAGCCAAACCTGGCTGGTCAGCTTGTATACTGATAGTCACTTTAATAATAATAATATAATAATAATAATATAAATACATTGAATAGGGCGGCCATGTTTTTTTTCGGCCATCCCTACTTATAGAGTACTACCGTACTCTATGATATATTAATTATTTATATTATTTATATTAGATTATCTTAATATATTGTACGCATTTTTTACCTAACCACGTGATGAACATAGTCAAGCCCATAAATTTTTAGGGGCATTCTTCGGTGAATTTCAAATTGAGTGACCAGGTCACTTATAGCCATGACTCGCCCAATTAAAATAAGGCAGTTTTTGTTTTTCATTGCTATAGTTATACTTATCCTAATGTGTCGATTGTTCCTGCGAAAGGAGATGCCGAAGATGTCAATTGCTTTCGAAAAAGGTCTGGTAGAATACGAAAAAGCTCGTCGGCCTGCAAACACATCTGAATCATATGGTCCTTCAAGCAAATTAAGTAGCCTGGGGTGTAAGGAATTGTGTCATGGAATCCTAAACGGCTCCACCGGATCGATACTTGTACGTCAAGATTTTGTCGAGGAATGCTACCAGCTTGTGTGTTCCTCCAGTGTAAACAGTTCTTTTCGACAAGTTTTGGGGAAAATATACGATTATATTCAATGGGTGCAAGATATTGATAAGTCATTGAAGAACAGAAATACGCCATTCAATTACAGTCAAGTAAAATGGATGCATGTTCAGCGACCTGCTTTTGGAGTAGAAAGAGACATCGGTATTGGCGACATGGTGGCGAACGTTAGATTTGCATTTTTATTATCAATTTTTTCTGGAAGATTCTTCCTTGTTGACTTTTGGCCTCAATGCAACGATACCTTGTTTATTTGGAAGCCAAACGTTATACCTTGGCAAGTCACAGAGGAATTAGATCGTCAACTACAAATAAAAACTCAGAAACATAAAACATTAGAATGCAAAGATGCCTTTACTGAAGAAACTATAATATTAGTTAACATAAACCACCAAATTGGTTTTGACAAACTCGACGGTTATCCAGGTTCGCCATGCATCAGCATAGTAGAAGAGATGTGGCTCTTCAGGCAGATTCCCGAAGAGGACGATCGCACTCACGTCTTTATAACAGCCTTACTTACTCATTTACTAGTTGATTTCACTCAGGCTGACACTCTGTCTTTGAAAGCAAGCACATTTAAAACAAAGCATCACATTACCAGCAAATATGCTACTATGCATGTTCGTACAGGTCTATTTACTAGTGGGAGAAAAGAAAATGATCCACGGTTTACTCCAACTAGAGAATCTTGGAATAAGCAACTACACTGTGCCTTAAGTTATGTGGAGAAAAATGCTATTGCTCTACCTGTAGTATTACTAACTGAGTCTAAAGAGCTGAAGGCATTAGCAAATGAGCAGTTTGGTAGTGCAAAATTTGTGACCTTCAACACAGAGACATACCATACACAAAAGGATGTGGTAGTGAAAAAAGATAAGCAATTTAAAAAATGTGAAGATGACATTATTAATACACTCGTGGAAATTTGGATGATGATTCATTCTGAAGTTTGCCTGTTGGCTAGAAGTACATTTTCCACCTTAGCTACAAATATTGGATTGATACCCTATCAAAAACAGTCGTGTTGTACGAACACTAAATGCTATTCATATCCCCATATGAGATTCTAGCTACATATTATTTATATAAGCACATGCAGATCTGATCTGCATGATGTTGTGCTAAACCATATACATGTATACATGCATATGTGCAAGGTTTTGTTAATTATAGGCTATAGTGCGTGCCAGCATGAATTTTCTTTTCCCTATAAATCATCAATGGAAATTTTCTGATGAACCAAAATATGGATATGCAATGTGCATGTCATTTTCAAATACCTCTGGTCAGAAATTGCATAGAATTAAGAAATTGCATAGATGAAAGAAAGTATCTTCATCCAAAGCTCACTTCAGGCTTTAGTTCCCCCTTTTTACAGAATAGGCATAGCATGTAGGAAAATGGTGTCATCATCATTTAACTCAGGGTATTACCCCTGCCCACTCATGTCCCCTGAGGAGCGCAATGAGCTAATGGGTGGAACTGAAGTTCGCTTGATGGGAACCAGAGTCTCCCCCTAGCCACTCAAGCCATATGGTCGAGCCATTGACAGCTGTTTCGTCCTTATTAGGACTCATCAGTATGGCATACGATGGAAGTTAGAGTGGCTAGTCTGCTAATAAGTACTCCCAGAAGCAAAAAAGCTTGTGGTTTCCTTATCAGTAGATAAGGGATACAGCCAAAAGTGTGGCTGACCACTAATATGGAAAAAATAGGGGAACTTTAAGATCTAAAGCCAATCGTAAAGCATCGATATCATCATCATCATTTAACTCTGGGTATTACCCCTGCCCACTCATGTCCCCTGAGGAGCGCAATGAGCTAATGGGCGGAACCGAAGTTCGCTTGATGGGAACCAGAGTCTCCCCCTAGCCACTCAAGCCATATGGTCGAGCCATTGACAGCTGTTTCGTCCTTATTAGGACTCATCAGTATGGCATACGATGGAAGTTAGAGTGGCTAGTCTGCTAATAAGTACTCCCAGAAGCAAAAAAGCTTGTGATTTCCTTATCAACAGATAAGGGATACAGCCAAAAGTGTGGCTGACCACTAATATGGAAAAAAATAGGGGAACTTTAAGATCTAAAGCCAATCGTAAAGCATCGATATCATCATCATTTAACTCTGGGTATTACCCCTGCCCACTCATGTCCCCTGAGGAGCGCAATGAGCTAATGGACGGAACCGAAGTTCGCTTGATGGGAACCAGAGTCTCCCCCTAGTGGGCAGGGGTAATACCCAGAGTTAAATGATGATGCTTAATCCTCAACTTTCTCATAGCAATTCTCTAAATAAAAACATTCAAAAATGAAGTTAAAAGTAGGGATGGCACTATAACAGTGATTGGCACATCTAGAAAAAGTAACGAAACAAGAAAGTGATCATATGGTAAGGCTAACATTGCAGAAGTGGCATACTGAAACTTAACTATACACATCACTTCTATGTTTGGGTGCATCATGGATATACTAGAAGTAGGGATCGATGCGCCCAAACATAGAAGTGATGTGTATAGTTAAGTTTCAGTATGCCACTTCTGCAATGTTAGCCTTACCATATGATCACTTTCTTGTTTCGTTACTTTTTCTAGATGTGCCAATCACTGTAACTGACTCGGAGTGACGGTGACGGTGAGGGCCGGCGCCTCCGGTGCGGCTGCTACGGCCATGGCCGCACCACTTTTTACACTTCAACTTAAAATTTTAAAATAGCTAGCCACTGTTGCCACAAGGCAGAATAGAATTACTAGACTATATTTTAATTGAAAAGTGTAGTAACTATTCTACCATAAGTCATTAGTAGTGCACTTACGTACGCAGCCAATATATAGGTGCCTATTCCCTTAGGAAATCGAGTTGATCCACGAATCGACACACGTCGCGATTGAAGACAGCCATTTTGGTATGGACACGTGTGGACGTTAAAATGGCCGTTTCCGTTTATATATATTCATGAATTCAGGCCGTTCCACTCTAATTTTGCTTGCTCCGGGCCTGTACAGTCATTGCCATCCCTACTTTTAACTTCATTTTTGAATGTTTTTATTTAACTTGTATTGCTCCTTTTTTCTTATTAACATTTGTTTTGAAAGTTTTCTTGGCGAAAATTTGAAATAAAGTAGCAGAATAGACAATATAATCGAGAGCTCTAAATTAAAAAAATGGCGTCCGAAAAGATCCCAAATTTGTCAAATAAATCTTCTACCGTTCTTTAACATCCAGTTTAGGATATTAAAGGGTCCGTAATCGTTAAGAATACGACTATATATAGGCCCTGCAAAGCGACTAAGTAATTCGATCACGGGGGGCGGCAGTACCACAAATATTTCTAACTCGAGTTACTTATTTATATACAGAGAATTTGAAACTTAATTAAAAATGGCGTTCGAAGAGGCCCTAAATTTGGCACTTTAAAAAGTAACACGCTTCGGATAGAGCGCGTTGAAATCTAGGGTAGCCTATTCCCTAGTTCGGAAACATTCATGACGATTTAGTACTTGTATGTACCTGCGTAAGTTCGCATGTTAGCGCTAGCTCATTTGAAAAAAGAAGAAGAAAAATGAGGAATTTCAGAATTTGGCCTATTTCGGTTTGACCACTTTGCGAAGGTTGTAGAGCATCGAAACATGTTGTGGCGTTTAGAAAAGCATGCAAAAACGACTGCAAACACTCGAATACAAGCAAAAAACCTATCGCTGTTGATTTATTAGGTGTTAATTGATAATACATTGAATAGGGCGGCCATGTTTTTTTTTCCGGCCATCCCTACTTAGAGAGTACTACCGTACTCTCTGATAAGTAATTTAGAATACAATCTTGTAACCACCCAATCAGAACCATATCTTAATATGGAAATTAATATAGAAGAGGTCTCAGTGGTTATCTATTCATTAGATGACAATAAGTCACCTGCCGGTCCAGATGGATTAGGCACAAGCACCATAAAAAATCCTATAGCTATTGAATATCTACATAAATTATATAATTTCTGCTTTAAAAATAATGAGATCCCATCTGACTGGTATCTTAGTTCACTCATTCCCATCTATAAAGGTAATGGAAGCAAACACGATTCAAACAATTATAGAGGAATTGCAATTCAACCTTGTATTGTAAAAGGATTCTGCAAAATTCTAAATAATCGCCTTACAACATACCTTGATTATAATAATATACTATGTGAAGAACAATGTGGATTTAGGAAAAACAGAAGTTGTCAAGACCAGATTTTTACTCTATTCAATATCCTCGAAAATCGTAAATTATACAAAAAAGATACTTATACCTGTTTTGTTGATTTTAAAAAAGCCTTTGATTCCATCCCCAGAGATAAACTATGGCATAAACTAAAAAGAATTGGGGTTAATGGACACTTCCTAAACATCATACAGAGGTTATACTCAAAGACCCAATACTCAGTATACCTAGAGAGTGCCAGCACTGATTGGTTTACAGTCAACTCTGGAGTTAAACAAGGATGCATTCTGTCACCTACTTTGTTTAATATTTCTATCAATGACTTAGTAGACTATCTTAAATCATCCACTGCTGGTTCCCTTAATGCTGGTAAGGTAAATCTAGACTGTCTATTATATGCTGATGATTTAGTTATCATAGCGGATTGCCCAAATACCTTACAGGAGAAGTTACACTGTCTCACCCAATTCTGTGACGATTGGTCTCTCTCGATTAACCCTCAAAAAACTAAAATTGTACATTTTAGAAATAACAGGAAACGGTTAGACCCAACTAGATTCACTTGCTGTAACTCTGTAATCTCATATGCAACCAATTATAAATATCTGGGAATAATATTCAATGAACACCTTAGCTGGAAAAGTGCTATTGAAGCCATATCTACATCCATCAGTAGAGCGGCTAGTCTTATAATTTGTAAGTATAGATCTTGTGGAGGATTTAACTATAAGATTTATTCAAGATTATATACGAATGTCTAATTTTACCGATAATTAACTATAGTTCATTTTTATGGGGTTTTAAATCTTACCCTGAAATAAATGAAATCCAATATAAACTAATAAGAAACTTTCTTGCACTAAATAAGAATACAGCCTTAAGCTTGGAGGCACTGATTGGAGAAATGGGATGGAAACCTATTTCTTTCACAACAGAAATTTCCTGTATTAAGTTTTGGAAACACCTTTGTCAATTACCTGATTTTAGGATTACTAGGCTAATTTTTAATGAAAGCTGCAGACTAGCAGATGATGGTCTATAAAACTGGGTACATTCAATAAGGAAACTTCTAACTACTAACCTAATGACCTTCCACCCATAACCCATGATCTTAACTCAATCATTAATCTATTCAGTGAATATACTAGTATGTTATATGAAGAGAGATGGCTTCATAATATAAATAATATCCCCAGAAATTCTAACTCCGGAGGCAGATTAAGTATTTACCGTACCATTAAATTTAGACCCATTGTAGAATTAACCATATGTAATTACTTGTGATAGTGGTAGAAGAAGAATTATGGCTGGTCTGCGTACTGGTTGTCTTCCCCTGGCTGTGGAAGTTGGTCGTTACACCTCCACACCATTAGGGCAAAGGCTCTGCCAAGTATGCAGAGGGGTCTGGTTGAGGATCAAGCTCATTTTCTATTGTACTGCCCCTGTCTGAACATTATCAGATCCAATTTATTTGTTTATTGTAATCAAATTAACTCTAAATTTATCTCCATGTCACCATTCAATAAACTACATTTTCTTTTAAATACAAACAATAAAGAATCACCCACTTTTTATTTAAGATGTATGAACTCAGACAATCCCTGTTATTCACCATTTAATCACCCTCCACTAACTTCTGTGACTATTTTGGCTGGTCAGTTTTCTGATTGTCACTCTAATAATCATTATTATTATTATTATTATTATACCAAAATTGTAATGAATATATACTTACTCCTTTCATTACTTCTTGTCAACAACATGCCTGAACATATATATGAGTATGATTATTGAAACATGATGCCACAAGATCAGTCATGTACAATCTCTTTGAAAGGCCAAAAATTTCATCCCAGATCACCTAAACATATTTAGCTTCAATAATAGAATAAGGATTTCTTCTAACTGCGTCGAACTTATCTTTGGAAAGGATCATCTTTCGAAGAAGACCCCCAGGGTCGAAACGTTTGGCAGAAAGAAGAATCAAAAAACTGCATTTCTAGACGCTCCCAAAGTTGAAAGATGAGCCTTTCCAAAGATATTTAGTTTCATTTATATAAGAAACTGCATTCCTATACAGATGCATGTATATGTTTTTACTACGTATACATGTATTATATTCTAAAAGTGAAATTTTTGTACATGTTGTAATATAATATTATTATAAGCACATTATTTACTGTTCAACGTTTCATTATACATGACTAAAATTGTGAAAATGAATTCAAAGACTTGCAATTTTGATTTAAATTAAATGCATAACAATAATAAAATGCATTTTATGTGTACATTAGTTGCTTGAGTATCACCTATTCATATTATTAATGCAATTCTTGGTTGAAGAAACTTCTACATGTATAAATAGATTGACTGTCTTTGATAAAGAAAGGATAGTACTGCCATGCTCTTTTTGGGGGGTAGAATTAAGGCCCGCCCCCTATCATATTGAGTATTTAAGAAGCTAGGAATACAAACATCTAGACTTCTCTTTTTACAATAATGTATATATACATAACATTTGTAGGGAAGTACATATATAGATTTTTATATATATATATTAGAAGGGATTGGATTAGACTGCATGCTTTATTAGATTCCATTTGCTACAACAATATAGGATTGCGGATTAACTGGACTGATATTTAATCTGAATATAGGCCATTACTTCATTTTAAAGTTAGCTTAAATAAAATTAACATGTACGTAAGCAATGGATACCGAAATCACGTATGAATATGTGTGTATTTGAAGTTTTAGCATTCTCTCTGTTAGGGATATCAGGCTCTGATATGAAACATATCATGACCTGATATATATGCATATATATCATAAGCTGATATTAAAACATATCATAAGCTGATATGAAATTAAAATATATCATAAGCTGATATGAAAACATATCAGGACCTGATATTAAAACATATCATAAGCTGATATGAAAACATAGAACTTAGAAGAAGTGAAGTACCTTTTGGCTTTTGATTACAATTTGGAAGACATTGCTAATTTATTAAATGTTAGCAGATCAACACTCTATTTAATAAATTAGCAATGTCTTCCAAATTGTAATCAAAAGCCAAAAGGTACTTCACTTCTTCTAAGTGCAACTCTTTAGTAGGACGGCCTGCCATTTTATCACAACATGTGCAAAGCAAAGCAGGTGGTACAGAGCATGCTCAGAGTGATTGCAGCAAGTGATATTGCATTAATAATTAATTAGGGGTTCATCCAAGAAGTTCATATCAGCTTATGATATGTTTTAATATCAGGTCCTGATATGTTTTCATAATATATATTTTAATTTCATATCAGCTTATGATATGTTTCATATCAGAGCCTGATATCCCTAACAGAGAGAATGCTACATTTTGACACGTTTGGCACCCCATATATTTTGGGGTTTGATTTTGTATTGATTTTTATCAATGTGCATGCATGAACTAAACCCTCAAAATTAATTAGATTAAGCAAACCACTTTACAAAAATAGAGTTGATATATGTTTAATTGTTCTAAACACACACTACAGTAGAAAACTATACTACAAATTCAAATTTAGCTTTGTAAAGCTAGAGATCATCTTCAAGCTTTGCAAGATGATTTATGCAAGCTATTGTGTCCTCAATTAGATGGGTCTCCTTAAATCCCAGTCTTCTTAAGTTGGAAATATCTATTTTGCAATCGGCAGCATCTGAATGTTCTCCTTTGCTACCCCGGGCTTGACAATAAAGACCAAAAGCAATTTCATTTATCCCTTCTAGACCAATTTTGGCACATAGCTTCGGGAGAAGCACATGGGCGGAACATCTCATCCCACTTCCAAGGTTAGTTGGACAGCAGGTAATCATTCCTAACACTTCATCATGCGCGAATACTTCATGATCAGCCTTTAGTTTTTGAACTGCCTCCTCAATAGCTAAGACACCTTGACCAAGGCGACCAAAACATTTCTTTATATCAGAGCTTTTATCCATAGATATGATCCTGAGATGATCACCCTCATTCACCCATACCAATAACTCCTTGGACTTTGCCATGAAAATACCTCTACCATGTGGCCAGTGCTCATGATATCCAGATGCTGCCTGGAACTTGTCTTTACCTTTAAAAAGGTAATGATCATCAATTAACTTCTGAGTTTCCTCTTTAGTCATAGCTGAAATGCTGAAGTAATCACCAGCAAGGTCTCCCTCAAGAGTATCAAACACTGCCTTCATAACACTCTCTATGCCCAGCCTACTTTCTTTTGTTCCTGCCGGATTGAAAGGGAACATAGCAAGATTTCTGGCAATACGTACTCGTGTGGACACAATCTTTTGCTTAGCTGTGGGAGTAAAATTCATTGAGATATTTGAGGCATCCAGGTCTGGATTAGGATGTCTATCCCTATTAATTTTAAATTCTTTATGGTAGGACTCGATAATTGGATAGAACAGCTCTTTGAATGTATGATAAGATTCCAAATCTCCAGCATGACAGCCAGTGGAAGATGATGCATAGCGTGTGCCAGTGTTAATGGCTCGTGCTATTGTCCACCCACTAAGGGTTGTTCTGTTGCGTAATTTTTCAAAGAGGTCAGGTGTCATCGTTTGTGCCATCAGGGAGATATGTTCGCCAGCAGCTGCATTTTCCTTTTGCTTCATTAATGCTTTTGGCCACTTGTTTTCAGAAAGATCGTCATCCAATATAGTCTCATACTGAAAACTGGTTTGGGATGTTGACATACTTGTGGGAAGTACTAATTAAGGCTACATATATAAACAATACATACATAACAATTAGGTTATTATGTACTGTGTACATATATATACAAATTCGAAGTCATGCATGCATGCATGAAATGAATACAAACACACTACTTCTTTTTTAGTACATATAATAACTGGCCATGATAACCTGACTTATTGAGCGCTATATAGCAACATTTATTGAATCAATTAGCTGGATGTTTTGACCTGAGGTCAGTTGACAAAATGAGCAGGTAGGAAGACCACTAGTTAACATAGGGAAACTTTTTGACATAGATAGATGAGTGATGTATTTGCACTGCTTATACGTATATTTCAGGAATGTAAAATCATTCCCTGCATGGTCCATGTTCATGTAGGGTGTTGATCGGATGAGCATGGCTTCCTTGATCTTTCCTTCTTCCATTAGATATTGGCAGAAATTGTATACATTACTAATCTATATCCATGTCAGCACCTCCCTTTATATAACTAATTTTCCTCCCTGTTCATAGTTTTCCGCTAATGAAGACCTTTGGGTTAAAATGTCTATAATTGATTGATTCAATAAATGATCATGATGCTCATGCAATAAGTCAGGTTATCCCATAAGGCCATATAAATTTGATTTACAGTTTTACGTCCAGTGATTTTGAAAATAGCATGCGGGAGGTAGGTCATTTTTCATTATTCATAAAATTCAAGCAACTATCATTTGTACAAAATGCACTAGTATTGGAATTTTGATATTCAATAATATTAAAGGAACATGTATATAGCAAGTTGTACAGCAATCAGTCATGAAAAACTGCAATGGATCCCGGAGTTTGAATATTGGAACACAATAAATAACAAGTTGTACAAACATACAAAGTTTAACACACTATTTGATATTAAGGCATGACCATATAATGAAAAATGAAATTTCGACAGCTAGTGCAGACTCAAAAGCATGCATACAGGTGGGGACAGTAAACTGGGAATCAAATTTGCCTGGCCTAATGAACAAAACAAAAACCTCTATAACTTCAATATATGTGGCATAATCTTCGAATTCTGTAAATAAAGCTTATATCAGTATCCTCAATCAACAGCTACATAAAACATTATCACCGAACAAAAATAATCGCGTCGGTGATATATACGTACAGTAATTTAACACTATATAGCCGGCTAACTATATAAATGCCAATCGCGTATATATGTATAGGCTAAATGTCGTTTCCCTGTTCGTTTATAGAACTAAAGTTTTATACCTGTGAGGGAATCAGGCCATATACACGGAATATCAATTATTGAAGTGTTATTTGGGCCTAGGACACAGTTTATCATGGGTTGAGCATTAAATCCGAGCAAGGCAAGTAAGTTATATAGGGGTGCAAAATTTATAACAAATTTCAAGAAAAATTTCGCTATAAAGTATTATGTATATCTATAGCTTACACGAAGTTATATAGATAATTTGACATGTATATATATACCTATATATTCTTCTGACAAACTATATATATATTTACCCTATTGTCGGATTACTGCATGAAATGTCCACACATGCATCATATATAACGTATTGATAGATATAGTTCCAAAAATACTTTTTATTTATTTATCAAGACTAACTTATTAAAAAGATTTGTCAAATTTCAGGGATTTCGAAAATTTTCCTCAAGTGTTTCAACTCTTCTGAGTATAGCTCTGATATGTCCTTAGAAGATGACGGTCTTTCAAGGACCCTAAAGTAGTTTCGCGAATACGTACCGTATACCCCTTATTATCGATTCTTATATACACACGAATGTTCATGAGACCGCCCCTCCTGTTAATGAAAGGTAGTTCTCTAAATTGTATTATTATTTTCAATATGCTAATATGCATATGTAGGTGTGTCGCGATCGCTGGCATGAAAGAAACTATTAACGCTATTATATTATTACACAATTGCAATCTAGCTGGTTAGAGTCTACATAGAGTGCTCATAGAGCACAAACCCCGCCCAACATGCAGGCGTGAAAGTGTAGATGAACTTAAAGTCATGCATGTATTAAGTGCAGACGTGTATACACAGATACCAAGCTGTTACTTCCTATTGTCCTCTTAAGCTTCTCGATATCGCGTAGAAATGCAAGGAATGCTTTTACCCTGCCTACTACGAAAACAAAACAGGAACGCATCCACAATCACATCGATTTCCATCGTGAAAGAGTCGCAAATCGATCCAGGTCGCCAGCAACACCAGTTTGCATATGCATGACACCATCAGTGCTCTGTCAAAAAGCTAAAATTTCCACAGTATAGCTATATATATTGCTCCATCATGCTTCCCTCCAATACCAAATTTGTTTCTCTATTCGAAAATACTGATTAGTGGTGCTTCTACAAATCTATCAGTACAAACTGATGACTGATGATTAAAGACCCGTGGACATCCCATTTCCTGTGGGAGGGCCATCTTAACCAATTGGCTACTGACCACAATCAAGTACAGGAGAACTTGGTAAATCTCTGATTTTACAGTTGTAATTGACCTGACAGCTGATTAAATATTTTAACTGTATATGTATGCATATGATACTTGTAAGGGAGAAAAATTGAACATCGTGAAAATATTATTCATTAGGATCATATTCAATAACAGTACTAGTGTCATAACAGGTCTTATATATTGAAGCTGAAATATAAAGCCTTTTATATATATAAATGTTGTTATTGAAATGTGGTTTGGTGAGTGTCATGGAATAAACTAATTATAACTGACAGTGTATAAGTTAATTTTGTTTCTATTTCAGTTTTCCCTCTAAATGGGAATGATGTGTGATATATTGGATGACACACACGCAGTATAGCATATATGTTTGACAATTTTAATGTATATAGTCACAGTACAATTTAAATGTAACTGCATGTTATATATTAAAAACAGGGACCAGATAATCAAACAAAAACTTAATATTCTCATATCTATGATCCATTAATTTCCTGGCTATATAGGTATGAAGTTGCTGCTTATGAATATAGGATGGCATGCATATAGTATGCGCGCATGCAGTTGATGTGTTTGGTGTATGGATTGGGATGCATATATATGTACACAGTATAGGCCCCACTTAATATTTTCACTGTTAAAAATTTGGGGTGAGGCTCACACCAAATGACACTCACACCTATGGTGTGAATATTCACACCATCCATTTGGTGTGAGGGTCACACTGTAATATCATGGTCAAGCTGTCAATTTAGTGTGAGGATCACACCCTTTCATCTTATTCACCCATCCTAAGTGATGAACTCACTGGTATTGGGCGAAACAAGTCACTAACAGAATTGGGTGGCTAGCCAAGATGTTCAATGTATGTGCAATGTATTACTTGTGATTAGTACACAGTGACTATTACAACTATTCGTCTTAACGTATGTACGTATGTGTCATTTCAGTCTTTAGAATGTGAATGTTTCTTTCCAATACTGAATCTAACAATCCAAAATAATGGACTGGTTTTGTGCTGAAAAGAAATAATTACATTCAAGGGCAAATCCACATACATTTACATGTTAGTAAAGTGGCACTGCCACCTGGCCTGTTACCAATTAATGGGCGCCCCATCTTCAAATGAACACAGTTTAAAGTACATGCAGATTTTAAATCCTAGATGTTAAGTTTGATAGTTTTCCTATTCATGTGTGCACATGAAGGGCTTCAAAAATAGAACAGTAATCTAAACTATATAGCTAACTATAGTTAATGGGTATAGCATTGATGATTAAATGGTTTTTGTCATATACACTTACATGGCTTCTCTGTTTAAACAGTTGTGGTTTAGAAATATGTGATATTAATTGCATGCAAAAATAAGAAATGATGCAACTGATTAATCAAGGGGTCAGAAGTTTGCTTATAGCAGGCCAATTCCCTCTCATGCATCATCTGAATTGATATGGCTTCACAGACAAAATCATTTTACATTTACATTACCATGTTAAATTGGGTGAGGAGACATTAAATGATGAAAAAGCACAAAAGGTACAGAAACAAGAAAGGGATGTTACACAGTGATTCTGAAGCATTAGCTATTCATGAATCCTACAAGCAAGGGTGTTGTATGATTCATGCATAAGCTAATGCTTCACTGTGTAACATCCCTTTCTTGTTTCTGTACGTTTTGTGCCATCCCTACATCTTCACTATTTTAGTAGAAATTTTTAACAATTCTATATATTATATTTACAGTATGTAGACATTCATCATAAATCACTCATTCATTCTCGTTAATTTTTGGCCCAATTAATTAAATAATAAAAGGTTTTATAATGCACGCACCCTCCCTGGCCTGGGTCCTTGAACTGAACTCTGTTTAATACCCTGCCAGTGACTTGTAACCCCAACATGGGTTTGGCTATTCCTATTATTATATCCTTATACTGTCACATTAAAAATAATTATAGGTATACGTAAACATTATGACAACCAAAATTATCTGAATGTATATATTTATTATTTACACACTATACTGGAGTTACTTATACACCTATAGAGGATATATACGTATTGCATGCAAGGCTATGAATGATCAATTTATTGCGCATGTATTATGTATGTGTATGCATGTGTAGGCATATAACTTGAACCGTACAAGCATGCCTATATATGTAAGAAAAAGCCTTCTTCATTAACCATCAAGTATATATATACTGATGATGGTTGCCATCAAAATGCCCCTGCCACTGACACAAGAGGCCATTATATAATTATAAAGAATGAAAACCAACTAAAATTCTGGCCATATATTACTACAACATCATAGTTAAATGTGATAGAAAATGGATCAGAAATTGAGTTGACTGAACAGCAACCATTTTTTCAGTCATTTTGAAGAAACCATAGTTACTATAAAAATATAGGGTTATACATTTAAGTATTATATATATGTTGTACATGTATATATAGGACTGTTTACATTGCTATACCCATATGCATACAAGGTACGTTTATAGGCAAATATTATACACACGTATATACCCCCATCAAGACTTAGTCCATAATTGCATATTAAGCAGAAATATAATAGATGTATAGATATGCAATATACTTCATCAATGTATAAAATAGCTAGACTGGTCAGCACGAAGTGTTGTGTATAATGCCACATATTATAGCACATTTAAAAAATTTCAATTCGTCCCAAGTGTACCACATATATTAGGTCTATAGGTTTAAAATAGATTCTGAATCTATTACCTCATGTATTTATACAATACACCACGTGTGCACTGCTGTCACTTAGTTTATGTATCCAGTTTACTCAGTTTTATATAAAAGCAGTTCACGTTCCTTGAGCTCCTTACTCAACTCAGGCTCTAGCTATAGCCAAGCTCCTTCTGATAGTCATGCAACCCTTTTAATGCGGCTTATGTATAACCCCCTGTGGTTGAGTTAACATTGTCTTTACTGATTTCAGTTTTATAAAGTCCAATTACTGTACGTATATATATTTTATGAGGTTCAATTCTGTCAGCTAGGATTTGATAAGGATTGTATATAGGAATTCCTAATTATATATTTAAATCACACTGCATGCATGTAGCCTCAAGCTTATATATTAAATAAATTTATTATTAGGATCATTCATTGCTGCATGATGAAGACCTCCGGTTGAAGCATTCAATTTCTCTTTATACTTGTTTGCTGGTGTTCATGTAACTATTTCGACTTCAATCCTATGTATATTCAGCTTATATACAATGTAAAATCTGTCAGTGATTACCTATATATACATGAATAGAGTGATCATCTCCAATTGTGGTCAGGCCAAATTCAGCTGGCCAATTCCAAACTGATTGCATTAGACAGGTTTTGCTGTATAATATTATTAGTTGAGGTATGGTGCAACTAGTGTTGCACAGATATACATACATACATACTATAGTTATCTTAGTATATGTATACATAGATGTTCTATACTTATACCAAAGGATGAAAAAGTGAAGGTCAAATTTTTTTAATAAGAAATACAAAATATGTATACAAGAATGGTTGTATAATATATATGTCAGTGGAAGTATAAAATCTATAAAATCTGTGTTGATATAAAGGTAAGGGTTAATTCTATAATTACACAAGTTAGTGGTATAGTGGTATACTATCAAAAGTTAAAACCAGTGTCCTTAGCATTCCAAAAGCAGCATCTTATTCTCTTGAATATCTGATCCCTGATCTCTCCTAGTACAAACCAGAGCATATATACTACTCCAGCTACAATAATCAAGACAATACAGACTCCTGCAGATTGGCCCGGATTGGTACTGAAGTCGACAATGCTGTATATGTACCTCATTTCATTGATAGGATTTTGGCCGCCAGCCCCCCAAAATATTGCCATAAAAATGACATAAGCTACTCCATACAACATTGGATACAAAAAGTGAAAGAAGAGTAATGGAATTCTATTGATCCACAGATCAATAAATACCAAAAGCAGATTAACCCCATGAAGATGAACCGTAGCGGCATCAATTGTCCGGCTACTATCATATTCAAAACCCCAGTACACAATAACCATCAAAACAGGGGCTGTTATTGCAACTGTATGGATACCCCAGACTATCTTGATGAACCAAGGTATCTTATCCTGTCTGTAGTATTCCACTTGAGTCATATTGCTATTGACTGATGGAAGAGCATGCTTCAGCTTGTCCTTGAAGAACATTGCAATAACTGTATATATCAGAGTCAATATGGACCAAAGTAGCGAATCCAGGGTTAATACAATGTAGGACCAGATGCTGATGTAGATGGGATAACGAGAACCATAGGTGTTCTGAACAGCATCGACAATCAGCCAAGCAAGGATGTACAAAGAGAATGACAGTCTGTAGATAGCATACAATGGCTGGGGCAACCACTATATAAAGAATAAGAAACATATGATAAAGAGTACAGAGATGTATACATACAGTTTGCATAGATGTACAAATAGAATACAGAGAGGAGAATCAGCAAACATTCAACATCCATATTTAATCAAATTTGTGGCCACTGTAGGCAAGTTACTTCCCCTATAAGGTTACAGGTCTTTTACTATACTATACATGACTACCAAAGCTACATATAAAATGGAACCTCACTCAAAGACCAATTCAGAAGAAAGACTACACATTCAGTGAGCAGACACAAAATTGTTCAACTACAACTGAAATTCAACTATCTATTTCAAAAATTGGACCACATCAAAAACTAAGTTCATATTTATTAGTATACTAGTTTTAGAGGTGCATGATCTTAATACAGTGTCACCTTGATAATCTACCACAATTGGTTCAAGGAAAATATGGCAGATTAGTGGGGTTGGTGGATTAGTGAGGTTAGCATACTACTTTGTTCAAAGATATTAATTGTGACTGTCTGTGCGAAAAAGTGCATTTTCACACTATAGGTGATATGTTTCAGTACGGGGTTTTAAAAACTTTGTGGCAAAATAATCAAACTGCAGTTTTCATTTAATATCATTAAGTATTCTTTACTCTAACCTTTCCCAATGTTGCCATTGTTATTTCAATCCTCTTTGTGCAATAAATACCATCTTCATAAATAGAAGCTACCAGAAATATGCCATTTTGTTCACTATACGTTTATTTTCAATTAAAACGTCAGTATGATTGGTGGATTATTTGGTGTAAATTACATATTAAGTAGACAATTTGTCAGTTAAACAGCCTGGCGGAGGCGGAATTGTGAGGTGGTGGAATATGTATATATTTTTTCTGTACAAATGCATTTGTTCAGTAGAATTATAGGTGGATTGGTGAGGTTGGCGGATTATCGAGGTGACACTGTAGTAGGTGTTAGTTACACAAAGATTAGTATTGACAACAAAGCCTGTGAATTCTCCATTAATGACACTAACTCAAAACTAATCCATAAAAGATTATTACCTGAACCCTATTATAAGCTGAACTATCTGAAGGAATTGACACTAAAAAAGGAAGCCAGATAACTTAGTTACCATGTAATTACAGTACATATAATGCATAATACACATATATTATTGTACTGTTATGGTTTACACATACTGCTGAAGTTCATACTGAGCATTGGGTAACATTGATAAAGAATCTGTATGGATAATATACGTATATCTCATAGTATTAACATTTCATTTATTAAAGGTATAGTAGCTGAGTAACCTAGCTGGTACAGACATATGACTGTATGAAGTGGTAGCATGTACCTATGGTAAATAGCCAGTTAACAATTTAAAATGTTTTGCTTTCAAAAAATATCTATATCTGCATTTTAATAGGACTTCTTTATTCTTTATGACCTAACTTCCTAGTATCCTTATAGTGTATATATAACACTTCCTCAATGAGGCTTCATGTCAACTAATTTATCTATAACATTTTTAAAAGCTGACTTTAGGAAAGATCCATATTTGTTAAAAATTAACAAACTCTGGCAAGGTTAGAATTATTGGAATAAAGATTTCAGGTAATTTGCATACATATTGAAATAAGTGGGTGTAGATATACGTCAAGTGATAGCTACACTGTAATTATACTGTTTCAGAAGAATAACATACACAGGTTAAATTCTAGGGCTAATTAATTTGGTAAAGGTATAATGCTAATATTTCTATCATACTGCAATGATTGAAATTTAAGTTAGAGCACATGTGCAGTCAGCATAATTCCTATTCAACATTAATAGTCAATGTAATTATCGTATGTCCATTATTTACACATATCTTATGAATACATACGTACGTACACATACGTACATCTATTTGCTAAATTTAGAGAATATGTCATTACTACCTGGCAACTTGAAAGCACACACTATGGAATGCATTATTAAAATATATTCTATGGACATTTAAAAATGAAATTGTAACAAACATACATCAACAGTTGCTGTTATCCTATTTCAACAATCCAATCATCAGAAGTTTCTAGTTTGATAAATCTCTTGTTTATCTAAAGACATGAAAACAAGCCCAAAAGATATCTCTGGCATGTAAAGCTACACTGTTCTATGAAAAGTGGTTTCAGAATAGCTCCATTTCACACCACTGTTTACATACGTACAGTCTGTTCACTAAATGCTGTATAATCACAAATTCATCAGGGTTTTGAATTTTCATGTAATTTACAGATTCATTGAAATTAGAAGAAAAGTAACCATGTTAATGTTTATGGTACCCTACAAAGTGTAGTGACTCCTAGGTTAATACCACCACACCCAAGCTCATGCATTACGGTTAGTCAGTGAACTCTAGAGAGAGAGTATAGACTGCAAAATGCAGCATGTAATACAGCAGGTTTGGCGTACACCCTGAGAGGAAGCTAAGTATATACATATGTACAGTACATTTATGTGTATACACATAAATGAGATACACATACAGTGGTGACAAAGTGTAGTAAAATTCCTACATGCAACAAGTGTGGAACGTGCCATCTCAGTCACAACCAACTATAATGTATGTGTTGTCCTATTTCCCACACAACTTTATGTGGCTTAGCTGTGAAATCATAACTAATTAATAGTTTTAATGTGGTATTCCTGTATAGACCTAAAGTTATGTTACATGGCAGTAACTCAATACTGCCCCCTATTTCACCTCCTCCAGTGAAGTCAAACAGTAGCTTCAAGTCAGCACACTATGGACATGAAACACTATTACACTCAGTTTGAAAATTCTGGATAGCTACTATGACTAGCATGTTCAAGCCATAGCTATCTTGGGATGGGAACTATAGATACATACATTTGGTAGGCACAGCCTTAGCGTTGAAGGAAGCAGGGTATGAGACACCACAACAGGAATGCTTTTATCTCCGTATTATCAGTGTGAAGTCACATCAAAAGAAAGAGTGACAAAGCACACATAAAACTGAAGTAAGAATCAACTATACTTTCTTAGAATATAACAATTGTAACGTATCTACATGATATATTGATGTGCTATATAGGGAGTGTTTAAAGTAGAGGAGAAAACACTCAATTTCCTTAATTCCAGCAAAACTATTTCAGGCTTACATTTAATAAATGAAATACCATATCAAAGTAACATCTAACACTTCATAGACATACAACAGTAGAGAAATGCAATCATAAATATGACAATATTTATACTTCATAGGAGTCAATAATATCTATCAGAGAGTGCGTTACAGTTCACATCTGTAACATGCAACTGAGGGAGATGTATCATAAATTCACCAGCACCAAATGAAGGCAGTTGCCACAGCAACATAATAGTACACCATTTTCTTGTCAACCCATGTACATTACAGTCGTCCTACTGATGGTACAGTTCAGGAGTAACAAATAGGGAAGTAACATTTGGATTCATGGAAATGAGGAATGCATCACCAATTAAATGACACGAGTCTAAAGTATACATAACAAAGGCTGACCAATAATATACTACTTCTGTTGGCAGAGTAATGCAGAGGGGGTGGAAACGGAGAAGGAGGGAGTAAAGAAAGTGACTGTTTTTGTACGTACGCACGACTTAGACTAATTGGAAAGCTAAATTATTTGGAGGTAAGTGAATAAACCACAAACATACGTATCACCTATTACCGAGGAATGGGGAGGAGAGGATATTGCATGGAGAGGAGGGAGTAGGCATTAATAACATTTAAACACTTTTACGTTACAATGAATACTTGTAGAGAGACTAACAGCATGTGCATACAAGTAGCAGTCGTATTACAAGGTGAAACTGAATGAGTTATTACAATGCACTAACTCGATAGGGTATACACTGACTAAAAATTTTAACATATATTAAAAATTGTAGCTGCCCAAAAATAAAATTAACAGTGACCATTACTCATTTCACTTACCGAGGTAGTAAAGGCACGGATGTCGTGATAGAAGAAATAGAAGCGCCTCACGCGGCACTGCTCTCGGAGTGGGATGGCCGTATTAGTAGGAGGATTGAAGCTCTTCCACTCATCGTTATTTGCCATATCGATTCGTGCTGATTTGCAGATCTCCTGTAAAATGGGATGATAAATACATACGCCCTATCCGGTTGTTAAGATCCCAAATATGGAAAGACCAACCATTCGAAAATAAAATGGCGGTGAGTGGATTAAAAGCTAATTCAACGAATTGTACAGATTTATTGCCTCAGAGAGGGTGATGATTTATATACTGGTCAATTTCTCTAGTGAAAAGCTGTTATTTTGACATTTTCTCATTCAGTACATCATGAGGCAGTTTATTTTATTTCTATTTGTTATTACTATTAATTGGTGTAGTATTTACAATTCAAATAAGACAATAGAAAGGCACGCGAAATGACCCAGCTTGTTATTTGTCACGTGCATAATCATGTGTTATTGCTACCTATCACTCGATTGATCTACTCAGTTTTCCCTCCAATAGGATGTGGTAAAGCATTCTGTACACACGCTTGTGTTTCGGTCACTGAAGAGGACACACGACATATTTATATCAGAGGAGGGCCAACCAGTACCAGAGGACGAAGAGAGGTCCTTGTCTTATGTGATTGTCATGTTGTGAATGAGATCTTATGGGTAGCATCCATTTTTGATTACCTTGTATGTTAGGACTGTGGGTAGATCTCTAATACTGGTATGGACTTGGCTGATATGAGTAATATATTCTTGGTCTCCATTTTCATGTAACCTCATTTTACTGGTATATACATACATACATAACTATATTGTCATCATTAAACTCTGGATATTACCCCTTCCCACTCATGTCTCCTGAGGAGCACAATGAGCTAATGGGAGGACCCAAAGTTTGCTCGATGGGAACCAGAGTGTCCCCCCACATAACTAGCCCGATTACTACTTTTCTAGGAGCTTAATCTTCAATCCTCAAGTACAGACTTTTGGTGTAAAGCTACATGAAAACCATTGTTGTTATTGTTCATTAATTCCTGCTATGTCATTGTTCCCAAGATTGTTAAGTCTAATACACAAATTGTCTCAACCAATAATGTCTTTTCTACAACATGCTTCTTATATAAAAAATTGGCATTATTGCTACCAATATTGTTTGTATATGGTATATATTATTCACATTACATTTTATCAATGACCGGTTAAGCAATTGTAAAGAATTCAAAAAGAGACAATAGTTGATTAATGTAGAACACCTCTTTCCTAGACTTGTGATTAATATGAATATTAGGATGAGGAAGCACACTTGAATGAATTACATAAAAACACAATTTCTTAGACTTCCTGTTCAGGTAACCCTATAGAGCTTTGAATGAGAATACAGTCTGATCTTTTCTTCACTCAGTCAATGATATATATATATATATATACCAATGTGTCATTTATGAAAATATTTCTAAAGACAACAATTGTAAAATTACATTGCATGTACGTAGGAATATAGTGCATTTTAAATTGAAACTGGTATTCAATCCTTACACTGATATGGACTCAGTGCAAAAGAAAAAGGATTTTTATCTCCAAAACTCCCAATAATAATTTAAGATGCATACTGTGTATCCAAAGTCAAATGTGAAGGTAACAGATTGCGATTTATCCAAATGTCAGGTAAAACATTGTGGTTAAAAATGTGAGATGAAGGTTAAGGTGTATAGACTAGTACCGAGTAATCAAATGAATACATGTCAAAAGATGTGGATGTAGGCGAAACTCACAATCTTTCTTTAGGCACATGCATTCAATTCCTGATAGAAGGTATTTTAAATGTTTCATGTACCACAGTATAGTATATATGCACTCTACAAAGTTAGCAATGAAACTGTTATCACATTTAGTTGATTGAGGTACCACTACATAAGCTTCCATTCTGTCTTGTATGAGATGCTTGCTATGTGAATTTTAAAAGTTCATAAGCTCCACAGTATGAAACATATTTTGTCTGGGATTTTGTAGTCTGAAGCAGAAGATTGCTTGTAAGGTTCGTGATGAATATGAGCCAGTGAAGAACATGGCTGCCCCTAATGAAAGAGTGGCTAGAATGACAGGACAGCCTCTAGCCAAAACCACAGGTATGTACCTACAGTATGTACATATGTAATGATTGTGTAGTTAGCAGCAATAATGATAAAGGTAGTGGTTAAAGATGAAAGTGGGCAGCACCAAATGGACTTATTATATCGGAGATGTGGAAAGTACCCCTCTCTGAAATCTTGGTAGTATTTAGTTCCTTTTCGCCTATCAGTCGTTAAGACGCTTACTCTCTTACATTTGAGTGTACATACGTTTGTAAGTGTGCCCTCAAATGTAATGTAAATATACGTAGTTGTGCTTCTAAATTCTTTGTGGTGCATCCTTCATGGCATGATGGAAAGCTGCCCTTTTGAAAGATTAAATATTACGAAAAATCTAATACACCATTTTCCTACATGCTATATCTACTCTTTCAAAAAGGGTTGATAGGGACCTAAACCTGGAGAGAGCTTTGGATGGGCTAGACAGCTGTTTCTGGGAATTCCACCCTTCATCAGTGACCCTGGGAGTCTTTATCCTCTTTTTGATCTTGATCTCTCCTGAATCCTTGTTTTGTATTCAGTTTGTAATTATTTATTCATTGTCTAACTTCTACATGTACAGCTGCTGTACATTATCTGAGTGTACCTCAGTTAATAGGACTGACTGTTTGTTGCCCACCACAGATGGAGGAATGCCAACCTCAAACATCAAAGTGGCTGGTCCGCATGACTATCCCCTGGCCCCAGGGGTCACCTTGTCCCCCAGCACCAAAGCACGCTCCCAAGTACCCTCAGAGGATGCAGTGCGAAAGGTCATCAGCGAAATGCAGACACCTCCAGTGTGAGTTTAGAATTATACTGTTGGAATTTTATGTTAAAGGTTAGAATCATATTGAAATTTCTACAAGTCTTGAGGTCTTGGAAATACTTCAGGTTTAAGTTTGCTCGCAGTTTGCTGTGTCCTGTGTCTACTATATGCGTATGTGCGTACGTACGTACGTACATATTCTGGCATATGATTGGAGTAGGTGCATGTATGAGTGTATAGTATAGTGACACAATAATGTTGGTGGAAACATAGTAGGTTACATTTACAGTAATTTTTTTTTATAATTCTTGTTTATAGTCATTAAATGTAGCTGCTAGTTATATTGGTAGTCAATGATGTCCTTTGGAAGTGATTTTATTGTTATTCTTTGTTGCTCATTGTCTACTATATTTGTTGATGTTGTTAACAATAACTTTAGCCGCTTAATGTAACGACAAGTTTCCCATCTGCAGTAGATAGGTTAGATCTTAAATGCACTGCTGCTACCCTATTGTTCTTATAATTTTGAGGACACTTTAGCATCCGGAATCGTTTATTAAGACTGTATGTACATATGTAAACCCAGCCAAGTGACCAAGTAATTCGAGTGCTTATAATGATTTCAAGCAATTAGTATTCTACACAATACTCATGTAGTTATAATATAAGTATCCTAGCTAAGCTATCTACTTCTGTTCTGTTCCCCCACATATGTAGCTATTTGTGGTCAGCGCAGTACTTTTGATTATCCCTCTGTGGGTCATAGTATTTTTCACACCTGTAATGATACTCCCCCTTCTGTCCACCATCATCCTCATAGATGAAAGTGGCTTTCACAAAACCTTCGCAGCGTCTCCTACCGGGCTTGTATTCAGCATGTGTCTTATCGCCCTTTTCCCTGTTGCAAGTGGTGCAAGCTGCTACTCCATTCTTCAGTTTGTTGTCACCACCTCTGCTCTCAGGAATGAGGTGATCCACCTCCAAATTTTTCTTGCTTCCACAGTAGAAACACTTTTGTCTGCATTGTTCTTTAATGATAGCCTTTTGTTTATTGGTAAAACCTCTTCCTAAACCTTCATACAAAGTGTTTTAATGGAAATCTATTTTGTACACCTACAGTATATATGTAACTTGAATACATATACTCCCCCACTATGGAACCTTACTTTAGGATACAATAATCTCTTTTTCAACCTTCTCCACCATGCCACCGCCCATAATCAGTGACCCTAAGGTCTCTTCTTGGTCATTTGAGGTTCTTATGACTCCCAATGGCTAGTCTTAGGGTTTATATATACCGTATTCGCTCTAAAAATATGTAGTTCTAACTTTCGTCAGGGACAAAAAATCCATTCTAGTGTACTCCAAACATGACGAATTTCCTGTGTGAAGCAGCCATATTGCACCAAACGTGGCCTTTACGGAGACGGAGACGCTCTATTGATTCGTCTTCGCTCTAATATTTCGTCCGAAAAATCTAAATATTCGCCACCTTCGCTAGTTCTCTTCCTTCCAGCTCTAATAGCCTCAAATGACGAAATTTCACTGCACAAAGGGTGACGAATTTTTAGAGCGAATACGGGTGTATACTGTAAAACCATCAATACATTTATTAGCGTCCATTAAATTTAGCATTCTGTGTTAAATACTTTCTCCACGCTACTGCACATGCGTAATAATAAACATTTTAGTGACCATAAATGTTAGCGAATGATATCGCATCGCTAATTTTGCTAACATTAATGGCACGCTAATATGTATTAATGGTTTTACAGTACATACGTACAGTTGATTAAACATTTTGTAAAATTTAATTTCAAGGCAAGTTAAACTTGGGTCTAGATCTACAGTCCTGTTAAAATGAACAAGTATGGCATGCATCATGTTATTCTTTTAATATCATTTCATATATGTACTTATCAGCCATAGCCTTTTTAACTGACTGTATTTGTCAAATTAAAGAGGTTCACTTTTATGAGAAGGTAAGTATCCCTTGCATTAAATGACTTTTATAGCCAGAGGTCATCTTTCACGTGAATCACAGCTTTTTATCACGCATCACCATAGTAACAGAAATAAATCACGTCTTTCCAAGGAATGTTGAGTTTTCCCTTTCTCATGCTTCTGGGAATAACATATTCTAAGAAACAGGCATTCCACAAAGGTTAACAAATGAATCTACTAGTACGTATAAGGTTGTTATTATGTACACATGTATATGTGTGACTTCATTGCCACATTTTTGGTTGTGATATTCTAAATAGGTTTATCCTTAGCTTTAGGTAGGACATTGGATCTTTTCCACTTATACGTAAGTCATTGTTATATTTGAAACATATAATTATAATGAATTGAGGTTAAGTAATTGTAGATTAGTATCTACCTACTTTCTATATACGTATTTTAGGATTACAATATTTGAAGCCTATAACTGGTAATATGTACATACGTATGTACGTATGTACATTTATTCTCATTTTATGCATGTTTGAGGCAAGTGGAAGTGAAATTTATTTCACTATGTATACGTACTTATGGTATGTTGTGAGCATACATATGTATTATGATTGTGGTAGCGACATTGTTTGGGCCGTATTTCTGAGATTATATGTGGAAATGTGTAATTGTTTGTGTTGGGTATATACGTCTTATAGACTTTCAGTGTGTTGTCTCTGAATACATTCATTTTAAATTTTAGAGTAGCAAATATTTCACTCTCATTATATTAACAACTACCTATGTATGTACGTATACACACACACTAGACTATTTTTGTAGTTTGGTATTAATGTGCAGTACAGTCCTGTCTTTGATCTACATTCTGTAATGATACTCTCCCGTCTTCCCGCCCTTGTCTGTGAAGGAAAATGTCTCTGGTGAGTATTTCAAGTCTTGCTTGTTGCACCCTGGCTTGTATTCTCCATAGGTTTTGTCGCCCTTCTCTCTATTGCAAGTAGTGCATGATGGCACCCCATTCTCTAGAGAGTTATTCCCACCCCTGCTTAGTGGAGTGAGGTGATCTATCTCTTGATCTCCACCGGTACCACAGTAGAAACATTTATTTCCACCTTGTTGTTTGATAATCTCCTTTTGCTTGTCTGTGAAATCTTTTCCTTCACCTGGATAATGGAGTAAACAGAATGTAAGGGACATCAATGTCAGTACAGTTGGTAGCCTTGTACCAATAAAGTGTAACTGAAAAACAAGTATTTCGAGTTTAAAAACTCGTGGGGCTGCCGCCCCCCGAATTAACTCGAACTACTTGGCCGTATCGTTGGCATTTAATATATATATTCGTAATACTAACGATTGAGGACGCTTAAGTGTCCTGAACATTATAAATAGCGACAGAAAAGCTTCGTTAACTAAAGCTTCCAAAACGCCGCCATTTGCAAAACGATGTATTGATGTATAAATTAAGTATTATAAAGTATTATAATAGTTGCGTATATATGAACCTGTATTAAATATATATCGACGTATAAATAAAGTGTTATAATAGTTGCGTATCAACCCGTATTATATATATATATATATATCTTTCCGTAACATGAAGCCATACAACGTAATCGGCAAATGAAAACAATATAAGGGGCTGCCTGCGGCAGCCCCTAAAAACTGTTTTAGGAGTTGACATTAATACATTTCTATTTGCTGTACATGTTATACTACTTTCATAAAAATACCATCTTTCAAAACTGCATAGTTTATTTTCTCCCATAACTATAATACTTGCTATTAAGTATTACGTACTATAGGCCTATAATTGCTGTATATGCCTCTGACTATTTCAGCTATACGTAGTAAGTTCCTGCTAGTCTGAACTACGATAGGAAGCACTTTATATTCTGCTTACCAGACATTTTGATTCTTGGGAACTTGTATTCACTCGTACTTTGAAATGAAGGGAAAATATTTGCCCGAATATTTATAATTCCACATACGTAGATACACATGAAACCTGTTTCCATGGAAATAGCCTTTCAATGTTTACTTAAAGAATTCTATCTAGTTATTGTGCATGCCCATGCAGGTTTTACAATATGTAAGCTGTGTATTCCAAGAACTTGGCAGCCATCCTATGAATTATTTATTAGTACTGGCAGCCATCTTATGAATTATTTATCAGTAATTAGCAGCCATTTTATGAATTATTTATCAGTAATTACAGACTCTGTTATATACTATTACTGAGTCTGCATATTTTGAGGTGTTAGAGAAATATATTTTTGTATAACTGATCTGGGCCTGTTGAACCATAGTAATATTTTCAGATATATTATGTAGACTGTACGGTAAGTCAAATTGTACTGCAAAATCCCTGTATCCTGGTAAATTCTACTTCTTCATTTCTGTGTATTTGTGTGTATGGAACTCTACTTGTCTTGTGTTCTGTTTGCAGCCCTTCTGGACATGGTGTTGATGATATGCTTAGGGGGTCTACTTCTAAGGCCTTGCAAACCATTACTCCGTCACAGCAACTCGCACTGGCCAAACAAGCTGTTTATGCACCAAAACCGAAATGGCATTCTCCCTGGAAACTCATGAGAGTAAGATCATTCCTCCATCCACTTATCCCATCTGTCCATCTGTCCATCCACCCATCCATCCACCCATCCATCCCATCCATCCCATCCATCCACCCATCCACTTATCCCACCCATCCACCCATCCACTCATCCCATCCATCCCATCCATCCCATCCATCCACCCATTCACTCATCCCACCCACCAATCCACTCATTCCATCCACCCATCCCATCCACCCATCCACTCATCCCACCCACCAATCCACCCATCCAAGCATCCACTCATTCCATCCATGTACTAGTGATCATCCCGTGTGGTGTCCTTTCAGGTCATCAGTGGTCACTTGGGGTGGGTGAGATGTCTTGCAATTGACCCTACTAATGAATGGTTTGCTACAGGTGCCAATGATAGAGTCATTAAGGTAATCACGGGTAGTATAGATTCATATTCATTACTGCAATTTGTGATTTATTATGTACTAATGTCAACATTATAAGTTTATTGGTACAGTTAGTGCCTAGTGTTAATGGGTATAGTCTCCGACAAAGATAATATTAAAGTACAGTCACTGAGTGGAACTTTATTGGAACTAATTGGGTTAGCTTTGACATGTTAGTTGCTTTTTAGTTAAATTTTAACTAAAATTGGTTTGAAACTGAAATAGGTGAGCTGAAGCATTTTAAAGCTTTCAATTCAGGGAAGGAACTATTCTTTTTCTCTTCCTATTAGCCATTTTACAATTGTACAGCAAATTGGCCTGTTGACTGACGTTTGGATGATTGCCGTTCCACTGTATATCTCTACTTTCACCCTCTATTTTACATATGCCATGTCAACTGCTACTTTGCAAGGGGACCCAGTGTAATTGGACACAGTCTTGCTTAACTGCTTGCTTTTAATCTCATGATACATATGGCATTGAGTTACATACATGTATTAAGGTTAAATATGTACACAGCTGTAAGATAATTCATCCAAAAACGAGTTTGATAATTATGATTTACCTAAATATTATCTGCTCACTCTATTGTTTGCAATAACATTAGATTTGGGAGCTTGCAAGTGGGAAGCTGAAATTGACTTTGACAGGTCATATAAGCACAGTTAGAGCACTGGAAGTGTCTCCACGGCAACCCTACTTATTCTCAGCTGGCGAGGATAAGATGGTGAAATGCTGGGATTTGGAACAAAATAAGGTTAATAATAGGTGTAGTTCCTAATGTGTACTTTTGCTATCATTCTATAAGAATCCTTATTCTATCATTCTAGAGTTACTAGCTTTTAGTCTTTATAATTTGATTGCCTAAAACTACGTATGTCATGTTTAAAAATGAACATCAGTAACACAAAGTTTCAGCATTTGAACATTTTGCCTTCAAATTTTCGCTGATGAAGTTTGACCTCCAATAGCTGTAAATTGCACGTGTTGCTGAGGCTGAAATAACTTAATGCTGTTTTCAATGTATGTAACAAACAATCCCTATCATTTCAAAACTATTTCATGTACGTATGTAAGTCTCCTTAGATTAATTTTGCTCTACCTTCAAGCATTATTCCCCTGTTTAGTTTGATTTGCCATGTCTTAAGCTTAAGGATTTCTGTACTTTATCAGTCTGTACGTAACCCAGCAATGTGTATGTAGAATGAGCAGACCGTCACATTTAACTGAACTCTTTGTCTCGTAGGTTGTCCGTCATTACCATGGTCATCTTAGTGCTGTTTATTGCATGTCGCTGCACCCAACTATTGATGTGCTTGTTACTGGAGGAAGAGACTCTGCAGCAAGGGTTAGTATAGCCTCCTTCATCCAGTATGTGTGTGTGTATCACTGTGTATACCTGTGAATAATCTAACACACCATTTTTCAAGATGCTATATACGTACATCTACTTTAGATTAAAAGGCCTATAGGGAACTAAGTTAAACCTTCAGATACAAGAGTTTTCTCCTCCTTTTTTCTGCACTAGGCCAGACAGCTGTTCTGGGCATTCCATCCTTTATCAGTGACCTGGGTATATTTCTTGAACTTTTCTGAGTCCTTGGCTCTCTGTGCTAAATCTATGTATATACATATGTATGTACGTACAATGAGATACTAAAAATGGGACAACAGCTAGTTGATTGCATAGTGGTTACTTGAGGACTAGTTAATATTAGCATTCTATGTACGTATTACATGACACATGTACATATTTACCCATTAAATTCACCCTTGGACTTGTAATTCTTTGTTATGGGAATGTAAATCTTGTATATCATCTACGTAGAAGGAAATGTTATGTGCCTATTAGTTTTATATTATATCGTTATAATGAGAAATTACATAAAATCATTTCAGTACATACCACAATGTAATGTAATATTTCCATATTGGAAGGATAGCACCTTTGGCAGTGGTTACTTTACAAACAATTTTTCTGTCAAACAAATCTTGCAACTTTAGACACACACAAACCATGTTTCAAGTGGTATAGTTTGTGAGTACATCTATTTATACATTTTTCTAGGTGTGGGATATGCGCACTAAAGCATGTGTACATACACTGGGAGGCCACACTAATACACTGGCTGATATACAGACTCAGGCATCAAACCCACAGGTGAGCTACATACCTAATTCCAAGCACATCGTTAATTTTGAACCACAAGTGTTTGTTTTTATAGTTATTTGAACTTTGAACTAACAAGTATTGATATTACATGTTTTTAACTGTACGTACAGTGTCTAATTTTGAACTTTTAATCTTAGTGTATGTCAAATGAGCTACAGTCACCTAGATACGTATGAAATATATGACACACTTGTATCTGTCATGATTACAATTCCAGATACCCTTAAGTACTTTATATTCTGCTGCACACAGGTAATCACTGGTAGTCATGACAGCACTATCAGACTATGGGATCTGGCAGCTGGGAAGACCATGTCTGTTCTCACGAACCACAAGAAGAGCGTTAGAGCTCTTGCACTGCATCCTACAGAGTGAGTTGTACAGTCTGGTGATCCATTGGTGGGTTTCATTAAGGACTTAAGTGTTCTTACAGTCTCACTAATTGTTACAAATGCTTGTTTTCTAACAATGTTTCCTGTTTAATGGAATGCATCCAATAACTCAAACCCACTGTCACCAAAATAGCTGATTTGAATAGTGATCTTTCAATACATGTACCTACTCAACTAGCAAGTGTTTAAAATGTGAATAGTTCTACTATGTGCATTAGTTTGCTTCTTTTTTCCTTTTTTCTCAAATCAATAAAGTATACTATTAAGTAACAATGATGTACAGTGTCACTGTATTATTTGCTGTATTTAAAGGAGTTTCCTTTTAATGATTCCATAGTCAATGTATATGAAATGTTTACTATTTTTATGTGTGAAATTACTCTAATATTCTTTGTACATGTATATGGTTAACTACACTAGCAGTACCTTTCCTAATTAGTAGAAATATGTATGTATTCACTAAATCCATTTTATGTGTATTTGTTTCTGTTCTCAGATTCTCATTTGCATCTGGATCTCCAGACAATATCAAACAATGGAAGTTTCCTGATGGTAACTTTCTACAGAACATTACTGGTCATACTTCTATCATCAACACGCTGGCAGTCAACAGTGATGGAGTCCTAGTGTCAGGAGGTAGGTTGTGGGAAGGATGTACTGAGTATCTGTGTCCGACGAGCGAGTGTCTGACTGTTTAAATGTACTGTAATGTAGTGAGGTTTATACATACGTATGTACATGTACGTACAAGTTTAAATATTATTAGGAATGATGAAGGATTAAGAGAGACACATGGAGACAAGTTGTGAATATTGTATTGGAATTGATATACCATAGGCTGCCTTTTAATTCCGACAGCCAAACAATTGCGAATTGCCAAATTTTGAAGTTTTCGTTTATCAGCTATATTATTAACAGTTAATTATCACTTTATGATATCGTTAATAACACGTGGATTATTCGTGTGAAAGGAGTCTGTAGGCACGCATCGAATATGAGTATGAGCCTTGATCGCTTCCTTAAGCCATAGCAACTGCCAATACTTACAGCACAAGAGACAGACCTCTCACCGAGAGTAGTGGCAGAAGCCAACAAAATTGTGGAGGAAGTGACATCACTGAAAAACGAATCTTTGAACCATGATCAGCTTGCAATGCACCAAAACACAATTTAACACCACAATTAAAAGGCAGTCTATGGTATCTAAAATTTAATATAATTTAGAGCATCTAGAGAAGCAGTTTGATCTTTTATTTGCAGTTAATGTTTCAACCCTGAGTGTCTTTATCAGTCATCTATGAACCACAAAAAAGAAATAAACTGTTTAAGACGTTTTAAATGTATTGGAAGATGTAACATCTCCAAGATATATTTAATTCAGATAGAAAATGTTTTCAACAAGAAGTTTGAAGTTTAAGAACCAAAGAATAGGAAGACTTAACTCAGGGGTAACTCTCTTCCAACCAGCGACAAATAAAAATTCAAATAATTTACAATCTGACGTTTCGACCACTTACTGTGGCCTTCTTCAGAGTACAAATAATCAATACTAAAATTTAATGTCTGTGGCACACAATGAATACATAATCAATGCTACACAATAGGTAGTGACATAAAAGATGTGTATGATGTCATCAGTTCTCAATGGGGTCCTCCCCTTTCAATGTTAGTCCAGCAGCTGTCAATCTCCAAGCTCTGCTAAACAGGGATAAGAGCTTGGAGATTGACGGCGGTGAATTATTTGCATTTTCATTTGTTGCTGGTTGGAAGAGAGTTACCCCTGAGTTATGAATTACAACCACCCGAGATCATCACTCCGAATTAGGAAGACTTATAAACTTGTACAGTATTTGTATATCTTGTCAACCTTCATAATTCAACTGGCTGTGTTGTCAGCCCTTCTTCATATACTCTTTGTTGTTGTGTATGTTAGTATAATTTGAATATTTCCTCACATTAAGGGGATAATGGGTCCATGTTCATGTGGGATTGGAGAAGTGGATACAATTTTCAAAAGTTTCAGACTACTACACAACCAGGGTCCATTGACAGTGAGGCAGGAATATTTGATATCACGTTTGACCAAAGTGGAAGTCGACTTCTAACAGCTGAGGCAGACAAGACTATCAAGATTTACAAAGAAGATGATACAGCAGTGAGTTACAGTAGGCTAAGGGGAAGATTGTGATGTCAGCTTGTTGATGTTGACTGTGAGCTGGTAGTGCATACTCCTCTCTAGCAGTGAATTGTCTGCTAGCAAGTAGTTTTTGGTATGCGTGCGACATGAACCTCTAGATCTAGAGAAGTTGGCTTCATTGATCAGTTTTTCTTTGTAATTGACTAGTGTAACTACAACTTTTATTTGAGATGAGCCATCGAGTTTGGCACAGTTAGAAATCTTTATCATCTTACTACAATTCTGTGATTTAGCCACGTTACTGCAACCTTTTCTGCTATCTGTAACCCAAAATATATGATGTGCTGTGCATGTGTGCTTTATATTCTTACTATTATTATTATTATTATTTATATTCTTATTGTATGTTGAGACTTTTCATTGTATGTATATGTACTCTTCTTTTTCAGACTGAAGAGTCACATCCAGTGAAGTGGAAACCAGAAATATTAAAGAAGAAAAAATATTAAAAGAACCAGAAAACTTAACACTTAGAATATAATGTGAAAAAGGGCAAAATGTCAACTTATTACATGATGTATGTACTGTATGAGTGTCCATGAATGAAGGAAGTATTTCTAATATTATCATTAAATATATTAAATACATTAATGTTGTCAAAACTCATTAATCTTCGAAGCATGCATCATTATCACAGCAAACACCACCAAATAATACCACTCCAAGCTTCTCTTATTAGTGCTATATAGTGTAAGAATAGTTATAGGCTGGTGCTAGGCAGAAGGTATACACCATTGCGATCGTTTAATGAACCTGCTAAAAATGGTGTGCCTTATCAACTTAAAATAATAGCAACTACAAGTTCTGTAGTAATATGTAAGACACCATAGGTTAGGGTACCTAAAACATTGCACAGATGGGGGAAATTGACAATGCATCATTTAAAATGACTGCATTACCAGTAGGAGTAAAAGTAAAACCTACCTCACTATCATAGTATGTATATGTAAAGATGTGTGCATGCTTTACAATAATTGTGGTGAAAGTTTGTGCAATATATTGAATGATGATTGCGTCCAGTAGTTTCTAGATTGGTTTCATTCCATGATGTTCCACATAAATATGGGGGTAGAGGGTCTTGTACACCAGACTGCTGATGGACGAAGTACAGCATGGATCACTGCAGATGTGTCCATCATGTAGATAGGTCAACCCAACAAACAAGAGAAGCACCACAACAATGAGGAACAAGACTGTCATCACAAGTTTCACAACTCTACCAAGACTACTCCAGAGAGAAGAACAAACTGATGTAGGAGATCTGGAGCTAACAAGAATTAACAAACAACTGATCAACAACTGTATACATCACTACCTAGATGCACACATAGTAACTTACGGGTATATTTTGGGGGTAAATGTAGCCCTTGTTGTAGTTTGCAGTGGAGGGCCAATAGTTGTTTGGGTATACGTGCTGGTTATATCTCCTTCAGTGGTTTGGGTACATATGTCTGTTGTCATGGTAACGTTTGGTGGTACATCGGCATGGACAAATGAGTGATCAGTTAAAGGCTACACAAAAGTTTACAAAGTATAATACGACTGTCTGTGGTGTGAGAGCAAAGATGACTACATGAGTACTAAAAGCATTAGCCTAACAACTCCTACTAATACCTTGGGATGTTTCCTATTAGCTTGCTCCTCCAAGAGTGCCATTTTCTCCTTTACCTGTGCAACTACAAGCTCAGTTGAAACTATTTCATCACTGTCATCTGAACCATCAGTAGCCTAAGACAGAGATTACAAGAAGGAGTAATGTATGCTTGCTGGAATTTAAGCAGTATACCCCTACATCTTTGAAATGTTCTGGATTTAAGATTTTCAGTACAGCAGATAAAGCTTTCGTATGCTGACTCTAAAAAACAAAAAGGAAGCCTTGCATGGATGGGTGGATGTGTGGGTGGGATTGATGGATGGATGGATGGATGAAAGGATGGATGGGTGGATGGATGAAAGGATGGATGAGTGGATGGATGGAAGGATGGATGGGTGGGGGTGGATGGTTGGATGGGTGGATCGATGGATGAGTGGATAGGTGGATGGGATGGGTGGATGGATGCTCAACCGCTGATGAATAAAGCACATAGACATTAACAGCTAGTTACCAGTAGAGCTTGGTTCTGTTCTGCTGCTTCTTTACACTTCTCAGTCAACTGATCCTTCTCAGACTCTAGTTTCTGAATTATTTCCTGTTGATGCGCAACTTTTCTTTCCAATTTAATAACCGTTTCTTGTAAATCAGATCTACTTCTACAAATGAACACAAGCAAAAACTGTAAATTACTATATTTTACACTGAGACCAACTGATATGGTTAACACACAAAGTTATAGAGTTTAATACCTGATTACCTAAACATCAGTTGTAGTCATAAGGAAGTGATGTAAATATTATGAGCTAATGTGATCCATACAGTAAGTATCACAGCCTATTTGGCAAACCTCTCCAAATGATCCAACTCTGTTCTTAGGTCCTTTATCATCACCTGTCTAGAATCCAGTGTATGCTTGTCTTCCTCCAGTTTGTTGTGGGCTTGACTTAGCTGATTGCTTAATCGGCTCAACTACGTATAAACACATGCATAGCGGACTGAAGGGATATCATACTTAAGCAACATGTTATAAGTACATGCAAATAGCAACTCATGACTTTCTATGTATGATTAACTTGGAGCCTAACGGGAAAAAGCGATTTTTTCCTAAGAACATGCATGCATTTACAGTACATACATACGCAACTACCTCTCTCCAAAGGTTGCTATATTTACAGTACATACATACGTACCTCTCTCTGAAGGTCACTATATTTACAGTACATACATACGTACCTCTCTCTGAAGGTCACTATATTTACAGTACATACATACATACCTCTCTTTGAAGGTTGCTACATTTAGTTTTTAGCTTCTCATTGTCATGAGTTAAGACCTGAATCTTCTCATCAGTAGACATTTTTATCCTCTTCTTCAACTCTGCATTTCTGTCATGATACTTCTTAAGTTTTTCCTGTAGCAACCTCCTTTCTTCCAAAAGCGTCTGTAGCCTAAGAAAGATGACAGCAGATGGTAGAGATACTAACATTTGATAGGCATGTGTTTAGGTTATATTGCCCAACATTTTGATTGGAGGACTGTCCAGTGTCTCATATGATAGTTGTGTGACTGTCACAGACTAAAAAGGCTACTACAACTTACAATTTCTCCACCTCTTCCCATTTTGAATTGCTTTCCTTCATATCCTACAAAGCATTCAGGTTATCAAAATAAGCCACAAAAACAGTATGCAAAATGTTATATAAACAGTAAAGGACTGTATTCTAATTCATAGCTAATAAAATAGGGGTTTCTCAGTGTTTCTCCTGATAAGGCTTGAGTTTACTACAATTGGGAACAAGGTAGTAAAGCAAGCTTGAAGTGAAGCAGGCCATGCAACAGATCCTTTAGCAAGAATCGATTAAGGAGACACAAATGCAAGGCAAAATGATACCTAGACAATGTGTCCAGCATCCTTAGATGGGAACACCAATCAATCATGTTTATAAAAATTAACGGATTTTGTAGTAGGATTCATGATCACTGCATGATTGCGTACAGATACATAAAACAAGTTCCTTACCACTTGAGAAAGAATTTTGAGGGATGAGTGTTCTTTGATGGAGACTGAAGGATTCAGTGACAAGAGGTCATCAATTCTTTTCATTGCTTTCTGTTGATTCTGTCTGAAGACAGAGGTCTACGTACATGAAATACAAAAATACTATACATTGAATGCTAAAATAAAATAAGTAGATCTGATATGGCAACAAAGGAATACATATTTCAAACAGTCTATGCAAAGGTATACAGATAAACACAGAAACATACATGAAAACTAGACATATTATTTAGAAAGTTCTTTAATCAGTTAAATTCCCTATTTTTAGCCAATTAATGTACTTAAAGCTGTAACTGCAATGTCTCACAAAGTTGACCTTAATATAAATAAATTTACTCCTGTTTCCTAATCATAACTACTTACCCAACTCATGTATGGTTAGTCTACTAGATTTAACACATTTTCATTAAATAATCATCATTGAACTCTGGATATTACCCCTGCCCATTCATGTCTCCTAGGGAGCGCAAGGGCTATGGGTGGAACCAATGTTCACCTAATGGGAATCAAAGTCTCCCCTTAGCCACTCAAAAGATAGTCGAGCCATAATTCATAATGATTGAGATGATGATATCAATGCTTTAAGATCAGCTGTAGAGCTTAATATTTTTTCCAAATATTAATATACTTACACATTCTTCTTTAACGAATTGTGAGGATTTGTCAGCTGATACTGATTGAAAGGAATCTTCAAAGGAGCTGTCAAGCAGGTCTCCTTCGGTGGCAGCTGGAGGTGCGAGACCAGCTTTGTTGGGTGTGGTCTCCACATGAGGATCTTGAGCACCAAATGGAGAAGGAGGAATCTCCTGCAAAAGAAAGATGACATATTGATTAACTATGGCACCAAAAATCTACAATCTACACATGCACACATGATTACATAATTTTACTCTATCCGAAGGAGTTCCAGCCTATGTTAAAACCTTTAACAAATTGCATACATTAAAAACTGTAACTGTAATTTTAATAGATTCTCTGCCTGCCAGTCGCATGAACTAATTGGCATTTCAAAATAATAGTGGAATAGTTAGCCTAGTAGAGCTACATTTAAAACATTGCAGTTTAGAAAATTACAAACCTTTCTTAAAACAAACCATAAGCAACATTCAATCAAAGTTATACGCACGTACGTATGTATATAACATGTACGGCTACGTACATACTTTAATACAATTTAGAGTATTAAGGCACGATTCTAGCTGTCCTGAGCATTTTCCCACATCTGACAATTACATATCGTCTTTTGCGCGCAATTAAGCTATTCGTGTTAGAGTAGACCAAATCAGTGTCCTAATCTTGTAACACTCTACATGATGTTACAAACTATCGTCCAGTTTCTGTGATCCCAGTACTAGCTAAGGTATTTGAATCCCTGATACATCAACAGTTGTATGACTATCTTGAGGCACACGAACTAATAAATGAGGTCCAGGCTGGTTTCCGACCAAATCACTCCACGCAGGATGTCTTATTGAAAACTGTTGATGACTGGAGGACTTCACTGGATAAAGGTGATATCGTAGGGACTATCATGATAGACCTAAGTAAAGCATTTGACTCAATTGATCATATAATGCTTCTGAAGAAAATTAATGCATACGGAGTCTGTGGTAGAGAACTAGCCTGGTTCACAAACTACTTGCAAGGCAGGAAGTACAGAGTAGTAATGGAAGGAGTGAAATCAGAGTGGCGCACTCTTACGAGAGGAGTCCCACAAGGCTCCATCTTGGGCCCACTTCTATTCATATTGTTTATTAATGACCTGCCCAATGCTGTGGAGAAATGCATAGTAAATCTTTATGCTGATGATATAACAATATACACCTCAGATAGTGATGCTAAATGTGTTAGTGTCAGATTGGAAGAAGACCTTAGTCAGGTAGCAAAGTGGATAATGGAAAATGGGCTAAAAATGAATATTGCTAAGACCCAGCTTATGGTGCTTAGTAGGAAGTGCAATAAGAGGAAGTCAGATGATGTACAAGTCAGATCCGGAGATCAGGTATTAACTAAACCAGTATCAGTGAAATATCTTGGTGTCCACATTGACAGAGATCTAAATTGGCAGTTGCATATAGACAGTGTACGGAAGAAATGTCTGGCCAAGCTAGCCCTCATTAGAAGAGCAGGTCACTATTTGCCATGCTCCATAAGGAAACTGCTCTATCTAGCAATTGTGCTTCCACATCTTGACTATTGTTCTGTTGTTTGGCACTCTTGTGGCACCACTCTCAGTGACAGGGTTGAGAGGATTCAGAATTATGCCATGCGCATGATTCTTCAGAAACCACCTAGAACAAGAAGCCACCCACTCCGACAAATGTTAGGGTGGACTACCCTACACCATAGAAGACATCTAGCTATGTTAGGTAAAGTACATTGCTGCCTGACAAACAGAGCACCTGCTTTTCTGACTGCAAAGTTTGTCACAAATGTGGTTCATAATGTAAACTACCCCTCAACACGCAGGAAGAACAATCTACACTTGAAGCGACCACTAACCAATGCCTATCGTTCAACATTTGAATATCAAGGGGCATATCATTTTAACTGTCTGCCATCTGCTATCAAAGACATTAGAGATGCAAAATCATTCAGAAGAGCCCTAGCCAACTTGAACTGTACAAATGTGAATTAATTCCATGAACTCAATCTATATCCATTTAAACTCTTTAAATCTACTTACTATATTTCCCCATTAACATTATGCATTCACTCTCTATCTTTTTGCATTGTACTTGATCCAGGACCTGCATGAAAATCCACCGATGATGTGGATGCAGCACTCCTGATGACAAATAAAAATATCTATCTATCTATCTATCTACTCGGGAGCGTATTCGTGTTAGAATAGACCAAATCAGTGTCCTAATCTTGTAACACTCGGGAGCGTATTCGTGTAAGAGTAGACCAAATCAGTGTCCTAATCTTGTAACACTCGGGAGCGTATTCGTGTAAGAGTAGACCAAATCAGTGTCCTAATCTGGTAACACTCGGGAGCGCATACGCGTTCGCGACGTACGTTTAAAGAGACCAAATGATACGCATCTCTTGAGACCCGTGGTAACGAAGTAGGCCAAGAGAATCCTTCGCACGCTACCTACAGCTCTTTCAATTAACACAATGCACATTCGAAGGCTTGGAACGTTCTACCCAGTTTCATACGTACAAACTGGTAAAACCCAAAGCCTCAGTCCAAAAAATGATAGGAATACTGTCCTGAAGTACACCATTGGAATACACGTTGCTGAGCGTTTACGTTCCACTCTATATGAAATAGTTGTGGTTTCTATATCTTTGATATTGTGGTCATGGAAACAAACATGAAAGTACGTGTTACAGCAGCTTCAATACAGTCTAGCTAGATTTCATATCATGACTTTATTTATATACAGCCAAAAGAAACTTACACTAACATCTGCTATTTCTTCCTTGATAGATTTTTGTCTTGCTATAGCTGTTATATGAATATGAGGAGTACTACTTAGCAATGGAGGCTGTACAGCAACATCATCCCTGAGGAAAAGTGTTTAGCAAATTCATTGACAGAAAATGTCTATAGCTACCTCTTGTGTCCCATAGTGAAGTAAGACAATGGAAAAATGAGCTTGACATACAGCTACGTACGTACATATATAGAAGGGTACTAGTGACCTACCAATGTATGTACGTACGTATCTACATAATGAATGTATTTCCATCACAATACAAGAAGTATACAGTTGCTAAGGCAAGTACTCTAAGACCAATTGACATATTACGACTAGCTTGTTAAGTTTGATTATATGTTTTACCAACATCCTTGTCAAGACTTGGCAGATTTACGTAGATAAATGTAACTTTAATAGATATAATCTCTTTGAGATGGTTCATCTTTGAACTTTGGTGCTTCTAAAAAATCTTTTCTGAGACTAGATTTTCAATGGTATCTTATTCAGAAACATCATAGATGAACCATTCAAAAGATACTGTTCATGTTTGCTTTCAAGTTCATCATATAATGACAATTGTATGCAGTTGTTTATTGCCTAAAAACTACATATAATATGTTTTGGGTCGGTTGTCCAGACCGAACGTTGCAATCGGTAACTCGCGATACCATTGGAACAAACGTTCCCAATAGAATTGATGTCACTGCAATAACCTTTTACGATACCGATTGTAATGTCCGGTCTGGACAACCGACCCAAAAATACTGTATATATATACATACATTGTTCCTTTCTCATCTGCCACTGTTACAGATTAAAGATCATGGGATCCCTTAATTTGCTAAAGATGAGATTTGACAATTAATAGTATATAAACAGTACTCACTTGAGTTTCATTTCAGTTTTCACAGATTCCAGTTCCCCCTCCAAAATCCTACTCTGAAACACAAGTGACTCATTCTCATCCCTCACTTCAGCCAATTGTTGTTCTAAACTGTTCTTCTCTTCTTGAATGACTGAAAGTTGCCCATCTAACTCTTCAAAGTGTTCCTGAGAGAGAGGTAGCATGAAAGGTTTACACTTGTAGTGACCTCCATGATGGCCATCCCTATTTCAGTCAGCGATCCACATTAGTGTTATTAAAAAAGATTCCAAAGTTGTCCATATTAAACATGTAGAGAGTGGCTATTAAAGGACACTACTCATAAAACTCTAACTAATATGAAAATAAGTCACACTCATATTGAACAAAATTCATATAATGTACTGTACATATAGTTCCCCTATAGGCTCTTTTACAGAATAGGCATAGCATGTAGGAAAATGGTATCTTAGATTTTTCATATGGTATATAGGTATGTACGTACTTGTAACTTCTTCTCCTTGCCCAAAATGGCAGTCAGTTGCTCTTCCAGTTGACTGATGACAAGGTTCTTGCCACTGACCTGAGCTTCAATGTCCTCAAGTTTCTCTTCCAAGCCATGCTTGTCCTTCTCCTGCAGTACATATAGAACAGATTACAGGAGTCAAAGAGATACGGAAACCAATACATCTGCAAAGTTTGCATTATAAAGATTACGGTACATACATACATGCAACAGTATGTAACTGTAAAGGCTCATTGCTGCGCAGAGGTTACTGGTTATAGATAGTTATTGAGAGCATAATCGCAGTGACTGGATTTCACAATGAACAATTCAATTAATTGGAAATTGAAAATGTTTCGATCTGAGGACAACCTCCCTGTCACCCACACCTATTTTAGGAAGGGTTTCTTTCATTCGTTTCAGTTTGTTTTATACCAGTTGAGAAAGGTCCTCGGATCAAAACGTCCTAGAAATTAATTGAATTGTTCATTGTGTATTCCAGTCGCTGCGATTACGCTCAATACCTATCTATAACCAACAGTATGCAAGTGTTTATTTATATAGTTGCATGCTTGTAACAAACAAGTATAGAGAGAACATAAGTATATTCCCTTTTTGATGTAACAATATACACAAATTCACCTCAAGTACATCATACAATCCAAATCACTATAAAATTCAACTGCTCTTCAGTAACAACTAAATACACGTGTATATATACGTGTACAGGCTATGAAAGCCTCCTCATGTGTGCATGGATAATCGATGTGATAATCAAACCACAAGTAATAATCAATGAAACATCATAAAGAGGGAAAAACACGAAAGAAGCAATTGCTGGGAATTGAACCCAGGACAGCTGGTTATATATCTACAGATTCTGAAAGTTCTTCATAAATACTTACGTATGTGTAGATGAGGTTGCTTAACTTACTAAATTTCTCAATTTTCTGTTAACTTCTTCATTTCGTTGTTCCAATTGTTCTGATTGCTGCTTAAATTCATCATTTTCTAGTTGTTTCTGTTCCAACTGCTGCAAAAGTTGCTTAGTTTTCCTCTCCATAGCAACTTTTAACTTGACAGAAGAGGGGAAATACAAGAATATCACACAATCCCTTATGTACATATGTACATAAGTACGTATGTACGTACGTATATACACATTAACTCAAGTTAGTCAAATCTACATTACGTATACAAACATTGTACATTATCTATCATAAACCAAGGAGTTGTCACTGATAGACAATGACTAGCTGCCAAGTGACTAGAGTCTTGGTCGGAGGACTGTAGTTCTATTGCAATGGCTGGATCATTGACTGCCATTTTAATATGTAGGACTTTGAGCCTCCAGCCAAGATGTGACGTCAATTACTTGACTGGTCGGCATTATACCTTCCAATTTATTCATAATAGAATTTACATTGCACAGGCTTAATGCCTCATTGGAAATTTTTATTTTATTTCAAGATATTTACAGAATGTACCTACGTATACACATATGTAATCAAAACACACTATGAAAAATATACTTCTACATATTACTGATGAAGACCTACGGGTCAGAACGTTTAATCTAGCTCAATTTTCATTGCAGATAGCTCCAATACACTTATATATCACATGTACATACGTACATATGAAAAGCATGTACGTACGTATCTTTATCTATGTATAATAGTTAATTGATGATTATTGAGCTGCAGCAACAGGAATATTCTTTAGAATTGAACATTTCGACCCTAAGGTCTTCATCAGCAATAATGAGAGAGAGGAACACAAGTGTGTTTAAGTAGATGTTGGGTGGCAGGTGGTGAGTGATGATGTAATAGTGATCTATATGAATATCATCTCACAAATACATCCCTGTATAGGTACCTACGTATGTGGGTAGGTGTGAGTTCATGATCCTATTCTTTACTAACAGCACTTGAATAGAGGGCCCAATACTCACCTGTTTAAAACTCTCCTCTCTCTGCTCAAATTGTGTCTCCAACTGAGACTGGTACTGTCTTAACTGAATATTCTCTGTTCTCAGTCTACCAATAGTTAGCTTGAACTCCTGCGAGTCCCTGCAACAAAAGATTGGTTATCCAGTATAAGTGTGGGACATTTCATAAACACAAATCCCTCGCAATCAGGGCCTCATTTAGGGGAGGGGTGGAGTGGAAGTATATACAGTATACGTATATCAAAGTCTGCTCAGGAGGCATGTCCCCTGGACCTCTAATAGTATACACACAGACAATGAAGGAATGTCAGCTCCAACATTTCACAATAAAGACAATAGGTAGGGATTAACTGTACACAACTCACTGTGAGTCAGAAAGAGAACTTGCTCCCCCATCTGCTTCCAGGCTCTCGTGGCTATAAAACCTCAGGGAAGATGGTGTAACAGTGCTTCCCTCCTAGAACAGGGAAAGGCCACACAATACAACAAAAATGTAAATAAATAACTGTCAAGGGACTGCATAACTATAGAAGGACCAACTATACAAGCTGGTATGGTCCCTGGAAATACAAACATGAAGACCCCTTCGGTCACTTTGTGTACCACAACTGAACTAAGGCTTTACATTTGTGCACTGCATTCCTGCATTCTACAAACATACGTAAGCACTCACTACCTATGTACATACATACATAAGAATGTAACACTTCAGTGCTACGTACGTCGATGAAGATATGCACACGTACACCACTACCACCTCAAGTGCTACTTATTAATATGACCTCACTTGTGACACAAGCATTGGAGAACTGAGTGAAAAGGATTGATTGCCTTCCTTCTCCTCCAAGTAACCTTGATAGAAAGGTGTAAATACGTATGCACATAAGTTGCAAACATGTACCTACTACATAAATACAGATATACTGTAGTGGATCCAGCATTTCAAGAGTCCCATAACATGGTAAGACAAAACATATGAATATATCGTACTTGTAGACATCTGAGGCTATGTATTTTGCAAATGCACATATATATGAAGCATGATTCTTATGGCATCATAAACTGTGCACATTAATAACTCTATATTAGCAGATAGTCTACTGTTCAGATTAATGTTTCTGCGTACTTGAGGTTGGTTGTTTAATGCGAGTTATTTCTTTGATCCATTCTCCGACAACTTTTTTGAAGGTAGCCATGTCAATTTGGTTCTCTGTTGCCTCTTTAAACAACATATTGCAAAGCAGACCAATTCCACTTTCCTAATACCAATTGGAATAATGTAAAGCCAAACACAGCCATCACATAAATACCGTATACAAAACACAGAGTCAATCCTACAAGAGAACAGTGTGTCAACCAACAACAAATGCATGTTTACACTCTCATATGCCATACCTTAATCTAATCAGTATAACACTTACTATAGATACACACATACGTACATTCATACACAGATTGATCAAAGGAAGTACACAAAACAATATTAGCTCATTAGATACATTATCAGTTACTCCTACGTATAGCCTAACTACAATAAGTGCATAGGTACATACGTAAACACTACTTCCAATATAATATACAGTACTTAACTAAAATACTAATGTACATTCATTGGGGCTGTATTAGAAAGTAAATTTGTAACTCTGTCATCAAGAATGTGTTCAATTAACATGATATGTGCACTTTAGGGCAATCAAATTGGCATGAAATAGAAATTCAATAACAAGCAAACTTCTCACTGTACAAATGGTCAACTGTCCTAGATGCAAAGAGTAACACCAAACATGCAGTATTAAAAGTATTAAGAAAGAGTAACACCAAACATGCAGTATTAACAGTATTAACAAAGAGTAACACCAAACATGCAGTATTAACAAAGAGTAACACCAAACATGCAGTATTAACAAAGAGGTCATAACACCACAGTCAAGTTCCATCCCTTTGCTAACATATAACTGGTGTACATGATAAAAAGAGTACATCAGAGAGAACAGTATTACAAGTAACCATGCCCACCTCTTCTCCTGGGGGTCGGATGATTTGAATGGCTCTCACCACATCCTCCACCTTAGCAAAGCACTCTCCCTCCTTGCAACACTGCTCAAACAGACTGTCAAAGGCCCAGTCATGCTCTGAAGTAACCTTAAACTTGTTCTCCTCCTCCTATTGAAGACATAAGAACCACAATATTACAAATAATTTAAAGGCACTGCACATGTATGAACATGCCTAGAGTCTACTACAAAATGACTTAGGATTCCATTTAACATACGTATATATATATTCTATTCTTATAGCCCTGGTTGTTAAAATTAATAGGATATTGGTCCCTTGCCAATTAAGATAAGATATCTTGGTCATCAGGCTGGTATGGTAACATATATTCTAGTGATTATTCTTCTACAACATGTATTTATATACGTAGTACCCATCTATATAATATTCCAAAGAAAACTTGATAGATATATAAGTGAATTATTAATTTAAAACATGATTGCTACATCCACAAAAACGTGGTTATACAGTATACTCTCTGTAGTTCTGAACAGAATAGGCACAAATACAGTCCATACATATGAGTATGTATATGTAGACTGAGCTGGTTATAGGTTCTATATCGCATGCTTAAACGACTTGTACATATGATTTACATCTAATTCTCTATGATAGTTAATATGTTACTGATGTACTTGTAGGTCATGTCTGTTGAACTTTCAAAGTTAAAGTCTTTCTACTGTTAGCTTTAGGAGCACTTTTCGCATTTTAAACCTCTCGTGGTAAAATTTCCTATCAACTCGGGTAACTAAGGATGCACTGTTGTTTAGCACCTTACTTCTGGGACCTTATACGCCAAAGAGCTACAGGCAGTAAGGTGAATTATATACATTGGCTACTTGTCTAGATTCAAATAGAGCGATATGTATCAGAGTAATATTATCCTATGTACAGGCTGCGCAACTAACAGCATCCTTTCATCCAGATTGGAGAAACAAAGGTCAAACTTACGGTTTCTGGAATGTCCACGTATGCTTCTTCTGCCATAGTTAGCTATTGACCAATTAGAATGTAAGTGAAGGGCAAGTAGGATAAATAAATCTCTTTATAAGCGGAGAAACAAAATAGAAATTCTCAACTTCTGTATTCGGCCATTTTGCCGTTGTGGTCAATTAATTTATTAGAACGTAACGCTTTGCTACTTGGCAACACTGTCCCATGGGACCAACGTATATGGTATCCATTAAGCAGGCGAGTGAGTCTAGAAAGCCTTCCCGGTACGGGGTATATATACATACAGTGGGTCGACTGGTTGGATCTGTATCCATTAACGAAGAGCTACACCTATATACATAGCCATTGGGGTCTCTGGGCAATAGCCTACAAACCTCTTTACGAGACTGGTATCAATTGTTTTTTTTTTTTTTTAAGAATCTCGTTTACATTCTTTCAAATATACAATAACTTTATACAGTAATTCACATTCATATTTTAATATAATTATTATGTCATGAAGACTGCTCAATTACACTGGTGTTCCTGCATCCAAAACACCCCTCTAAAAAACAACAAACAACAAAAAGTTAACATCTTAGTAAACACTTCAAGAGTATATGCGTATTATGTGGTCAGGAAACTATCCACTAGCTTTATAGTTACAAGGTAATGAGATTATAGAGAAACATCTAGATGACTTACAAACTCCGATTCGTTGGCAATATCAAGCTCCTCCATGGCAATGGCAGGCCATTCAACAATTATGTCTTCATTAGGCCTCTCAGCATCCCTTGCAAGCAATTTCCCTCCTACATTATACAGCAGAAAGATTTTCTGTCTCAATGACAATGTAAGCTCTCTTAACAATTCAACCAGAATTTCTTTATACTGCTCATAATTTATGCGCTGAGTCTTCTTCTTGTTCACAGTATCATCAATTTTGGAAGCAATATCTGCCAACTCATTCCCAACCAGGGCAGCGTTTGGATAAGCTGCTGCATCAATATTCCCAGCAATGTCTGTCAGAGATTCAGCCTCATCATGTAGCTGAGTGGTCAGTGTGTCACCTTCTGCAAAGGAAGATATTCCTATATGTATAGTTACAGCGGAATCTCATTATAGTGAAGCTCAAAGGGGACCAAAATTAGTTCCTTATATTGAATATTCACTATATTGAATGTATATAGCAGTATGCAACTTTTGCTGGGGCTAGCAAAGTACTTCACTATACTGAGACATTCACTATAAGCGATTTCGTTATAATGAGATTCTACTGTATTTACATATTGCTCATGGTAAATGAAGGCAAGCACATAACTAATCACCACCTTTAGTAGAACTTGGGTCTCCCAACCAAGATGAGACTTGGTCCCTAGACTAGTATGACATAATATACTCCAGTGATGCTAGTATACCATAGTCTTTGTACAGGCATTTAATATACAGGTATTCGGATATTGTTTACGGTAGAGATGTAACTGGTGAGTTACTAGATTGCATAATATAACTGACAGATTATCAAAACAACTTTTCAATCATGAAACAAGAAAAAAGGTAAAATAACCCGACTCTAACACACTCTAATCGTTACAGTGACGTCACATGATTTGTCAGTAATGATCACATATGCATGTACCAGGCATTGATTGAGCTACTGCTTTAGAACATTCTAGTCCAAATAAAATTCCAGACTGGTTCCCAGTGTAAGGACCTCTTTCCTTTTTCTTTTTAAGTTTTCTTATCTTTTCAGATTCTGCAAAATATCTGTCATTTCAAGATCAAAAGCAATGGCTCATTGAAATAAAGCAAAAAATTAAAAGAAATGTCAAGAATGTTTCTTTTACTTTTTTGCAAATTCTCTACTCCTTTTCTTGAACAGTGGTTCTTCATCTTCTTCTGATTGACATGATTTTGCCAAATGTGTACTTTCCTGTGCCATCTTAAAATGTCACTTGTGATCAGTTATTTTCCTGTAAGCAGTGCTCCACATGTTATGCAAACTCATATACCCAATGAAAGTAAACGGTAAGACAAATGAAAAATCTAATACACCATTTTCCTACATGCTATGCCTACTCTGTAAAAAGCCTATTGGGAATTAAACCCAGTGTGGGCTGTGGGTAAAGATACAGGTCCTGTAGACTTTTCTTTTTTTCTTAATATTCTCCACTGGGCCAATGCAGTAGTACACTAAACCATCTGATGCCGAGTAACCCCATTTAGCTGCTTATGAACAATCCAGAACACCATATTTCAAAAGTCTATTATGGGTAGTATGATTTATGAATACAAAGTGACTAATTTTAAGTGCTAAACTTTCAACTCATACATACGTATAACTTAGATGTAGAATAGAATAACCTTCCAAAAGGTGCATATCGTCTCACAGGACTTTTTTTAAATTAAACACACTAGTCAGTAGGGAAAATTATCACCACGTACGCTTATATTCCAATGGCAATCTATAAGGCCCACGTTATATCTAGGATCATCGATAAGTACAGAATACACACCGAAAAACACTAAATTTACAAAGGCCCACAAGAACTACAACTACCATTTGAGTTGCATCTTAAGATCTAACGATGAACGAAGTGGCTTACCTCAAGGCTTTCTTCTCGAAAAAAAAACTGATGAATCAGCATCGATTTGGAATTCCCCTATTACATCACCCTTAAAATGGAAGCTTACAAGATTGCATCAAATCTGTTACCAGCCAAGGGACTGCAATCTCCTACCTTGGCTGGAGGACCAAGGTTCTATACACTGACATCCAGTGACAGAATTCCACCCTCCAAGTAGGAAAATCATCAAACAACAACAGACAGCTGTTTCTGCAACATTTTCAATAAGTAGCTAGTTAATTAGCTAAGGTATATATATTGCTTTGGTGGTGAATTTGGATGACTGCCTTCACCCTATAAGCCTAGTACATGTAAGTGAAACACTTGTGGTTTCAGTAATACATGAAGGTGGATGGTAGCTACTGTCTAGGCAAGACTGAGCACTCACATGATGAAAAGGCTCATCTTGGATGGCTGGGGTACAATCACTGGTTGCCCTTCTAATAGGGGATTTTGGTACCCCAGCTAAGATGATTATTCCGCTGCATGGTTGGCATAACTCCATTGGTTATTAGCTTAGCTACTTATAATGATATTTAGACAGGAAGACCAGCTCTGCAAATAGCTGGTCTACCTGGGTGTCCTGTATTTTCATTTCATAGAAATTAAAAAAGGAAATCAAACAAGTATTTCGAGTTTAAAAACTCGTGGGGCTGCTGCCCCCCAAATTAACTCGAACTACTTGGCCGCATCGTTGGTATTTAATATATATATTCGTAATACTAACGATTGAGGACATCGACGTATAAAATAAGTGTTATAATAGTTGCGTATGAAGCCGTATTATATATACAGTAGAAGTTACAATATACTAAGGTAATCTAATATAAATAAATAAATAATATAAATAATTCATATGGCTCCAGGAAAGGACCTTGCAACAGAATAGGCATAGTATTATAAAGTTTAGGGTATAAAACTCATTTGAAATTAAAGGATTTTTTATTTAGATCTCCGTTTGGTAGAAAACGAAGGACAAAGTCTGCATATAAAATGCCATAAGACTATAGAAAACATATAGGAAATTTATATTGAAACCAGCTGTTATATTATTATTATTATTATTATTATTATTATTTAACGTGCCACATGCATAGCACTAGGACAAACTGTCCTATGAGGCACACACCAATACATCATGACAAATAAATCAGTTCAACAAAACATTAAGTCATCAATCAAAAAGGTCAACTAAATCTAGCAGTCCACATCTTCAAAATAATCTTAAGGATTGAGTGATGCTTGCATCCTTGATCCAGAATAGCAAATAGTTTATCATCATCAGTCATCAAATCAAACCCCAGTGCTACCCATGACAATAACTGAAAAAGGTCCACTCGCTCATCCTTCCATCTCTCGCACTCCAGCAGCCAATGTTGCACATCTTCCACCTTCCCCAAATCACACTCCTCACATGTTCTCTCCGCTCTCTCGAGACCCCTCCACCTTCCACATTCAATCCTAAGTGGGGCTGTCCCACCCTGACCATCATCATCATCCGTCTCTTACCCTTATCTGCCACATCTAAACATCGAGATTCACCACCTTTCTCCTTCAAAAGTTTCAACAAGGCCAACTTGGGTTTTGTGACCAGTTCACCATCCCATTCATCTTCCACCTTCCTTCTCGCGCAAGCCTGTAACATCATTGTGATTTCTCTACATGACAACCCTTTTACCTCCTCGGCACCGATTCCACACCAACCAAAACATTCCAGGTATTTTTTCAGATTCTTCATCCATCCTCCACCACTCTTAGCCGCCTCCAACACTGCTGCCTTCAAAATCCTTCCTTCAAACAGTGGATTCGTCATAACCTTCAACCAGAATGTAACACATCTCACCCTTGCAAGCCAGACCACCAGGAAAGCATCAGCCTCCATCATCAGGGATACCTTTGGGTGGCGCACACCCACCCCAAAGAAGATTCTCAAGGCCCTTAATTGTAGCTGGTTCAACCCATCTAACTTCTGATGGCAACCCCAGATCTCTGCCCCATACAACAACACGGATTCCACCAGTGACTGCATCAACTGCATAAACGACCTCCCCAACTGACTCCCGACACCTCCGCAGCCAAGCACCTAATGCCTGAGACCCCATTTCCACCCGATGCTCCACCATACTTGAGCAGCCCAAACTGTCATCCACCATACAGCCCAAGTACTTGTAAGTAGACACCCATGGGAGCTCCTTCTCACCAATACTGAAATATATAATACTGAAATATATATTGATAAAAATTATCAATTGGTCAGATCACTGTGAAACCGACATATATCATGGTACATGTGTATGACAAACGTCTGGCGAAGTTTTGCTTAATTAAAGTTGCAAAATAATCAAGATATAATGAAGAATGCAAGGTTACGATTGCGCAATCTGGTGATGTTTTGTGATGTTGCTCTAGTGCGTCATCAACACCTTCGTATGTCGCTCTGTGTACACATTTAGTGGATTATCATGTGACGTTGCGAAAACGTCACTGCCTCGTTGTTACAAAAGATCATCCTTTCGAGAACGGCTATGACAAGTCGACGCTCTCCTACGAGAAGGAGCTACGGAATAAACGAGTTGTAGCGAAGGTTAGATAAAGCGTATTTGTGTACGTTTCCGTTAAGTTTGAGGCAGAATTGTCCCTATATTGATGCAAAAGAAATTCGTTTAGTCGACCGTATAGCTCTGTCTCTCTTTTTACATTTTTACTTGTCCATGTGTAGGAATTAGGAGTGTTTGTTGCGATCATTATGAGAATAAAGCCTTGTTGAGCGTCAGCAACATGAATTTACTAATTTCCTACTTGATATTCCCATTCCTGTATTACTGATGAAGACCTCCGGGTTGAAACGTCCAGAATTAGTAAATTTATGTTACTGATGTTCAACAAGGCTTTATTCTTATCCATGTGTGTACGTTTTCCATGTGTACAGTAGAATCTCATAACGAAATTGCTAATAGTGAATGTCTTAAGTATAGTGAAGGCTAATTACACTCAAGAAAAATCTAAGATACCATTTAGGCCTCCGTTTGTTAGAAAACGGAGGACAAAGTCTGCATATAAAAGGACATAGGACTATAAAAAATCTATGGAAAATTTATATTCAAACCACGTGTTATATTTATAAAAAAATTCAATTTGTCAGATAACTGTGAAACCAACATATATCATGGTACATTTGCATAGGAAATGTCTGGCGAAGTTTTGCTTAATTAAATGAGCAAAATAATCAAGATATAATGAAGAATTCAAGGTTACGATTGCGCAATCTGATGATGTATTATGATGTTTCTCTAGTGCGTCACCAACACCTCTAGTATGTCGCTCTGTAAACATTTAGTGAATCTGTGACGTTGCGAAAACGTCACCGACTCGTTGCTAAAGAAGATCATCCCTTTCGTGAAGGGCTATGACAAGTCGACGCTCTCCTACGAGAAGGAGCTACGGAATAAGCGAGTTGTAGCGAAGGTTAGATAAAGCGTATTTGTATACATTCCCGTTAAGTTTAAGCCAGAATTGTTGCTATATATTGATGTAAAATAAATAAAATAAATTCGTTTAGACGACCGGAGTAAAACTTTGGTACTTTAAGCTCCGTCATCTCTTCTTTTGTTTTCTGTTAATATTTTTACCTATCTATGTGTGTACGTACGTATGCAGGAGTGTAATTGGATACGTAGGGGTGGATTTGGATAAATATGCGTGCGTGCAACACATTCATCCATGTTTGTATTCAGTATAGTGAATATTCGATAGATTCAACTGTATATTTATGTACACATTCATCCATGTTTGTACATATCCATTATGGGTGTATGTATCCATGTTTTTAGTCTCGCGTAGCCCAGACCGCTATCTCGCCTCCATATTTATATTATGACGTCACACGGTCGCCGAGATAGGGTCTGGTCAATTGCCTATACCATTTTTAGGGGCTGCCGCAGGCAGCCCCTTATATTGTTTTCATTTGCCGATTACGTTGTACGGCTTCATGTTACGGAAAGATATATATATAGATATATATATATATATCTATATATATAATACGGGTTCATACGCAACTGTTATAACACTTTATTTATACGTCGATATATATTTAATACAGGTTCATATATACGCAACTATTATAATACTTTATAATACTTAATTTATACATCAATACATCGTTTTGCAAATGGCGGCGTTCAGGAAGCTTTAGTTAACGAAGCTTTTCTGTCGCTATTTATAGTGTTCAGGACACTTAAGCGTCTTCAATCGTTAGTATTACGAATATATATATTAAATGCCAACGATACGGCCAAGTAGTTCGAGTTGATTCGGGGGGCGGCAGCCCCACGAGTTTTTAAACTCGAAATACTTGTTGTTCTGGCCCCCGGAAGTTGGGGGCTCATTAAATATGCAGTTACCATGGAAATAATTATATTCATACGAGATACGCGTATGTAACGTGAACTCCGCAAATCGTCCTATATGATCTACGTACGAGATGAGTACTTCTAAATCTAGTGATCTTACGGGAATTCTTGTGGACGTTGCTAAATTGTTTGGTGTTGGGAGCTTTAAGGACAAGCAAATCGAAACCTTTAAGGCCTTTGTAAGCGGGAAGGATACCTTTGTTTCTCTGCCGACGGGTTATGGCAAATCCGTCATCTACGCAGCACTACCGATTATTTTTGATCGTTTATTAACCCGAAAAGGGAGCATTACAGTTTGCATTAGCCCTCTGACATCGGTTAGGATTGATCAGAGCGTATGCGTTAGAAGTGCGTTTATCATCGCCTACCACTTCCGGAACACTTCGGGCCAGAACAAAAATGGTATAGGCAATTGACCAGACCCTATCTCGCCGACCGTGTGACGTCATAATATAAATATGGAGGCGAGAAGCGGTCTGGGCTACGCGAGACTACCATGTTTTATATATATAACTTAACTAGAAAAACGGTTTGGCTCGTGTGTGCCTATTACCTCATTTGGAGCATTTTAAAAGTCTTTGAATATGACTGTGTGTTCTGTTTGGGTTCTAGAGGTACATTCTAAGGCAAAGTCTACAGTTAGTAATTTGTGACTATATATATACCCTCCTTGTCATCTTTATTTGTAGAGAAAATACTTCATTACCCAATAAGTGTGAAATCCCTTTCTTATGTGAGTCACGCAGGATCTATATATACACCTATATAGTACATGTGTACATAGTGTCATCGATCATATACATACATGTATTACATACTTCATTTTTAAGCATGCAATCTGTATATCTATCTATATCAAGCTTACCATACTTTGCATATGTAGTGGGTGCTATCTCATGGAACTGTGGTTTTTCTCACTTCCTGTTCGTATGGGAAAACCCTACAAATCAATCCTTCTGGTCAAGTGGATTGCAATGGAGCATGGGAGGATTACGGTATATGTACATGTGTGTGTGTACTTATATAGCTATCAGAAGCTTAAGGTATTCAGTATATACTCTCTTAATAGCTAGGGATGATACAAAAAACATGGTCACTTTATAATGTAAAAAGGATTGACAGTGTAAAAATCAACAGTACATGCATGGATTTTGTTTTTACACAAAATGAATCTTTAGCTTATATGCATTTCCATATAATTATCTGCATAACGTAAATCAAGTAATTCATGCTGCATTAAATTTATGCAGTTTTAGTTTAAAGATGATTCCTAGAATAAATAATGTGATTTAATTCATACATACCACCTTCACATTCGCAAAATACCGTAGCTAGCTCGTGTTTAAACTCTCCTACCTTTCACACTTAACACTGTAAAGCTACACGTGCACATACCCGAGTCATTAGGGGAAATTCCGTGTGATGTGAATTCTGGAATAGCTTTTAGAAATTTCAAACAAACTGCCTACTATTTGGAGGTTACTGAATATGGCTTACTAGCAGGGGTAAGTAACATGTATATATGTAGTACATTATTATTAGTGTTGGAAGGCCCATGTACGGCTGTAAATTATATACAGAATGTTCGCTTGGGAACCAGCTGATCATGAAGATTAAAATTTCTGTTGACATCATTATACAGTCATGACTATATATCCTAATTTCCCTGAGCTATGCAAAGGTTTACTAAATTATATAAAAAACATTCAAAAATGAAGTTAAAAGTAGGGATGGCACTATAACAGTGATTGGCACATCTAGAAAAAGTAACAAAACAAGAAAGTGATCATATGGTAAGGCTAACATTGCAGAAGTGGCATACTGAAACTTAACTATACACATCACTTCTATGTTTGGGCGCATCATGGATATACTAGAAGTAGGGATTGATGCGCCCAAACATAGAAGTGATGTGTATAGTTAAGTTTCAGTATGCCACTTCTGCAATGTTAGCCTTACCATATGATCACTTTCTTGTTTTGTTACTTTTTCTAGATGTGCCAATCACTGTTATAGTGCCATCCCTACTTTTAACTTCATTTTTGAATGTTTTTATTTAACTTGTATTGCTCCTTTTTTCTTGTTAATATTTGTTTTGAAAGTTTTCTTGGCGAAAACTCGAAATAAAGTAGCAGAATAGACGATATAATAGAGAGCTCTAAATTAAAAAATGGCGTCCGAAAAGATCCCAAATTTGATAAGATGTTTTCTACCGTTCTTTAACATTCAGTTTAGGATATTAAAGGGTCCATAATCGTTAAGAATACGACTGTATATAGGCCCTGCAAAGCGACTAAGAAATTCGATCGCGGGTAACGGCAGTACCACAAATATTACTCATTCGGGTTACTTATTTTATATACAGAGAATTTGAAACTTAATTAAAAAATGGCGTTCAAAGAGGCCCTAAATTTGGCACTTTCAAAAGTAACACGCTTCGGTTGGAGCGCGTTGAAATCTAGGGTAGCCTATTCCCTAGTTCGGAAACATTCATGACGATTTCGTATTTGTATGTACCTGCGTAAGTTCGCATGTTAGCGCTAGCTCATTTGAAAAAAGAAGAAGAAGAAGAAGAAGAAGAAGAAGAAGAAGAAGAAAAAATGAGGAATTGCAGAATTTGGCCTATTTCGGTTTAACCACTTTGCGAAGGTTGTAGAGCATCGTAACATGTTTTGGCGTTTAGAAAAGCATGCAAAAACGACTGCAAACACACGAATGCAACCGAAAATCTGAACGTTGTTGATTTATGAGGTGTTAATTGATAATACATTGAATAGGGCGGCCATGTTTTTTTTCGGCCATCCCTACTTATAGAGTACTACCGTACTCTATGATACAATTGTTAAGGCATTTTTTAATGAGAGGTGATAAGATTTTTATAAGTGGATGGTCTTATATATATACAATAGATATCTGCATGTATGATATAATAAGGTACATATATTTGGCTTTGCTGCGTTTGGCCTCTGTTGACCTATAATAATTAAACTGTATTTCTTTATCACTTCTATCCACAGCATATGTTATTTGTTTGCCACTGATACCGTTACTAGTCTTTTTGTTCATGACTTTAAAATTCCCTTAAATACCCTGTAGAGTGGACGTCTGAGCGCACTCTTAAAGCCACACCCACCAGCAAATGTTTCAGCTGGGCATGAAATCATTATGTTCACTTCTGCAAAGTTTCCACACCTCCAACTGAGAGTCTCATGCACCTTCAGGTGATGCCCTTCCTCCCAGCCAGGTGGACTATGAGGGCAGTGCAAATACACAGTTTTCTGTATCAGTTGTTGAAAAGCTGCTGTACTAATCAGATCAAGCTGGACACCATTTCATTAGTGAACGTTTTGATAAGTATGAACAATGTTTAGTAGGTTCTGTAGTTTGCTGAAGCTTTTTATTATGTTATATAGTAGTCTTGCTCAACATCACATTATTCACGTACTAACTTAACAAAAATATATAACTAAGATACTTTTGAGCAAATATAAGTGTAATGTATTACAAAAATGGGGAATACAAGTGATTACAAAATATACCAATCATCCATGCATGTCATAGCAAGGCAAGGAACCGTACATATAATATATGTACGGTTGACTCATGTACTCATGAGGTATATACTCGTATACGGTACTCATACATATTATCTTAAAATATATACAACCCAACACATGATCAGTACAAACTGACTATATATTCATGGCCAGTTGCCACATCCATATTTATGCAATCATGATCATATTGAAATGTGCATGCAATCCAAACCAGCTTATATATATATATGCTATCAGGGCTTTTTTCAAAAACCATTAATACATTGATAGCTCTAAGCTGTGACAAAATTGGATAAGACCTACCAGATTCTATTTCTACGATTGCACATTGCATGGTACTACATGATACAATACCAATATTATAGCATCTTCTTCACAATGACCATCCTGATCACCATGTCTGCTCAAAAGTAACAAATTTATATACCATATTACATAAATATTAAAGGGAATTAACGTAAAACGTGTGTTCCCAAGACCATTACAGTACTAGTGTATTGTCACAATATTCAAAGATATGGTTTCTCAATATCAGCTAATATTTGGTCATGATCACTGGATCGATGAACACAACTTTAGGTCACATGTATTTGATCAGAATCTGTACAAACGCCATGTTTGCTATATAATAAAATGATAGCTATACGTTTCAACTAAACTGCAGGCGAAATAAGTATATATACTTCGCTTATCTTATACTTTTTAACATACTCATTTTCCAATCATAAGTACATAGAGACAGGCTCATCCACGTACATGCCCATGGTTATGTATATACATATAATTTTATAACTATGCTTGCTACACGAGAATTTACAAGAGAATACTGAATGCTTATAGATGTGGATGCATTTGTTACAAACTATGGTCATCACATACTATCACCAACACAATTAAGATATCGGAGGACAGTTCATGTGCACAAAATGTCATGCAAATAGTGCATGGATATAATTATATAAAATACTATAATAAAGAGTATATATATAAGTACATCAAGTTCATAGGTTCAACACAATGCAATACAATCAGGAAAAATAAAGAGTATACTTTTTATCAAGTTTACAGGTTAAATAAAGAGAATTGAAATCCTGAGTTCATGGATCAACTAGAACACTGTGTTCAGCTGCTAGTTTCTCTTGTAATTACATGACTGTGCTCAGGCAGAACAGATTAAGTTAAGTAACCAATAGGTGAAGAGTATCTGGCAATCCTCTCACATTCCTTAGGCGGAGATGGCTCACCATTCTTGGCACATTTGAAGAACTCGTCTTGATAGAATTCTTCAGGAATCTGAAACTCGTGGTAACTTGGCCGCTGTTCTTCGTTGTGCACTGTTAGGCAATATGCTGCCATCAAACCAAGCTGCCACCAATCAAACTTATCTACAGGCTGGCTTACAGATTTTTCTTTATACTCTGGAATCTTGTACATTACACTTTCTTTAGCCAGATATGACATTTTATTCTGTTCCAATGAAGTGCCTCTGTCTCGAACAAAATCAAAATCAATGAGTACGACCATCATTCCAGAATTTTTCAACTCCAAGCAGATATTGTCCAAACGGACATCAAGGTGTGCACAGCCTAGACGGTGCAGTTCTTCCAGTGCTTGCTTCGTACCCTCCAATAGGGGTAAAAGACAGGCTTTGGCTTCTTTATAGGTTAGTGGTCGTAACACCGTTGGAAACACATAGAACGATGCAATGCCTAACCTAAAATAGCCAATAGCCGTCACAAGTTGGTCACTCTTAGCCATGCTAAAGAGATCACTCATCACACGAACATCGCACAGTGATTCATGGCAGAGGTGTTTGTAGGTTTTATTATTGCCCTTCAAGATAAGTGAGGATCCTGAATAGACCTGCTTCAATTCCTCATTCTCATGGCCTAAACCTTCCTGTTGATCGACTCGAAATTGTGTATAACGAATATTATCTTTCTGTGAATTAAGAATGTGTTCAATCTTCCTGATTTCTTCTGGCATGAGTCTGATAGGGTAGCACGGAAAAGGTTCAGGAATAGGTTGTATGAGAAGCTGTTTGATGTCATGAACTGCATCACTAACCTCCTTACTTACTTTTTCCATTTCGAGAGCATTCCTCTCACAAACAAAGCCAATGCCCTCGACAGACAATTTCAGCGACACAGATACTTTCACTGCAACTGCTGGGTGATCATTCTTAGGGAAAGTAAATCCAACTACTTTGCTAATGTCATAATGCTGTCGCAGATAGCGCAGCTGGCTCAATAGCGCAAAAGCTGTTTTTTTCACTGTATTGTAGAAATGTGAATCACCTGGTCCTGAGTGGATTTCAACTACCAGGACAACATCACCATCATTTTTACAATGTCGAGCATAAACATCTGGTCGTTGGGCTTCCTTGACAGCAAAGCTTTTCATTGTTTTCCACTCTTCTACCTCCTTGTTTGACTGCACTGTCACGTCAGCATTGGCTAAGTATTGACTCACAATGCTCTTGGCAACTTCTTCCGCTTTATGGCCCTCAAAGTCTAACTTAACTTTAGCATCATCCGCAAGGTTCTTTAAAGTGTACCTTAAGGAGTTGCTCAGTAAAGGGCATTTCGTTGATGAGTCACGGTCGCAGTCTTCGAAGTTGATTAATAGCGGTAACCCCAAGTCATACAATGGGCTTGACAGAGAAGCAGACAAGGACCTAGGTACCATAGCTACACCAAAGTCTTGCCGCTGAGGTACCATAGCTACACCAAAGTCTTGCCGCTCATCGCGCTTCTGCATCATTGCCCTGTAGAGGAAACAGAAGCAAATAGTAGATAATGCAAAAGAAACCGAAGTAAATTGCAGAGCAAAGGAGAGAACAATAATTTCTAACATTAAGCCAAACTTGAGTAACCTACTCTAAGGTACGAAAGGGCATTTTTGGTCAAATGTTCACTCGCGCAACGATTGACCCTCACCCCTTCGTATCTTATTCCCTTGGCGGCTGTGTAAGGATGGGATAATAGCCTAAGGAAGGAACTACCGATTCGTAGCTTGTGGCAGAGCAAACTGCTAAAGGAGGGGTTCCGAATATAGCAACTGGAGACAAAGAAAGAAGCTGTTCTGTCTTGTACTGGTAAAAGGCGCTGTGTTTAAAACCCCATACTTCACCTTAGCCCTTAGCTAAGCGAATTCTTAACTTACATCTTCTACTGCACTTGGACTGAAAAGTAAACAGGTTGATCGGAAACTCGAGTGTATCTGGCAAGCAGGTAACTTGGTAATTTTTGCGCATGCGCAGTAGTAGGCGTGGTTATGACGTTTACGACGGGAGTCTTTAAACGCGGAATACGGAATACGGAATACGGAATAGCGGAATAGCAAAACGCGGAATAACGGAATAACGAAAATGGCAGCCAACTAGTATGGCCGAATGGAAATTGAGCTTAAAGATCAATCAGCGTCGTATTCGCTTCACGGAACGCTGACAACGAACGAATCGTGACCAAAATACGCGCTATTAAACATTAAATAATAAGGAAGACAACGAAAGAATCGTGACCAAAATGCGCGTTATTAAAGATAAAATAATATGCACCGGCTATAATATAAAAAGGTGTTGATACTGCTACAGAAAGGTGCATCCAGTAAGAGATTACCTATGTGTAATACATGTTTAGGAATAAACACTAATTATTTAGACATTATGTAACCATAGGAACAATAGAGGTAAATTTGTGGTAGAGACGTTGATTGATCGGTAAATCTTATTTTCTCGATTACGCGTATTTCGGTCACCTTATTATTTTATGTTTCGCCAATGCGCTACGAGTATCTGTCGGTATAGCGAGTAAACGTCTGTTTTTAAGTCGTTCCGTGAAGCGAAGACGACGTTGATTGATCGTTAAGCTCGATGAACGAATTTCCATTCGGCCATACTAGTTGGCTGCCATTTTCGTTATTCCGTTATTCCGCGTTTTGCTATTCCGCTATTCCGTATTCCGTATTCCGTATTCCGCGTTTTAAAGACTCCCGTTTACGACGAAAAAACGCTGTTAGTAGTAATTAAAAAATGGCCTCCTAGTACTTTGCTTTGATTGGCCAGTCTCGCGTAATTCACCCTGACGAGTACAGATACGATGCGTGCCTGAAAACGTATCTTTTTTATAACGAAATTCGGTTATAACGAAATAAATTTAATTTACTACAATTAGAAGTTCGTTATATCCGTGCTCCACTGTATTAAATGGAATTAACGTAAAACTTGTGTTCCCAAGACCATCACAGTACTAGTGTATTGTCACAATATTGATCTAAAAACATACAAAGTTAAATATGGTTTCTCAGGGTCAGCTGTTATTCGGTCACTGGATCGATAAACACAACTTTAGGTCACATGTATATATTTGATCAGAATCTGTACAAGCACCATAGTTGTTTGCTATATTGTTGCATGTTTGCATTTCCTACTGCGCTGTGGGTCACTAGTGGAGAAGAGGAGGGAGCTGTTGCAAGCCATGGGGGACACAGTGGAAGGATTCCAGGAGATGGGAGAAAAGAAGAAATGTGCTATAATACTAGATAGAGCCTGCAAGGAAGGAAGAGTGGGAAGAGCACTAGAGAAGATGTGGTATCACAGATTCTACAAACATAGTACTGATGTCACTGAATAAATGGCGATTTGTGGAAATTAACCTATTTTTTATGTTTATTATTTAATTTATTGTCTGCACAGTGCTACATGGGGCAAACACCCTAGTGTGCTTTGCACATGATGCACTTTAATAATAAAAATAATAATAATAATAATAATAATAATATATACTAGTTCCTGACTCATTGCACTGATAGAGTTTTTGCTTTTTTCCTTTAGAATGTCAGTCATCATTTTTTTTTTCGTTTCACAGTTTACTTATTGAAACATCAACTAAACTGCAGGTGAAATAAGTATATACTTTGATCATCTTATACTTTTTAACATACTCATTTTCCGATCATATTATATAAGTATAAGGCTCATGCACGTACATGCCCATGGTTATGTATATACATATAATTTTATAACTATGCTTGCTACGCAAGAATTTACAAGAGAATACTGAATGCTTATATAGATGTGGATGCATTTGTTACAAACTATAGTTATCACGTACTATCACCAACACAATTAAGATATGGGACAGTTCATGTGCACAAAATGTCATGCAAATAGTGCATGGATATAATTATATAAAATACTATAATAAAGAGTATATATATAAGTACATCAAGTTCATAGGTTCAACACAATGCAATACAATCAGGAAAAATAAAGAGTATACTTTTTACCAAGTTTACAGGTTAATTAAAGAGAATTGAAATCCTGAGTTCATGGATCAACTAGAACACTGTGTTCAGCTGCTAGTTTCTCTTGTAATTACATGACTGTGCTCAGGCAGAACAGATTAAGTTAAGTAACCAATAGGCGAAGAGTATCTGGCAATCCTCTCACATTCCCGAGGCGGAGATGGCTCACCCTTCTTTGCACATTTGAAGAACTCGTCTTGATAGAATTCTTCAGGAATCTTAAAGTCGTGGTAACTTGGCCGCTGTTCTTCGTTGTGCACTGTTAGGCAATATGCTGCCATCAAACCAAGCTGCCACCAATCAAACTTATCTACAGGCTGGCTTACAGATTTTTCTTTATACTCTGGAATCTTGTACATTACACTTTCTTTAGCCAGATATGACATACTATTCTGTTCCAATGTAGTGTCTATGTCTCGAACAAAATCAAAATCAATGAGTACGACCATCATTCCAGAATTTTTCAACTTCAAGCAGATATTGTCCAAACGGACATCAAGGTGTGCAAAGCCTAGACGGTGCAGTTCTTCCAGTGCTTGCTTCGTACCCTCCAATAGGGGTAAAAGACAGGCTTTGGCTTCTCTATATGTTAGTGGTCGTGACACCGTTGGAAACACATAGAACGATGCAATGCCTACCCTAAAATAGCCAATAGCCGTCACAAGTTGGTCACTCTTAGCCATGCTAAAGAGATCACTCATCACAGAAAATTCGGACAGTGATTCATGGCAGATGTGTTTGTAGGTTTTATTATTGCCCTTCAAGATAAGTGAGGATCCTGAATAGACCTGCTTCAATTCCTCATTCTCATGGCCTAAACGTTTCTCTTGATCGATTCGAAATTGTCTATAACGACCCTTATCTTTCTGAGAATTAAGAATGGCTTGAATCTTCCTGATTTCTCCTGGCGTGAGTTTGATAGGGTAGCACGGAAAAGGTTCTGGATTATGTTGTATGAGAAGCTGTTTGATGTCATGAACTGCATCACTAACCTCCTCACCTACTTTTTCCATTTCGAGAGCATTCCTCTCACAAACAAAGCCAATGCCCTCGACAGACAATTTCAGCGACACAGATACTTTCACTGCAACTGCTGGGTAATCTTTCTTAGGGAAAGTAAATCCAACTACTTTGCTAATGTCATAATGCTGTCGCAGATAGCGCAGCTGGCTCAATAGCGCAAAAGCTGTTTTTTTCACTGTCTTGTAGAAATGTGAATCGTCTGGTCCTGAGTGGATTTCAACTACCAAGACAACATCATCTTCATTTTTACAATGTCGAGCATAAACATCTTGTCGTTGGGCTTCCTTGACAGCAAAGCTTTTCATTGTTTTCCACTCTTCTACCTCCTTGTTTGACTGCACTGTCACGTCAGCATTGGCTAAGTATTGACTCACAATGTTCTTGGCAACTTCTTCCGCTTTATGGCCCTCAAAGTCTAACTTAACTTTAGCATCATCCGCAAGGTTCTTTAAAGTGTACCTTAAGGAGTTGCTCAGTAAAGGGCATTTCGTTGATGAGTCACGGTCGCAGTCTTCGAAGTTGATTAATAGCGGTAACCCCAAGTCATACAATGGGCTTGACAGAGAAGCAGACAAGGACCTAGGTACCATAGCTACACCAAAGTCTTGCCGCTGAGGTACCATAGCTACACCAAAGTCTTGCCGCTCATCGCGCTTCTGCATCATTGCCCTGTAGAGGAAACAGAAGCAAATAGTAGATAATGCAAAAGAAACCGAAGTAAATTGCAGAGCAAAGGAGAGAACAATAATTTCTAACATTAAGCCAAACTTGAGTAACCTACTCTAAGGTACGGAAGGGCATTTTTGGTCAAATGTTCACTCGCGCAACGATTGACCCTCACCCCTTCGTATCTTATTCCCTTGGCGGCTGTGTAAGGATGGAATAATTGTCTAAGGAAGGAACTACCGATTCGTAGCTTGTGGCAGAGCAAATTGCTAAAGGAGGGGTTCCGAATATAGCTCGAATTTCGCCTGCACGCGAAGGAGCAACTGGAGACAAAGAAAGAAGCTGTTCTGGTACTGGTAAAAGGCGCTGTGTTTGAAAACCCCATACTTCACCTTTAGCCCTTAGCTAAGCGATCTCTTAACTTACATCTTCCACTGGACTTGGACTGAAAAGTAAACAAGTTGATCGGAAACTCAAGTGTAGCTATCTGACAAGCAGGTAACTTGGTAATTTGCGCATGCGCAGAAGTATAGGCATGGTTATGACGTTTTCGACGAATAAACGCTGTTTCTAGTAAAAAAAATTATGAGAATACTACATATTGGTACATTGTATAGGTACATTGCTAGTTTGGTATAAAGTACAGTACTAATCATGCAAGTTTAGTCATTCCTTTGTCTTAAGTCTCTGATTTTTGCCTCCCCAGCTATCATATCCAGAAGGATGGCATCATCTACAGGTATTTTTGCAGTATGCAGAATCACAATGTGTGGTTCAGTTGATTATTGTTCAATTTAGTGTACAGTGCTTGATGTTAAACATCAAGCTTATAATTAAGACTTTCTGATGTTATTACATTAATTGACTCAGAGTATATATATTCGTATATATAAATGAAAGAGATTCATTTAAGTAGACTGACCATATGCATGAGACTATGCATATGATCAAATACTGAAAATGCATGTACGCAACTATGTACATGTATACAGCTTCTTCCCATGCAGTCAGCTGCATGATGTATAATGCACATTAATTAATGTTTTGTTTGCTTGAAAGTGAGGACCATGCACTGCAGTCCCATGTATAGGGGTCTAATTTATATATAGGAGTGTAAAACTATGAGTAACACAGGAAAAAGCAATCTAGTTAGATGTGTTTGCCACACACAGTGGAGCATCTTAGCAGTATTATTGGTTGCATTAGTCACTAGAGGAGCCATTCCCATATGTCTGTATGTACACTGTATACTAGAATAAGGATTTCTTCTAACTGCATCGAACTCATCTTTTAGATGGTACATCTTTTGACTCTTTGAGCATCTGAAAACGCAGTTTGGCTTCATAAATCTTTTGGTCGAATGTTTCAACTCTGAGGGTCAATCGCTGATGAAGACCCTCAGGGTCGAAATGTTCGATCAAAAAATTTATCAAGCCAAACTGCATTTTTAGACGCTCCGAGAATTGAATAATGTACCATCAAAAAGATACACTGTATACATTGTTTAATAAAGCAAGTGCCATCCTCTATGTAGAGTAATGATATAGGTTTGTATGGCTGATAATTAAGAATGCTATTCTACCTATACGTAGATATCGATTCCAGCACATAATCATTCAGTACAGCTATATATCCATCTATGGGCATGTGTGAGAAACAGGGAGTTGTATATATAGAAATGTCACATAAATAATCTCAAAATATGCTCTTGCATATTACATACATTCACTAGCAATATGGTGTACACTGATAAAAATTATAATGTGCAAACAATGCTTGCTTCTACTGCAGAACATCTTCAAATTCCCAATAGTGTGCTTACCTGTCTCTAAAACCATCAATATTTTGTGAGAGCTGAAGGTAGATCAGCCCTACCACGGCACCAAACAACAGGGTAATGAAAATCTACAAACAAGTTATATACGTACAGTATAGGTACGAGGTAGGATAAGAGATGAAAACACTAAACTTGGACATTAGAGATTAATAAGAGGAGAATGTATAGACAGACAGGCTATCCTCAACATGCTTCTAAATAAAGGGATTACGAATTATAGCAATATGTCATGTTCTATTGATTCAAAGGTATTCTACATCGTACCAGAAGTAGAAATACTTAACCTGGACAACATTAACTAAAATTGTGTTCTGTTGTATCACCATTTGTCTCTTGTTCTCTGTTTATACCATACTAACCTGGAGCACAGATGTCATAGGATTTCGCAGTACATTAATCCAACTTCTCCATGATACCATTAGCAGCTGCCAAAAGAAGGTAGTCCTGTACACGGCAGCCTTCTCCCTGCTCACTCGGTTAGTTTTAATATTTGTAAGATATTGCTTCTTGATTGGATTTAACTGCTTTTGAGCAGTTTGAAACTCTTCGGAGGTTTTGTAGTGCAGGGCTAAAGGATTTTCCTCAGGAGAAATCACTGCAGAGAATTATTGATAAGGTTAGAATTGACATATTCAGTTAATTCATTTTCTGGATGTGATGTGACAAATTACTATATTTTTTCCTCTCGGCTTCTGGAATCTTACACAATTATACATTTTATTGACTTTATTATCAAAATGAAGGCAAATCAGCTAAAAGAATGATGCCAAACACTCTATTAAAATAAACCATTGTGATATAGAATATATTGTTAATGTTCTCCTTAATATATGAGCCACCATGCTGTGGCTGTAGCTGCGTTTCTAATAGTCCATAAAATATGCACAATGCCTCTCCTGTCTGGGAAACCTAGGATTACATAATCTGATATATATAAATTAATCCTTACAGTATATATCTTAGGCTGAAGGTGTTAAACTAACAAGATCCTAGACAATCAAACACCTTTAATAGTCCCAATCTCATCACAGTAGCATATACAATCCTTAGTAGCAGTCTAAATATCCTATTCTACTTCATTTCATTATGCAGATGGACTGTATGTACCTTGAGGCTGGTTCATGGAGACTGCAGATGAGGTTTGTTGAACCGTCAGCAACTCCTCATTTTTCATAATGACATCAAGAAAGAAGTCGGCAGGGTTGTCATCCTCCTCACAGACAAATCCTGCAGTGAAAGAGAAGACAATTTGCAAACTTATTTTTCAAGATAAGATTCACATTTTTGACCAACACTCAAAACACTACAGTCCTCCTTAGGATCAGTAGTGTACCTAGCCACACAAGCCCCCACACAAATTGGGATATACAGTATACACCAACAGAAATGCCGCCTCAATCGAGATTGGCGAGGCTTTCACTCGGCGAGATCTCGCCAAATCTCGCCAAATCTCGCCAAATCTCGCCAAATCTCATCAAATCTCGTCATATCTCGACTATTATGCTATAGAAAGACATCATGCATAATATGATAGATATAGGCAGAGTAACAATGTATCAAAGTATTAAGGGTGTCAAAGTAGCAGTTGGACTGAAGATGAAATGAAGCACTCTTCTCTGTCTTGACTGTGAAATACTGTAGTACCCATGCTAAATGTGCAACATCACTGTCATTGAGTACATACATACCATCACTATGCCTTATGACATACACACCTAGTGCATAGTACATGTCAGAGTGATGCTATGTCATTGGCTATCCAACATTAATATTCCAGTCTGCAGTGTCATAAGGTCAAGTGAAATGTTCTACTATCATTAGACTCTTTCATCACATGTACATTGTGAATCTGGTGCAGTACCATATAAGGATAAGCAACAATTGTGCAATACAGCCATATACCTCTATGAGTAAAATCCTCCAGTGCTTTCTTAGCTGACCCGTGGTATACCATGTTTCCTTTTGAAAGGAGTGTCATAGAATCAAACTGCTTGAAATTGGAATATCGTGGCTGGTGAATGGACAGGATGATGGTACGACCTCTTGAGCTTAACCTAATATTGAAAGATAAAATCTGTTATAAACCATCACCTATCTATAACAAGACCAATTGTTTAAAGTGGTCATTTGAGTGAGTTTCAAAATTGTGTTGTACATTTGCACCAAGTCTAAAATACACAGGTTTCACTGTCTAATGTGGTGTCCACTAATCAAGTTCACCCATTCAAAATCCCCAATGTACATAGATGTACTGTATATTAAACACTAACTTTTTCAGCAGCTGGATAACTGAGGTGGCAGTGGAGGCATCAAGACCAGTTGTAGGCTCATCAAGGTAGAGAACCTTGGGGGATATAATCAGTTCCATACCTATGTTGGTTCTCTTCTTCTCTCCACCTGATACCCCTCTAAGAAACTCGTTACCAATCTAACAAATGATCATGAGCTACAGTAGATCCAACTGTTTGACTATCCTATAGGCATGTCCATAGGTACACATATGTAATTTCATATAGGACATACGTGCTTTAATAGTACGTACATTGGACAAGATTACCTGACACTACCAAAACAGAACAACCACAAGTATTGTCTCTGTATGCACATAAAACTTCACACCTAAACATATCAATTTTTAATTTGTTATAGTAAATTATGTATGCAGTATGTAAATAAGACAATCTTGTTTGATATTAAAAGAATAGGAAAAGTAGTGAAATATATCCTAAAATAGTTGTACATTTAAGAGTTGTAGAAATATAGACACCAACGATTCCCCATTTCTTCTGTTACTACCAAAGTACCAGAATATGCTTGCAATTGAATGTAATTATCATTGTTCATGAAATAGATTAAAGGCCCCAGCTTTTATGTCCCTTGTGTGCAAGTTACCAAATTGTCTCTAACCCTGTTGTTTATGTGAATGCATACAAGCAACCAATGGTACTCCTAGCTCACACTCAAGGCAAGTCAAATCTGCAGTGATTATTGGCTGAGACCCCCTGCATGAGACTGGAATTTTTGCTGATAATGGCATGCAGATGCATCATCTTCAGTCTATACTAAGATGTGAAAAGGTAATTGGAAGGCCATGTGTTTAGCCTTATATGATCTGTAGAGACTACTACTCTGTATGCAGCAGTTGATAATTTCAGTGTGGCTAAAGTCTTGTAGCATTTAATATACGTACCTGATTGTGATTATTTTGGGAGTCATTTGCATCCGTATTATATTATATACCTCAGTGTGATTATCTTGGGAGTCACTTGCATCCATGTATAAATTTGTAACTTGCACTGTGTAAGTACTTGATTATATATATATATACAGTACAAGCTGAAGTGATCTAATCTAATCTAAAATAAATAAATAAATAAATAATATGAATAATTCATATGGCTCCAAAATATATACGTATACAGTGCAAGTTACAATATACTAAGGTATATCATCAGACCAAACATAAAATCATTCATAAAGTAATCAGTGACATAGCCTCTTGCTCAGGTAGAATATATCCATATTGGAAAATGTGTGAATTGATTAGACCATACAAAAAACACTGATTGAAAACGCAGTCATGAAGATGACGGGTAAAAGTGACAATAGCAGTCCTAAAATATAGCAAACAAAAATATCTAAATTTTCACCGAATGGAATTTCATATAATATAATAATGTTATATAGTCATTGAGATGTGCATCTTTTAATACATTTTGAAGGAAGCTTAAAAGAAACTCCTGCACATGTCAGTAACGGAAGGAGCTACCACAATCCCATTTAGGGAAAATTTAGAAATGCTTCTATGTCCTCTTCTACCATAATAGACAAATGACCATGCAATTGTATTTTTATCATGTATTTACACCACAAATCAGTCACTTAGTTATATGTCCGTGTAGTTTTATAAATGCACACAATTCATATCCCCTTCAATCATTCCACTATTCAAACTATCCACTTCCAAGCTGCTCTAATGTGCACTCTTTTTAATTTGACTTTGTAAACCCTTGTGGTTAGGCTACCTTTACTAATGTCAGTTTTGTAGAGCATGTCACAAAAATAAACAATAAGAAAAATAACTCATGTTATTTACATAATGTAACAAAACATATTTTGGGAATTTGGTCACCTTATTGGAAATCCCAGCTAAGAATATTAATAAAATACATTGTTTTATATATAGACAGAAAATATTCAAACAATATTAAATAAGGTAGCATATCTATACATAATACAGTAATCAATTCACAATAATGGCTAGATGTATAGGCATGAAATTTGGTTCATGAATAATGTGGGCAGGAATGGACAGGCCTATAGCTTGCATGAATTGGCAAGCCTAGCTTTTTTTGCTCTTGTGGGCCAGGCCTAATACTTGATCATGAATATTAATAGTAAGTCTAGTGTGGTCAACGGCAAGCCTCCATACTTGGACAGTTTGTCAAGTTTACAAAAGCATAATATTCTGAATAAATTGTCTTTAAAAAGTATATATAATATAATATTCTGAATTCACTGTCTAATTAATAAAATAAATACACATACAACAAACAGTATATATATAGGACAAAAAAGGTATAATTGTTTATCATTAATTACATGCAACTTGATATTTATGCAGTTTTGAAATCCTATTACTCTTGAGCTTTGTCTACCTCAAAGCACCACTTCTTTCAACAGTGTAACAAATGTTTCATAACTTTGTGGGTCTTCTTTTGTAGCTATACAATAGTAATCCTTTATCAAAAAGGACATGTATACTTAACATAAGAACATAACGTGCCATACCCTTGGCTGTCCCAGGGCAATAAATAGCTCATTAGAAGGCAGCATTTTGTTGGCTTTTGAAAGAGCGACTAGGTGTAGTAACTGTGCCAGAGCATTTCTGGTTTCTATGGCGCTCTGCTGAAGGTTCTAGGCAGAATTAAGGATCCGCTTAAGCTCTATTAGAGCTACTATCTTGTAAACATTTCCTACACATGCTTTAACCAGCTTAAGCAAAACTACATTGGAATTATGTCTTTCAACTTCAATTTAATCTTCATACATAACTGGTTCGATCCAGGGAATGTATGATTGTGAAAATTGGCCTTTAAAGTGAAATATACAATGTGTCAAAAGTTGTTGAATGACGGCTTGATATCTCTGTTCATCTTTGGAGTGCTGGTGGTCTGGAGCTAAAGCAGAAGATTCAAGATCAAGCTATTATGGGATGTCCCAAGTTTGAGCCCAGGCCGTGGCAGCAGTTTTTCAGTGACAGCACCCCCTTGACAACAAACATTGCCCACTGAACAAACTGATTATTGCTGACTGATTTACTGTATGTTGTGTTTATGTTGTTATGTTTATGTTGTTTGTACTATTGTGGGTGCCTGGAAGAGTGGCCTCGTGGCTAAAGGCTTCCCACATTAATTAAGATTCATAATCCTATCCTAACCCTAATCGTTGGAAGGATCATGAAATATTGTGAGAAAGTAGTTACTCAGATTGTAACCATATTTATCGAAGTTCTTTTACAAGACCTTTTGGGATGATCCAAATATTGTAAATATGACATGGCAATATCTGATTCTGCCACCAATTTAGCATCACTCATTGTCCGGGGTCATATTTAACTTGGAACTCAAGGTATAGTAAAGCCATTTCCCAAGCAGCCCAACCAGGTGCCTGCATAAAAAAAGTTGTTTTTCTAATTCGTACACCATGCTATCCATGAACCATAACCGTAGGCTCCATAAATTATGTGAGAGCTACAAAAGCTTCTAATTAATGTTACTGCAGTTTGCCCATAACACTTACCACTTACTGTAAGGAGAGGGGTAGCAAATTTGCAGCTCTCGTCGCCTACAAATGCGAAACTCATGCATATATACATCTACACCCGGCTAATAAAATTAACCTATATATATATACGAAAAAGACAAATTTCAAAATTCAGTTCAGTGTTATAATTTACAGCTGTACGCAAATTGAACTAGTGTGCTGGTCATGTGATTGATGATTACTTAGAAAAGTGTATTATTTTCTGGCTTATACCATATACATCGAACATAAATATACATGATAATATCTTACCAAGTCTTTTCAGGCTCTTTCAAGATTGCAAATGTCAAGGCTTTCATATTGCTTGTACTTCTAATGCATCCTGGACCTATAAATGATTTAAATCTTCAGGTAAAAGTTATGCATACTTATAATATCTCGATCGATATCCAGAGATTCGCTCACAACCCTAAATACACAACAATTTATGAACAACTGAAAAAGAATACATACAAAAGGATTACAATAGATTATAAAGACTATAAGGCTGTCCCATTGTCAGATACGAATCCATGGCTTGCAAACATAGTTTGGAGTTTTGAAATGGTATATATGTGCAGACGTGGTTGAGGGAACTACCTCAATCTCAAGTCATTTCGAATAGGCATCAACAACAACTAGAAACATTTTCCCTATATGAATGGTCCTGCATAGTCAATGTGATGGCGAGTCTACAGGCGGTAAGGCCATTCCCATGGATGAAGTAGGCTGTAGCTGGAGATTTTTGATTTGCCTGACAGTCAAAACATGAACAAACTTTGACTTCTATATCCTAGTAAAGGCCTGGTCACCAAGCAATTCCTCTAGGAATGCCTTTCATCCTGGAAATCCCAGAATGCCCAACATGGAGTTCATCCAGAACTCTTGCCTGAGTTATTTCTGGTATGACCACCCAGTTCCCCTATAGAACACACCCATCCTGGAGAGAGAGCTCTCTTCTCCTCCTTTCATAAGGTTTCAGTGTGTCACTGGCAATTGTGGAAGGCCATCCAGAACACTAGTTCGGCCACCTCTGAAGGAATAGGGTCTCACATTGTCCATTGCTTGATCTGCTTGGCTGTGATTTGAGAGGACTGTAGGGTGTCCAATACTAAAACAGTATTCACTAGGTATCGGAACTTGACTGGGATAATCTGGAAGAGGTAAATGACTTAAAAGGTCTGCATTAGTATGCTGGGAGCCTGGCTTTTACTGAATGGTATATATAGTTTTAGCAGAAAATGATCATTCACTGCAGGATTTGTTACAAGTTATTGGTGAGTGGTGTCAGATGAACCATTTGGAAATTCATGAGGCAAAATCAGCTATTATCCATTTTAGAAAAAGATCATCTGTAATTACTGAGTTTGATTTCCACATTAATAATAAAAAGATTATGGTGCAGCCAAGTTATAAGTATTTAGGGGTAATTTTTTGATGAATATTTTGATTTCTGTGCGCTATTTGATAATAATCTTAATAGGGCTAAGCATGCTTTCTTTGGAATAAGGAGTAATTGATATAGAAGAGGTGAAATCAGATCTGTGATTTTTAAGAGACTTGTTAAGGCATATATTTTCCCCATATGTGATTATGCTTGTCCTGTATGGAGCCCGTCTATTAATAGATCAAAGAAGGAAATGATTAATCTTACTATCGCTAGCTATAGATTTTTTCTTGGAGTTAATAGCTTACACCCTATCCCGGCATTGGAGAATGATATGGGACGGGAGAGTGCTACTGAGAGACAAAGATTACAAACACTTCTGTATTTTAGGAAAATCATGATAATAGATCCAAATAGAATTTGTTATAAGGTTTTGTTATAAGGTCTTGAGGGAAATGGAGAGTGATTTGGATTCAAGGAGCTGGCTGGGAAAGATTAGACCATTATTAGTGGAGTTAAATTTAGAGAGTGATATTCTAGTGAACTGCAGTCATGAGGAAGCAAAATCTATTATAAGACATAGACTGTCTGATCTAGAACAGAGAAGATGGAATGATGAAGTACTGAGAAGGCCAAAACTTGATTTCTACAATACGATCTTTGGATTTAAATCAATACCACTGGCAGATTTTGTTTCACACAGAGAAGGATGTAGATTTTTGTGCAGATTAGTGGGTGGGACACTACCAATCAGGGTGGAATCAGGTAGATATTCTGGCGAGCTCAGAGAGGAGAGATGGTGTCGATTATGTGGTAATAGTAATCAAATAGAAGACCAGATACACTTTCTGGCATCCTGCCCTGCCCTAAGTGATAAGAGAAATGAGATCATAAGATAGATCCAAAGAAATAATTGTTACAATGTCCCAGTCAGCCCCAATCTCCTTGCTGTTATTATGGTTTCCCTCTGTATGGTTGATTACTCCCTGGTCAGAAAGATCATGCATCTTTTTAAAACACAGAATTCGAGATTATAACGTTTGATAGATCTCTTTTGGAGGGGTTGCTCACTTGGTTTGGATTTTTCTCTTTAGTGATTGTAACTCTCTTGGTTTGCAGTTTACCTCTGCTTTAGCCAGCTAGGATATTTCTGCACTTGGTTTGCCCCTCAAGAAAGGTGTTCCTCTTATATCCAGTTTAGCCACATGGTTTACTGTTACTCTGTAGTCTCCGCAGATCCTAACTGATCCATCTTGTTTAGCTACAGGCACAATGGGAGCGGCCCATTCTGCAAATTCAAGACGCTCAATTACAGATTGCCTTCCTACCTTTTAATTCTTGCTCCACCTTGCCATGCAGGGCATATGGTACTGGACAAGCCTTAATTATGAAATATAGGTGTTGCTTGCGAATCAACATGAAGTTTGGCTGTCACTCCTTTTACCTGGACCAATTCATCTTTGAACACTGCAGGGTGTTTATCCAGGACATTATCCGAGGTAAGTGTAGTAGCCAGTGTAATATTAGCAATAGTATTCCAGTGAAGTAGGATCTTTTATAACCAGTCCCTTCCCATTAGGGTTGGGCCCTCTCCCTCCACAATCATACTGCACTGGCACTTGAAGGCATCCTAAAACAACAAGAAATTCTCCTGCGAAAGTAGGACATGTGCATTTTCCGGCCGAAAACAAAATGGCAGTCGAAAACGAAGATCGAAATTAAGTTGTCGTTTTCTCTTTCTTTTTGATTTCTGATAAAAGAAAAGATTTCATGGAAGATTTTTAACTACATAACTAATGATCTGGCCTATTTTTTCTTTCTATTTTATTAATTGATATAGAAAAGACAGATTCATTCAGGGGTACAAAAAGCACTTCGACTAAAAAGGTAGTCATGCAGATCACGGTTAAAAAGTACAATAGTTGTCTTAAAAGATTGCTAACATCAATATCTAAATTTTCACCGCGTTGCCTTTTGAAATACCATTTTGTTCCCAAAATGTGCAGCTTTCTTTGAATTTTTGATAAGAAATTAATTCAAAAACCTGCACATATCAGTAACAGAAGAAGCTATCACAAGCCAACGAGCTTTTGCGAAGTGGTCCTTAAATATTAGGAGTGATAATCCATTGTTTACATGACCGCCTTTTGGCGAAATAATCTCGTATAAAAAATTATCCTTTCGACTAAGTCACACTGAAGTCACGAGGTAATTATGACGTCATTGAATACGTATCCTCTTTTGACAGTCGATTTGGAGATTTGATTGATCAGCGAGTTGTTTAAGCCATCCGTTGCGAAGTAAAAAATGCCCAGGAAACAAAAGAGACACAACGTGTCTGTACTTTAATAATTTTATTCGTCAAAACGAATCATCGGTGAAATCACGTACCTTGGCATGACCAACTTACGCATTTAATTGTGAGACACTGTTATATAAATAAATTCTTTTACAACCACAAAATGCCCTTTTTGTGTGCAATTTGCAAATGTTCTACCTGTGTGTATAGGTTTTCAATTTGATAGTGGATAGTAGTAGGGGTGGGTGATTCTTTTTCCAGACCTCCAAGTAATTTTCTTACTTATAATGGACAGAGATGCCCCTGTGTTCATTTCCATTTGTACTTCCTGCTCATTTAATTCAACAGTTACCCTATTTGGTAAATTCAGTGCTGCAGTCATGCAGAAAAGAACATATGAAGCATCTTCTGCCTCATCTCGGGTGTCCTCTGATATAATTTGATGAGCTACTTTCGATGTTGGCTTGTGTGCTTTCTGCTGCACAGTCACTTTCGTTTCTGCACTTCAACAAGCTTTTGTAATATGCTGATGTATGGTGATAAAAGGAAAATTGTGTAACTTGCCTCTCCTAGCTTGGAGGATAAGACAGCCATTGTGGAGCACGCTCGTGGCAGCAGCAATATATCCTAGGAGCATGTGGCCCCTCAGTGTGTGAGGAAATACCCATTTGTAGAGTCCTCATGTTGCAATGGATTTGTGAGTTATGCTCTGTATTAAATGTATAAATTGTTCTATAGCTTAAAGACAGATGATATGTACACATTGTTGATTGTTTGGACGGAATAGTCTCCCAAGAATCCTTTCAAAGTTTTGTAACTTTGTTAACAAAGATTACGTCATATATATATAAACGTCTCATAACAACATTATAATTACTTCGTGACATTGGCGTGATACAAGCTAGAGCAAGAGTCTTTTAAGACAGTTGTATTTGTTTGGAAAAGTAGGTGATCTAAATGAAGATTTTTGCTACCAAAATTTAATGGTTCATTGACAAAAGGTAAAGCTACATTTCCACCACATATACTTTTGATAGCTTGCTTCGTTACCGACATGTGCAGGGATTTGTGTGTAATTCCTTGTGAAAATCTATAAAATATTGCACATCTCACAAACAAAGCATTGTTTTAAAAGAATACGGGTGAAAAATTGGATATTACTGTGGGAAGTATTTTGAGACCGGTATCACGACTTTAAAACAATGTCTACATCACCGTGTTTTCAACTTAAACATTTTTTGCAAGCCCGACTGACAATTATAAATATTTTGATGTATGAATAACGTAGTAAGAAAAAAACAAACTCGCATATTGTAAGAGTTACAGTACTTAAAGGTAATTTCTGTTTTGATCTCTATTCTAAAGCAAAGTGAGGAAATACGGGTTAAATATACTGCCATTGACTGCCATTTTCTGTTCAGCAGTGGTTTGCACATGTCATACCTGCGCACAGCAACCTGAAATTTTAATTACATTATAAATTTTAAACACTCATGCATACACATCAATTATAAGAGATGTTAAAATAACTCGTGCAACCTAAAAATGTATGATGTTATTCCCAGCTAGTTGCTGCTCAAGGGTTAGGCTACTAGATGACACGTAAGTTCTTCTGTGAATTCTGGAACTAGGACTGCATTATCTCCACCAGCAGACACAGGTCCATTCCAATCAATGCCATAAGAATCCTAGACCTGCATGTGTGTATACATGTAGGATACTATAATATTTCACTAATAAAGGTTTCCGAGAATGATACCAGTAAGACTACATTATTGAAATCATAAAACGTACATAGATTACCGCATGTATTCTCTTCAGACGATTATCTCTTGGTATACTGGCCTAACGAGGACCTTATCTCTGTCGTAAACAACAAAAGCTTAACAGAGTCGCTGACTGCAATCATCTCTAAGCCATTCAAGGTTAAAATAACAAAAAAGGCGTACGATGCATGGAATTGAGGTAGCAGTCAGTAGGTGACATCACACGAAATATACATATGCATATTCGTAATACTAAATATTGAGATCCGATAAATGTAACGTTGCGTATATGCAAATCGATAGTCATACTAATTGTAAACAAATTAAAACAGTAATGTTATTTAGCATGTTATTTGGTCTTACCTTTGGCTTTCAATGTATTCTCCAATTGCATGTAATTGGTTAAAATGCGGTCAGGTAAATGAAGACTTAGCGCTACCAAACTTTTATGGTTTTATTAGGGGCTGCCGCAGGCAGCCCCTTATATTGTTTTCATATGCCGATTACGTTGTACGGCTTCATGTTACGGAAAGATATATATATATATAATACGGGTTCATATGCAACTGTTATAACACTTATTTTATACGTCGGTATATGTATAATACAAGTTCATACGCAACTATTGTAACACTTAATTTATACGTCAATACATCGTTTTTGCAAATGGCGGCGTTCAGGAAGCTTTAGTTAACGAAGTTTTTCCATCGTTATTTATAAAATTCAGGACACTTCCTCAATCGTTAGTATTACGAATATATATATTAAATCCCAACGATGCGGCCAAGTAGTTCGAGTTAATTCGGGGGCGGCAGCCCCACGAGTTTTTAAACTCGAACTACTTGTTAATCTAAGGTAAGACTAAATTTTCACTGAGGTGCTTTGCAATAGCTTCTTACGTTACTGATATGTGCATGAATTTGTTTATCTTTCCTTTAAAAAATCTCTTAAAAGTGGCACATCTCAGTAATGAAAATGAAAATTTAGATACCTTTCTTAGAAGTCTGGTTACACTAGAATTACGAATTTTATGACCGCGTTTTTGACTAAAGACTTTTTTTAATGTCCGAATGAATCGTTTTGTTTTCCATAGGTGAGTGAGTTATGTGGAAATTATCAGTCAAATATTAAAGTAAATAGGCCGAAATGTAATTAGTTTTTTTGATCTACTGACATCTAATAGAAGCGGGGAAAATACGGGTTAATTGTGGCATCATTTCATGGCGGCCATTTTGTTTTTAGGTGTGGTTTGCACATGTTATACCTGTGTTAGGCTTTGGCTTATAGTGAGGTTTTCTTCCATGTTTGAAGCAACATGTTCACCTATGGGTCTCCATTTGTACGGTTGTTTCATCTGTAAATATTACATTTTCAAAATCTATTGTTTAAATATTGTCATGGGCCCATTTTAATCCTTGTTTGCTGCACGAATCATTTGACAGTATCTGGCACTCTTTAAGGTCCATCCCAAGTCTGACCTCCAATTGCATTCTGACTATAATATTGATTGGATTCTTTGTAACCTAGGCGTTTCCCACATGGACTCATTTAGCCATTTTTGTCAATCACTATTGTACAATGGCCGGGAGCTAACAGGCCCACGAAAGAAGGCTGTAAGTTACTCTTCATGAAATCACCCTATCACCTTTTTGTTGTGATTTTAGAGTCCATGAATAAATTTTTACTCTGATAGCAATCTTTGAACCGAAGCGCTTGCCTTCCCAATTTAGAGCAACTGCCTACGGTACATGTCACAAGTTAATTGAATTTTTCCGCAGGCTTACCGTGTAGGTTATCCGTAGACAGCAGAAAGACAAGTTGTGATCAACGATAAGCCTCCTGCGGAACGTTTGCCTGGCACCCGCAGCAGAGAAAATGCACACGCAGACTTCCGCATAGTTCTCGAGATATTGAGGTGCCACTCATTTATCGTTAACCACAATGTTCATTTAACAGTGCAATGTTTGTTCAACAGCGCAATGTTTATTTAACAGCGTAATGTCTGTTTAGTCATAACAATCAACAATGAAACACTGCATACAATCAATAAGTATACAAACAATAGTCAACTGTTCAATGTCCTGAAGGTCTTCCCTCTTCCTTGACAACAATGGGCATCACTTTTTGAAGGTGGTCAATATACCTGGCACATATCTCAGGAGTTAGCTTGCTCCAGTATGTTCTGATACCTTCTTTTAGCTGTGAAAGGCTCCTTGGCTTGTACTGGTCGCGAAGGTACGGTACGCATGGAAATCATTTTTACGGGGGTAGTTGGTACTACCGGTACCAAGTTTTGAAGTAACGGTAGCAAATTTTTGTTATCGGTAGTTACAAAAAGTACCGACAGAACAGTAGAGTACCCCCAAAATTACTCAAAGTTGAGGGTACCTTTGAGGTAAAAGTCACTATTAACTTATTAACACAGCACAAGTGTTAGTGACCCTCTTTGGGTTTGTTTGGATACGATTTCGTCTTGTGGGGATCGCTGAGATAAATTACGACGTCAAAATTATAAGAAAGAGAATAATTACATATATCTTATGCGCAAACATATACCTATACGTATGTATCTTACCAGCGCTTTGCATTGGCTTGGTAACACTTTACGCCTGCTAATAGGTCGGTATTTACTCACCTTCTTTCCCAAGTATACATTTATAACGATTTCGTCTACAGTGAGATTTTTATTAGTGAACCTCTGGAATTAAGTGTACCATGTCATAATACTCTGAATATAAACGTATGCAAATAGTAGCACTTCAGCAAAGACACAAAGCACCTACAATCGAAAAATTATTACATGAAGAGGGCTTACATACTACGCGTCAAGGAATCCACTATTTGCTGAAGAAATACCAAGAGACAGGATTGATTAGTAGAAAGGAGGGAGCTGGAAGGAAAACCAAGATAAACTAAGCAGTCAAAAGGATAATTGAAGACAAGATGTAGGAAGATGATGAGAGCACTGTTAAGGAACTGCAGAAATTACTGAAGGAGAACAACATAGGCCTTGGAAAGACCACAATAAACAAGTGTAGACATGACCTTGGATGGACCTACAGAGGCAGTGCCTACTGCCAGATGATCAGAGATCAGAACAAAATTAAACGTTTCAATGGGCTAAAGAAAACTTGGGTGACAGCTTCTTCAACTGTATTTATTCAGATGAACAACCGTGCAACTGGAGACACACAGAAGATTTTGTGGTACAAAGACAGGCTACAAACCTAGATGTAAACCAAGACTGAAGCATCCCATTAAAGTCTATGTATGGGCTGCAATTAGTAAAAGTGGGCGCTCTGGCTTATGTCTCTTTGAAGGTTGTATGAATGCAAGAGGATATGTCAATATCCTTGAAAAAACCCTCCTCACTATGATTGAGGAATTGTATCCAGATGGCCACAGGTTCGTTCAAGACAACAATCCTAAGCATACTTCTGCTTTGGCAAAACAATGCTTTGAGGGCACGAACATCAATTGGTGGCCAACACCGGAAGAATGCCCAGATGCAAATCCCATTGAGAACCTGTGGCACGTGTTAAAGGAATATTTACATCGTGTTGTTAAACCTACCACAAAGGAAGCTCTGATCAGCAGAATTACAGAGTTTTGGGGCATAGTATACATTCAGAAGTGCACCAGATATATTACTCAATCACCCTAATAAAGTTATTACCAAGATTATTGAGTGTAATGGTGGACCGACTGGTTATTGACCAATGATATTGTCTTATTTATCTATTAACTTCCATATGTAGTTTTGGGTTTTATATATATTACGTCTAAGAATATGCTTTAATTCGATTGAATTTAGCAATCAATCAATCAATCCATCTATCACCCATGGGCTTTATCCCCTTTGCAGGGGGTAGCCTGTACACATAATATACACAAACACAGTAGTTAACATGGCAGAATAAAAAAAAAGATAACTACTCTATATCTGTCAACAGTTTTAATGTACAAATGCTAATTATTACTTAAAATTCTCATGCCATCTTTTTCTTGGTCGCCCTCTAGGTCTCCTCCCCACTGCTTCCTCTTCAAACACTCTTTTTACCAGTCTCTCATTATTCATCTGCTCTAGCTTCTTACTCAACGTTCACAACGTCAAGTACTGCATCTTGCCTCAGTGCTCTCCTTATATATATCTTCATTTCTAACCCTGTCTAAACGTGTCACTCCTTGCACTCTCCCTAGTATCTCATTTCTAGGGCTTGCAGGCTGCTCACATGTCGTTGCTGCATTGTCCACGTTTCATAGCCATATAGCAGTGTGGGCAGAACCATAGCATTGTACACTCTCAGTTTTGTTGATTTCTTCAGCTCTCTTCTATCCAGCACCTGCTTCCTCATTGCTCCAACAACATTTGCTGCTGCTCCAATTCTTTGTTCAATTTCGTCATCACATCTTCCACTTGCACTCAGCATTACTCCTAGGTACTTCATCTTCTCCACTTGTGCAATATCCTGTCCATCAACATTCACTTTGCAATCATCCCCTGTTCTACTAACCATCATCACATTTGTCTTTCCCCAGTGTATCTTCATGCCCCAGTTGTCCATTGCCTTCTTCATCTCAGTCAGATTTCTTTCCATGTCCTCACTCTTTTCCGCTAGCATCATCACATCATCTGTAAACAGCACCAACTTCACAATTGTGGTTTCCAGCTGCACTTCTTCAGTAAACCTCTCTTGTGCCTCTCTTACAATCTTGTCCATAAATACATTGAAGAGCCACGGCGACATCACACATCCTTGTCTTACTCCTCTTGTTATTTGAAACCATCTAGACATCTTTTCTCCTATTTTTACACATGCCTCGCTCTTCTTGTAGAATTCTCTAACTGCTCCCAGTAGCCTCCCATGTATTCCATATTCCTCTAACACTTGCCATAATTTGTCTCTTCTCACTGTATCATATGCTTTCTCCAGATCTACACACGCCACTGCCATTTGCTTCCCCTTCTCCAACACCTTCTCACCGAGTTGACTGACTGTAAATATCTGATCTATGCAGCTCCGCCCCTTTCTGAAACCTCCCTGCACTTCTAGTATCATCCCTTCTGTCTTTTGCTTCACCCTGTTGTCCACTATTCTGGCATACACCTTGCCTGGGACACTGAGTAAACTGATGCCTCGGTAATTTGAACACATTGCCTTGCTAACCTGAGGAATTATCCCTGCTCTCTTCCAGTCTTTCAGCACCTCTCCTGTGGCCCATGCTATGTTGACTATCCTGTGTAGCCACTTTACTACTACTGAATCCCCGGCTTTGAGCATCTCTGCATTTATGCCACACAACCCTGCTGCCTTGCCACTTTTCATTCTGCTTCAACCTCCTCTACTATGATATCGCTTTGTTCTTCAATTTCCTCCTGCTGAGATACTCCCCTCTGCTGTGGATAGTCATCCTGCTGCTGACGGTCTCCTTTCAATAAACCTTCAAAATACTCTTTCCATCTCTCAACCACCCTCTCCTCTTCTCCAATAGCATCACCATTCTCTTCACACACCTTTTTGCCATCTGTGCTTCCCTTGTTCTGCCCCTTCACTGTGGTCCAGAATCTCTTCTGGTTTCTGTTGAAATCCTCTTGTAGTGCCTTGCCTATATAGTTCACTCCACTCTTTATTGTGCGCTTTTCTAACTACTCGCTTTGCTTCATTCTTTGCCTCTGTATACTCTTCTTTTGCCCCTGTTGTCTTCAATTGCAGCCACCTCTTGTAGACCCTCTTCTTCCTCTTCACAGTTGTCCTCACTTCCTCATTCCACCATCCTGTCCGCTTTTGTCTGTCCCCGCATTGCTTAGTCCCACACACCTCAATTACTGTACTCATCATGCTTTCCTTAAATTCTCTCCAGACCTTTTCTACCTCTCCGCTGTTCACCTCTGCACTCCTCTTCATTTTTAGCTGCAGTCTCCCCTGGAATCTCAGTCTTACTTCACTGACCTTCAGCTTCTCTGTTCTCACCATTGTCCTTCTGCTTGATGTCCTTTGTTCCTCAGCTTTTCTCCACTTTCTCATCTTTATGAGAACTCGGTGGTGGTCACTCCCAATCTCAGCACCCCGTACCACTTTGACATCACAGACTAGAGGCTGGATGTTCTTCCTCACTAGGATGTAGTCAATGAGCGACTTCAGCTGCCTCCCTGGACATTCCCAAGTGTACTTGTGGATGTCCTTATGTTGGAACCAGGTGTTGGTGATAGGCAACTCATTCACTGCACAAAACTGTAGCAACCTCTCTCCATTGTCATTTATGATAGCTTCTTCATAACTGCCCAAAACACTGCCCCACACCTGCTTATTTCTCCCCACTCTTGCATTTAGATCGCCCATGATACCACAGCATCTCTCTTCGCTGTCTTGTCTAACACTCCCTGCAACTCATTATAGAAACCATCTTTCACCTCTTTACTGTCATCATCCATCGGACCATACACTTGTAGATAGGTGATCCACTCTCTGCCAATCTTAAGTCACACAACCACAATTCTCTCACTCAGGCACTGCCAGCTTTTTACACATCTGCTCATTTCTTCTAACAGGAACACTGTCACACCCGTTCTGGCTCTGCCATCCCTGACCCCTGAGTACACTACGTAGCAATCTTCCATCTCCTTCGCGCCACACCCCTTCCACTTAATCTCGCTGGTTCTTAGCACCCCGAGGCCTTACTTCTTCATCTCCTCTATAAGTTCACCATCTTTTCCTTTCAACGATCGTACGTTCCACGTTCCTATACTGTCTCTTCCTCCACAATCATTTCTCTGCTTTAGACGTTCTTCATCCCTATTCGGATATGTTGTTGGGGCTGGCATCTCTCCTGGCAGGTTGTCTGAACGACCGTTTTACCTAGCACAGTACGCCGCCGCCATTTTTCACACCTCTATCATTGAATTTAGCAATGGCGCTTAATTAAAAGTCAAATAATATAAAAATACGTAATATACAGAAAATATAATAAGAAATATTTAGTATATATGTACGAGAATAATATATTAGTTTACATGTCTACGTTTCTACGTGTCTAAGTATATATATTCATGTCTAATTCTGTTCCTTGGTGGCTCTTCTCAAGGCTTGACAGGCCTTTGAAATAGCTGTCAGACATTTAGTCCTTACAGGTTCAAACTTAAGAGCATTCGTGAACTGGTATATATCATGTATCTTTTCTTTGATTTTCTTCTTTTTTTCATTGTCCAAGGCTGAGAGGGTATGGGCTCTCATTTCTTCATTACCAAAGAAAGACTCCCTAGCCAAATTAACAGCTAATCTTCCTGCCTTATTGCGATCGGTTATAAGTTGAGAATTCTTTGCAATTACATCAGACAATGGTCAAAACCTGAGCTATTTTGTGAAGAGGTATTGCTTTGCTTGTTAAAGACACCTATAATGTCGCACAGGACAGGTCTAGATATTTCAGTTTGTACTGAATCTCCTTCTGTGATAGGTGCAGGCTCTGGATATGGACGTACTGAAGTATCTTTCAGTATGGATGTTTGTAATGGATAGTTCCCCTGAACCAAGTGGTCTTTAGCTGCAGGCTGTGACTGAGATCCTGCCATCTCTATATGAGTAGACTGCAAGAACTGATCAATCAGGTTAGCCTCATGAATGCTGCGCAATCTAGCAACATGTACAAATTGCCCCTCCATAATAGTTTTGATTGTGGCAACCTCTTTCCTGATCCATCCTTCCCAAGAGTTAAACGCCAGAGTCAACATCTTCAAATCTTCCTGCAATTCCCTACAGTGGCATGCCCTGTTAATGACAGATATCTGTAGAAAACGCTGATTAGGTACCTCTGGGGAGACGACAGTTGACAGTTGACTCTGGCAATCCACGATTAGAAGTCTCAGTTGACTCTGGCAATCCACGATTAGGAGTCCCAGTTGGCTCTGGCGATCCATGATTAGGAGTCCCAGTTGGCTCAGGTGATCCACGATTAGGAGTCCCAGTTGGCTCTGGCGATCCATGATTAGGAGTTCCAGTTGGCTTTGGCGATCCCCGATTAGGAGTTCCAGTTGACTCTGGTGATCCACCATCTTACGGTACAGTGCATAAAAAAGGTAACGGTAACCGATTAAAAGGTAACCGCTAGAGGTTAAAAGTTAACCGAATCGTTAACTGGTAATAGTTAACTGTTAACCAAAAATTGTCTAAAGTTATAGCTGTGTAAATCGACACCTCGAGCTGTTAATCGTTTACGTAATAGGAAGATATTCAAAACATATGAGATGGTCAGTATACGCTATGATATACGGACGTATACTCACCAGATATTCGTGAGATGTTTACGTAAACGAGATTAGGTGTGTCATAGCGGTGTATTCGAATTGATAAACTTTTGTTGCTTTTATTGAAAATGGTATTAACGGATTACTGCAAGTTGAGGATCATCCAGCTTTATTACCAAAGAAGGATTTCTTATGGTAACATTGTAGAGGTTCTAAAGGCAGAAGGAATCAAAGTGCCCAAGAAGACAGTATGGAAGACCATCCAAAAGTATAAAAGCCATGGAACTATATATCGCCTGCCAGGATCTGGGAGACCCTTCAAACTGTCAGATGATGTCATTACATTAATAGAAGAGCAGATGAAGCGCAATGATGAAACTACTGCCACACAGATTCTCAAGATGTTGGAAGAAGGAGGACACAAGGTGTCATTAACTACCATAATTAGGGCAAGGAAGATTTTAGGATGGACATTCCATGGCAGTAGATATTGCCAATTGATCCGAGAAAGAAATAAGGAAAGGAGAGTTGCTTGGGCAAGAGAACATCTTACTGATGATTTTGATGGTGGAGTGTGGACTGATGAGTCCATGATTCAGCTAGAAAACCATAGGGCATTCTCATATAGGAAGAAGGGGATAGCACCTAAAGCAAAGCCATGCCCAAAAAATCCTTTTCGCGTAATGGTATGGGCTGGCATATCCAGGAAGGGAGCCACCAACATTTGCATTATAAAGGGATCAGTGGATAGCTTGGTTTATCAAGAAGTATTAAGGACACACCTTGTGCCTTTCCTCCAGGAGAAACTACCTCAAGGAAAGCTGCAGCAAGACAATGCTCGATGTCACACCTCCTTGTCCACAAGAAAATTCTTTGAAGAGCAGGGAATATCTTTGATGCAGACACCTCCTGAAAGCCCCGATCTGAATCCCATAGAAAACCTTTGGCATGAACTTAAACATTTTATTCGGACAACAGCCAAGCCCAAAAACAAGGAAGAACTACTTCTTGCCATCCAGACATTCTGGGAAACAGTTACGCCTGAAAAGTGTTCGTGCTATATAAATCATTTAAAAAAGGTTATACCAAAAGTCTTGGAGGTAAATGGGGAAGCAACAGGGTATTAGACACTTAAGACATGTGACAGAGATTTGACATTTTGTTTTTATTTCATAATTATTACTTAATTTATTTTATTATTATTATAAATTTAAAGTTATTTTTATAGTAATCGCAACATTAATATAATATATATATACACATGAAAATAATATTAAAAAGTATCTAAAAGAAACTGAGCAGTTACTGTAATGTTAAGTTAAAGAAGAGTTCGATCATGTGGGGCCAGCTTTAGCCTCAGATATTTGCATCGGTTGGCCAGTGCTTGCCTGAACGTGCTTCTAGCAGCAGCAAGTTCACCATCAGACATTTGAAACTTTTGCTGCATCAGGCTCTCTATCAACTGTAGTCTGGACCCATCTAATGCAACTCGAGCTTGTCCATGAATTGTTCGTCCTGTTAGAGTACAACAAGCCAACTCCTGCTCAGTAAAAAGAACTTTAACTAAAGCCATTGCCATTTGTTGTCCTGAGGAGAAGCTTTTACAGGCAATGGTCTCCTGGACAGACATAGCCCTATCATTCTCAGAGCCACAATGAACAATCGGTCTTTGATTTGTTTCAGTTAGCGGCCTTCTTGGTGTCACGGTAGATGACATTCTTGCTACTGGTGTAGTTATTCTTTCTCTTGCAAATCGCTCCAACCTCTTAATCCTTTCCAAAATGTCTAATTGAAATTGTGCTTGTTTTTTCAATTTCTTCAATTTTCTCTCTTAGTTGACTTAGTTCATGGCTATTGAGGACCTCCTGCATATACCCTGGATCCAGTGGGAAGTTGGTTAAATCATCAAAGTAGTAATCCCTAGCGGTAAAATCAGTAACTGATTGTGATGGTGTGCCACTAGTATCCTGTGTGAAGAGTTGCTGGGCAATTGCAGAGGTTGCAGGAATACCTTCTTGGTCAACAGTAGGTGTACTCTCAGCTTCTACAACTGTAGATTTTCCTTGAGTAATAGTAGGGTTGTTCTTCTCAACAGCTTTAATAGGAGTTTCTTGAATATCAGCAAGTGTCTCCTCGGTATCAATAACTATAGGTTCTCCTTGAAAAACAGTAGGTTCACTCTTCTCAATGGCTTCACATAAGCCTTCTTCAACAACAGCTGGAGTTCCCTCATTACAGATTGTAGGAAGCGCTTCCTGGCAAGCTAAATTTGTCGAATTTCCAGGCGTATACGAGGCAACAATCGGTAAAAGTCTTTCTTCTTCTCCATTGCGGCGATTCTTTGTCTTCCGTCTCTTCTTAGCAGGCTCAGGATCTTTAGGTTGCGGACTGACAATTATGGCATTCCATATCCTTGTCTTTGTTTTGATTGTGACCTGTTCCCCTGCAATCAATCGTCCTTTTGCTCCTTTCTCTCTTCGTATCTTCTTTAACGGTTCTAAAAAGTCTTTGCCGTCATATCAGACAGATCCATTGTTCACATAGCTAATTAAAACTTTATCCATCGTTATTCAACAAGTATCAGATTTCACACTTTATTCGCTGCGCATACACTACACCTTTCGATGTGTAAATTAAGTTAACTGTTAGCAGTTAACAGATACCACATAACGGTGAATCGGTAACCTCTAATGGTTAAAGGTTAAAAGTTATTAACGTTACCTTTTTTATGCACTGTACCGTAGTTGTTAATTTCTAAAAGAGGAGGTTACCCTTAAAATATTCAATTCCTTCTTCCTCGATTTAATTTCCGATTTTCTTTCCACTCTTCTCTTCTTGATACTTCTCCCTTCTTCTTCCCTGATGCCTACTTCAATGCTGGATTCAGTCGATGAACGCTTTCTGAGATATACTGCCTGCCTATGCTTCATCTTATCCTTGCCTCCAAGATTGATTACGGTCGCTAATGGGATCTTACGGCCCCTTTTTATCTTCGCTTTGGTCCCTGCTTCTACGTTGGATGGTTCAACCAACTGTTAGCCTTTAACGATGGAGATTAGTCCTTCTTCGTCCCAATAAACTAGAATATGTTTAATCACTGCCATTGCAAATCGTCTCTTCCAACTAGCATCTGTAAAACTAAGCTTCGATCAGCACTGGTGTGAAATTTGTTCACATGAGTTAGTTAACATAATGCGCTCGACTAATTCCAATCATTTCTACCAGTACTATCAGGTTACGGGACTTAGCGATTGAAGTTGTCTAAAGGTACTTTTACTTTTGTACTGGTAGTTCCTAACTATTACCTAGGGTAGCTAGGGTAGTACCTTAGGTAGTACCCTTCGGAATGTAAAGATACTTTCCGTGCGTACCGTATGTCTTCATGGATCCCCAATGGAATTCAGGTCAGGGCTCTCTGCTGGACTCTTCCACCACTGAATGCTGTTCCTCTCAAAGAAGCCCTGAATGTATTTACTTGTGTGCTTCGGATCTTTGTCTTTAAATAGTCAATGACCATCTGGGTATTTCTCCTTCACAAAAGGTACAAGAGAGGCACCACAGGATGTCTGCATATTTGGTTGCATTCATGATTCCACCAAACATGACTATCTGGGTGGCTCCTTGTTTTGAAATGTCAGCCCACACATGGATCTTTGGTGGGTGCTTGTGCTTGTATTTAAGTTTTCTTGGGGTCTTCTTCCTGAAGCATCTTCTACGGTGGGACTCTAGCTGAATTGTTGATTCATCGGTAAAGATCACATCATTGAAAAGCTCTTTTTCATCCATGCGCTTTTTGGACCAGTTCAGTCAATTGTCTTTGTTGGCATCACGGATTGCCTGACAATATCTAGCTGTTGAAAAGGTCCAGCCAAGCTCGTTGCAGAGCCTTGCAATGGTTCTTGTGCCATATCTCACATCCTCTGCACCAAATTTCTTCTTCAGGATGTCCTTCAAAACAGAAGCAGTCAGCTCATCGTTCTCAGACATCACTTCATCAATGCACCGATAATGGGTTTCTGGTACTTTCTTTGGTGGCCCACTTCTTGGGCGGTCTCTCACACTGCCTGTTGCACACCATCTTGTGATTGTATTCTTGACTGTCTTAAGAGTGCTGATAATCCCTTCCAAGGCCAGTTCTCTCTTGATCTTGGCTGATTGAGTCCATAGTGCAACAGCTCCTTCTCTTTGATAGGCATAAGGTTAAAGGCATCTTCTCTCTCTTTTACTTGCAAACCACATGATCAGTTTGCCACTTTAAGTACAATTGGAAAGGATACTTTCAGACAGATTACAACCAATCTGATACTCGTCTGATCTTACACATCAGTCGTTCATTAATTGTGTGATTAATGGCGGACTCAAGTGTAATATGACGGTTATCTGATTGGCAGAACGGTATCCGGTGGCCGCCGAATTATCTTGCACCTCCACTGTGGTTAATATATAAAATTAATATCATTAATGTGTAATTCACCAATTCGGTTTGTAGCATGCGAGTTCGTTCTATATAGCAATTTGCTAGTATACAGTTATCAGTTGGTGAAATGGATAAGATTCTTGTGAAGTGGAGCGATGGAAGGGGACAACGTCTTTAGTGAAGAAGCGTGCAGTGAAGAAAGGGACGATTGCTATTGGTAAAAAAGTGATGGTTGTGTGGGGAAAATCTACAATGCCAAAGTTATGGATGTTGACATCGAATCCCTCTCTCCGGAGATCCCTCAAGGCAGAGGCACCTGCACTGAGGATGGGATTGTTAACTTTGAACTGGCACCCGCAGCACTTCAAACTTCCACCGATTGCCTAGCGCAAATGCCTCAGCCTACACCCCAGGATCGGCAGGAAGACGGATGGCTTAAAAGTGTCCTGGAGAACCTGGACAACCTTGCTGATGCCATCTCTGGGGTAGAAGCGCGGTTGCTGAGCCGACTACAGTCAGAAGACAAGGTGACCGCTCTGCAGAAAGAGGTTGCAGAGAAGTGCATTCCTAAAACGATGGAACATCCCTTGCCATCTCTGCTACACCCCTACTATTCATCTGCAAACCTAATCCTGCCTTTAGATATGTTGACACCGGAGCCGATGTCTTACTGGCACGAGCAAGAACCTGATGTTGTGCAAACAGATACCTCAGCCGCTTTACGAGACATCTCTCCTCGGGCTAATGCGATCACTATCAGCCCTGCATTTGGAGGCTACATTATTCCTGCTGAGGTTCTCAACCTTGCACTGCAAGCCTGCAGGTCCCGGAGAAACCTGGCTGCTTGGCTAGGAGCTGAAATCATTACGCTGCAGGAAAGATTGACCATCATTTGTCGTGGAAACCAGGGGAGGACCGCCTTGGATGGAGAGAAACTTAAGGCCATCTTTACTAGGTGAATGCAGCATTTCCCGCTGCAACGTCTGGAGACACAGCTGCTTGCTGATAAAGAGATGAGAAATGCGGTGGACGAGATGTGCACAAAGACCAAGATCTCGACTGGAACAGAGAACTCTTAACTTTGCATGTGGTATATGTAACTACTTTTACTTTTACTGGTGCATGTGTTTCATTGATGTTTACTTCTACTGAAATATCTATGTAACTACGTACGTAGTCTTCTGTGAAAAGCGTCCCGATCGAATTCGTTCATACATACACTTCACTCAGACTGTCTTATAGCCAATCTGTAAAGCATTTCAAAAGAATTCATTTCGAATTTCATATATTTGTACCTTTCACTCGGACAGTCTCTGTCCTCTGCAGAAAACATCCCCCGGAATCCACATAATGCTTCGCAGGCACTGCAGATTGGGTCCATGTCTTCCACAGCAAGCAGTGCTGCTATTCAAGGATACCCAACATGGATTAATGCGACATGTACCGTACATTGTACCACTTTCGCAACTGGAATTGAGTAATGGGATTTTGTCTGAGCTTGCGTAGTTGCTTTTATTAGTACACAAGCGACAACTGAGCATTCAGTTATAGTAATACTATTCTTTACTGGAAAAAAAGAAACCTTTACAAAATTTACATGAACTTAAAGTCACCTTAAAGTTGCTATTTACTAAATTTAAGTTGATTAAATTTAGTGCACCCATAAATGTATATTTAAGACATGTAAGTCTGTTTAATTTAACTTAAAGGTAATGTACATATACTGGAATATTTAAATTTCATAAATTGTAACTCAAATTACAATAAACTAATAGTTCAAATTATTATAAATATGTATTAATATTTGATTGTGTAATATGTTCTAATTGAAATTGAAATTAAGGATTGAAAACATTGTCAATGTGATTGTCCTTAATTGTGCCCAGTACAGCAGCCGCATTGCCCCTCTGCATGGCAACCGAGATCCTCTGGAAGAGGAATTGGAGGGAACGTGGCTCTCCTGTTTCTGCCTTGAGGCGGTGTCCAAGTTCGCAGAAGAAATGCAGGGCCTCCGGACCACAGACTCCTGCAGTTTCTATGGCCACTGGAACGAAGTGGTGACTAGCTTCCAGCTCAGCGTACTTCGAACGCTTCCTCTGTTCCGCCTGAGCTGCTACAGCGCCTGCTTCTCTGGTCGCCAACAAGATGTGGGAGGGAGCATAGGTGTCAGGACAGGTTACGTCCCACACCAAGACCCGGCCCGTCTTCCACGGCATGACTGTGGTTCCATCGGGTCGTTTCCAATCCGATCGACAGATGCTGGTTGGTTCCAAGTGAGATGGCACCCCTACCAATGTTAGTGATCTCTTAACAATATCATTGATGGCAGCATGGCGGGGGTGTCTGCCCTGGCTCCTGCGGCAATTTAGTCCGTGGAGGCCCGGTGGTCCACTTGTGCTTGGCAATGCAGGCACACATGTGGATGACAGAGTGTGACCCCTAAGCGGAGACCCAAGGCCACCCGGACCACCTCCCTGTCCATGCGCAGGCCCAACAATGATACAGGAAGGGCCTACAGCCAAGCTCCTGACTCTTTTGCGTGAGCAGCAAGCAAGCGCGCCCGTGCGGGTGCATCCGGAGCAGTCTCCAGTAGGTTCCTGTATGCCAATGCCACTCTGGGAGAATCCCAAGACCTCTGAAGGCAAGAGGCTGGGGCAGATGGAGGGGGCTCCTCGTGTCCACTACTCCAGAGGCAAGCGCCACCTCATGAGAAAGGCAGGGTGCCCCCTGTAGTCCAGGTGGGAGGGTCCGGTGGGTGAGCTCGGAGGAACCAGCAGCAGAAGCCAAAAAGGCAGAAGGTGCAAGCTGAGATGCACTCCGAACCCCCAACCTCCGGACCATATCAGGAGAACAGCTTGGGTCCAGGCTGGATCATTGGCATCAAAAGAGATGTAGGCGATGTCTGCCAGCAGAGATCTCTGTAGGTCATCGGCTCTGATGGTGTCCTTGATCTCTTCAGCTGAGTTACCAATGGGTGAGCCCAGGAGGGTGGCATGGGCTTGGCTCACCACATAAAATTCGGGAAAGGCAGCAAGCATAGACTGTCTTGTCATAGGGTCATAACAGATTATCTCTGACTTACTGTGGTTCAGCTGGAGGCCTATGTCACCAGCAACCCACTCTACCATGCGTAGATCTCTCAGGACTTCCTCCAGACTGCCTCCCAGTGTGCCATCATCTAAGTAAAACACTCCGAATTTGCCTTTCAACTGCCGTAACATATCATGAATGGTGAGGCTGAACAGCAGGGGACCCAAAGGGTCCCCCTGTTGCATGCCTTCTGATGACTGAAGGATGGACTTCCCGACGAAGAGGCAAGATGGGTTGCTATACGCTGAGTGAATGAATGGGAATATCTCAGGCACCCTCTCAATTTCATAAATATACTATTACTTTCACAAAATCTAAGTGTCATGTAAATGCACCTTAATATTTAAATTTACTATCTTTAGGAAAGGCCTTCAATTTCATAAATATATTGTTAGCTTTACAAAGTATAAGTGTCATGTAAACTTGTGTAACTTAAAGATGAACTTTACTGAATTCAAGGAATATATACTTTACATTTCATAAGAATACAGTTGTTACCTTATGTAAACAAAATTTAAATAGTGTAATTTAATAAATTGTTCACATGGCAAGCAGTTAATTCATTATGTAATTGGATAAAGTATAAGGCATTAACAATGGAATGCCAACGTTTTCCAAGGGATTGGAAGGCTTGAGGGAATGATTCATACCAACTGCAATTAAACTTGCAATGCGTTGGATAGGTGTGAACAAGGTAGGACCACCAGGCATCAGGTTGCTAGAGGAGAATTCTATTAATGGACGGAGATATGATTTATTATTTGTGGATGTGGCATTATACCACTGTACAACTGCAAATGTGACACTAACAGTTTCATGACTTGAAGTTGTAAAGGAGTGCTGAAAATAGTATTGGACTTTACCAGAATACAAAATGTATGTACTTGTATTAATAGTACCATCCTCTTCGGCCAAAGATGTATTAATGTATGGAGAGCCACAACGTTTCCCTAAAAACTTTGATCCATACCAAAGTGAGCCAATAGAGATATGTGTAAATTTTTTACACATTGACGGTAATTGATCTGATGAAATGCTGAGATTTGGGAAAAGTAGAGTGTAAACAGAAACGAGTAAAGATAAGTCTAAGATACTTTTTTTGGGAAGCAACTATGTTATGACACAAAATGTCTGTAACTGGCTTTGAAAGTATCTAGTGAAGCTTCGCAAAGGCTCTTTGCTTCACTTTCATTATCATTGCCACTTTGCAAATTTAGGAGAGGGTCTAGATCTTCACTTAAATTTGAAAAGACCTCTGAAATTACTGAATTACTACTGTGAGAAATAGCTAAAAACTTGCACATAAATTAAATTTCTATACTTCTTTTATTATTGCTAAATTTACCAAGCAGTCCATTATAGCGCTCAAATGTCAGTTTCTACTGACAGCAATCTTAATGGAAGATGGCAAGAGAAGTTCCAAAAGTACCAGAAGCTGGCGGCTGAGATGAGGATACAATTTAGGGGCTACCGAATTAAGGTGTTCCTGATGATAATTGGAGCTTTGGGGACTGTGAATACCCTTCTGGAGGACCTTAGGGGAATTCCAAAGCTGTCAAAAGGTGCAGTAGAAGTGATGAAAGTCATGCAGAGAACTGTTCTCTGTTCGGCTGTAAGGATATTGAGGAAACATCTATCTGTTGAGGGATTGGGGCCTGGATGATAAGTAGTCCTGTCCCAGTCCTTGCCTGTCAACCTCTGGAAAGTAGTGGTGGATTGGTGTATGGAGGTACTCCCTCCTATTATGACGGTCAACTTTGGCCCGACGTGCACTAGTCTGCTGCTGCCGGAAGGAGGCAAAGCCGAGGCTTCTGGCTAAAAACCCAAAGAAGGGAAAACATGACTGACTGAGGGTTGTCCAAGCTAGATACTCCTTTGCCTTAGTATCAAGGTTCTCAGTTAAGGCTTTTGTTTGTAAAGTAAAATCTTTGCTAAAATTCATAGATTGTAACAAACCTTCCAAACTTTTGGGTAGATATGTTGGTACCTGTTTCTTTAAGAAATGATTGTTCTTTACCAAGTACACAAAAATGCATACAGCACTTTTAAAAGCCAATCTATGGCCCGATAGCTAATGCGCCACTTGACATATCACTGAAAAATTAGGTTAAGTAGGAGTCTCATAATAGTTGCAATTTGACCACAGTAATTTTGCAAAGCTGATACATTACATGTGGGTAAATTTCCCACCATTGTGACATAATACCTTTTGCACTTTTCTACGGATACCTCCTCCCAAATTCCGTTATTCTAAATATTAGTTCCCGTTTTGATTGGGGCTTTACTTTTCGTATATGCACCTTCATTTCATGCCATAAGTTATCAATGGGGTTTAAATCTGGTGATTCAGGTGGTGTTGGCCACCACAGTTGATGCCTTTCTCTGCGTAAAACCTCTTTGCATACTGCAAACAGTATCTGGGGTCGTTATCTTGTTGAAATCTGTGTCCATCAGGAAAGACTTCATGTATAAAGGGTACTAGTGCTTGGTCAGGTATGGAGACAAACAATGCTGCATTTGGGAAGGTGACCAGAGGCAAAAGGTGCACATTTAGCTAACAAGCTAGGTAAGCTAGCTATATCACAGCTACTGTGAAAGGAGTCATAACTACCCAAAGCCCTAGCTACAGCACAGAGTGTGTGTACATACAAATTACTATGTAAAACAATTGATGATAGCAAGGTATACATGATATATTGCTATTATATATTTATTATTGTAGTATTGCTCTATATTTTAACTCCTGCAGATTTCATTGATTTTGCAAGACCTCAATGTACCGGGCAAGGTGCAGGAGAACTTTTTATGAGAGAAAGTATCGTTGGCCAAATGCAAGGTGCATATGCAGTTGTCTTGTCTGATATACTGGATATGATTAATGTTGCCATGCAATGTTCATACTGCTATTCAATATAATATATTTTCCATTTGTTACTATTACACTGTACATAAGGTATATATAGATATATTACTGAGAGGGTGCATGCTGGGGAAGATTATACATCTCCCTCATTGCAGGTTTTTATTCCAACAATAAAACCCCTCACCGACAGTCAACTGAGGGAGTTGGATACAGTCTCTTGAAGTAGACCAAACTGTAGGAAGGTTCAGTTTGGAACCGGAATGGGACAGATCGGTGGAGAGTGATGACATCACTCATCTGGAGGTACCAGAAGGAGCTGTTGCTGAGGAGAGGAAGGTGCAGATCAGATATGGTATTATAATGGATGGACCTCTGGTGGCACCAGCTGGCTAGCACAGTAACAAATAGGGTGTTCATGAACACTGGGTATAATCATAAAAGGTGTTAGTGGGGTTTAAAGGGATGTCAATCAAACGAAAGGTGTTGATGTTACACCTGCAATGGTAAATACAAAGCTGCATGCATGTGGATTTGTTTCCTTGTACAGTGTAACCCTGATAATCCACCACAATTCGTTCAAGCACTTTTTTGGCGGAATATCGAGTTTGGCAGATTAGCCAAATATCCTGATTACGCAATACTATTTATAACCAGCTAAATAAAACGATGAACAATATTTGCTCCTGCGTTGCTGTCGAATTTTTCCTCTAATAGTCACATATCGGGTGATTTTCAAGTCAGTTTTGGAACGCTTAGAGGCCATCTCTAAGATTTACTTCATACGATTAAAATCTTGACGAAAGCAGTGGATTACGAAGGTGGAAAACACCTTTAAATGTGCAATTGAGGCGAGAAAATAATGGCGGATGGCACATTTGGAGGTTGGCGGATTACATAGATACATCTAGTATGCAAATAAATTCGTTCTATACGAACTCATGTGAATTAGGCAGTTTGGCGTATTAAGCGGGGGTGGATTATCCGGGTTACACTGTATATATTCTGTGAACAAGGGCACAAGAAGAAAACTTGCACTTTGAGGCCAAACACAGCTTTTTAAAAGAATTTTATGTATAATAGGCAATTACACCAACCTTCCATTGAAAATGGCAAAAGGCATCAGAAGTTTATGTGTTACAGGATGCTTAACTCCTGTAATTTTCCTAGACAGAAAACTAGCTATGGCAAAGGTATGATATATGTACATCCGACATAATCACTTCTCCATATGTACAAATGGTGACATGCTATGCTTGAATTGTATGTAGTTACTGTAGTCACGGTGGGTGAGACAGCAGAAAAAAAGGAATTAAATGAAGAAAGCCAAATTAACAGGTATATATATGAGTTTATTAAACAGAACATTTTATTATCATACAGACAATATTAGATATATATTTTTATTTTTTGAAGACTAACACAGGTGAATTACCAGGGTACACACTATAGGATTGGAGATGTCCTCATTGACACAATAGTAGAAAGTATTCCAGGATTTGCCACCTTAGCTGCAATTTATGTTTGTTCTATAGAGGAATACATTTTTATCCTTAATCGCATGCAAGAAAACTTTTTTTTCCATTATCACACATATCATTTAGAGGCAACAAATGCTATGCACCCAAATATATTAGCAGACTACCACCCATACAACAACCACACATGTTTTAGCCCAAGTTTATCTTCACACAATTTTGTATGTCTTAAATATCATATTTGTTGAGAAAAGGATACTTTAGTAGGTTAGATTATATAAGATTTACTGCCAGCCTTTTCAAAAGCCACAAATATTCAAGAAGATTAGACCACTTTGGACTCCCTATATATATAGACATGCATGTAGCTATACAATATAAATTGTTAATCTGTGTCACTGACGTTTGCATTTTTTTATAAGCAGTTGCGAAGTTTCGTATGAATGAATACAGTATATTTTGTCTATGGAATTAGCTTCACTTCCGAAACTGGATTCGCTATTGGTGAATCGCTATTTGCTTGGATTGTAGCACAGGGCACTCCACCGTCCAAGTGCTGCAAAGGGAGACTAGTCACCTGATCAGATTATTAGAGTAAGGATGTCATTGGATTGGATTGTCCATACATAAACTAATATTACTTTAGATACAATCAGATATCATGTTTACTTTGTATGTCATTACTCTATGGTGTTTTGTGTGTATGCAGCATTTATATATATGATTCATTTCATATATGTATATACTATAATTATATACAGACCTATGAAAAAGCAGTTAAGCTGCTGAAAGACGAGATGAAGAAGAAGAAGAAGCCAAAAGGGAAGAAATTGAGGGAACTGTCGAAGGTGACCTTTCAAGGAAGAAGAGATTGGATTTTCCAATCTGTGTCAAAGTTTGAGATGAAAATTGACTGTAACTTTAGAAATGAACTATCTATAAGCATAACTAACATTTGCTAGTAAACTTATAGTATTTTATCTCAAATAAAGCGACTGGTAATGTTGGGTTCACGACTGTAAACGGTATTGCGAAAAATGGTAACACGACTGGTGATGGGTTAAAATAGTGATTCAATTGTGGTAACACATGATTAATTCCCCTTTTATGTCATCAGCAATTAAGCCCGTCAACATACCCAGTAAGTGCAATTCCAGGGTCCCCTTGAGATGGTTAAGTACTTAGTCAAGCAACACAAGTTTGACTTGAGAGCTGTTGATAAGGTTAGTCCATTAATTAATTAAAAAAGTAACATTGCAACTAGTGATATCTATCCAAAGAACCTATTCTTAAAATGACAAATTCCATCCATAGGTAATCCCCCTTTACAGTCTAAGACATAACATTGCCTCTAATTTAGAATCAAGTTTAAGCATAAAGTAGCTAGTATGTCTAAGGACAATCTAGTGTTACCTCGTACTACCCCACCTCCAAATGTCTCTGTAAGACCTAAGTGTAATCCTTTGTTAATTGTTCTGTATGGAGTCAAACATAGCCCATTCTACCTACTGTACGTAATTTATGAAAACACTCTCCTTGTTATAATATCCTGCAATACAGAATCCTGTAATGCAATTGATGTCATCCACTATAAGAAAAGACAGTTTTTTGATAAATCCAGGTTAAGTCTACAAAAGTGGCTTCTACTGATGTTCTTCTGGGCTCGTCAAGACCCTGTATCCCACGCCAAAATAGACACTGAGGTTTCCATCGATGCAGCCATTGATGTTTATGGATGGCTGAGACATATTTGCTGTAGAAAGCATGTATATACCAACATACAACTTGAAGGCTCCAATAAAATTGTGCAGATAGACGAGAGCTTATTTCGGCATAAGTCAAAACATCATAGGGGTAGGGCTACCAGTAGAGAAGTTTGGGTTTTTGGCATGGTAGACACCTCGACCCAACCTGCACTAGGATACATGGAAATAGTTCCTGACAGACGGGCTCAGACATTGCTACCCATTATACAGTCACACGTTAACCCTGGGACCACTGTGAAAGCTGATCAGTGGAAAGCCTATAGCAGTGTCAGTTCCTTACGTAATGCGGCATCCCATTCAACAGTGAACCATTCACTGCATTTTGTAGAACCAACTACAGGGGTCAACACCCAACACGTGTAATGTTACTGGTCTCAGGTTAGGAGAAAATTTAAACGAATGAAAGGTTGCCGTGCTCCTCAATTGCCATCACACTTAGATGCGTATATGTGGCGGGGGCGCTTTAGGAAGACAGCCAGCGATGCTTTTGAAAACATATTTAACTTCTATTGAGGAAGACTTGAAAAGCCTAGAATCTGAGGGAGTAGCATTTCCAGTTGCTAAGCAGATGTTCTTTCTGATGGTACAGAGTATCTTTTCAGGAAAAACATTTTCTGTTGCTCACTTTGCAACAACAGGTATATACAGCTTTCTGTATGTGTGCATAATACAGCTTGAAGTGATGTCAGTTTGCCATATGTATAATAGGATCAACAGCCTAACATCTGGAACAGCTCAGCTTCAAAGTATTCTAATTCTGTTATGATGGTGCCAAAAGTAACAGAAAATTTTTCCAGCTTCATTCAGCTTTGAATTCGTCTGTTACTTACAAGACTTGTTACCCTTTTGCTAGAGAAGAGAGGTATATTTATTTTATATCAGATCGACTCCATCTTTTGAAGACCGTAAGAAATTGCTTTTCCAACTCTGGTGCTCATTACCGGTGTCGACATTTGTGGGTAAGCTTGCAAAGTTTTTCCAAGCTCTTACGAAGTTTTGAAGCTACGAAGCTTCCTCCGAAGTTTTGATACGCCTACATTCTCACGCAAATGGCATACTTAACAATTAACGGTTTGTATAACACCTTATCGATAAGTGAATTCAATTTTAGTAAAAGCTTAAACACGATGTCGAAGTACAGTACCTATAAACACCAAAAAATTGTTTCAATGTGGAGAGAAGGCTTTAAAGTGCCAACTACAGCAAAGCTATTACGTGATGAAAATCTGCTATTTACTAGGCAAGGTATTTGGGAATTCCTAAAAAAGTATGAAGCAACTAATTTGATTTCCAGGAGGGAAGGCTCAGGACGAAAATCTAAAATAACTGATGAAACCAAGGAAAAGGTTGATTCAAGAATGGAAGATGATGATGAAACAACAATCAAAGTACGGCACCAGTCAGTAAAAAGTGAACCGTCAACGCCCGTACCTGTACACGTACCTACCCATTGCAAACCTGTTCACAAACCGTATGCTCGACTGTTATGAAAACCCGTTCTAAAGTTTACCTGCACACAAGCTCTTCGAGTTTTTAATGTGAGGAATTTTTATAGTGGTTTGAAAAGTTAGCGTTAAGTAAATCGAATGGAATTTTAACGAAGTGTAAATTTGTATAGCGTTACCTTTAGTGTTTGGATTTATTGTTGTTGTACGTAAGTAGTTTAAATGGTGTATTCACCATAAGTAAAGTAGAGAATTCTTTTTTAAAATCGTTCTAAGGCTCAGCAAAACAACAGGATCTATTAATCGTAAACCAAGCTCAGACTCAGACTCATGATTGATCTCCTTTTACAAAAGTTTCACACCAGCGAGCAATTGTAACACTATAAAATAATGATTTGAATTCTGTGAGTGTCAATATCTTTCTTTTAACACATCTATAGAGCGACGGGTGAAGGCGTACATATACAACCCGTTTTGAAACTAAAGCGCAACGGGTAAACCAGTTGTAAACCCGTAGCAAACCCGCATGCTAACCAAGGCGTGTACCTGTGTACAACCCGTAAAACTTTTTACTGACTGGTACCGTACTACAGAAGATACTCTCTAGAGAATCAGCTTTGGAAATGTCAAAGGGAACTAGGTTGGACTTGGCAAAGCAGTGCCTATTGCCAGATGATTAGAGAAGCAAAATACTTGGCATGGGCCAAAGAAAACTTAGGAGACAGCTTTTCCAATTGCATATTTTCAGATGAAACTACTGTGCAGTTAATATACAAAAATTTCAATAAGCATAAAATATAGAATTTTCAAAGCTTTATAAAGTTACGGGCTTTGAGAAGGGATCAACTAGCAAGAATTGATGTGAAAAAAACTGTTTATACTTATTTTTGTAATAATATATAAAATTTATTGTGAAATTGTTACTATTTTAAGTCACAAAATCTAGCGTGATGTAATCGTAATTGCGCAACTATTACATAGGTACATATAAGACAATTATGCTATTATTGTATAAGCCTTCGTAATAAAGGAATAAATGCCTAATTTACGTATTAAGTACTGATCGATTTAACTTCCAATATTTTCATCTGTTTGATTTGATTCGTATGCGTAATTAAATTCTGATGCAATAAATTAAGGCAGTTTATTTCGGCGATTTGAAAATGTCTTTTATAGAAATAGGAAAAGTGGCTTTTTGCTCAAGTGATGATTTGATTAGTTGGTTTCAATCAAAAAGGTTGCTAGCTGGCACTATGACTTGCAGTAATTACAGCATTTATATGGACTGGGGTCCTCGAAGAGACATTAAAGATGGATTCAGTTTGTAATTTTATAAAATGCAGTGCTTAATACAATAAACATTGAAAATTCTAAAAGAGGTAAATGTTAAGATTAATAATGACATAATTAGTGTATGTTAAATTAATAGATGAAGATGTCCAAGTTGCAAAAATACCAAATTAATAAGGGAGGGCAGCTTTTTCATCAGATCCAAACTGACTTTGCAGAAGTGGCTGCTATTGATTCATTGGTGGGCCTGGGAATACAAGGTCACCAGTGCTGCAGTCAATATGGAGGTGGCAGAGAGTTCAGCTTGTGACGGTTCTTCCTCCATTTTGCTATTACATCATTTTGTCAGAACAGTGGTATGACACATTTCTCACCAAAACCATTTCCACCCATGCATCTACAGTAACACTCTAGATCACAAATTGTCACCTACAAATATGCTTATGGGGTAAGTAAGCCTTCTAGTGAAGTCAAGTATCTTTTTTACGCAGCAAACACCTAAGTAAATAAAGCCATGCAAGTCGATTTGCAACCCTATGAATGCCACATTTGCCCCAAATTGACAGTGTCAAGCTTGTCTGAGAAGAAGAGGCTTGTACTTTCAGGGAACTCTGCAGAGACTGTACGTGAAATTATCAAGTCCATTGTACTGGAGAATCTCCTGATCCCAAATTTTTCATTCATAGAACCCCTCTTTCGTGCTGGTGATTACATTTGCTTTACTTGTATCACGTTGCTAAATACTTACGATAAAGCGAAGAAACGATTAGAAGAGTTGAAACAGCACTGTTAAAATTTTAGTGTGAACACACACTATGACAATCACACCTTGTCTTTAGAGTGAACATCACTCCTCTTTGCAGACTGTTGGTTACAGAGACTCTTAGTTAAAGCAGAATAGCCCATAGAGACTCTTAGTTACAGCAGAATAGCCTATAGAGACACTTAGTTACAGCAGAGTAGCCTATAGAGACACGTAGTTAAAGCAAAATAGCCTATAGAGACTCTTAGCTACAACAGAACAGCCTATAGAGACACTTGGTTAAAGCCGAATAGCCTATAGAGACACTTACTTACAGCAGAATAACCTATAGAGACACTTAGTTAAAGCAGAATAGCCCATAGAGACACTTACTTACAGCAGAATAACCTATAGAGACACTTAGTTAAAGCCGAATAGCCTATAGAGACACTTACTTACAGCAGAATAACCTATAGAGACACGTAGTTAAAGCAAAATAGCCTATAGAGACTCTTAGTTACAACAGAACAGCCAATAGAGACACTTGGTTAAAGCAGAATAGCCTATAGAGACACTTAGTTACAGCAGAATAGCCTATAGAGATTCTCAGTTAAAACAGAATAGCCTATAGTGACACTTAGTTACAGCAGAATAGCCTATAGAGACACTTAGTTAAAGCAGAATAGCTAATAGTGACACTTAGTTCAGCAGAATACAATAGTCTTGGTGTTATAATATAAGTACATGGCAAACCTATACATAAAACAGAGAAAGAGATATATAGTGGGGAGTGACAGTTGGAAGAAAAAGGGTGTCCTCCCCCACCAGTTTGCTTAGCAGAATCATTTCAAAGTCGGCTGACTTGGATATATCAAACTGGCAAATCTCGCACAAGAAGGGAGGGCCCCTCAACTGGAAATTTTTGAAAACATTCTCTCTGGAGCTGTACTGAAGGAGAGACAGCATATAATTGGTTAGACAATAGTTCTTTAATTCACAAACATACGTCTTCATTTGAACAAATCTTGCATGAGCAGGACAGCCAGTTACACAATCCACTGTCTCTGAGCAGGAGGTGGGGCGAAGTCTGTATATATGGTCACCACAAAGTGACCCTTGGCCAGTCGAATATATACTGATGGTTACGTAACTGAAGGATCAAATGAGAGCTAAACCATTTCTGTGAGTTTCAGAGTAACTTGCATCTATTTGAAGCATACGCTAGTGGAATATGTCCACACTTCCGGGAATTTTCAATAAAAGTTGCTAACTAACACTCTTTCTTAATTTATTCTATTTTACGGTAGAAATATCGTATCGCTAAACAAATCATATAGAATTGAAGCGCTATTCTTTCTTAATATTTTGGTTAAAAGAGCGTCACGATTGCAGGCTTAAAGGAGAAGGTAAGCGGCCGTAAGTGAGAGGTGCCAAATCGTCAAAGAAATTTTATTAGACAGTGAAAAATGCGAATATAGAATAAATGGTGACACCAATCTATGAAGGACAATGATATCTAATGATTGTATGTATACTCCTTTTAAATTCCCTTTGGTTTTTGAATTATAATCGAAAACATATTTTCGTACCTTTATCGGGCACCTCTAGTACTTCATATCTCAGTTAAACAAGGGAATAGTCCAGGAGTATGCATACAACTTTTAGGCTGTTACTTGCTGAAGAGATTGATGTCAAAAATGGTTAGATATACAATCCTCCACTGTCTAATAATCCGTTTATTTTCCATTTGTCTCTTCTCCTTCGAGTAATGGTATTGTCACGTGATTATCAGCCAAAATTAGTAGTATAGCTTAGCCATCATACAATGACGTTTTATGACGTTGCATATGCACCCAAATATTTGGCAAGGCGTTATACAAACATTAGACTTCCGAAGTTGACATTTCAAGTAAGGCTTCTCGGTAGCGATACAGTTTCCTTGATCGAAGTTTTTGTTGTCGTAAGAGGTAAGTGGAAACAGTAAGCATATTGCATGTCTACTAATATCTATGTAATTATCAATGGCAAAAATGTATGAGCAATTAACGAGGTATAATCAAAAGAAAACAGAACGCTTCGGTCATGTACGCCTTAATTCTTCAGCTACTATACTTGGTTAATAATAGCTGAGGAATTAAGGCCTATGTGACCGAAACGTTCTATTCTTCTTTGATAATTAACGTAGTATAATCAAAAGAAAAATAGAACGTTTCAGTCACATAGGCCTTTATTGGCTTTCCTCCGCTATACTATAATTTGACATCTATAACGACTAGTGATGACTCGTGACGTTTCAGTGCTGGGTGCTCCGCTTCACGGGCAGGTCACATGCTAAAGACGCTTCCGCCTGGAATGTGACACTTCTGTAGGTGCTAATATGACAATTTACAAAAATTGGAAATTTGCGGATATGTTCCACAGGCGTACTAACTGATGATGATGTTGTTGCATCAGTAAAGTTTACAGGAAAAGACCCTATACTAGCCTTAAACTTCTTCTTTTGGTGACACTCTGTAGGGTAGAACTTTACACAAAACTGCATATACAAAGAGGTTATAGGTATGATGCTATAAAATGGCCACCCATGTGCTGCCAATCACAGGGTTTACCTCATTAATTTGGGTAACAGTCTCAGCAGCTGACTTACGAGGGACCATATTATCGACAGTGACCACCAGTACCCAGGGAATTTTATGAGGTACCACTTTCCAGGAGTGAAACAGGTGGAGATCTCATCAGAGATAAAGGAGCTCAAATGAGAGAAGGAGAAGTAGCTACAAAACTTTAGTTCTGAGTTCTTCACGTTCAGAGGGCACCCTCTGGCCAGTGAGGGGTTGGTCCTGTAGCTCATGCTATGAGGAATGGAGAAAATTGGGTCAAACATGGTGTTCTCCAGGAGAGCCATGTTCCACAGAATGTGGTGAAGCTGCTACTGAAGAGGTAGTGGCCTTCTGTATAGAAGAGATACTCTCATCCCATGAGATCAAACACCCACTATATAATTATGAACTTAATGCGGAGGGGGTCACTTCATGGGAAGCAGCAAGCTGCCTGCGTAAGCGCTTCTAGGGTGTTAACAAAATGAAATTTATATGTGTGGTGCTTAAGTTATTACGATGGCAATTGAAGAATTTGAACAAAGAAGTATTAGTTTTTAAAGCGTGGTTGTTTTTCGTCCTTGTGAAGTAATATGGTTTATTTGTCTTAAGTAAAGCAGAGAATTTTATTTTATCATCGGAAGGGGAAAACGCTCAGTGAAAGTATGCGGGAGTTAACAAAAGAAGATCAAAAAAACATTGAAATCGGGCATATTCTATTTCTAAAAACGTCTTCAAGCAAGAGGCTCTCTAGATTGTATGCCTGGCTCTGGTTCTTACACAAAGGCCATCCATGTCCATTTTTGCTTGTTCGTTGCTGCCACTGCATGCACTCGGGCTACCACAGGAGTTACATTATTTATCTTTTTTTAGTGACGTACATGATTACTTCAATGAAGGTGATAAAGGTAAAGAAAAGAATCCCAAAAAAATCGATCCTTTTTGCAAGCTTTTATTACATAAGGTTTCTTTTTTCCTTTTAGTTACACTAGTTTACCCATGTGACCATCAAGGAGTGGCCAAAGGCACTATTATTAAAAGAGACTTGGTCCATGGTTACTCTTACTATGGTTCAGATGAGACCACAGAGTTTGGTGAAGCTGTTACTGAAGAGGAAGTGGCCATCAGTATAGAAGAGATACTCTCACCCCATGAGATAAAACAGCCACAATATAATTATGAACTTAATGCGGGGGGGGGTCACTTCATGGGAAGCAGCAAGCTGCCTGTGTAAGTGCTTCTAGGGTGTTAATAAAAGGAAATTTATACGTGTGGTGTTTAAGTTATTACAACGGCAATTGAAGAATTTGAACAAAGAAGTATTAGTTTTTATAGTGTGGTTGATTTTCGTCCTTGTCAAGTAATATGGTATATTCGTGTTAAGTAAAGCAGAGAATTTTATTTTATCATCAGAAGGGGAAAACGCTTAGCAAAAGTAAGCAGGAGTTAACAAAAGAAGATCAAAAAAACATCGAAATGGGCATATTCTATTTCTAAAAATGTCTTCAAGCAAGAGGCTCTCTAGATGGTATGCCTGGCTCTGGTTCTCACACAAAGGGCACACATGTCCATTTTTGCTTGTTCGTTGCTGCCACTGCATGCACTTGGGCTACCACAGGAGTTTCTTTTTTTAGTGACATACATGATTACTTCAATAAAGGTGATAAAGGTAAAGAAAAGAATCCCAAAATATTGATCCTTTTTGCAAGCTTTTATTACATCAGGTTTCTTTTTTCTTTTAGTTACACTAGTTTACCCATGTGACCATCAGGGAGTGACCAAAGGCACTATTATTAAAAGAGACTTGGTCCATGGGTACTCTTACTATGGTTCAGATGAGACCACAGAATTTAGTGAAGCTGCTACTGAAGAGGAAGTGGCCATCAGTATAGAAGAGATACTCTCACCCCATGAGATCAAACACCCACAATATAATTATAAACTTAATGTGGGGGGGTTCACTTCATGGGAAGCAGCAAGCTGCCTGCGTAAGCGCTTCTAGGGTGTTAATAAAAGGAAATTTATACGTGTGGTGTTTAAGTTATTACAACTGCAATTGAAGAATTTGAACAAAGAAGTATTAGTTTTTAAAACGTGGTTGTTTTTCGTCCTTGACAAAGCGCTCAATGAATTCCCTTAAGCAATCTGCGGGATCCCATTCTTCGCTACTACGAGCGAGTAAGCGTAGCATAGCCATTAAAAAAAGAACCAATCCTATTAGGGACTTAATGGTTACATTCAATTAAAAGTTTTGCTACACACGCATAGATAGTGCTGCTATGCATGGTGTATTAATACGAATTTTGAAGACTAATCCTCATTTACAAACACCTGTCAAGTCAAAACACACACAAGCACTTTCGTCTGACTCTTATATTGGTTACGTTTAGTTAAAAGCTACACACACGTGGATACTGTACAGCTGCTAGTAATGATAGAAATTTTACTGTACAAATGCACACACAGCTGCATTGGCTTCGTGTGAGGGGATAACGTAACAAAAAGACTCACCTTTTAACGATTTAAATCATATCCAGGCAAATCAGTAGGAAACACGCGTATAGGTTACAAAACTTCTAGCATCATTATACTGTACATTAGTATAAAGTGAAAACGTCAGTGATATTATTGATTGATATTCTAAGGAAGTTTCGTAATCTACGCGTTATCAACGTTAACGTAAACGTTTATCTAATATTGATAGCATTCTATATGGAAGTTTTGTAACCTATGCGTTTCCAACAGGAAAAGACCCAATACAATCATAACTACTTTTGTCTGGTATCAAGATTGCAATTCCCATGGGAATAGTGAGGTCACCTCATTGTGATTTCTGCCTAAGATTCTGAGAGGAATAGGAAGGCTCTGTGGATTCCCATTCCATTGTCAGTAAGAGGCTTTCTCCGCTCATTTCTTTTGTAAGTACATACTTTAAAACTTGTGTAGTGCCATTCTTGGTATGTACGTCAATATATGCATATATACATGTATATATTATCTATATAGATTTCATTCATAAATAGAATTACATATATTTATCGGTTTTCATGGTCATTTATTTGTACAGGCTAATTCTAATCTAGCCAAAGAGGCTGCAACCCTTGTCAGTGGTCAAGGGTGCCTTCTAGCAACAGGCAATTTTGAAGATGGCATTCGGGAATGCTACCTCATACTAGAAAAAAAAGATCCTCTGTAAAATTGAGAAAATATCAGAGGCACTCGTAATCTTCTCATCTTCTTCACTTTAAATTTATCTTATCCTATAGGCGCGCATTCATTTTAGAATATTCCCTTCTAAATGTAAAATTAACTAAAAAACAAAGACCTTATAAACTTGTAGCTAAATTAGGTTTTTAGTTTATTTTTATATAGACTATACATATAACTACAAAATTACCTTTTTGATTATCATGTATATGCAGCTAGTAAACCTTATATATTATAATATTTATTTTAATCTTTATAATTATTACATTTATTTCTGTTGTGTATAATTCCGAAACCAATGCATGCATGAGCCAATATTGATGCATAGCTTGCATTATATATAATAAGGAGAGGATCACTCCTTTAGCAAGAGTGACAGTCACTCCTTCACCAGGAGTGCTGATCACTCTCTTAATAGATAGTGTGATTATCACACTGAATATGGTGTGCTCCTGGAGGGAAGGAAATCACCCTAAATTTGGTGTGAGCCTCACCCCAAATATTTAACAGTAAAGAATTTGAACATAGAAATTTTAGTTTAAAAGCGTGGTTGTTTTTCGTCCTTGTGAAGTAATATGATTTATTCGTCTTAAGTAAAGCAGAGAATTTTATTTTATCATCGGAAGGGAAAAAAGCTCAGTGAAATTCAGCGTGAATTAACAAAAGAAGATCAAACATCGAAATCGAGCATATTCTATTTCTAAAAACATCTTCAAGCGACAGGCTATCTAGATCGTATGCCTGGCTCTGGTTCTAAAACAAAGGCCACCCATGTCCATTTTTGCTTGTTTGTAGCTGCCACTGCATGCACTCGGGCTACCACAGGAGTTACATTATTTATTTATTTTTTAGTGACGTACATGATTACTTCAATGAAGGTGATGAAGGTAGAGAAAAGAATCCCAAAAAAATCGATCCTTTTTGCAAGCTTTTATTACATCAGGTTTCTTTTTTCTTTTAGTTACACTAGTTTACCCATGTGACCATCAGGGAGTGGCCAAAGGCACTATTATTAAAAGAGACTTGGTCCATGGTTACTCTTACTATGGTTCAGATGAGACCACAGAATGTGGTGAAGCTGCTACTGAAGAGGTAGTGGCCTTCAGTATAGAAGAGATACTCTCACCTCATGAGATCAAACACCCACTATATAATTATGAACTTAATGCGGGGGGGGTCACTTCATGGGAAGCAGCAAGCTGCCTGTGTAAGTGCTTCTAGGGTGTTAATAAAAGGAAATTTATACGTGTGGTGTTTAAGTTATTACAACGGCAATTGAAGAATTTGAACAAAGAAGTATTAGTTTTTATAGTGTGGTTGATTTTCGTCCTTGTCAAGTAATATGGTATATTCGTGTTAAGTAAAGCAGAGAATTTTATTTTATCATCAGAGTCAAAGTTTGAGATGAAAATTGACTGTAACTTTAGAAATGAACTATCTATAAGCATAACTAACATTTGCTAGTAAACTTATAGTATTTTATCTCAAATAAAGCGACTGGTAATGTTGGGTTCACGACTGTAAACGGTATTGCGAAAAATGGTAACACGACTGGTGATGGGTTAAAATAGTGATTCAATTGTGGTAACACATGATTAATTCCCCTTTTATGTCATCAGCAATTAAGCCCGTCAACATACCCAGTAAGTGCAATTCCAGGGTCCCCTTGAGATGGTTAAGTACTTAGTCAAGCAACACAAGTTTGACTTGAGAGCTGTTGATAAGGTTAGTCCATTAATTAATTAAAAAAGTAACATTGCAACTAGTGATATCTATCCAAAGAACCTATTCTTAAAATGACAAATTCCATCCATAGGTAATCCCCCTTTACAGTCTAAGACATAACATTGCCTCTAATTTAGAATCAAGTTTAAGCATAAAGTAGCTAGTATGTCTAAGGACAATCTAGTGTTACCTCGTACTACCCCACCTCCAAATGTCTCTGTAAGACCTAAGTGTAATCCTTTGTTAATTGTTCTGTATGGAGTCAAACATAGCCCATTCTACCTACTGTACGTAATTTATGAAAACACTCTCCTTGTTATAATATCCTGCAATACAGAATCCTGTAATGCAATTGATGTCATCCACTATAAGAAAAGACAGTTTTTTGATAAATCCAGGTTAAGTCTACAAAAGTGGCTTCTACTGATGTTCTTCTGGGCTCGTCAAGACCCTGTATCCCACGCCAAAATAGACACTGAGGTTTCCATCGATGCAGCCATTGATGTTTATGGATGGCTGAGACATATTTGCTGTAGAAAGCATGTATATACCAACATACAACTTGAAGGCTCCAATAAAATTGTGCAGATAGACGAGAGCTTATTTCGGCATAAGTCAAAACATCATAGGGGTAGGGCTACCAGTAGAGAAGTTTGGGTTTTTGGCATGGTAGACACCTCGACCCAACCTGCACTAGGATACATGGAAATAGTTCCTGACAGACGGGCTCAGACATTGCTACCCATTATACAGTCACACGTTAACCCTGGGACCACTGTGAAAGCTGATCAGTGGAAAGCCTATAGCAGTGTCAGTTCCTTACGTAATGCGGCATCCCATTCAACAGTGAACCATTCACTGCATTTTGTAGAACCAACTACAGGGGTCAACACCCAACACGTGTAATGTTACTGGTCTCAGGTTAGGAGAAAATTTAAACGAATGAAAGGTTGCCGTGCTCCTCAATTGCCATCACACTTAGATGCGTATATGTGGCGGGGGCGCTTTAGGAAGACAGCCAGCGATGCTTTTGAAAACATATTTAACTTCTATTGAGGAAGACTTGAAAAGCCTAGAATCTGAGGGAGTAGCATTTCCAGTTGCTAAGCAGATGTTCTTTCTGATGGTACAGAGTATCTTTTCAGGAAAAACATTTTCTGTTGCTCACTTTGCAACAACAGGTATATACAGCTTTCTGTATGTGTGCATAATACAGCTTGAAGTGATGTCAGTTTGCCATATGTATAATAGGATCAACAGCCTAACATCTGGAACAGCTCAGCTTCAAAGTATTCTAATTCTGTTATGATGGTGCCAAAAGTAACAGAAAATTTTTCCAGCTTCATTCAGCTTTGAATTCGTCTGTTACTTACAAGACTTGTTACCCTTTTGCTAGAGAAGAGAGGTATATTTATTTTATATCAGATCGACTCCATCTTTTGAAGACCGTAAGAAATTGCTTTTCCAACTCTGGTGCTCATTACCGGTGTCGACATTTGTGGGTAAGCTTGCAAAGTTTTTCCAAGCTCTTACGAAGTTTTGAAGCTACGAAGCTTCCTCCGAAGTTTTGATACGCCTACATTCTCACGCAAATGGCATACTTAACAATTAACGGTTTGTATAACACCTTATCGATAAGTGAATTCAATTTTAGTAAAAGCTTAAACACGATGTCGAAGTACAGTACCTATAAACACCAAAAAATTGTTTCAATGTGGAGAGAAGGCTTTAAAGTGCCAACTACAGCAAAGCTATTACGTGATGAAAATCTGCTATTTACTAGGCAAGGTATTTGGGAATTCCTAAAAAAGTATGAAGCAACTAATTTGATTTCCAGGAGGGAAGGCTCAGGACGAAAATCTAAAATAACTGATGAAACCAAGGAAAAGGTTGATTCAAGAATGGAAGATGATGATGAAACAACAATCAAAGTACGGCACCAGTCAGTAAAAAGTGAACCGTCAACGCCCGTACCTGTACACGTACCTACCCATTGCAAACCTGTTCACAAACCGTATGCTCGACTGTTATGAAAACCCGTTCTAAAGTTTACCTGCACACAAGCTCTTCGAGTTTTTAATGTGAGGAATTTTTATAGTGGTTTGAAAAGTTAGCGTTAAGTAAATCGAATGGAATTTTAACGAAGTGTAAATTTGTATAGCGTTACCTTTAGTGTTTGGATTTATTGTTGTTGTACGTAAGTAGTTTAAATGGTGTATTCACCATAAGTAAAGTAGAGAATTCTTTTTTAAAATCGTTCTAAGGCTCAGCAAAACAACAGGATCTATTAATCGTAAACCAAGCTCAGACTCAGACTCATGATTGATCTCCTTTTACAAAAGTTTCACACCAGCGAGCAATTGTAACACTATAAAATAATGATTTGAATTCTGTGAGTGTCAATATCTTTCTTTTAACACATCTATAGAGCGACGGGTGAAGGCGTACATATACAACCCGTTTTGAAACTAAAGCGCAACGGGTAAACCAGTTGTAAACCCGTAGCAAACCCGCATGCTAACCAAGGCGTGTACCTATGTACAACCCGTAGAACTTTTTACTGACTGGTACCGTACTACAGAAGATACTCTCTAGAGAATCAGCTTTGGAAATGTCAAAGGGAACTAGGTTGGACTTGGCAAAGCAGTGCCTATTGCCAGATGATTAGAGAAGCAAAATACTTGGCATGGGCCAAAGAAAACTTAGGAGACAGCTTTTCCAATTGCATATTTTCAGATGAAACTACTGTGCAGTTAATATACAAAAATTTCAATAAGCATAAAATATAGAATTTTCAAAGCTTTATAAAGTTACGGGCTTTGAGAAGGGATCAACTAGCAAGAATTGATGTGAAAAAAACTGTTTATACTTATTTTTGTAATAATATATAAAATTTATTGTGAAATTGTTACTATTTTAAGTCACAAAATCTAGCGTGATGTAATCGTAATTGCGCAACTATTACATAGGTACATATAAGACAATTATGCTATTATTGTATAAGCCTTCGTAATAAAGGAATAAATGCCTAATTTACGTATTAAGTACTGATCGATTTAACTTCCAATATTTTCATCTGTTTGATTTGATTCGTATGCGTAATTAAATTCTGATGCAATAAATTAAGGCAGTTTATTTCGGCGATTTGAAAATGTCTTTTATAGAAATAGGAAAAGTGGCTTTTTGCTCAAGTGATGATTTGATTAGTTGGTTTCAATCAAAAAGGTTGCTAGCTGGCACTATGACTTGCAGTAATTACAGCATTTATATGGACTGGGGTCCTCGAAGAGACATTAAAGATGGATTCAGTTTGTAATTTTATAAAATGCAGTGCTTAATACAATAAACATTGAAAATTCTAAAAGAGGTAAATGTTAAGATTAATAATGACATAATTAGTGTATGTTAAATTAATAGATGAAGATGTCCAAGTTGCAAAAATACCAAATTAATAAGGGAGGGCAGCTTTTTCATCAGATCCAAACTGACTTTGCAGAAGTGGCTGCTATTGATTCATTGGTGGGCCTGGGAATACAAGGTCACCAGTGCTGCAGTCAATATGGAGGTGGCAGAGAGTTCAGCTTGTGACGGTTCTTCCTCCATTTTGCTATTACATCATTTTGTCAGAACAGTGGTATGACACATTTCTCACCAAAACCATTTCCACCCATGCATCTACAGTAACACTCTAGATCACAAATTGTCACCTACAAATATGCTTATGGGGTAAGTAAGCCTTCTAGTGAAGTCAAGTATCTTTTTTACGCAGCAAACACCTAAGTAAATAAAGCCATGCAAGTCGATTTGCAACCCTATGAATGCCACATTTGCCCCAAATTGACAGTGTCAAGCTTGTCTGAGAAGAAGAGGCTTGTACTTTCAGGGAACTCTGCAGAGACTGTACGTGAAATTATCAAGTCCATTGTACTGGAGAATCTCCTGATCCCAAATTTTTCATTCATAGAACCCCTCTTTCGTGCTGGTGATTACATTTGCTTTACTTGTATCACGTTGCTAAATACTTACGATAAAGCGAAGAAACGATTAGAAGAGTTGAAACAGCACTGTTAAAATTTTAGTGTGAACACACACTATGACAATCACACCTTGTCTTTAGAGTGAACATCACTCCTCTTTGCAGACTGTTGGTTACAGAGACTCTTAGTTAAAGCAGAATAGCCCATAGAGACTCTTAGTTACAGCAGAATAGCCTATAGAGACACTTAGTTACAGCAGAGTAGCCTATAGAGACACGTAGTTAAAGCAAAATAGCCTATAGAGACTCTTAGCTACAACAGAACAGCCTATAGAGACACTTGGTTAAAGCCGAATAGCCTATAGAGACACTTACTTACAGCAGAATAACCTATAGAGACACTTAGTTAAAGCAGAATAGCCCATAGAGACACTTACTTACAGCAGAATAACCTATAGAGACACTTAGTTAAAGCCGAATAGCCTATAGAGACACTTACTTACAGCAGAATAACCTATAGAGACACGTAGTTAAAGCAAAATAGCCTATAGAGACTCTTAGTTACAACAGAACAGCCAATAGAGACACTTGGTTAAAGCAGAATAGCCTATAGAGACACTTAGTTACAGCAGAATAGCCTATAGAGATTCTCAGTTAAAACAGAATAGCCTATAGTGACACTTAGTTACAGCAGAATAGCCTATAGAGACACTTAGTTAAAGCAGAATAGCTAATAGTGACACTTAGTTCAGCAGAATACAATAGTCTTGGTGTTATAATATAAGTACATGGCAAACCTATACATAAAACAGAGAAAGAGATATATAGTGGGGAGTGACAGTTGGAAGAAAAAGGGTGTCCTCCCCCACCAGTTTGCTTAGCAGAATCATTTCAAAGTCGGCTGACTTGGATATATCAAACTGGCAAATCTCGCACAAGAAGGGAGGGCCCCTCAACTGGAAATTTTTGAAAACATTCTCTCTGGAGCTGTACTGAAGGAGAGACAGCATATAATTGGTTAGACAATAGTTCTTTAATTCACAAACATACGTCTTCATTTGAACAAATCTTGCATGAGCAGGACAGCCAGTTACACAATCCACTGTCTCTGAGCAGGAGGTGGGGCGAAGTCTGTATATATGGTCACCACAAAGTGACCCTTGGCCAGTCGAATATATACTGATGGTTACGTAACTGAAGGATCAAATGAGAGCTAAACCATTTCTGTGAGTTTCAGAGTAACTTGCATCTATTTGAAGCATACGCTAGTGGAATATGTCCACACTTCCGGGAATTTTCAATAAAAGTTGCTAACTAACACTCTTTCTTAATTTATTCTATTTTACGGTAGAAATATCGTATCGCTAAACAAATCATATAGAATTGAAGCGCTATTCTTTCTTAATATTTTGGTTAAAAGAGCGTCACGATTGCAGGCTTAAAGGAGAAGGTAAGCGGCCGTAAGTGAGAGGTGCCAAATCGTCAAAGAAATTTTATTAGACAGTGAAAAATGCGAATATAGAATAAATGGTGACACCAATCTATGAAGGACAATGATATCTAATGATTGTATGTATACTCCTTTTAAATTCCCTTTGGTTTTTGAATTATAATCGAAAACATATTTTCGTACCTTTATCGGGCACCTCTAGTACTTCATATCTCAGTTAAACAAGGGAATAGTCCAGGAGTATGCATACAACTTTTAGGCTGTTACTTGCTGAAGAGATTGATGTCAAAAATGGTTAGATATACAATCCTCCACTGTCTAATAATCCGTTTATTTTCCATTTGTCTCTTCTCCTTCGAGTAATGGTATTGTCACGTGATTATCAGCCAAAATTAGTAGTATAGCTTAGCCATCATACAATGACGTTTTATGACGTTGCATATGCACCCAAATATTTGGCAAGGCGTTATACAAACATTAGACTTCCGAAGTTGACATTTCAAGTAAGGCTTCTCGGTAGCGATACAGTTTCCTTGATCGAAGTTTTTGTTGTCGTAAGAGGTAAGTGGAAACAGTAAGCATATTGCATGTCTACTAATATCTATGTAATTATCAATGGCAAAAATGTATGAGCAATTAACGAGGTATAATCAAAAGAAAACAGAACGCTTCGGTCATGTACGCCTTAATTCTTCAGCTACTATACTTGGTTAATAATAGCTGAGGAATTAAGGCCTATGTGACCGAAACGTTCTATTCTTCTTTGATAATTAACGTAGTATAATCAAAAGAAAAATAGAACGTTTCAGTCACATAGGCCTTTATTGGCTTTCCTCCGCTATACTATAATTTGACATCTATAACGACTAGTGATGACTCGTGACGTTTCAGTGCTGGGTGCTCCGCTTCACGGGCAGGTCACATGCTAAAGACGCTTCCGCCTGGAATGTGACACTTCTGTAGGTGCTAATATGACAATTTACAAAAATTGGAAATTTGCGGATATGTTCCACAGGCGTACTAACTGATGATGATGTTGTTGCATCAGTAAAGTTTACAGGAAAAGACCCTATACTAGCCTTAAACTTCTTCTTTTGGTGACACTCTGTAGGGTAGAACTTTACACAAAACTGCATATACAAAGAGGTTATAGGTATGATGCTATAAAATGGCCACCCATGTGCTGCCAATCACAGGGTTTACCTCATTAATTTGGGTAACAGTCTCAGCAGCTGACTTACGAGGGACCATATTATCGACAGTGACCACCAGTACCCAGGGAATTTTATGAGGTACCACTTTCCAGGAGTGAAACAGGTGGAGATCTCATCAGAGATAAAGGAGCTCAAATGAGAGAAGGAGAAGTAGCTACAAAACTTTAGTTCTGAGTTCTTCACGTTCAGAGGGCACCCTCTGGCCAGTGAGGGGTTGGTCCTGTAGCTCATGCTATGAGGAATGGAGAAAATTGGGTCAAACATGGTGTTCTCCAGGAGAGCCATGTTCCACAGAATGTGGTGAAGCTGCTACTGAAGAGGTAGTGGCCTTCTGTATAGAAGAGATACTCTCATCCCATGAGATCAAACACCCACTATATAATTATGAACTTAATGCGGAGGGGGTCACTTCATGGGAAGCAGCAAGCTGCCTGCGTAAGCGCTTCTAGGGTGTTAACAAAATGAAATTTATATGTGTGGTGCTTAAGTTATTACGATGGCAATTGAAGAATTTGAACAAAGAAGTATTAGTTTTTAAAGCGTGGTTGTTTTTCGTCCTTGTGAAGTAATATGGTTTATTTGTCTTAAGTAAAGCAGAGAATTTTATTTTATCATCGGAAGGGGAAAACGCTCAGTGAAAGTATGCGGGAGTTAACAAAAGAAGATCAAAAAAACATTGAAATCGGGCATATTCTATTTCTAAAAACGTCTTCAAGCAAGAGGCTCTCTAGATTGTATGCCTGGCTCTGGTTCTTACACAAAGGCCATCCATGTCCATTTTTGCTTGTTCGTTGCTGCCACTGCATGCACTCGGGCTACCACAGGAGTTACATTATTTATCTTTTTTTAGTGACGTACATGATTACTTCAATGAAGGTGATAAAGGTAAAGAAAAGAATCCCAAAAAAATCGATCCTTTTTGCAAGCTTTTATTACATAAGGTTTCTTTTTTCCTTTTAGTTACACTAGTTTACCCATGTGACCATCAAGGAGTGGCCAAAGGCACTATTATTAAAAGAGACTTGGTCCATGGTTACTCTTACTATGGTTCAGATGAGACCACAGAGTTTGGTGAAGCTGTTACTGAAGAGGAAGTGGCCATCAGTATAGAAGAGATACTCTCACCCCATGAGATAAAACAGCCACAATATAATTATGAACTTAATGCGGGGGGGGGGTCACTTCATGGGAAGCAGCAAGCTGCCTGTGTAAGTGCTTCTAGGGTGTTAATAAAAGGAAATTTATACGTGTGGTGTTTAAGTTATTACAACGGCAATTGAAGAATTTGAACAAAGAAGTATTAGTTTTTATAGTGTGGTTGATTTTCGTCCTTGTCAAGTAATATGGTATATTCGTGTTAAGTAAAGCAGAGAATTTTATTTTATCATCAGAAGGGGAAAACGCTTAGCAAAAGTAAGCAGGAGTTAACAAAAGAAGATCAAAAAAACATCGAAATGGGCATATTCTATTTCTAAAAATGTCTTCAAGCAAGAGGCTCTCTAGATGGTATGCCTGGCTCTGGTTCTCACACAAAGGGCACACATGTCCATTTTTGCTTGTTCGTTGCTGCCACTGCATGCACTTGGGCTACCACAGGAGTTTCTTTTTTTAGTGACATACATGATTACTTCAATAAAGGTGATAAAGGTAAAGAAAAGAATCCCAAAATATTGATCCTTTTTGCAAGCTTTTATTACATCAGGTTTCTTTTTTCTTTTAGTTACACTAGTTTACCCATGTGACCATCAGGGAGTGACCAAAGGCACTATTATTAAAAGAGACTTGGTCCATGGGTACTCTTACTATGGTTCAGATGAGACCACAGAATTTAGTGAAGCTGCTACTGAAGAGGAAGTGGCCATCAGTATAGAAGAGATACTCTCACCCCATGAGATCAAACACCCACAATATAATTATAAACTTAATGTGGGGGGGTTCACTTCATGGGAAGCAGCAAGCTGCCTGCGTAAGCGCTTCTAGGGTGTTAATAAAAGGAAATTTATACGTGTGGTGTTTAAGTTATTACAACTGCAATTGAAGAATTTGAACAAAGAAGTATTAGTTTTTAAAACGTGGTTGTTTTTCGTCCTTGACAAAGCGCTCAATGAATTCCCTTAAGCAATCTGCGGGATCCCATTCTTCGCTACTACGAGCGAGTAAGCGTAGCATAGCCATTAAAAAAAGAACCAATCCTATTAGGGACTTAATGGTTACATTCAATTAAAAGTTTTGCTACACACGCATAGATAGTGCTGCTATGCATGGTGTATTAATACGAATTTTGAAGACTAATCCTCATTTACAAACACCTGTCAAGTCAAAACACACACAAGCACTTTCGTCTGACTCTTATATTGGTTACGTTTAGTTAAAAGCTACACACACGTGGATACTGTACAGCTGCTAGTAATGATAGAAATTTTACTGTACAAATGCACACACAGCTGCATTGGCTTCGTGTGAGGGGATAACGTAACAAAAAGACTCACCTTTTAACGATTTAAATCATATCCAGGCAAATCAGTAGGAAACACGCGTATAGGTTACAAAACTTCTAGCATCATTATACTGTACATTAGTATAAAGTGAAAACGTCAGTGATATTATTGATTGATATTCTAAGGAAGTTTCGTAATCTACGCGTTATCAACGTTAACGTAAACGTTTATCTAATATTGATAGCATTCTATATGGAAGTTTTGTAACCTATGCGTTTCCAACAGGAAAAGACCCAATACAATCATAACTACTTTTGTCTGGTATCAAGATTGCAATTCCCATGGGAATAGTGAGGTCACCTCATTGTGATTTCTGCCTAAGATTCTGAGAGGAATAGGAAGGCTCTGTGGATTCCCATTCCATTGTCAGTAAGAGGCTTTCTCCGCTCATTTCTTTTGTAAGTACATACTTTAAAACTTGTGTAGTGCCATTCTTGGTATGTACGTCAATATATGCATATATACATGTATATATTATCTATATAGATTTCATTCATAAATAGAATTACATATATTTATCGGTTTTCATGGTCATTTATTTGTACAGGCTAATTCTAATCTAGCCAAAGAGGCTGCAACCCTTGTCAGTGGTCAAGGGTGCCTTCTAGCAACAGGCAATTTTGAAGATGGCATTCGGGAATGCTACCTCATACTAGAAAAAAAAGATCCTCTGTAAAATTGAGAAAATATCAGAGGCACTCGTAATCTTCTCATCTTCTTCACTTTAAATTTATCTTATCCTATAGGCGCGCATTCATTTTAGAATATTCCCTTCTAAATGTAAAATTAACTAAAAAACAAAGACCTTATAAACTTGTAGCTAAATTAGGTTTTTAGTTTATTTTTATATAGACTATACATATAACTACAAAATTACCTTTTTGATTATCATGTATATGCAGCTAGTAAACCTTATATATTATAATATTTATTTTAATCTTTATAATTATTACATTTATTTCTGTTGTGTATAATTCCGAAACCAATGCATGCATGAGCCAATATTGATGCATAGCTTGCATTATATATAATAAGGAGAGGATCACTCCTTTAGCAAGAGTGACAGTCACTCCTTCACCAGGAGTGCTGATCACTCTCTTAATAGATAGTGTGATTATCACACTGAATATGGTGTGCTCCTGGAGGGAAGGAAATCACCCTAAATTTGGTGTGAGCCTCACCCCAAATATTTAACAGTAAAGAATTTGAACATAGAAATTTTAGTTTAAAAGCGTGGTTGTTTTTCGTCCTTGTGAAGTAATATGATTTATTCGTCTTAAGTAAAGCAGAGAATTTTATTTTATCATCGGAAGGGAAAAAAGCTCAGTGAAATTCAGCGTGAATTAACAAAAGAAGATCAAACATCGAAATCGAGCATATTCTATTTCTAAAAACATCTTCAAGCGACAGGCTATCTAGATCGTATGCCTGGCTCTGGTTCTAAAACAAAGGCCACCCATGTCCATTTTTGCTTGTTTGTAGCTGCCACTGCATGCACTCGGGCTACCACAGGAGTTACATTATTTATTTATTTTTTAGTGACGTACATGATTACTTCAATGAAGGTGATGAAGGTAGAGAAAAGAATCCCAAAAAAATCGATCCTTTTTGCAAGCTTTTATTACATCAGGTTTCTTTTTTCTTTTAGTTACACTAGTTTACCCATGTGACCATCAGGGAGTGGCCAAAGGCACTATTATTAAAAGAGACTTGGTCCATGGTTACTCTTACTATGGTTCAGATGAGACCACAGAATGTGGTGAAGCTGCTACTGAAGAGGTAGTGGCCTTCAGTATAGAAGAGATACTCTCACCTCATGAGATCAAACACCCACTATATAATTATGAACTTAATGCGGGGGGGGTCACTTCATGGGAAGCAGCAAGCTGCCTGTGTAAGTGCTTCTAGGGTGTTAATAAAAGGAAATTTATACGTGTGGTGTTTAAGTTATTACAACGGCAATTGAAGAATTTGAACAAAGAAGTATTAGTTTTTATAGTGTGGTTGATTTTCGTCCTTGTCAAGTAATATGGTATATTCGTGTTAAGTAAAGCAGAGAATTTTATTTTATCATCAGAGTCAAAGTTTGAGATGAAAATTGACTGTAACTTTAGAAATGAACTATCTATAAGCATAACTAACATTTGCTAGTAAACTTATAGTATTTTATCTCAAATAAAGCGACTGGTAATGTTGGGTTCACGACTGTAAACGGTATTGCGAAAAATGGTAACACGACTGGTGATGGGTTAAAATAGTGATTCAATTGTGGTAACACATGATTAATTCCCCTTTTATGTCATCAGCAATTAAGCCCGTCAACATACCCAGTAAGTGCAATTCCAGGGTCCCCTTGAGATGGTTAAGTACTTAGTCAAGCAACACAAGTTTGACTTGAGAGCTGTTGATAAGGTTAGTCCATTAATTAATTAAAAAAGTAACATTGCAACTAGTGATATCTATCCAAAGAACCTATTCTTAAAATGACAAATTCCATCCATAGGTAATCCCCCTTTACAGTCTAAGACATAACATTGCCTCTAATTTAGAATCAAGTTTAAGCATAAAGTAGCTAGTATGTCTAAGGACAATCTAGTGTTACCTCGTACTACCCCACCTCCAAATGTCTCTGTAAGACCTAAGTGTAATCCTTTGTTAATTGTTCTGTATGGAGTCAAACATAGCCCATTCTACCTACTGTACGTAATTTATGAAAACACTCTCCTTGTTATAATATCCTGCAATACAGAATCCTGTAATGCAATTGATGTCATCCACTATAAGAAAAGACAGTTTTTTGATAAATCCAGGTTAAGTCTACAAAAGTGGCTTCTACTGATGTTCTTCTGGGCTCGTCAAGACCCTGTATCCCACGCCAAAATAGACACTGAGGTTTCCATCGATGCAGCCATTGATGTTTATGGATGGCTGAGACATATTTGCTGTAGAAAGCATGTATATACCAACATACAACTTGAAGGCTCCAATAAAATTGTGCAGATAGACGAGAGCTTATTTCGGCATAAGTCAAAACATCATAGGGGTAGGGCTACCAGTAGAGAAGTTTGGGTTTTTGGCATGGTAGACACCTCGACCCAACCTGCACTAGGATACATGGAAATAGTTCCTGACAGACGGGCTCAGACATTGCTACCCATTATACAGTCACACGTTAACCCTGGGACCACTGTGAAAGCTGATCAGTGGAAAGCCTATAGCAGTGTCAGTTCCTTACGTAATGCGGCATCCCATTCAACAGTGAACCATTCACTGCATTTTGTAGAACCAACTACAGGGGTCAACACCCAACACGTGTAATGTTACTGGTCTCAGGTTAGGAGAAAATTTAAACGAATGAAAGGTTGCCGTGCTCCTCAATTGCCATCACACTTAGATGCGTATATGTGGCGGGGGCGCTTTAGGAAGACAGCCAGCGATGCTTTTGAAAACATATTTAACTTCTATTGAGGAAGACTTGAAAAGCCTAGAATCTGAGGGAGTAGCATTTCCAGTTGCTAAGCAGATGTTCTTTCTGATGGTACAGAGTATCTTTTCAGGAAAAACATTTTCTGTTGCTCACTTTGCAACAACAGGTATATACAGCTTTCTGTATGTGTGCATAATACAGCTTGAAGTGATGTCAGTTTGCCATATGTATAATAGGATCAACAGCCTAACATCTGGAACAGCTCAGCTTCAAAGTATTCTAATTCTGTTATGATGGTGCCAAAAGTAACAGAAAATTTTTCCAGCTTCATTCAGCTTTGAATTCGTCTGTTACTTACAAGACTTGTTACCCTTTTGCTAGAGAAGAGAGGTATATTTATTTTATATCAGATCGACTCCATCTTTTGAAGACCGTAAGAAATTGCTTTTCCAACTCTGGTGCTCATTACCGGTGTCGACATTTGTGGGTAAGCTTGCAAAGTTTTTCCAAGCTCTTACGAAGTTTTGAAGCTACGAAGCTTCCTCCGAAGTTTTGATACGCCTACATTCTCACGCAAATGGCATACTTAACAATTAACGGTTTGTATAACACCTTATCGATAAGTGAATTCAATTTTAGTAAAAGCTTAAACACGATGTCGAAGTACAGTACCTATAAACACCAAAAAATTGTTTCAATGTGGAGAGAAGGCTTTAAAGTGCCAACTACAGCAAAGCTATTACGTGATGAAAATCTGCTATTTACTAGGCAAGGTATTTGGGAATTCCTAAAAAAGTATGAAGCAACTAATTTGATTTCCAGGAGGGAAGGCTCAGGACGAAAATCTAAAATAACTGATGAAACCAAGGAAAAGGTTGATTCAAGAATGGAAGATGATGATGAAACAACAATCAAAGTACGGCACCAGTCAGTAAAAAGTGAACCGTCAACGCCCGTACCTGTACACGTACCTACCCATTGCAAACCTGTTCACAAACCGTATGCTCGACTGTTATGAAAACCCGTTCTAAAGTTTACCTGCACACAAGCTCTTCGAGTTTTTAATGTGAGGAATTTTTATAGTGGTTTGAAAAGTTAGCGTTAAGTAAATCGAATGGAATTTTAACGAAGTGTAAATTTGTATAGCGTTACCTTTAGTGTTTGGATTTATTGTTGTTGTACGTAAGTAGTTTAAATGGTGTATTCACCATAAGTAAAGTAGAGAATTCTTTTTTAAAATCGTTCTAAGGCTCAGCAAAACAACAGGATCTATTAATCGTAAACCAAGCTCAGACTCAGACTCATGATTGATCTCCTTTTACAAAAGTTTCACACCAGCGAGCAATTGTAACACTATAAAATAATGATTTGAATTCTGTGAGTGTCAATATCTTTCTTTTAACACATCTATAGAGCGACGGGTGAAGGCGTACATATACAACCCGTTTTGAAACTAAAGCGCAACGGGTAAACCAGTTGTAAACCCGTAGCAAACCCGCATGCTAACCAAGGCGTGTACCTATGTACAACCCGTAGAACTTTTTACTGACTGGTACCGTACTACAGAAGATACTCTCTAGAGAATCAGCTTTGGAAATGTCAAAGGGAACTAGGTTGGACTTGGCAAAGCAGTGCCTATTGCCAGATGATTAGAGAAGCAAAATACTTGGCATGGGCCAAAGAAAACTTAGGAGACAGCTTTTCCAATTGCATATTTTCAGATGAAACTACTGTGCAGTTAATATACAAAAATTTCAATAAGCATAAAATATAGAATTTTCAAAGCTTTATAAAGTTACGGGCTTTGAGAAGGGATCAACTAGCAAGAATTGATGTGAAAAAAACTGTTTATACTTATTTTTGTAATAATATATAAAATTTATTGTGAAATTGTTACTATTTTAAGTCACAAAATCTAGCGTGATGTAATCGTAATTGCGCAACTATTACATAGGTACATATAAGACAATTATGCTATTATTGTATAAGCCTTCGTAATAAAGGAATAAATGCCTAATTTACGTATTAAGTACTGATCGATTTAACTTCCAATATTTTCATCTGTTTGATTTGATTCGTATGCGTAATTAAATTCTGATGCAATAAATTAAGGCAGTTTATTTCGGCGATTTGAAAATGTCTTTTATAGAAATAGGAAAAGTGGCTTTTTGCTCAAGTGATGATTTGATTAGTTGGTTTCAATCAAAAAGGTTGCTAGCTGGCACTATGACTTGCAGTAATTACAGCATTTATATGGACTGGGGTCCTCGAAGAGACATTAAAGATGGATTCAGTTTGTAATTTTATAAAATGCAGTGCTTAATACAATAAACATTGAAAATTCTAAAAGAGGTAAATGTTAAGATTAATAATGACATAATTAGTGTATGTTAAATTAATAGATGAAGATGTCCAAGTTGCAAAAATACCAAATTAATAAGGGAGGGCAGCTTTTTCATCAGATCCAAACTGACTTTGCAGAAGTGGCTGCTATTGATTCATTGGTGGGCCTGGGAATACAAGGTCACCAGTGCTGCAGTCAATATGGAGGTGGCAGAGAGTTCAGCTTGTGACGGTTCTTCCTCCATTTTGCTATTACATCATTTTGTCAGAACAGTGGTATGACACATTTCTCACCAAAACCATTTCCACCCATGCATCTACAGTAACACTCTAGATCACAAATTGTCACCTACAAATATGCTTATGGGGTAAGTAAGCCTTCTAGTGAAGTCAAGTATCTTTTTTACGCAGCAAACACCTAAGTAAATAAAGCCATGCAAGTCGATTTGCAACCCTATGAATGCCACATTTGCCCCAAATTGACAGTGTCAAGCTTGTCTGAGAAGAAGAGGCTTGTACTTTCAGGGAACTCTGCAGAGACTGTACGTGAAATTATCAAGTCCATTGTACTGGAGAATCTCCTGATCCCAAATTTTTCATTCATAGAACCCCTCTTTCGTGCTGGTGATTACATTTGCTTTACTTGTATCACGTTGCTAAATACTTACGATAAAGCGAAGAAACGATTAGAAGAGTTGAAACAGCACTGTTAAAATTTTAGTGTGAACACACACTATGACAATCACACCTTGTCTTTAGAGTGAACATCACTCCTCTTTGCAGACTGTTGGTTACAGAGACTCTTAGTTAAAGCAGAATAGCCCATAGAGACTCTTAGTTACAGCAGAATAGCCTATAGAGACACTTAGTTACAGCAGAGTAGCCTATAGAGACACGTAGTTAAAGCAAAATAGCCTATAGAGACTCTTAGCTACAACAGAACAGCCTATAGAGACACTTGGTTAAAGCCGAATAGCCTATAGAGACACTTACTTACAGCAGAATAACCTATAGAGACACTTAGTTAAAGCAGAATAGCCCATAGAGACACTTACTTACAGCAGAATAACCTATAGAGACACTTAGTTAAAGCCGAATAGCCTATAGAGACACTTACTTACAGCAGAATAACCTATAGAGACACGTAGTTAAAGCAAAATAGCCTATAGAGACTCTTAGTTACAACAGAACAGCCAATAGAGACACTTGGTTAAAGCAGAATAGCCTATAGAGACACTTAGTTACAGCAGAATAGCCTATAGAGATTCTCAGTTAAAACAGAATAGCCTATAGTGACACTTAGTTACAGCAGAATAGCCTATAGAGACACTTAGTTAAAGCAGAATAGCTAATAGTGACACTTAGTTCAGCAGAATACAATAGTCTTGGTGTTATAATATAAGTACATGGCAAACCTATACATAAAACAGAGAAAGAGATATATAGTGGGGAGTGACAGTTGGAAGAAAAAGGGTGTCCTCCCCCACCAGTTTGCTTAGCAGAATCATTTCAAAGTCGGCTGACTTGGATATATCAAACTGGCAAATCTCGCACAAGAAGGGAGGGCCCCTCAACTGGAAATTTTTGAAAACATTCTCTCTGGAGCTGTACTGAAGGAGAGACAGCATATAATTGGTTAGACAATAGTTCTTTAATTCACAAACATACGTCTTCATTTGAACAAATCTTGCATGAGCAGGACAGCCAGTTACACAATCCACTGTCTCTGAGCAGGAGGTGGGGCGAAGTCTGTATATATGGTCACCACAAAGTGACCCTTGGCCAGTCGAATATATACTGATGGTTACGTAACTGAAGGATCAAATGAGAGCTAAACCATTTCTGTGAGTTTCAGAGTAACTTGCATCTATTTGAAGCATACGCTAGTGGAATATGTCCACACTTCCGGGAATTTTCAATAAAAGTTACTAACTAACACTCTTTCTTAATTTATTCTATTTTACGGTAGAAATATCGTATCGCTAAACAAATCATATAGAATTGAAGCGCTATTCTTTCTTAATATTTTGGTTAAAAGAGCGTCACGATTGCAGGCTTAAAGGAGAAGGTAAGCGGCCGTAAGTGAGAGGTGCCAAATCGTCAAAGAAATTTTATTAGACAGTGAAAAATGCGAATATAGAATAAATGGTGACACCAATCTATGAAGGACAATGATATCTAATGATTGTATGTATACTCCTTTTAAATTCCCTTTGGTTTTTGAATTATAATCGAAAACATATTTTCGTACCTTTATCGGGCACCTCTAGTACTTCATATCTCAGTTAAACAAGGGAATATTCCAGGAGTATGCATACAACTTTTAGGCTGTTACTTGCTGAAGAGATTGATGTCAAAAATGGTTAGATATACAATCCTCCACTGTCTAATAATCCGTTTATTTTCCATTTGTCTCTTCTCCTTCGAGTAATGGTATTGTCACGTGATTATCAGCCAAAATTAGTAGTATAGCTTAGCCATCATACAATGACGTTTTATGACGTTGCATATGCACCCAAATATTTGGCAAGGCGTTATACAAACATTAGACTTCCGAAGTTGACATTTCAAGTAAGGCTTCTCGGTAGCGATACAGTTTCCTTGATCGAAGTTTTTGTTGTCGTAAGAGGTAAGTGGAAACAGTAAGCATATTGCATGTCTACTAATATCTATGTAATTATCAATGGCAAAAATGTATGAGCAATTAACGAGGTATAATCAAAAGAAAACAGAACGCTTCGGTCACGTACGCCTTAATTCTTCAGCTACTATACTTGGTTAATAATAGCTGAGGAATTAAGGCCTATGTGACCGAAACGTTCTATTCTTCTTTGATAATTAACGTAGTATAATCAAAAGAAAAATAGAACGTTTCAGTCACATAGGCCTTTATTGGCTTTCCTCCGCTATACTATAATTTGACATCTATAACGACTAGTGATGACTCGTGACGTTTCAGTGCTGGGTGCTCCGCTTCACGGGCAGGTCACATGCTAAAGACGCTTCCGCCTGGAATGTGACACTTCTGTAGGTGCTAATATGACAATTTACAAAAATTGGAAATTTGCGGATATGTTCCACAGGCGTACTAACTGATGATGATGTTGTTGCATCAGTAAAGTTTACAGGAAAAGACCCTATACTAGCCTTAAACTTCTTCTTTTGGTGACACTCTGTAGGGTAGAACTTTACACAAAACTGCATATACAAAGAGGTTATAGGTATGATGCTATAAAATGGCCACCCATGTGCTGCCAATCACAGGGTTTACCTCATTAATTTGGGTAACAGTCTCAGCAGCTGACTTACGAGGGACCATATTATCGACAGTGACCACCAGTACCCAGGAAATTTTATGAGGTACCACTTTCCAGGAGTGAAACAGGTGGAGATCTCATCAGAGATAAAGGAGCTCAAATGAGAGAAGGAGAAGTAGCTACAAAACTTTAGTTCTGAGTTCTTCACGTTCAGAGGGCACCCTCTGGCCAGTGAGGGGTTGGTCCTGTAGCTCATGCTATGAGGAATGGAGAAAATTGGGTCAAACATGGTGTTCTCCAGGAGAGCCATGTTCCACAGAATGTGGTGAAGCTGCTACTGAAGAGGTAGTGGCCTTCTGTATAGAAGAGATACTCTCATCCCATGAGATCAAACACCCACTATATAATTATGAACTTAATGCGGAGGGGGTCACTTCATGGGAAGCAGCAAGCTGCCTGCGTAAGCGCTTCTAGGGTGTTAACAAAATGAAATTTATATGTGTGGTGCTTAAGTTATTACGACGGCAATTGAAGAATTTGAACAAAGAAGTATTAGTTTTTAAAGCGTGGTTGTTTTTCGTCCTTGTGAAGTAATATGGTTTATTTGTCTTAAGTAAAGCAGAGAATTTTATTTTATCATCGGAAGGGGAAAACGCTCAGTGAAAGTATGCGGGAGTTAACAAAAGAAGATCAAAAAAACATTGAAATCGGGCATATTCTATTTCTAAAAACGTCTTCAAGCAAGAGGCTCTCTAGATTGTATGCCTGGCTCTGGTTCTTACACAAAGGCCATCCATGTCCATTTTTGCTTGTTCGTTGCTGCCACTGCATGCACTCGGGCTACCACAGGAGTTACATTATTTATCTTTTTTTAGTGACGTACATGATTACTTCAATGAAGGTGATAAAGGTAAAGAAAAGAATCCCAAAAAAATCGATCCTTTTTGCAAGCTTTTATTACATAAGGTTTCTTTTTTCCTTTTAGTTACACTAGTTTACCCATGTGACCATCAAGGAGTGGCCAAAGGCACTATTATTAAAAGAGACTTGGTCCATGGTTACTCTTACTATGGTTCAGATGAGACCACAGAGTTTGGTGAAGCTGTTACTGAAGAGGAAGTGGCCATCAGTATAGAAGAGATACTCTCACCCCATGAGATAAAACAGCCACTATATAATTATGAACTTAATGCGGGGGGGGGGGGGTCACTTCATGGGAAGCAGCAAGCTGCCTGTGTAAGTGCTTCTAGGGTGTTAATAAAAGGAAATTTATACGTGTGGTGTTTAAGTTATTACAACGGCAATTGAAGAATTTGAACAAAGAAGTATTAGTTTTTATAGTGTGGTTGATTTTCGTCCTTGTCAAGTAATATGGTATATTCGTGTTAAGTAAAGCAGAGAATTTTATTTTATCATCAGAAGGGGAAAACGCTTAGCAAAAGTAAGCAGGAGTTAACAAAAGAAGATCAAAAAAACATCGAAATGGGCATATTCTATTTCTAAAAATGTCTTCAAGCAAGAGGCTCTCTAGATGGTATGCCTGGCTCTGGTTCTCACACAAAGGGCACACATGTCCATTTTTGCTTGTTCGTTGCTGCCACTGCATGCACTTGGGCTACCACAGGAGTTTCTTTTTTTAGTGACATACATGATTACTTCAATAAAGGTGATAAAGGTAAAGAAAAGAATCCCAAAATATTGATCCTTTTTGCAAGCTTTTATTACATCAGGTTTCTTTTTTCCTTTTAGTTACACTAGTTTACCCATGTGACCATCAGGGAGTGACCAAAGGCACTATTATTAAAAGAGACTTGGTCCATGGTTACTCTTACTATGGTTCAGATGAGACCACAGAATTTAGTGAAGCTGCTACTGAAGAGGAAGTGGCCATCAGTATAGAAGAGATACTCTCACCCCATGAGATCAAACACCCACAATATAATTATAAACTTAATGTGGGGGGGTTCACTTCATGGGAAGCAGCAAGCTGCCTGCGTAAGCGCTTCTAGGGTGTTAATAAAAGGAAATTTATACGTGTGGTGTTTAAGTTATTACAACTGCAATTGAAGAATTTGAACAAAGAAGTATTAGTTTTTAAAACGTGGTTGTTTTTCGTCCTTGACAAAGCGCTCAATGAATTCCCTTAAGCAATCTGCGGGATCCCATTCTTCGCTACTACGAGCGAGTAAGCGTAGCATAGCCATTAAAAAAAGAACCAATCCTATTAGGGACTTAATGGTTACATTCAATTAAAAGTTTTGCTACACACGCATAGATAGTGCTGCTATGCATGGTGTATTAATACGAATTTTGAAGACTAATCCTCATTTACAAACACCTGTCAAGTCAAAACACACACAAGCACTTTCGTCTGACTCTTATATTGGTTACGTTTAGTTAAAAGCTACACACACGTGGATACTGTACAGCTGCTAGTAATGATAGAAATTTTACTGTACAAATGCACACACAGCTGCATTGGCTTCGTGTGAGGGGATAACGTAACAAAAAGACTCACCTTTTAACGATTTAAATCATATCCAGGCAAATCAGTAGGAAACACGCGTATAGGTTACAAAACTTCTAGCATCATTATACTGTACATTAGTATAAAGTGAAAACGTCAGTGATATTATTGATTGATATTCTAAGGAAGTTTCGTAATCTACGCGTTATCAACGTTAACGTAAACGTTTATCTAATATTGATAGCATTCTATATGGAAGTTTTGTAACCTATGCGTTTCCAACAGGAAAAGACCCAATACAATCATAACTACTTTTGTCTGGTATCAAGATTGCAATTCCCATGGGAATAGTGAGGTCACCTCATTGTGATTTCTGCCTAAGATTCTGAGAGGAATAGGAAGGCTCTGTGGATTCCCATTCCATTGTCAGTAAGAGGCTTTCTCCGCTCATTTCTTTTGTAAGTACATACTTTAAAACTTGTGTAGTGCCATTCTTGGTATGTACGTCAATATATGCATATATACATGTATATATTATCTATATAGATTTCATTCATAAATAGAATTACATATATTTATCAGTTTTCATGGTCATTTATTTGTACAGGCTAATTCTAATCTAGCCAAGGAGGCTGCAACCCTTGCCAGTGGTCAAGGGTGCCTTCTAGCAACATGCAATTTTGAAGATGGCATTAAGGAATGCTACCTTATACTAGAAAAAAAGATCCTCTATAAAATTGAGAAAATAACAGAGGCACTCGTAATCTTCTTCTCATCTTTTTCACTTTTAATTTATCTTATCCTATAGGCGCGCATTCATTTTAGAATATTCCCTTCTAAATGTAAAATTAACTAAAAAACAAAGACCTTATAAACTTGTAGCTAAATTAGGTTTTTAATTTATTTCTATATAGACTATACATATAACTACAAAATTACCTTTTTGATTATCATGTTCATACAGCTAGTATACCTTAAGGCATATTCAATTTCTAAAAAGTCTTCAAGAAAGAGGCTCTCTAGATCTTATGCCTGGCTCTGGTTCTCACACAAAGGCCACCCTTGACCATTTTTGCTTGTTCGTTGCTGCCATTGCATGCACTCGGGCTACCACAGGAGTAACATTATTTATCTTTTTTTAGTGACATACATGATTACTTCAATGAAGGTGATAAAGGTAGAGAAAAGAATACCAAAAAATTGATCCTTTTTGCAAGCTTTTATTACATCAGGGTCTTTTTTCCTTTTAGTTATATTAGTTTACCCATGTGACCATCAAGGAGTGGCCAAAGGCACTATTATTAAAAGAGACTTGGTCCATGGTTACTCTTACTATGGTTCAGATGAGACCACAGAATGTGGTGAAGCTGCTACTGAAGAGGTAGTGGCCTTCAGTATAGAAGAGATACTCTCACCCCATGAGATCAAACAGCCACTATATAATTATGAACTTAATGCGGGGGGGGGGGTCACTTCATGGGAAGCAGCAAGCTGCCTGTGTAAGTGCTTCTTGGGTGTTAATAAAAGGAAATTTATATGTGTGGTGTTTAAGTTATTACAACGGCAATTGAAGAATTTGAACAAAAGAAGTATTAGTTTTTATAGTGTGGTTGATTTTCGTCCTGGTCAAGTAATATGGTATATTCGTGTTAAGTAAAGCAGAGAATTTCATTTTATCATCGGAAGGGGAAAACGCTTAGCAAAAGTAAGCAGGAGTTAACAAAAGAAGATCAAAAAAACATCGAAATCGGGCATATTCTATTTCTAAAAATGTCTTCAAGCAAGAGGCTCTCTAGATGGTATGCCTGGCTCTGGTTCTCACACAAAGGCCACCCATGTCCATTTTTGCTTGTTCGTTGCTGCCACTGCATGCACTCGGGCTACCACAGGAGTTTCTTTTTTTAGTGACATACATGATTACTTCAATAAAGGTGATAAAGGTAAAGAAAAGAATCCCAAAATATTGATCCTTTTTGCATACTTTTATTACATAAGGTTTCTTTTTTCCTTTTAGTTACACTAGTTTACCCATGTGACCATCAAGGAATGGCCAAATGCACTATTATTAAAAGAGACTTGGTCCATGGTTACTCTTACTATGGTTCAGATGAGACCACAGAATGTGGTGAAGCTGCTACTGAAGAGGTAGTGGCCTTCAGTATAGAAGAGATACTCTCACCCCATGAGATCAAACACCCACAATATAATTATAAACTTAATGTGGGGGGGTTCACTTCATGGGAAGCAGCAAGCTGCCTGCGTAAGCGCTTCTAGGGTGTTAATAAAAGGAAATTTATATGTGTGGTGTTTAAGTTATTACAACTACAATTGAAGAATTTGAACAAAGAAGTATTAGTTTTTAAAAAGTGGTTGTTTTTTGTCCTTGACAAAGCGCTCAATAAATTCCCTTAAGCAATCTGCGGGATCCCATTCTGCGCTACTACGAGCGAGTAAGCGTAGCATAGCCATTAAAAAAAGAACCAATCCTATTAGGGACTTAATGGTTACATTCAATTAAAAGTTTTGCTACACACGCATGGATAGTGCTGCTATGCATGGTGTATTAATACGAATTTTGAAGACTAATCCTCATTTACAAACACCTGTCAAGTCAAAACACACACAAGCACTTTCGTCTGACTCTTATATTGGTTACATTTAATTCTACACACACGTGGATACTGTACAGCTGCTAGGAATAATAGGAATTTTACTGTACAAATGCACACACAGCTGCATTGGCTTCGTGTGAGGGGATAACGTAACAAAAAGACTCACCTTTTAACGATTTCAATCATATCCAGGCAAATTAGTAGGAAACACGCGTATAAGTTACAAAACTTCTAGCATCATTATACTGTACATTAATATAAGGTGCAAACGTCAGTGATATTATTGATTGATATTCTAAGGCAGTTTCGTAATCTACGCGTTATCAACGTTAACGTAAACGTTTATCTAATATTGATAGCATTCTATACGGAAGTTTTGTAACCTATGCGTTTCCAACAGGAAAAGACCCAATACAATCATAACTACTTTTGTCTGGTATCAAGATTGCAATTCCCATGGGAATAGTGACGTCACCTCATCGTGATTTCTGCCTAAGATTCTGAGAGGAATAGGAAGGCTCTGTGGATTCCCATTCCATTGTCAGTAAGAGGCTTTCTCCGCTCATTTCTTTTGTAAGTACATACTTTAAAACTTGTGTAGTGCCATTCTTGGTATGTACGTCAATATATGCATATATACATGTATATATTATCTATATAGATTTCATTCATAAATAGAATTACATATATTTATCAGTTTTCATGGTCATTTATTTGTACAGGCTAATTCTAATCTAGCCAAGGAGGCTGCAACCCTTGCCAGTGGTCAAGGGTGCCTTCTAGCAACAGGCAATTTTGAAGATGGCATTCAGGAATGCTACCTCATACTAGAAAAAAAAGATCCTCTGTAAAATTGAGAAAATATCAGAGGCACTCGTTATCTTCTTCTCATCTTTTTCACTTTAAATTTATCTTATCCTATAGGCGCGCATTCATTTTAGAATATTCCCTTCTAAATGTAATATTAACTAAAAAACAAAGACCTTATAAACTTGTAGCTAAATTAGGTTTTTAATTTATTTTTATATAGACTATACATATAACTACAAAATTACCTTTTTGATTATCATGTATATGCAGCTAGTATACCTTATATATTATAATATTTATTTTAATCTTTATAATTATTACATTTATTTCTGTTGTGTATAATTCCAAAACCAATGCATGCATGAGCCAATATTGATGCATAGCTTGCATTATATATAATAAGGAGAGGATCACTCCTTTAGCAAGAGTGACAGTAAGCAAGAGTGACAGTCACTCCTTCACCAGGAGTGCTGATCACTCTCTTAATAGATAGTGTGATTATCACACTGAATATGGTGTACTCCTGGAGGGAAGGAAATCACCTTAAATTTGGTGTGAGCCTCACCCCAAATTTTTAACAGTAAAGAATTTGAACATAGAAATATTAGTTTAAAAGCGTGGTTGTTTTTCGTCCTTGTGAAGTAATATGATTTATTCGTCTTAAGTAAAGCAGAGAATTTTATTTTATCATCGGAAGGGAAAAAAGCTTAGTGAAATTCAGCGTGAGTTAACAAAAGAAGATCAAACATCGAAATCGAGCATATTCTATTTCTAAAAACATCTTCAAGCAACAGGCTCTCTAGATCGTATGCCTGGCTCTGGTTCTTACACAAAGGCCATCCATGTCCATTTTTGCTTGTTCGTTGCTGCCACTGCATGCATTCGGGCTACCACAGGAGTTAATTGAGAAAATATCAGAGGCACTCGTAATCTTCTTCTCATCTTTTTCACTTTAAATTTATCTTATCCTATAGGCGCGCATTCATTTTAGAATATTCCCTTCTAAATATAAAATTAACTAAAAAACAAAGACCTTATAAACTTGTAGCTAAATTAGGTTTTTAATTTATTTTTATATAGACTATACATGTAACTACAAAATTACCTTTTTGATTATCATGTATATGCAGCTAGTATACCTTGTATATTATAATATTTATTTTAATCTTTATAATTATTACATTTATTTCTGTTGTGTATAATTCCAAAACCAATGCATGCATGAGCCAATATTGATGCATAGCTTGCATTATATATAATAAGGAGAGGATCACTCCTTTAGCAAGAGTGACAGTAAGCAAGAGTGACAGTCACTCCTTCACCAGGAGTGCTGATCACTCTCTTAATGAAATTTATATGTGTTGTGCTTAAGTTATTACAACGGCAATTGAAGAATTTGAACAAAGAAGTATTAGTTTTTAAAGCGTGGTTGTTTTTCGTCCTTGTGAAGTAATATGGTTTATTTGTCTTAAGTAAAGCAGAGAATTTTATTTTATCATCGGAAGGGGAAAACGCTCAGTGAAAGTATGCGGGAGTTAACAAAAGAAGATCAAAAAAACATTGAAATCAGGCATATTCTATTTCTAAAAACGTCTTCAAGCAAGAGGCTCTCTAGATTGTATGCCTGGCTCTGGTTCTTACACAAAGGCCATCCATGTCCATTTTTGCTTGTTCATTGCTGCCACTGCATGCACTCGGGATACCACAGGAGTTACATAATTTATCTTTTTTTAGTGACGTAAATGATTACTTCAATGAAGGTGATAAAGGTAAAGAAAAGAATCCCAAAAAATCGATCCTTTTTGCATACTTTTATTACATAAGGTTTCTTTTTTCCTTTTAGTTACACTAGTTTACCCATGTGACCATCAAGGAGTGGCCAAAGGCACTATTATTAAAAGAGACTTGGTCCATGGTTACTCTTACTATGGTTCAGATGAGACCACAGAATGTGGTGAAGCTGCTACTGAAGAGGAAGTGGCCATTAGTATAGAAGAGATACTCTCACCCCATGAGATCAAACACCCACTATATAATTATGAACTTAATGCAGGGGGGTCCACTTCATGTGAAGCAGCGAGCTGTCTGCGTAAGCACTTCTAGGGTGTTAATAAAAGGAAATTTATACGTGTGGTGTTTAAGTTATTACAACGGCAGTTGAACAAAGAAGTATTAGTTTTTAAAGCATGGTTGTTTTTCGTCCTTGTGAAGTAATATGGTTTATTCGTCTTAAGTAAAGCAGAGAATTATATTTTATCATCGGAAGGGGAAACGCTCAGTGAAATTCAGGGTGAGTTAACAAAAGAAGATCAAAAAAACATCGAAATCGGGCATATTCTATTTCTAAAAACGTTTTCAAGCAACAGGCCCTCTAGATCGTATATATGCACTCCAAATTCATGAGAAATTGTCTTATGATGTTTCTTCCATGAAGAGCTAAGTAGTTCAAGTAGGTTCAATAGGTTGAACCACCCTGAATTAATTAAGGACATAATCGAGCAACAAATGTTGAAGAATGATGAGACAACAGCTGTAGAACTAGAGATTATTCTACAAAAGGAAGGGCATAATATATCTGCTAAAAGCTGTCTTTGATGGAGAGGTGATTTTGGTTGGACCTCTAAAAGCACAAAGTACTGTCAGATGATTAGAAAGGCCAACAAAGAAAAACGCTATCAATGGGCTAAAGAAAATATTGATCTGCCTGACAAATTTGATGTGATTTTTACTGACGAGATCACTGTATATACAAATGGAAGGTCTTACAAGAAAATGCTGTTACAAAAGAGGAAGATTTTCTCCAGCCCTACCGTATACAGTAGTGATTGAAAGTAATCGGCTGGGTCTCGCACCCACACGAGTACGTGGCCTCTCAAGCACTCGAGAGGCCTCTCATCCCCTCGCAATACATCACCTCGCATATTTACAATTCATCTAAAATTGTCAAAAATATTGTGTTAAAATCGTCTAAAATATTGTTTTAAAATCGACACTAAGGCGCAAGGTGTTTTTAGAACTTAACTCGAAACGATATGGCAGAGAAAATCTAATATCAGTAAAGTGGCTTGAGTCGCGAGACAAAGGAAAAGTGCACAAAGGGTATGTTAAGCACTTGGTTGAGGATGCTGACGATCTTCCTTGGACAATAATTAATCCGAGCGAAATTCAACAACAAATATACAGAGCTACAGTTGTAGACCTACTTGCTTGGAAGCCAGGAGTTAGGCATAAGGTAAAGAGAAGAAAATAGCAAGGAAAAGAAAATTTAAGTCAATTCATTTTATTTGCAAATTTATTTTTAATCCTCATTATATAGGTAAAAGAATAATGATCAAAAAGGCTCAACTACTTAAACCCAAGCAAGCAAGTACGAGGAATTGTCCTACATATATACGTGCGTACGTAATTATTTTTGTATTGCTAATTAAAGAAACACTGCTTATTTTAAACATTGTCAAAACAAACAGTATTTATATTAAACATTGTCAAAAGAAACTAAACTTGACCTTTCCTGTGGCCACCATAAAGTGTATTCGTAAGTTCATACGCACGTATATAGGTAATCGGCGATTGCCCATGCTCGAGCGAATCCTTTCTAAGTCTTCAGCGGAATTTTAAGTGGTTATCCAAAATAGATTTGCAGACTCAGTATATAATATATTGTTGTTTTTCTTTTACTTTTTTGCAGAAATGGTTAGGAGTAGCCAGTCCAGTGATAGCCACATTTGACACCATCACCAACACTGAGCAGCCTTCAAATTCATCTGCAATGTCTTTATCCACAAGTTTTCCATCCGTCTTAAGACGAATAATTCTCTGGCTAACGTATTCACTTAAGCAAACGAGGCATTTTTCAAGCGCAAAATGAGATAAAATAACGCGATTAAACTAGCAAAGACTTGTTATACTTCTGCATTAACGTGTTAATGAGATGCGAGTGCTTGCGAGGAACACGCTTATTGCTTTCAATCACTACTGTATGTCAAGTTTCCTTTATCACCTATATAGGTCAAGTTAAATAAAAACATTCAAAAATGAAGTTAAAAGTCGGGATGGCACTATAACAGTGATTGGCACATCTAGAAAGAGAAACGAAACAAGAAAGTGATCATATGGTAAGGCTAACATTGCAGAAGTGGCATACTGAAACCTATCTGTACACATCACTTCTATGTTTGGGCGCATCGATCCCTACTTCTAGTATATCCATGATGCGCCCAAACATAGAAGTGACGAGTACAGATAAGTTTCAGTATGCCACTTCTGCAATGTTAGCCTTACCATATGATCACTTTCTTGTTTTGTTACTTTTTCTAGATGTGCCAATCACTGTTATAGTCTCATCCCTACTTTTAATATATATACCTGCGATATATCCAGAGAATGCACATTGTCTAAAACGAACGATAAAGAGCACTTTACTACAACAAAATCGCCTCTCTGCACCTCAGCCATTGCCTTATGTGCCAAATATTTTTCTCCAATTGTAAACTTATGTTGAACCAGAAGCGTAACAACCATCGTTCAGATCACGTGATCTCCTCTCCAATCCCTTAAGGAGTCGTATATCTATGGTGCAGACAGTACTTGTACCTCTGTCACACAAGTAGAGTAAGTATGCAATTGCAATGTTCAGACACTATCACACGGACAGCGCTGTATCACCTACATAAACAGTGAGCAGCATTTCATATAATGCTAACAAGTACCAATGTAACAACACCAATCTACGAGTGTTTAATTTGCAAAGTTCTAATTGTGTGTTTTCTGGTGGCTTGCTTCTTTTGCTAGACCTTTCGGACTATCTGTCAATGGGCAGCTTCATCAAACATCGGAAACATAGCATTCCAAATTTTAAGCACTGTCTAAAGTTAGGTAATGGCTGTAGCTGTAGCCTGCTTTCGTCACATCTAAGATTACATTTCGAACTAAAGTTAATCGTTGCGGTATTGCGCAATATTAAATGGCCGCCAACTGTTGCAAATCTTGTACCATCAGATAGCTTAGTCTCGCGTAGCTCAGACCGCTATCTCGCCTCCATATTTATATTATGACGTCACACGGTCGGCGAGATAGGGTCTGGTCAATTGCCTATACCATTTTTGTTCTGGCCCCCGGAAGTTGGGGGCTCATTAAATATGCAGTTACCATGGAAATAATTATATTCATACGAGATACGCGTATGTAACGTGAACTCCGCAAATCGTCCTATACGATCTACGTAGTAGATGAGTACTTCTAAATCTAGTGATCTTACGGGAATTCTTGTGGACGTTGCTAAATTGTTTGGTGTTGGGAGCTTTAAGGACAAGCAAATCGAAGCCTTTAAGGCCTTTGTAAGCGGGAAGGATACCTTTGTTTCTCTGCCGACGGGTTATGGCATATCCGTCATCTACGCAGCACTACCGATTATTTTTGATCGTTTATTAACCCGAAAAGGGAGCATTACAATTTGCATTAGCCCTCTGACATCGGTTAGGATTGATCAGAGCGTATGCGTTAGAAGTGCGTTTATCATCGCCTACCACTTCCGGAACACTTCGGGCCAGAACAAAAATGGTATAGGCAATTGACCAGACCCTATCTCGCCGACCGTGTGACGTCATAATATAAATATGGAGGCGAGATAGCGGTCTGGGCTAAGCGAGACTACAGATAGCTTAGGTCTTTACTTTTGAACAAAACGGTTATTTAACGAAATGGTTATTTTGTAACTATTTGCCGTCCGCTATTTGATTGTGTTCGGTAAAATGTGGGGTCTGCAATATGATTAACTACTCTAATTCTCTCATTCCTTGGTCGTGTGCAAAGTACAAGCCGGCGTCCGATAATAAATGAAAATGTCCGATAATATATTTTATCGGACAGCGTCTTTCAAGCTAGGGCTCGTGTCGACGAAGATGAGGAGGCAGATATTAACTTTTTAATGATAATGTTTAGGACCATCTGCCCTTTCAAATCATAGCAGACCTTGGTCGATTCGTCTGCTGATTAAAACGATCTAGCGTCCGATAATACATGGTGTCCGATAATTGATTTTTACTCTACATATAAAGTTAACAAAGAGAGCTGCAGTGCAGACTTTTGCGCACCACGGTGGAGCTTGGTAAACTAGAAACACCTAAAATCTTTTTCTGCGACATGGTTTTGGACGACAGTTAGCATTACTCACCTCATCTCTTTTGTTTATTTTTGGAGCTGGTAAAACTTCTTGTAGCTTTGACATGTCTAGTCGCAGTTACGACACTAAAATCCAACACAAACAGGCGTGTATAACGTCTTTCGTAAATAGGTGTTGAAATTAAGGATTACGGTTTCCGTTACAAGACGCTGACTATACTAATTACGCGTGTTACCTTACCGAAAATGAATAAGTAAATCCTAAAGAAAAGGAAATAACAATAAATGCGCATGAAAAGAAATAAATGGTAGAATAATCCTTACCCAACTCCCACCAAGGCAGTTAATGCCAACAACACAACACAAGACACAAATGCTCAGGCTTCTCTGTCAAGACCAGATAAAAACTACTCTTTACCTAATTAGTAGTCAATATATAGGTCTAGCATGATATCACCCTGCTGTGCATGCGCAGTGGCGCATGGTGGGGATTGCTCAACAAAAATGGCCACTGGGGTCAGTTTGCATAAACATACGGCGAATATAAGTTTTCAGGTCATCCTTACTCTTCAAAATACCAATATCATAGAGCTCCAAATTTTAGCTCCATGTCCTGCTTTACGAGGGGCACCAATCTTCGTCGGCCACTACTGTCCAATTTATTTTGATTTTATGTTGGTTTTAAAGGAGTGGAGTCTTTAAAACGCGGAATAGGGAATAACGAAATAGCGGAATAGCGAAAATGGCTTCCCGACAAATAAATATAACGTATGGCCATCAACAAAGCAATGTCGTCTTTGGGGCTTCGAGGTGGAGGTCTGATCGACAAATATGGCCATAGAATTTAACTAACAATCAATCAACATCGTAATCGCTTGACAAATTCGAATCGAAAATACTCTCAAAACATTCGTAGCGCATTGCCAAAATATGAAATAATAAATTTCGTATCAATAAATCACACACATAGTATTAGAAGCTTTCTTATTTTCATTCCAGTTTTCTTCTATGTAAGCGATCTCAGCTTCAGCTAGTATCAACACCTTTCCCTAGCGCTGATGCCGACACATTCCAAACGAGCAGCCATTTTTATATTTCATTTCAAAATGGATGACAGCTAAGGGTTAAAACGGTGCTCACGGCTCAGGGTTTTGGTAATGTGTACAAAATCTTGGAAATCCACTCTACTGAGATTGATTATTATTCTCAGGCGATCGATCATATAGACGTGACAAATACCTCAATGATTGCGTAACTCCTACATACCCATTAGAAACGCGGAATAGGGAATAATGGATTAGCGGAATAACGAAAATGGCTTCCTGACAAATACATATAATGTATGGCCATCAACAAAGCAACGTCGTCTTTGCAACTTGCGGCTTTGCAACACCATCTACATCACAATCTACATTGTGAATAAAGAAATGTATATTATAGACAAAAATGTTAAAAACAGTAGGGTAAGGGTTAGGGCTACCAGTATTTTAGTGCTGTACATATATAATTCTATCAAATACACAGATATTATATAAGCTAAAAACGGGTCTCAGCATTCATTGACATGCACAAAACATATCCAGAGTTTTGATGCTCACTCATATTTCCCCTATCTCTCACCATACATTAACTTTGCATACCAGAATCTATAATGTACATTTAGTGCTGTTAAAACTCTGCTTTAAAGTACTGTCTGAGATTCCCTAAACAGGAAAAATTACAGAACACCTAAATGGTTTATACACTCGCATGTTGTCAAAGGTTTAAACAGCAGTGCTAGGTGTCATTTGAAATGCAAAATCAAGATTCCATCCATCAACCCCTACAAACACAAAGATAGGCAGTAAGTGCCCAATGTGGAAGTTAGTGGCAACGTCATTAGTGCAAATGGCTGCTGTGTATTACTGGTGATCCAAATGGCGTTTGAAGAGGCCCTGTATTTGGCACCTTCAAAAGTAACACACTTTGGATAGAGCGTTGTAATCTAGGGTAGCCTATTCCCTAGTTCGGAAACATTATAATTAATGACAATTTAGTCCTTGCATGTACCTGTGTAAATTTGCATGTTACACTAGCTCATTTGGAAAAAGAAGAAAAAATGAAGAATTTCAGAATTTGGCCTATTTTGGTTTAACCACTTTGCAAAGATTGTAGAGCACCGAAACATGTTTTGGCATTTAGAAAAGCATGCAAACATTTGAATGCGACCGAAAACCCTATCGTTGTTGATTTTTGAGGTGTTAATTGATAATACATTGGATAGGGGCATGTTTTTTTTCAGCCATCCCTACTTAGACTCTCTGATAATCATGCATTTGGCTCTGGTGTTATATACATATAGCCCATGCACACTTTGGTACATTCTGGGGAGTGCAATGAACTGTATAGCAGAGTTTCCCCTTTGCTATTTGAAAAATGGTTAAGCCATGTAGATAGCTTTTCTGTTTTATTAGATTTGATTTGGAGTACAATACATAATCAAAGTATTGCCTTTAGATCATAAAGTGCTCTATTTTAATTAAAAATTAGGGGTTAATTTCATAACAAATGTTGCTGAATGAACATATGTAACTTGAAATAAAATCAATTATTAAATAAATACTTGTGTTTTATAATAAATAATAAAATACACTATTGTACAGTAACAGTAATCCCAATATACAGATACCTAAGAGAGGAGCTAGAGGTTAAATTTTTAGACTTTACCATGTAAATTGTACTCCTCATAGAGGTTACTGATGTATTTATGGACTTTCTTTATAATTGGAACTCCTTGCCTGAAGAAGATAATGAACATACGGATACATGACAGTGAAGTTCTTAAAAATGTAACAATTTGTATGTTAATACACAACTGTCAATGTGTATAGACTCAAATGCAACCATTGTTGTTGATTATAAGGTGCAAATTGTGGAGCTCAATTGAAGTGACTGCTTTAAATAAACACCAATGTATCCTATAGTAAGACACATTTCTACAGTTTTTCCACAGGATAAAAAGGGTTGATCATGATTAATTTGATACATCAACCTGTTTGCCAAGTATAGAAGAAATTGTCATTTTAATGTCACATTGTGCAGTCTGAAAATAAACATAATAATGGTGATGAGTATAAATACAGTTTTAACTCCAAAGGCTATGTACTTACAAATATGTATATATTGAATGTAAATGACAAAAATTACATAATTGAATAATACAACCTTTTTTTCTATCTGCATGATGTACCTGCACTGTTGCTTTATGTCATTTTCTGTTCCTTCTATATGCTGTAGCAGAGAAGACTTAGAGGGTAGAAAATTCATTATAAAATAAGCTGTCTTCCTCACCAACCAATTGTGGTAACGTGCCAGAGAATTTCTAAAAGAAAATTGTGGTCACTGTTTCATAGACACATTGATATAGGTACATAGGTCTATTGTTAAACACCCTCATATAGTTCACTTTCATAGGAAAGGCCTATACACATATAAAATGTATTCATCACCACTTTCCTATTGTATATATACACACAGGCAAAGGTAGTACTGTTACATATGGAAGATTAGATATGCACGGGATAAAAGCTTTATCAAGCTTATTAGTTAATATGGTATACATTTCCAATAATTTAGAGCATTAAAAGAAGCAATTTGGTTTAGCTTTCTTGGTACGTATATAGAACATTCCAATTCCAGACTCTTTAGTGACAGAGAGATGATCTTCATACTTACAGATGTCTCTTTATAATCCCACCAATTCCACTTATGGACACTTATGGAGCTACCTAACCCTCATCCTGTTCCATTTCATCTCACTGTCAGATAACCTGTCCTGGTCCCAAGCAGAAGTCACTGATGAAGACCCAAAGGTCACAAACAGTTGCTCAGAAGAAAAGCACAATTTACATCTTAATCATATGCTCTCAATTACTAAAAGATCCACATACAATAATTCTAAAGATAAGGGTAGGCATGTAACTTGTGGCCAGTTGGTATACAGATAAGGAATGCTGTAGCAAATATACTGTACCACAAAAAGGATTATGGTAACAACTTAAATAGAGTTATTTTATGAATATTAATCTTTAAATCTCCAAAATCAGATAATCATATAACCCCATTAATATAACAAATAAGTTCATTAAAAGTATAATATTTACTCTTTGAGCAAGCTAAATATTTTGTTGAGATATGAAGTGTATGTAGCAAGTTCTCAACAACTTTAACTAACTCATAAGCTCTGGTTGCACAGTAGTAAAGAGTATTGCAATCTTCCTTTATCTCAGATAAATAGTCAAAAAAGTAATGCATAAATTCTACATAAATAAAGCTAAAGGTAGATTAATAATATTCATGCACTTATGCATGCACTGTGCATATATTTACGACAGTGACAAACTTTAGCAAATGAATACAGACATGTATTTATATGCCCTAGATTTATAGGAAATCAATGATAACCACAGTTTTTGGAATATGTTGTTTTAGATGTAATTCATACAGAAGAAGTAGTTGCATAATAGGCAAGTCTGATTTATAAGGAGATGACTAGCAACCACCTAAGAACCTCCCAGCAATCATTTTACAACCTCCTAGCAATCACCTAACAACCTCCCAGCAACCACCTAACAACCTCCCAGTAACCATTTTACAACCTCCTAGCAACCACCTAATTACACAACTATCTAGAATATATAGCCAAAAGCAAGCTTATATGCCTTCAGAATCATTGGGAAAATTAATACATTTTTCAATGCAATTGGATATCTCTCAGTCCATTCACTATTAGCCAGTGATGGATAATAGGTAGCTGCTGTAGTTGAGGTTGCATGGTTGGATATGCACTGATATGATTATATTACAGCACTTATACGTAATTAGGACACTGTACCTTATTATCCATTGACCCCTTACTCCTATATACCTATGCAAACCTCTTTAATACCTACATACCCTCTGAAGAAATGAGTAGTTATAAAACAATCTGGACCCTTTTTAATCATTAAAATATATGGCTTAATACTTACAGCCATTAGCTATCTTTAATTTAATTGACTATATTTGTACATAGCATGTATGTGTATACAACACATAAACATAATCAAATTTGCTGTACAGCATCACTCTTAGAAAGGATGGTTCATGTACCTATCTCCTCCAATAAGTGTGCTAGAAAGAGAATTTTTGTATATATTTAGAAATGTAATTTCATTGTCATGCATACTAACCTAAGGCCCATAGGAGTCCATTTAAAATGTAACAACCTGTACGATGACCAAATTCCTTGTTATGTTTATAAATTTCATGCGAGACTTCAAACTACATATTAAAAAGAGCTATATAATTAAAAAATACTTACATAGCCACAATGTTATTTCATACAATAAATGATGAACCACAGTTTGGTAAAACCATCTATGGAGGTTCAGCAAACTTGCATCACTAGCAGGTCCAACAGTCAAATGATAAACCATAATAAAACATATGCAGTGGGCTTATTTAGGGAAGCCTATACATAATTGGATTCTGCATTAAAAAATGACATGGAGTGGAATTTCAGTATACAACATTCATGTAGCAGAGTAACGTCTACAAAGTAGATCACATGATCCACTTTTCACATGGCAAAAGATTGCAACATAATATATATACTGTTAAAGACTAATGGTATATAACATTACATACGTATGTATAATTTGTATAATATTCTGGAAGTTGTGAGATTGTAATAAAAATATACTTCTATCTCCCTGCCTATTACAATAGCAAAAGGTGCTATACAGTACATTAGGATTACTTGGCTAGGTGTGAGATTAATCTGTTGTGTATGTCTTTCTTCACTTAACCACATTGGTACGTCATAACCCTCATCCCAACAACCAAAGAAAGAATTTTCAAAAGTATTAATTTTGTCATATTCCTACGTATATACATATGCACTATTTAAATTTTCTATATACGTACTTAATATAAAATCCACACATGTCTTACCTGCACTAGACCTTTCACTGTTGAATATTTTTCACCTAATTAGAGCAAAAACGACTAACTTGACTATCATGAAGTTCATTATAGTAATTTTATAGAGGACTTAATACATGTGCCTGTTACCATACAGATAATACACACTCACATGTGTACATTCACTGAAATTTAAAAGATTATTAAGATGACTATTGAAATGAAAATGAAGGAGTGTAGTTGAATAAACTCAGAATTGAAAGTAAATTGTGTATTTCTAAGATAAAAGGGGCATACAGCTGAAAAACACTTTCATAACCATTTTCAATAAACACTACACATAATTAGCAGAAACATATTTATTACATAGCTAGTATATACATATTCCTATATATTTACCTCATGTACAGCATAATCTATAGAGACTTGATCAATTAGACTTTCATACACCCTTCATCATAAAATGGTTCCAATGAAGCTGAATGCTACTACCACTAGCAATGCACAATGCTGAAGAACTTGTGCATTCAAATTTCAAAGGATACTCATTTGCCAGAGGATTCCGGGAATTAACTTTAATATTTCAGAATTATTAGAAAAATCTATTCCAATGTTTACACATACGTACATTTTCCTTGACTAAAAGTCTTTTCTTCAGTTAGAACTTGATTATATATATGCTATGGTCTTGCTGGTATTCTCTTAGACATATGATATACTTGTTTAATACAAATGTGCTAATTATGTGAGTCAAGTTAGAGGCCCAGAAAAGGGTGTGAATGTAAAATGTATTGAGGGTGATAATAAATAATAAGCTAGGATTCCTTCTATCTGTATTGAGCACATCTTTTGATTCTTTGAACATCTAATAATGTAGTTTGGTTTAAATTCTGGTCACAGTTTTCAACCCTCAGGGTTCTCATCAGGGAGAGTCACTCAAAGAGTCAAAAGATGATACAATCCAAAAGATGACGGTGATGATAGATACAGTAAGGATCAAGCACGTACATTTTGGCTTGCAGTGTCAATTATGACAAAGGCATTCAGGAATGAACAAAATTGTGATTTAATAAGGAGATTTTACTAAATCACTAACCGTATATAAGATATGAGGTTATGCTTAAGTGTACATAACCAACATAAACTGTACTACTAGTCAACTCTTAATATGATTTAAACCCTCTAATTAGTTGGGCTACCCCTGCTGGTTTCAGTTCTGTATGCATATAATGTCACAATGATCATTTCATGTGAATCACACTGTAACCATGTATATACATATGTACGTATGCATCTGTGAAGCAAGAAAAATAGACTCATCCAAAAGTATATATGGCTTTACCCTTAGTCAAAAGTACTTTACGTATAGGAAATATATTCAGGTATGTTGTCTTAAGTTCCCTTACATTCATGTCATTCATACTTTAGGTCCATTGTATATTTTTTATAATCAAGAAAAATTAAATTACACACATAATGTAGTAGGACTTTATCTGTCACCAGGGTGTCACTTGAAAATACCACAAGGGGAAAATACAATATAAAAACATTCTGAGGGTGCAACCTTATTTAGTGCCTTTGTTTGCTATAAAAGATTGACAATTCAATTCCAAGGGGATGCCCTTTAAAATAAATCTTGGTCAAGTATCAAATATGAAGTTACACATTAGGTATAAGGTAATATATTGAGTATTAGCTAGTGAGGTATTGTACATGTCTTATGCAGGTATACATTATATTCGAAATTAGGCAACATAATAGGTATATCCGGTTATGTATCATATCATTACTTACCATTATTGCTTTGTCTATATTTGACAAGGTAATCGACTTTTTCTGATATATCTGAAACAACTGGTTTCATAATGATTCCAAAACAGCCCAACAGAGGTAAAACAGATTTGCAAGCGACTACAAAATCGTCCGTTTCGATATCCTCATTTTTCGGAAGACATTCTTTAAAGTTGGAAAAGAGCTACAATGGGATACAAACGGCGGTTATAACAGACGACAGGTTGGCATCGCATGCACCAACCATCACTATGGGGTTGCTACTAGTCAAATGGTCAACAATATCACCGTACTTCAAGAAATTCCAAAATATCAAATCGTCCAATACGAAACAATGACAACTATGCGACCAAAAGTGATTCATAAACAGAAATGGTGCTTATTTCGATGAAGGGAACTTATTATCAATCAGTACGCAATTGTTGTATTGTACGTAAACTCAAATTTCGTTTGTAGGAGTACGGCTACGAAATGCTCTCTTGAAAATTAATATTGATATGTCCAGTTTTAGCAATAATTATAGGTACTTAATTCTTTGTAGGTACCTTCCCAAGACTAAGACTTTCGCTCGGTTGATGTCCCGTCGATATCGAAGCAGCCATCTTTTGTTCAACTATGCATCATTGCGCAACTTATTGAAAGTAGGATTTGATTGGATGAATCTTCACACCTATGGAAAAATGGCAACATTCCTGCTCCAATCTCGGCTCCAATGATTCTAGCATTCTAGCAAGCGCTTAGGACGCAATTGCACACTGCACCTCAACCAATAACTTGATAACATAATTGCAGAGAGATTATGGACGTGAGTTGATCTATTAACATAAATAGAGTGGTCGCGATTTTTATCCAATTAATTAATTTGCATTTAGTCTACATTTCACAAACTCCTTATTCCTCCAGGGAGACGACTGGATGACTTGTGCTCTGTGCCGTAGTGGTAGAATAGGCAAAGACGCATTCAAGAGGGCCCGAGTAAGAAGTATTAAGTGGCCTAAACCTCAACAACCTCTCAAATCAGTTTCGGTATGCACATTTATTGCTAGATCTGAGCTCAGACTGGATTCCAACCTTCAATATATCGAATGTTTTAGTAGTTCTAAACCTGTAGTACCATTCGCTACAATCAAAATCGTGGATGAACAGTCATCTTGTTGGTGTAGTCATAGCAATATAATTTCTATTTTACGTGTATATGTGGGAGAATATGTTCTATGTGGTAGTTTGTAATATTTATCCAAATACATGTCAATAACGTATATGTAGTACAAAATTTAACCAACATATTGATCAGGCTTTGATCTCTGTATATGCAGTAGAAATTTACCTCTTTGATGTATTTCCACTAATAAGGCTGTCAATATGAAAAATATTTGTGCATCTTATCATTTCCTTCCATTTTGACTATTTATGCTAACTATCTTGTTGACTTCATATGAACTTAATCTCAAAATAACTGAACCTATACAGTGAAACCTCTCAATAACAGACAAGTTGATGCAAAGGGACTTGTCCACTATTCATAAGGTTGCCCTTTACTGAGAGGTTTTCATAATAAAAGCTCTATATCTGCATACGTACAATGCTATCTGAAACGAGTTCAGCCGTACGTACATTACTTCGTTAGTACATTCAAGATTAGTCGATAGGACGCTTTTACTTCGTTAACAGCTCCATCAATACTTAGTGAAAGGCGTCCCTCGTTACGTATACGGAAATTGTGCAGTTTTCTGACTGCAACCGTAGCTAGATAAGGCCCTCTTTGTCCGTTAAAAGAGTTTTTTTGTATTACAAAAAGTCCTTGGGATCGGGCAGAGTGTCCGTTATCCAGAATTCAGAGGTTGTCCGCTTTTCAGGAGTTGCTAATGTACTAATCGTATATAAAAATAAGTTGGTACATTGCATGCTGTCCGTTATACGGAGACTGTCCACTATTGGGAGTGTCCGTTAATAGAGGTTTTACTGTATATCATTTACAATATTCAGCTTTAAGTAATCATAATGTATATTATATTAATAAAAATTGATAAAGTAAATACGTATGTATCTTTGGTAGCAGCTAGAAGTCTCTGATTCAAGTGATAATCACACATGCATACGTGCATATACCAGCTACGTATTTTAAGTCTCTTATTAAATTGCTGATCATTGAAATTAATTAGTAGCAGCTGTGAATGTAACCTACGTATGCCCACTGCCACCAACACACCATCACTGGGCCACTACTATAACTGCAAAGCAAAGTGTACTCATATACATATGTACATAGTATGTTTCAAATTAATTATAAGTTTGAGGCCGGAACTACGTACGTAGCTTATGACTCTCAAATAGTCCTTAGAAAAATTAACATGGGAGTTGATTTTAATGTAGATAACCCTATACTGGTAGGCATTTTATATGCATTTATTTTTGTATGCATGTGTAGTCTAATAATAATGACAATACATATGTACTGTTCATTCTACATTTGACATTCCATTTAGAACCAAGTACAGCCAATTACCTTAAATGATGCTTTTGAAAATATTGCTCAGTTTATGAGTATATCCACAAGACAATGTGAGGTAATCAAACTGTACTCATTGCCATAATGTACACATTACTGCAAGCAGTCATATACCATGAGTACACTACTTATACAAGGCCTTCATTATGTGGGCTCAATCCTATTAAGACTGCAAATGCACTAATGCAAAAATGTTTCACATTAGTAAATTGAAGGCTGTCTTCAAACTCACTACCAAAATGTACAACACTTTGTCCCACAAGGAGAGTAAACAGTTTTCTGTGCTTTTTAAAGATTCTTATTCATTTCGGATAACTGTTTGCCACTTCTAAGAAGACTTTAATCCCTAAAGAAGTAGAAGAGTTGATTTGTGTGGTGTAACATTTACAGTGATTTATCCATTACAATAATAATTCATACAATACTCAAAATTCATTATGCACACCAAAATTACGTAGTACGTAGCTTACCATGTTATACATTATTATCTTATGAAGGTAATATAGTTGCAATGTACGTACATGTATGTACATATATGCACAGTACGCATACTATGTTAACTTTTGTCTGTCATTTGTAGTTTATTTAAATCATTATTTTATAGTAAAATATTAAGATTGCTAACTACATTTCTGTATATGTATTCCCATTGATCATACGTACGTACGTATGTATGTTGCATTCCTTTTTGCTTACAGAGGTATCATCATGGTAAATCTATGTGCGGTCTTGAGGAAGCTCCTGATGATATACACTGTAGGCGGTATCACACAGAAAATTTCAAATCAACTTTCATTCAGAATCCAGCAAGTGTACATGCATACATTAGTAGAGACTTTAAATTCAGTAGTGCAGGTTAAAATCACTTAATATATTGAATAGCACTGGAGAGCAGTTGCAAATCATAAAATTCCTAGTGTACCATAATAGTGTTTAAAGTTACAGTGACCTGCCATTTCTTCATTAGTACATTAAAGGATAGAAACATGTTATGACTTATCATTACACAAGTGAAAAGACAGGAGATCAAAAATAATCTTAAAACCATAAATATCGTATGACTCTAAATTTACCCAGAATCGGCTTTTTTCTCAGATAATTCTTTTTTTTATGGTTTACTTACACTCATATTGACCCTCTGTGCAAATGCAACAGGGGCTTCACATCATTATCAGTTATTATGCTCTGAGTGCACAGGTAGTGCACAGATTCAAAAAATTGTACCACATTAGGGTAAGCAATGTGAGACTAAAACGTTTTGATTAATGGATTTTCTTACAGTTATACTTCCTTCAAAAGATTACTTGCTCATTGAGACAACTTTCAAAGGTACCATATTTTCAATCAACAACATTTGGGTATTGAATGGGACTACATAGACATATTTGCCAAGGTTTTGTAGAGCACTTCATAATTGGTTATGAGCGGGTGAGATAAATCCCACAAGCATCAGAACTTTTTGAAGCTCAAGAAACAAGCATAATGATGTGATTGTTATGCTTGTATCTTGAGTATCTCTCTACTACTTCACTTTTTCTATGTTTTACTGTTTTTCTATGTACGTATATAGGTTTCTTCTTTTAAAAAGGAACATGTCAAGGTGACAGTAGCACCGGGCACTTATTCTGTCACAGCAAGCAAAGGCAATAACAATGAAACAACACATTTAGTGAAATTGAATGAAGGAGAATCTATTTCAATATCTCTGTTACTCAACTAATATCTCTAGCAGGGAGCATAACTGAAAGTTACTTTACTGTAACTAAACATGTTATTTTTAATTATTAAACTTCTTCATATTTTGCACAGATATTTTTCGTTAGAGTAACCACTAATTTGTATAGTATGTCATATACGTACGTAGAATGTAAATGATATGTTGTATAAAAATCGTGCTATATACGTACGTTTATATGGTGCCATGTTATTTTAAATGTAATTAGAAAACACTCTTGCATAATGCATAATATACGTACAAGAAATTCCATAGTTGATTTTACTATTAATGCAATTGATTTCTTTCACTTGCATAGACAATGCAGTATACTTTTTCCACCTTCTGAAATCTGATTCAATCAATTTTTATTACATACCTTTAAACTGATGATGTACGTACATGAAATGATAGGGAGTAGTATCTGTTGCGATCTTGATGATTAGAGAAGTTATGGAGCAGCAACTATACCCTTTGCTGATTAATAAGACCCTATAGGTTGAAATGTTTAATTGTGAGAATTACTGTTTCTGCCGCTCAATAACATCTCTAATGTACATACGTATACACTAATAGATATAGCAGTTATTCAATAGTTTGAAGGGTTTATAGTTTTACGAAAGCAAAATCTGATTACCTCATAGAATATTTTTGGTTTGTATTGTAATATCACACAAATTTCTTGCCCCAGTGTGTAGTATTGTTACCTATATATACGTATATACGTATATACTGCAAAATACATATACGTAAGATTGCATAAGAGCACTGAACCCAGTGAGAGCTTTGGGTACAGAAATCTTCTCTGGGACAGTTAACCATTTCTGGGGATTTCACACTTCAGCTATGACTCATTGCTATATATATTATATACATGTTTTTGATCTTCAATACATATATAGCACCATTTTTATGTCATACAGACTGATGTCTAGATTTAGATCTGCCAGGACATTTGTGGTTGGATAGGAATGCAAGAGTGGGCTATATAGGGTTTGTGTATAGTAAGGCTTCAAAAATGTATGACTTAACACTCAAAGGTCACCTGTTAACCAACGTTTTAAGTATTAAGAAGAAGAGGCAAGTTTGACTGTAGAGTTTCTTGTTTACATTAATGCATGATTAGCAAATGTCAGCTTGGCAGATAAGTTCAAACACTAGAAAGTACTTCTTACAAGTAGAAAGATCAAGAAGGTGAGCCTACACTATATACTAGCCTTGAAAAGAGCTATTATATTAAATAGCACAGGTTTCATTACTTTAATATAAATTGTGGATACTGGTATACAAATATAAAATTGCAACTGTCCATATATACAGGGACAACCTAGTGTAACAGTACTGAAGAGCAACTACAGTATATACAGGGTTACTGAATGGGAACCATATATAATATTCTCTTGCCAATGATTAATTGATGCATTTACGAATATATAGATTAGATAAATAGGTATACAGTATGTCATACATACATAACTGGTAAAGGAAACTTTATTGGTAATATATATTTTAAAGCTAAGAATTTCCTTTCAAATGTAGAGTATTATACATATGTGATAATAATATTATATGTACGTAATACACTCGGCCTTATACATACATACATACATACATACATACATACATACATATATGTATAAGTACAAACTGTGCTTGCCATATATATACGTATGCTGTAAATGACAGATTTTTACATAGTCATCATATTTATAAAAAATATATAAATATATACATACATATTTGACTATAGATGGGTGTCAAGCATATTGGGAATTGAGATGCCAATTTTGGCTGATTTTGAATCTCATTTGGAAAATGGAGTTATCCTCTGCCAATTAGGAGAAAAGTACATGGCAGAATATCCGAAGTGGAAGCATATTTATGACAGACATGAAGCTAACTACAAGGTATTTTATACATGAGATAATGGTTTTATTATTATACCTGTATAGTAGCATTAATATAAGTGTACATATGAAAGTATGTAAAATATTTCAAATCTAGGATACGTATACATATTTACATATTACATATATTGAAAGTAAAAGTTTAGTATATATATAATATGCAGTTATTTTTGTTACTGAGTAAAGAGAGCTGTAATCACGTAATGTGTTATATACAATATGACACCATTCCACCTCCAATGGAAGGAATGTGAGAGTGTGTGATTACAATTAAATTCTACTCTATGTCTATGGGATTTTTGTCTTCTTCTTGATATTTGTGAGTCCTTCACATACTACATGTACGTATTAATTGAATTTGCATAATCTTCCTTAACTCCTGTTAGAAAGATGGAAAAGATGACAGGCACACTGAAAATGTGATATGTTACATTTCCTTTTTAGGGAAAATTGGACTACCACAGGTGGGTATATTATATTTAATAGATACGGCATTCTAGATCTGCATTTAACATATAACCCACACACACTGTATATACTACATCTGTACACATACATATTATATAACTTCTTGGAATGTAAGGGTTATACGTGTTGGCTGAGTACCTCCCAGTGGTTCGAGCCCCACTAATTAACTTTCTGTCTGGGGATGCATATATATATCCTTAGACATTAACATGTCCCTGAGTTCAGCTTAAATCTGGGGGTACAGCCCATGCGCCCTTTCACGCCCTCTTAGGGAGGACGGAGAACCTACCTAATAGGAAAAGAAAAAGAATCAAAAACGAAATACCAAAGCAAAAAAAGAATAGAAATAGGAGACTTGACAGGCTAGTACTGTTGTGCAAATTTGGTCGTAGAACACGCTAATGCAGGTGATATCCGCTTTAAGTTCTCTAATCTCTGTACTTCTGTGCGAATTGGTAATTACCATTAGCTGACCAAGCATGCATGTCACTCTGAATACCTACCATTAACTACAGTCAACTTGGTTAACCTACATATAAAGTTTCAATATTATGTGTATACATTTTACTGACCAAATTAAACAATACTCAGTCTATATATATAATCTGTAAGTGTTAAAACAAGTGTGACCCTATTGACATTGACTACATATATAAAAGAATATATATAGACTGAGAGAATTTTGTCTATTCATTGTTATCTGTAGACATGTACATACAATTGAATGTTTCCATAATCACAGAATTATAATCTAGGAGTGATATTATGCAGAAAAATCTTATTGTTTTGTTTTGCCTGCATATTTTTGAATAGTGATACCAGTAACAACTAGTGCATGGAATGATTATAATTCTATGCAATCAATCAATCAATCAATCTGCACCATAGCTTATCTCCTATGCAGGAGGTTGCTGCTATATATATACAATTATTAATACTACAATTGACTTTATACTATAGCTAGAAATTGTCTATCCATTTCTTTCTCGGTCTTCCTCTTGGCCTTTTCCCTACAATTTCCTCAGTGTACACCTTCTTTACTAGTCTGTCATCTTCCATCTTCTCCAACTTCTCCTTCCATGTTCTTTGTTTCCTTTTCACTTTCTCCATAATTCTATGCTATATGAATTATACTCTTCCAATTAATATTAGGCATTCCATCCCAAAGATCCCAACAACAAAATTCAACTAGTGTTTAGTATTCTAGCATTGAGCTATTTCCTGAAAATGAGAGGGCTCTCTTCTACAGCTGTTCCAGAAATACCAGAATCAGATCTAGATCTTCTAAGCTCAGGTGAGTCACATATACATGTATAACCACAATCAGCTATATTAAACTGTGCAGTCAAGCCAGGCACTTTAAAGTGGCAGCACCACAAAATATATATCTCACCACAGCAGATTTGATTGGCCTTGAAAGGGAGCTAGGAATACCGACGGGATGGTTACATGTATTCACATAGTCAACTTGGTTAGAGGCCATTTGGTAACTTGCACACAAGGACATATATAAAAGGCCAAGGCCTTTATATATGTCATAAATACGATGTTCCTCTTGTGCAAGTTACCAAATCATCTCTAACCCAGTTGATTTATGTGAATGCATGCAACCGACCATCGGTATTCCTATATAGCTCCCTCTCAAGGCAAATCCACTGTGGTTATTAGCTGAGACCCCTTTCACACTGGAACTTTCATCTATTGGTAGGCTATGTGTTCTACCTTATATGATATGTATATATATATATTTATTATACTGGCTGGATTGTGATTATCTTAGGAGTCACTTGAATTTGTAACTTGCACTGTGTAATACTTGATTGTAATTATACTTGTACAAAACTAAATGTGTATACTTTTCAATATATATAATTAGAAACTTTCAATATGTATATACACAGGGATTAGTATGAAATTTGAAATAGAGGAATCTTTTGAATTTCAAATGATTGAATATTTAGAGGAACTGGTTGAAGAGGAGGTATAAGCATATGCATACATGTAGCACATTAAGTATAAGTAAATAAAAAACATTTACAAAATGATGTTACAAGTAGGAATGGCAGTGTTCACTAGTACATTTGCAAAAAGTAACAAAACAAGACAGCGATTATATGATAAGGCTATAGCTAATCATACAGAAGTTGTATTATACTGAAATTTAAGTATTAACTTAACCATACACTTTTGTATTTGAGTGCACCAAGCTGAAGTAGGAATGGTGCGCTCAAACACAGAAGTGTATGGTTAGGTTACTTAAATTTCAGTATATATGTAACTTCTATATGATTAGTCTTATCATATAATCACTGTCTTGTTTCGTTACTTTTTGCAGATGTACTAGTCACTGGTGCCATTCTTACTGCTATCATCATGTTTTTTATACTTGTATTCCCTATTTTCTTGTTAAAATTACTTGGCGAAAATCACGAAATAACGTCTCAAACAAGAGAAATGTACCGAAAACCATGATCTCTGATATAAAAATGGCGACCAAGAAGACTACAATTTTCGCTTTTCACAATTAACATGCTTTTTGTAGGGCGCATTCGGACTTAAAGCTGTCTTTTTCCTAGTTTAGAAATATTTATGATGAAATATAACTTTTACGTGCACAGGATCAAATTACAGGTTTCATATGGAATGAAAACTATTTGAAACTCTTGGGAACTGCCAGGTTTCAAAAGACATGAAAGCATGATAAACTTGGAAAACGATCTCGGAAAAACTTGAAACTTGTGAAATTAATCTCCTAGTGCATACTTGTCCACCCTTTGAAACCTGGCCGTTCAAGAAGTTTCAAATAGGTTTCATTCCATCTAAAACCTGTAATTTGATCCTGTGGTGTCCGCATAAGTTCGCATATTAGCGCTAGTCCATTTGAAAAAAGATAAATGAATTTCGGAAATAGGGCCTATTCCTGGTTAACTGCTTTTTAACGCTTTGTTGGTGATTTATGAGGTGTTGCTTGATAATACATTAGATAGGGCGGCCATTTTTCGGCCATGCCTAGAGTACTCCCGTATTCTCTGATAGTCAAGGTACATATCAGACAGTTGAGCTACGTATATGCACCCTATATACTAAACTGTGAAATATGGCTGTTCCATTCATTAGAATTAATTTTAACAATAAATATAATTAAGGAGCACAACAGAAGTCTACTTATCCATATATGGCTATAAGTATTTAGCTTGTTTAGAGTGCGGGCAGGAGAGAGGTATAGCTATACACGTAGATCTGAAAACTCTTGTTTATAATTGCAGATTGAATACGTCGATGCTGGCTTAATTGAAATATCACAGGGAAATTGTATAGCCATCACCAATGATACTAATTATGAAAGAATATATGAATCATCTTCAGTAAGCTCTTTGTAGGTATCTTTTTATTGTGTAGTATATATTCGATGTCATTGCCAGGTTATGTTTTACCCATGGCACCATGCACTTATATGCATGCAGGAATTGATTGTCCATGTCTAAATTACTCTCACTTTTCTTGTTTCCCGAACTTTTACTTAATATATAATTTTGTAATAATAAGAAGACATTATATTTTAGCATAACTTTGGTTATTTATATATATATATTTCTCTCTCAAAGCCTTCTTTTCAGGATGGTTCAATTTCCACTGTACCATGTGAATATTCTGGTGTGTCAGCTAAAATATACCAACTAGAAGTTAAAACAGTGGAATCAAGAAGTTAGCCATATACGTTTATGTACTTTTTAATAGGGAGAGTTACATAATATATACATTGCAAGCAATCTAAATACTTCCTAATAGTCTTAGTCCATACATATAGTTCATTACAGATATGGAATATGCTGTATGCATTTGTACCCTTTACAATTTGTAGAGGAGGGTGCACTCTTTGTAATTAACGTGACAGTGAGTAATGAAGATGAAAAGGCCCTCCTCACTGCTCTTAGAGATCCTAGTGCTGAATTGCCTTATGTCCATCAGAACGAGGAGCTTGCATTAGACTATTTGCATGCCTTGAAGGATATAAAGAAAAACAGATTACAGCCCCCAAACACATTTGTAAGTGTACAATTTGTCTAATGTTAAATGTTTCTTGCATGCAAATTTCTCAATTTCTCCTACCCAAATAGCTCTTCAATTCTTTATATATAAAATCCCAAAAGTATACCAACATGTTTTGACAGCTCTAGATCTGATAACATGGCAGTATAGCTGTCAGAATGTATTTGCACTGTTATGTGAAATTGAATTGCTACTTGGGTTGAAGAATTCAAAATTAGTAGTTTGCACGAAAAAATTAATGTGTTAGCCAACCAAGTCAATCATTATAAAATTACAGTGTATACTTTTTTCTAATAACAACACAATATAACCATTATATTTCTGTGTGAACATAGGTTGTTTATCAAGGTCTGTCTAATGAAGACTGCCAGCAGATATTGGAGAAAATGGTTCCAGGGTCACTCCTTTTAAGAGAAGTCGCAAGCAAAGCTGGACAGTTTATAGTAATTTCTTATAGGTATGTACATATATTTTTGTGTGCATATATGTACATATGCTTGCACATCAAGCATATATGTGCCTATGTATATATCCTGTCCTGTCCTGTTGTGAAACTGCCGTTTCACAGTCATGTATTGTTGAGTCGTGATGGGATCTATATACATCTGTATACTGCCGCCTTTACTTTTAAACCACTTCTCACATTTAGGGCATTGAACTGCACCATGCTGTTCAGATATAGGTTTCAGTCTCTTCCAAACATTTATGCCTCTTTTTTGTTGCTTTTCCCCCTGAATGTTCTGGAGCAAATAACACATTTCACAGGTTCACGATTTTGGGCTTAAAAGATTTATATACATATTTGTAAATACTGAAGCGCTGTCTGCTCTATATCTATGGACATTGCTTGTGCATTTTAAATAATTATGTAAGTATGTATATATAGCAAGTAAGACACCTATAAATAAAAAGGAAGATTCTACTGTATTGTATAATTATGTGTACGCATGTACGTAATTAAGTGTATACATACAGAATTGATCTATATACTTCGTATACGTACATATATACGTATACTTATATGAATGGCTGGAATTCCCTAGAAATCAAATGGGAATAAAAAACTGGAAGGTAGACATACTCGATGGAAAATACTGCTTGGGATTGAATAGTGCACCATTTGGTGCACTAACTCATTTAATTCAGGTACGTACGTATATATAAACATACAGCTTATATCATGAATGATTGCATATATTATATAACATTACATCTTAAAAATCTGTGTCTTGCATGTTTATAGCATCTTCTTGAACATCTGAAAACAATCTCTTCTAGCAGTGTTCATTTAGCTAATGTACCACAGCTTTCAATGAAAGACTGGAAGGCTAACATGGTAAATATATATATATATGTATACTGTGCAATCATACATAGTATACATATATGTATATGTACATACTGTAAGAGCAAGTAAGTACTGCAAGATGAATCTATAACTGAAAATTAATCACTTAAGTTTTTATTTTCATTTTGTTCAGGATTTAAAGAAATTGAATCAGTCAGGTGATTTGACATATAATGAAATAGTAGAAGGAATTAATCTTGTCCACAGAAAGAAGATCAGATACAGAAAAACATCAAAACAAGGCTTACGAAGACAAGTTAGTTTAGTTGTCCTCTACAATAATATTTGAGCAAATCATTTTATATATGTACATATTGATTGCTACATTGAGGTTTATTTATAAATCAATTAAATTGGAGGGTATGTATATACTCTTTATAGAGCTTAGAATATTTTTTGTGGACTGAATCAATGATTCTGAATGTTTCCAGAATTGAAGCTGAAAAACTGATGTCACAATATGGAAAGTAAGTCATTTCATGTATATAAGTACATAATCATGTTATAAAGACTAATGTATGTGGTTATATATACAGTGCACTCTGCCTAATCCACCATCGCTTTATCCGCCAAACCGCACAATCCGCCAACCTTCTCCTGCACGAATTCACAAAACTATATAGATCCGCCAATAACCCGTAAAATCCGCCATCCGCCATAGTTTTTTGACATCAATTCCACATAATATATTGTTTACGTACCACTTTATCTGCCATCGGCCCTTTTAACACTTCTTCAGTTGCTTTCATAACACTTCAGTCGTATCGTTATGGGGTCAAAATGTTCAAGGACTAATTTATCTATTTTTGTACATAGTTATATGTATAGTAAAATCTACACTTTTATGCATGTATATAGTATTATATACATTTTACACATTTTCAAAGACAAAAGTCTTATTTATGGTAAATTACATTTTTATTGTACTTAAGAAACGAATGTGATAAACTGGACTTCATATTGTATAATCGGCCAACTCATTAATCCGCCATAAAATTGCCTGAACCAATTGTGGCAGATGAAGCTGATTGCACTGTATGTAGTTGAGATTTGGTAATTATTATTTATTTATCTTATGGAACATCTTTCAGTTTACTGAGCTTCTATATAAAAAGGACCACAAAATTGAAATGACATGTCTGTAAAAAGATAACTGCCAGTCGATGATGAATACCCTAAGGGTCAAAACATTCAACCAAAAGATATCCAAAAACTACATTTTAGACACTCAACAAGTTGAATGACGTTCCATCCAAAGGATAAGGTTGAATTAGTTAAAGAAGGAATCCTTATTTTATTATTAATTGTTCACTGTAAATATCAGAATCAGCTAGGATCATTTATCAACCCGATTGTATTTAAAACTACAAACAAATCGTTAATAATTGCCAAACAAACTTTATTTCCTTTTCAATATCAATAGGAACGAGCTCAAGTTATATATACGTATATACGTTTATGTGAAGCTCGATGGAGTTATGCATGTATATACGTATATGAGTTTTGGTTATACAATATTACAGTACATGCATTTTGAAATTCTACTGTATTATTTAGCATATGAATATTTTTTGGCACAGGTGTCCCTATATTGTTTTTAAGTAAAATGCAGTCCAATGTATAACTGCATATAAAACTCTTAAATATGCTTTTTAATCTCTTCTTTATAGCCACAAATCTATTACACCAGTTTCCTACCTGCTATGCCTACTAAATTTATTATAAATTAAAATGCCTATAGGGAACTAAACCTGGATATACAGTAGCTTGGGATGAGGATATAGGTGTCTTTTTCTTCTTCTGCTCCACTGGATCAGACAACTGTTTCTGGGAATTCCACCCTTCATCAGTGACCCTAGCCTGGGAATCTTTGTCTTTTCCTTGATCTTCCTTGATCCATGTACGTATGATGTTTTGGATAGTTAATGATACACCCTCTCTGTTAATACATGTAGGGTGGGATCATTTCTAGTCAGGACTGGTAGTCAACCAAATACCTTTGCTATAACCTTCAAGATTATAGAAGATGTGATTCACTGGAAGGTTCATTGGCAAGATGGGAAGTACACCGTTCCCCCTAGACCGCACTTGTATAACAATTTGAAAGAGTGTGTTATGGTTAGTGGACAATCGTATTAGGAAAACATAGCTCATGTTAAAAATATATAATCACCAAGCTTATATTATCAATACAAGTATTAATATAATGTCTACAATTTTAATTTGCTTCACTACAACAGCTCTTTGCAGAATTTGTTACAGAAAAAATTGGTAGCTTTGTGAGAGTCATTAACATACCAAAAGAAGAACTAAGAGATGATATGCAGCTCTATAGTACTGTAAAGAAGGACAAAAAAGGTTCATCCAATAGTAACAAGGTTCAGCAGCAGTCACAGTCCATATCTGTTCCAAGTGTTGTTCTTTCACATTCATCAAAGTCAAAATCTGTTGATCAACCAGTGAACCATGACTCTTCAATTGAAAGGAAGGAGAGCAGAACCAGTCCCGAATCGTTAAATGGAAAACAAACGGAAGGTGATCAGCGTATCATTCACAGTCCATTGGGTAAGATATATATATATATATGTAAATGCATGAAGTGATAAGGGGTTTTTGTTGCATTCATAATAAGTATCCTAATTTATTGAGACGCAGCAACAATTGTATTTAAAAAAAAACAAATTGAATGTTTCAATCCGGAGGTTTTCATCAGCATAATGAGGAAGAGGGGATTACAAGCCATTTAAATAGAAAAATTGTGACATGAGTTGAGTATATGACCATAAAATGACAGCTATATTATGACCATAATATTTATATGATGTCTAATAATGTAGTTCTTGTAACAATATTAATGCAACCTGCTGTTAGTACATGTGTGGTTTGCCTTTATTAACAGACATTGCAAATCGCATAATTATTATACTTATCTGTTCATCTTGTAAATATGTAGCTATGTGTAATGTCCTCCCAAAAATGGGCACCCTAAATCCGACTAACATATCTAGTTGGTCTAAAGATGATGTACTACAATGGCTAATGGAAAATAACTTGGAAAATTTCAAAGGAACATTTGACCAGAATGAGATTGATGGTGAATGTCTTTTGTCACTGGATGACACAACTCTAAAGGAGGAGCTTGGAATTATTCCCTTGGGTTATAGACAGCGAATACTAAAGAGAATCAGAGGACTTCAAGAAATGTACAACGTTAATGAACAATTATAATATTACATATATACGTATATATATATAATCTTTCATGAATATTATACATTATATAAAAGTAATGAAATGAATATGTCTCTGTACTATTATATATATATATCACGTTACCAGGGCAACCGGGTGATATCTGGGGTGTTACAAACCTTATATTTCACACTTGAACTAGTGATAAATGTTTTATCACCAGTAGGCCTACTCATGTTTATTTATCATCACCTTTACAATTGATTCAAGTCTCCCCTGGATATCACTTGTGCATCACACTTGAGTTTGGTATAACTACTACCTATGACACACCAAATTTGCAAGGCTGTAAAGTGGTGGTCTTTGAGAATGCAGCCTATGATCAAAGTAACAAAGGTTAATCTACACACATGCAATAGGTATTTAAGAGTTTGGAATGATGCAGTTGTTAATCACTTCTCTCAGGGTTCAATATCCTTTTTGCAATACAATTTAGCATTTTATGTGCCTCCAATGCTGGGCTTCTGCTGAATTCATTAACATTAGTGGACTCAAATAATATGTAATTTCTCAAAATAATGCACAACCATGAAGTGTTCAATACAAATGGTAAATTTCAAAATAAAATAACATTGCATAGAGTGCAGCAGTCATATGTGTGATACAAATCACAGGATCAAATAGAATCTTTACAATTACTGTACGTATAATGACATTATAGCATTGTTATATATAACATAAAATAGTTTCAATTAGTTCTAGTACTAAACTAGAGTACCATCCTCTGATGCTGTACGTTCCTTTAAAAATGGATGTTTATTGTCCTTCATAAAAGGAGAGGGGAGGTCCCTACCATTAGATCTTAAGCCATTGGGGAGACTATAGTCTTGCGGCTGCTGACCATTTTTTGTTGTCTCATGTTTCAAAGCAATAGGATGTCTGTCAAAATAATGTCTAGCATTATCTAAAGCTTGTTCATTTAGTTCAGCAATATCCTGCAAGTTTCTGTCCTAAAAATATAAAACAGAGAAACCTCTACTGAAACATCTAATTATTGTACACATTGAAGAGGCAATAAACAGAAACCTCCTTCTAGGTTATACAGTACTTTTCAGGTCGGTTGTCCAGACTGGACGTTGCAATCGGTAATTGGTAAAAAGGTTATCGTTGCATGGTGACGTCATTCTAGTAGGAAACTTTGTTCAAATTGTAGTCACAAGTTACTAACTGTTACCAATTGCAATGTTCGGTCTGCATAAGTGACCCAAAAAGCACTGTAATAGTGTTTTACAGATTCCAAAATGAACAAGCTCAAGGGATCCTAATTACAAGAATAATTGAATGACTTACAGTTTCAGATTGAGGTATTGCTAGATTAGCTTTACTAAGGTCATGCATTACATCATGAAGCTCTTTTATGAAGCTCTCTTCCTCAATATGCCTTTGACCTAACTCTTGGATGTAAATTCTGCAATCATCTTCATCTAGATTCATCAAAGGTTCTATAAAAAAGGAAAAGAGTCTCCAATACAAAAGTACCAATTACGTATTTATAAAAGAAAGGAATAAATAATACCTAAGTATACCTCCAGTGCAGCAGAGAAATAAAAGACTCTTGTATCTTCACACAAAATTCTCACTAGGTTTAGTTCTGTACAGGCCTTTTTACAATAGAATAGATTTATTATGTAGGAAATAGTGTTCTGGGTTACTTATGCATCATTTTGGCCACAAAGTTACTAAAGACATCATTATTGTGAGAGACATACTGTACGTATTACATTGAGAATTGAGTCAACTGTAAGCTAGAGTTAGAACTCTATGAAACAGCCATCTTACTCAGAAATAAAAGGTAAGTCAGGTTCTCTGGTTAACTAGGCATTATTGTGTTGAAGTATTTCACATGTGGAACACAACTAACTTCTGTTAACTTTTAACAAGGTCGCTGCTGTGGCCACAATGACACTTTGACCTTCCAACAGAAATCCATCCCATACTCTCAGAGCAGCTTGAAATGGGATCTAAAGGTAATCCAACGTACCAAATATACCAAAAGTATCAAATGTACCAAAAACAATATTTCAGAATATGCTAATAAGGTAACAAGTAAAGCTATTTAGAGTAGCATGATAGTGGTACAGCAGGAAGGTGCTAAGCTTACCGTGTCTATGAAAAGCTTAAAGAACCATGCAGTGCAGTAGTGGCTGGGCTCAATGTTTCGCTTTTCAAAGTGCTTGTACAACTTGGGAAGGAGTTTTTTTAGAATCCTGTCATGATGTTCAAACCATAGCTTCAGTTTAGGAAATCCTGGTATAAAGAAGCCTGCATCATTGAAGAAGAAATTACATCACACATGTGTATACGTCTTACTAAGCAAACAACTATAGTCTACCTTTGCATGCATACCACAGTACAGTTACATATCATAGGTATGTATGCAGGTATATGTATGTACTAGCATAGAAGCCTTCCTTCCGCGGGCTTCTCCGCTACGATAAAACGATAATAAAAAAACATGATATTAACTTCTAATTTCTACATTCATGTATGTATGTGTCTGTACTTTACTGTATATTTAAATAATTCTCTAAGTGATAACAATCAACTGTTGCTGTCACTTTAGTACAGAAAGTGTTGGGCATTCAACCACTTGCATGAAGAATGGTTTCTCACCATGCATGGCATATTTCTTGTTGCTGGTCATGGTTACCAAGCCCCAGAAGGCATCCTCCTCATTCAGATACATCAGCAAAACAGCAACCAGACTACTCATCCCTTGACAATAACCTAAAACCTGTCATTATTAAGAGCATGATAACAGAGATCAGTTAAGAGAAAGGAACAACAACCCTAAGCCCTACCTCATACAGTCAAAACTTAGTAGGCTCACAGATAACTCACTGGATTGTACACGGAGTAAGCTGCAAGCACATGAAACAGCTGCTGTTGCCTATAATGATATGATTACAATATCATTTTGGTATACACAAACTATAAGTAACCTATATACACGTGATTCATTGTAATTCTCTGTTTGCAAACTCCCCCTGCAGCTTGCGTGCAATCAATCCAAAACACATAACATTACAGAGCACTGCATGTGAGTGACATAAGGGAAGAGATGGATGATGATTCACTTGACCCGAGAAGAATGCCACAAGGATTCCATCCATTGTTGGTAAAGACAGCCATCTTTTTCGGATGTTTACAGGATTATCACGGTTATTATAGGAAACGACATTAGATTCACTTTCCTTGAAAGTAATAATGTCAGACACACTGTTGTGGGAAGCTCTGGTGCAGAGAAACTCACCTTTGGTGAACTTCTCTGCAATATTCATGTGACTGTAGTTCATACTATATTAAGATATACCTCACAATCATATTACTTACTTTATTCCATATCTGTCGTAGAACATTATGTGATTTCTAAATGTTCTAAGAACATCTTTATCAATCTGCTTCACAGACGGTGAGCCACTCCTAGCTACTGCCTTAATGTTGTCATAAACCATTGGCTGCTTAATTTCATCAATGTGAAGAAAACGTCTCCACACTTCACCTCTAACGCTGTCTGGTATACCTTTGTAAATTCTACTGTATAGCTACAGAAACACAATTTTTCAAAATGGTGTGATTAGACAATGGCTTGTAATAAACCATACGGCCATTATTATTAAAGTAATGCGCTGGAACAGCCACACAGAACAACCTTCCTAGGTATGCACTAGCTATCATCCCTGCTCCATTTTGCTCTTAATTATTAGAATAGGTACAGGGTCTAAGCCATCTAAGCCATCATTTTTATAGCTGAAAAGACCCTAGAATTTAAGGCACACTGTTAGAAAACTCTCAATCAGGTTACTTGTAATGGCTATTCTCTGGTCTACCATGTACGCACATGTATATTGATAGCTATGTACGCACATGTATATCCAAGAACTGTACATACGTATGTCAACTGAATTGGATGCTTTAGGTATACTAGGGACACTATATCAAATATGTATGTTTGGACAACATATTTTAAAATTTCATGCAAGTTCAATCAAACAATGTAAATACGCATAAGATATGTATATACGTGTATGTACACTTTACAGTCCCATAAATTCTAACAAGGTATATATATGTACATACTTTGGTAATGTCAAATTACAATGCTTGAGGTAGAAAATTTGACCATGTATATGTATTACCCTTGTTGTTTGACACACCCCAAATACGTACATGAGTGCAATAGTGACTGCTATGTATGTACGTACGCACATATGTACATACATATATGAATGTAAATTAGTGTCAGCACTTCAGCTAATTACATACTTTGTCAGAGCCTTGGAATCTCTCCCAATCAGCTAACATTTTCCCCCACTTTTGGGCTCTTTCTCTCTCCAGTTCTACCAGCTTAGAGGGAAGAGCAGTGTTGATAGGCTTGGTACTACAAACGAACAATATAGGTGGAAAACATTTAGAAGTATTCAGCATACAAGCAAATATTATATTTATACCAAAACAAGTATTTTGAGGTTAAAAATTCGTGGGGTGCCTGGTGCCCGCAAACTCAAACTACTTGCTGGCTCTTAGATGTCCAGTTAACCAATTCTGGTTGTCCTTTTATTGCCATCCATTTCAAGGCTATATCTCATAAAAAATGCTTTATGTTACATAGTATTAGTAAGGTAGTTTCTAAATCCTTTTGGTTGGTTCAATGTTCGATGCTAAGGAAGAGAAAGCTAATTTTAAGAAAGCCAGCCAAGCGTCCGCCGCCATTTTGGTGACAGATATAAATATATATACAACAGGAAGCCATACGTTACCACAATTTCTGAAAACAATATAGAGGGGCCCCAAAATGTTTCTTTATAGCATAGTAAAAACTGCTAACTGAAAATAACTAGAGAATACGTACATGTATGTAGTAAATCAAATGCACGAGTAGAATAAGGAGATATGACAAAAGAACTAGTTAGATGCTACTTGAAAAGATTTCTAATACATGCATATACATAAAATTTATATCATCACTTAAAAAGTGGAAACTAGGCATATACGTATTTTTAAACTGTCTATCATGTATAGCTATACAAGAACAGAATGAATTGTACTTTGGAAGCTCCGGATACCCTCCAACAACATAGTCAGTCTACTACGTGGTATTGCCTTCAATTTTCCTACACAACAGCAGAGTTCAAAGTTTGAATATGTATAGCTCTACGTAGCCAAACATCCGGAGTGTACCATGTGATACTACCGCCTTTCTTGTCCTGCTCAGCAGAGTTGAGTGAATTTTTTGACGCATCTAAGGCTTTTAGTGGAAATGACAACAGAACGGCTCCTAAGGGACATTCTGTACACTGAAGACTCACAGAAACTAGTCCTCAAATGGTTGGCTGCAGTTGGCGGCGAAAACAGCTCGTAGACCATTGAGTTGGAGAGGACACATGATTCTGCAAACTTTGAGGGAGACCTTACCGAGCAGGGATAGACAGCCATCAGCGGTGGGTCCTCCGGTAAGACTGATGGGCCGACTGCCACAAGAGGCAGGCTCAGAGAGAAGGGTGATCCCTCGCCCATGAATAGGACTACTAACTCCTGCAAGATTCTGGAGAAACAGTCAACAGTCGGCACCGTCAGACCGTCAATAAGAAGCAAGTCACAAGGTAAATAATTCTCAGGAAAGTGATGTCAGCATCAGGAGTGGATACCTCTGTTTTCTCTGCCCACTCAACCAGAGGAGCTGTAACCGTCTCGACAGCAGATATACTAACTGGAGTGCAGAATCCACCTTTTGCCACTTCTACCACCGGCCAATGACATGGTAATGTTTGAAGCTCACCAACATAGTTATTGGTTTGGTGTGTGACACCTTAGCACCCCTGACCAAAGGATGATGATGTAGTAAACTGACTACGTATTTTGTTGGAAGGTATCCGGAGCCTCTGAAGTACAATTACAGATTCCCCAAGGATTGTAGCAATCTCATGGGAAGGATGAATTGTATGAGGAGGTGGAGGATACCTGGAGACAACATAGTCAGTCCCCTGCCCATTTATTATATTATAACCCTCCCTATCTTCTCCTTTACAGTACATCTTATAGACTCTTCCCAAATGGAGGAGTACAAGATCTTTCAAGACCATGGGCACAAAACCTTATATTTAACTCTCTAACTTGTGTTTCATTTACCTACTCATATATACATACATTACTGTACTCATGTCTCATTATGTATTCCCAGCTTCACAGTACAAAAAGGCGGTAGTATCACATGGTACATTCCGGATGTTTGGCTGCATAGAGCTATACATATTCAAACTTTGAACTCTGCTGTTGTGTAGGAAAATTGAAGGCAATACCACGTAGTAGACTGACTATGTTGTCTCCAGGTATCCTCCACCTCCTCATACAATTCATCCTCCCCATCAGATTGCTACAATCCTTGGGGAATTTGTAATGCATTTCAAAATACAGTCATTGATTCTGCCTGAAAGAATGGAACTGGAAGGGCCTAACTGTTCATCTATACGTACACATATGTATGCCAATGTACGTATATACGTAGACATTGCACAATAAATTAGCTGACTGGTTGACATCTTAATAGTTTTGGCTTCCAGCCAAAACAAGGCTTTGAGCATTTGGGTTTGCTCTACTATACTTCCAACATTATTGATAATATAATCTAACTATGCTTACATAAATATATACATAGGTAAGTATGTTATTTTACTAACTGCATAAATCCATATCTATCTGTACACTTGTAAATGGAGAGGTCAGGATCTTCCCACGCTGGGATATCTGCTCCTTCATCACGGCCTTTGTCATACTTTTTGATAATTATCTTTCTCTCTTCAGGGTTAGTTGAGTCTCCCTGGGACAGATCTGTTATCTGTGAGTAGAATTCATCAAATTTTGAGGCCATACCTTCCTAATTGTTAGACATTTAAGTGGTCTCTTTTCTCCTGATAAGCTCAATTGGAGATTCGATCTCTGTGTTACAGTTTAGTGCTACAAACATAAAAAAGTAATGTACATACCTACGTACATTGTAATAGGATTAACTCCATTAAGCAAATTACTGGTTGCATTATCAAAGACTAAGGGGTCAAGTAATCAAACTGCTGAAGTAGATGTGTACAGGGATAAATAAGTAGATATTAAAGTGTAAGTCACAAATACCAGTTATGGGCCAAATATATATTTAATCACATGCCAAAGTCATTAGCTTTCATTTTCAAAACTTTAAGGTCAGCTCTAGATCTTAAAATTCCCAATTTTCAGCAATCGGAAGAACCTTACTGATGGAAATGCAAGCTTTCTCAGCTTGTGAGACTACTTACAAACAGTTAGGCCACTCAAATTTCCATTATAATCGAAGCTGACGAGTTACAAGTTAGACAAAATCACAACTATCACTTTTGAGTGCCTCCAAAGGGGAGAATATAGCACTCTACTTAGTTCCCAATATGTGGAGTTCAGTTCCTTCCATTAGCTTATTGCACTCTTCAAGTGACATGAATAGGCGGAGCCAAGGAGTGGCCACAATAATCACACCTGGTGTACATGGCCTCCATTTGATTTCAAAGTGTACTCATGGCAACAGGAGGCAAACCATTTAGTCTGACCCTATTCAATAAGGCCTGTTCTTACAGACTACTCAAGAGAGGCTTCTACATCTACAGATTAACAGACCAGAGTCTCAAAAGTTACCTACCTATCCCACAAGTTACCTACCTATCCCACATGTCCCACAAGTTACCTACCTATCCCACATGTCCCACAAGTTACCTACCTATCCCACAAGTTACCTACCTATCCCACAAGTTACCTACCTATCCCACAAGTTACCTACCTATCCCACAAGGAGACCACTTCTTTGCAACACCTTTTCATACACATATCCAAGTGAGAAACTCTAATCATAAACATGTATCTCAATGGAATCTACCAAGGCCACTCCTAAGGAATCACCTATCATCTACAAATAGACCAGTCTCCTCAAAATTACGTATCTTTACTATCTATATATATAATTCAGTAGAGTTTGTGCGTTTTTTTGTTTATTACCGCATTACTCTGTTGTTTCTGGACGAAATGCAGTCTAACTCTCACGGATTATGGAGTATCACTTGGGAAGTGACCTGGAGTATTTCATTTATGAAAAATCGCCGCTGAAGAGAAGAGCGTCCAGTCTCAAATTTATGTACGGGAGAGACACCATTTTTTTAATCGTTTTATCATAGTGGAGAGGAGGGCTTCTATGCTAGTATGAAAATAAATTGAAAGTACTTCAGAAGCCATATATGTATACAATATATTATTTCAAACAATTGCTGTATGCAGGGAATCAAACATAATAGGTATAATTAAGACCTTAGATGAATGTGCATACATGACAGCATCAATAACAAAGACTAGGAAGACCAATATTGGTTCAGTATATCCTTGGTTGTCCAAACTACTTCATCCCAAGCAAAACTCTTTGTTGGGATGTTTCAGTTAAGCCGTAGTCGAATTGATGTGATTTCACTGTAAGTTATAATTGTAATATTTTCTCTATTACTGATTAATCCTGCTAAATCAAACAAAATTACAGATTATTTTACTAGTACAGTCTAATAAAACATAAACTATCACTTTTATGATCTTTTGATTGTGTTGACATACATACTCTACTAGTTAAGATAGTTTCTGAAACAGTTTAAGAACAGAAAAACGTTTTCATTGTAGCTTTGAACTGATAAAGTCATCAGACAGGCAAAGCAATACTAAATTGTTTGGAGTGATTTCTGAGTAGAACGTTAATATCAAGCTTCAGTGACTAGGCAAGGATAGCAAAACAGTAAAATTGAAAGTGATACATTAAAATTTGTTCACAATTGAGTAATGGCCATATCGTTATATTTCATAGCACCTCTTCAAAACAGTAATAAAATACATTAATTTTTATGCAGGAATAATCTAATAAATCATTTTCCTAAATGCTATGCCTACTCTGTAATACATTAAAAAGCCGATAGGGAAACCTGGAGAGAGCTTGGGATGAGGATACAGGAATCTTCTGGGTCCACTGGGCCGGACAGCTGTTTCTGGGAATTGTACCCTTCATAAGTGACCCTGGGAATCTTTGTCTTTTAAGGTAAGCAAATGGTATTTTATATACCAGCAGTAGTATTACTAACACATGCTTGCCAAGGATTCAAACAAGGTCAAGCAAATGCAAAGTTGCAATAAGTAGGTACATATAATGTGTGTGTAGATACATTGTATGTACATAAAATGCCTTTAAAAGGAAACAAACTGTTCTTCACAATAATGAAAACACCAACTAAAACAAAATCAGAATGGGAGTCAAACCAACTGAAATGCAATGGGATAGCCACACTAGCTACTTTACTGCAGACACCTCATATTAACTACTCAGGTGGATGAAAGTGCTTTGCCATGCATACAGTGGAACTGTATACAGAAATATCTCTTAATCTACATACGTATGTACATACATAGCCTACTAGGTGTGTTTGGCTGTATCATCATCTGTGTTCAAATATTCGCCCTTCTAACTTATATCTTTATGTATATGCTTAAACTTTAATAATTTGGTCATCCATGTAATGCAAGCAAGACAAATCATGAAGGTCCCACAGGTGATCACATTAGTGTACTTTCATTGTCTTCACAACCAATTATGGATACAAACAACTGAGCAAGCCACAGATTTTGACTGTCACTTTAATATGGTGAAAATTGTCCATCTATGTCTAATTATGTCCTGTGAAATAATGGATTTGGAAGAATATTATATCACCGACAAAATGAAGATACACTGGTATTCTTCTTTAGGTTGTCATCAAGTTACATTATATGTATGTATATGAAGGCATGGAGCAGAAATGGACTAAATCTTCTTTAAACCATATTGCTGAGTTATGAATTACAACAAAGAATAGCAGCTTTCAGGTTATAAAGACATGGAACATTTTATTGCTCTTCAGCACAACCAGCTGTTTGGCTACAAGGTGATGGTGATTGTAACCTAAAATAGTAGGTACGTGGGAATGAGAACAAAACTGTAAAATTTGAAGTATGCAAATGTTTTGTAGTAGTGTAGCTTTGTTCCAATAAGAAGTGCCATATTAAGTAGGTACAGTGTATACTATATAAACTTACATACATACATACTTAACCACGCAGGCTTTCTTTTCCATCACATTACAAGGTGAAGGTAAATACATACGCTATAGTAAAAATATTTTAATGTTTATTGACAATTCTACTTTTTTCATCAAGGGGGAGGGGGAAAATATTCAGGGGGAGGGGAAATATATTCAGGGGGAGGGGGAATATATTCAGGGGGAGGTAAATGCCCCCCTCCCTTACTCCTAAAACAAATCCTACATATGCCTACATGTGAGTAATCTATTTTCCTACACGTATGACCAATCATTAATTGACTTTTATAACTTACAAGGAAATTAAATGTAGAAAGCTGTAGATGAGAAAACAAGTTGTCTCTCCATGGGAAACCTACTTAGCTGATCATAGTGATTCCTAAGAAGTGACACGTACCTTGCATCCTAGAGGTGCTATCTATTCAGAATCTATGTTATATTGTTCTGGTTATAAGCCATACAACAATGTTATTGGTACTTAGGCACAATGTAAATAACAATCATTGATTTGTGTGAGAAGAATAGGTAGAGTTGACGCTACTACTTTAAAGATTAAAATGCTTGATAACCAGATATACACATGTCTTTTTGGTGGATCTCTTGTCTTTTGAGAGTCTCTAGATCATCAAAAAACTGAAAGATAATCCATCAAATGGGAAGACTCTGAAGACGGAAGAATTCCTTACTCTAAAATCAGATAGGTCTTTGGAATGTTAAGTTTAGTAGTCACACAGTGTAGTGTTCTGGCAAATGGTATGCAGAGTATGATATTATGATCTAGAATCAAAAATAAAAAGGCAGAAAGAATGGCATTGAAACATTAAACTACTGTCTTGATGGCTAAACAACAAAATATACATATTACGTCCAGTAATGTTAGAGAAAGTGAGAGTTGCTTGTCCAATTGTTGGACTAATGTACACACATGTATCTACGTATGTATCCACTTTGGTATAATAGATATGTGGCATCGACCTACTGGGGATACAACACAGCTGAAATCTTAACAGAATACTCAAAAGGACTCACAAAAGATCAAGAAAAAGACAAAGATTCCCAGGGTCACTGATGAAGGGTGACATTCCCAGTGGATAAAGGAAGAAAGGAATCCTAACTGCATTCTTACCAAAGTTCTATAGGTTAGCCCTAAGTTATTAGTCCAAGAAAACTGTGTTTAGTCTATTTTCCTTGTTTACTTAGCCTCTTTGATAAACAAAACTTTTGGAATAAGGTGGTTTGGATTATTCCAGCAGACAACTGTATGTGAGGTGTACAATGTACTCCGTACCTAAGAAGGTTCAGTAATGCATTAAACCCATATAACAGTACGGTAAGTTTAGCTGCCCATTATGCACAGATAGAACAATCTTAAATTTATCATTCCGGTAGAGAACAGGTCTCATATATTGAAAAGGGTTTCTTGGAGTAAAATGGATTGCATATTTTCTATGCTCGCCTCACGCATGTATAACTCATTGCATATTTTGACTATGCTTAACTAGCAGTATCCTCAGAGTGGAGCAAGGAACATACATATTTGGTGGGCTGAGAGCTACATGCTACCAAGGAGACAACACTTCCTAATGTAGATAAAGTACATGAAGATTGTCTTTAAGTGAGACTGACTTGACTAGTCGACTAGATGAACAGACTGCACTAGTGGACTAGATGAACAGACTGTACTAGTGGACTAGATGAACAGACTGCACTAGTGGACTAGATGAACAGACTGCACTAGTCGACTAGATGAACAGACTGCACTAGTGGACTAGATGAACAGACTGCACTAGTGGACTAGATGAACAGACTGCACTAGTGGACTAGATGAACAGACTGCACTAGTGGACTAGATGAACAGACTGCACTAGTGGACTAGATGAACAGACTGCACTAGTGGACTAGATGAACAGACTGCACTAGTGGACTAGATGAACAGACTGCACTAGTGGACTAGATGAACAGACTGCACTAGTGGACTAGATGAACAGACTGCACTAGTGGACTAGATGAACAGACTGCACTAGTGGACTAGATGAACAGACTGCACTAGTGGACTAGATGAACAGACTGCACTAGTGGACTAGATGAACAGACTGCACTAGTGGACTAGATGAACAGACTGCACTAGTGGACTAGATGAACAGACTGCACTAGTGGACTAGATGAACAGACTGCACTAGTGGACTAGATGAACAGACTGCACTAGTGGACTAGATGAACAGACTGCACTAGTGGACTAGATGAACAGACTGCACTAGTGGACTAGATGAACTACACTACCATTTTCCTGCTATGCCTATTCTGTAAAAAAACTCGATAGGGGAACTAAACCTGGAGAGACTTCTTTTCATGTTAAGTAAAATCCATAACCTAAAAACATCATTAGAGACTTTTAATCCCAGTTAACTTGCAACACCTACATTACTGCCCACTAGTCACTAAAAACAAATGCTTACATCTTCCTGAATGAGAACAGGTAAATAAGTACATATGTTATACATTTGTTAACAAGGCCCTCCATCCTATATACCACTACAAGCTACACATGAGAAGTTCCAAGGATTTGATAGCAGTCCAATTTACTTCAACAACCATTACATAGATTAGGAAAAGCTACTCCCACTGCCAATCTTGTATAGGAAATTAGAGGAACTAGCTGGTTTGGGTACAAACATAGATTATCTATACTACGTACGTACAGATAATCTATCTAAATAAAATGAAAACCATTATACACTTTCACGCATATGTGCAGAAAAATTAAATCTCCGGTAAACATTTTATTACCTGCTCATTCAATGGTTAGACTATTGTAAATTGAAATATGACAAATACCATTATGGGTGTGTACAAATAAAATAACGAAAATCTTCTATTGAATGGTCGGATGATGGAACCATTTAACGTCACTGTGCAGACCATCGTTTAGCATCCAGAAAACACACACAAACGGATCAAATGGGACACTAGTATATCTCGAAATAACTCGGACCAATTCATCGCATAGCATGTCTTACCTACGTATCTTAATATGGCGCACGTGGGCATGTGTATGACTAGGCGTTAAACGGATCACAGAGATAAGACAGGCTCACCACACATTATAAAGGCTAAAAGGCTAACAAGTCTCAATAACAACACGCGGTGAAAACCTTCAGAAAACTGAACGCGTCAACTCACCAAAATTAGGGAACAATTCCACTAGGGACAAGATGACGGTAAAGGTAGGTAGAGTTCGAAGCAAGGGACAAGTGTACTAACGCGTACTGAACAACCAATGAATTCAAATTAAACAACTCGTCTTTGGCAACTACAATTATTTGATCCAATCTCTTCAAGTCTCTAGAAGCCTTCTGGAATGTGGACGGGTAAATTGAAAACTCTCCCGGGTAGATGCACCTTAGTATACAAGCAATATCCGGATGATGTCACAGAGGGGGCGGATATATAAACCACAACCATTCCATTTATCGGAGTATATAGAATAATCTAACACATGTAAAGTTTTCATGAAATGGAATAAATTATTAAAATGTACATTAAATAGAGCAATTTCATAAAAATTCAGTTAACTGATCCTTGATTGTTTCATTATATATACAGGTTATAATAAAATAATCTTTCAATCCATCTTCGGGTGCAAATAATACAGGCACTCTGACAGAACTACAGATGACGCTTGATCGTTCATAGCCATTTCTGCAAGCCTTGATTCATGAGTGATGATGGCACTATTGAAAGATCAACAGATACACTAAATAAACCATTAATGCACAAAGGACTATATCTTAATCCATGCTCAGAGCATTTACACATAACACACCCTAAAAAGTCTACAGTTATGGAATTTCTTACATATCTGATCTATCTCAGTGTATATATGCTTGAATAATAATCACATGACAGTCACATGTTAGGACTGTGGGTTTAAAATAATCTTCAGCTGTCTCATGTTTCACAAGTTGAGCTTAAAAATGTGTACAGCCTATGTAATATCCGATGGCTAATACTTTGGGTCACAAGTGGATTCAAAAGAAACCATGCAAATACAGTAAAAAATGGAATGAGAATATCAAATTAAGCTCCTTGGATCTGCCCTAAAGGTAAGAAGCAATCAATTCACACTGTAGAACCAGATAAGGTAAGGTTTGCATGTATCTGATAGTAACACTATCGAAATAAAATATATATTCATTATTAGAATATTTACAACATACAAATACCATTCAGAAACATCTATAGGCAAATATGTACATATTAGTGCATTGCTTTGACCAATGTTTCACCTTCTAGCCTCTTGGGAGTTTTTAGCCAAATTTCTCAACACCATGGCTGAAGATAGTCGTATGGCTTTAGTTAATGTGTCCTCTTTCTCATCCTGCAAGAAAAGGTGCACAAATGAGACTATAATGAACAAAAACTACTGTAAGGAGCCAAATGGCCGAAGTAAAATCCTACCATCAATAGGGAAGGTTATCCAAATAATTGTACAACCTTTATATAGGAATATGTACACGTGTACGTAGGTAACTCTATAAAGCTATCTTGTAAAGAGATGAACATTGTCTGTATGCCACTACTGTAATATGTGAGAGTTTACACAACTACTCAAACTTACTTCAAAAGGAACTTTTTCTCTAATCTTCTTTATAATTCCATGCAAGTTTATTCTACTGTCCTCTGCCTTGGTCAGAGGTTCATCTATACAGTGACATGTCTAAAAAGAAAAATAAGATATCATTTAAGTAATTTCAGCATGTAAAAACTGAGTATCATACAGGCATACGCATGCATATTACAGAAGCAAATATCTGTGGTAATACAGTAGAAAACACAGAATCTACAGATACCATATTTTTAATAACATCTTTACTAAGAGGGTACTCCTCCACTAGTGGATATTTCCAAATTATAAACAGCTTCTTCCCACAATAGCCAGTTTAGTCTCCCACACACACAACATATACAAAGGTAATTAGCACCTCTGAAGAGACTTAAACATAATAATTGATGTGCTATCAAAGTTGGATTGACAGATTTTCAGCGTTGAACCTGTTACCATTTCTATGAAAATGATAGCTCACACAGATATTATTTAAGGTGAATATGTATATCTGTTAGTATGCACTTTGCTGTACTGCAATATATGCGTATATGGCAATAATATAAAAGATATAATTTTGGGAATTTCGATGGTGGTTCTTCATCAACTGTGGTTAAGGTCAAAGTCAAAGTTGAAACTGACACTCTAAAGCAGATGGTGTCACCATACAAGGAAGGGAAAGTGCGTTTCCTGAATAATGTAATGTACTAGTGTTTTAAATAAAACATTACACAAATGTTCATCTTACTTAATTGAAGAAGGAATAGCAATTAAAAGTCATTCAAAATTGTATAGTGCATATTCAATAAAATCTAATTTCAATATGTGCAGCGACGTACGTACATGGCCTATATTCCATTTTATGAACAGGGAAAGTAACAATTACACTGCCATATACACATTGAGCAGGTCAAGACAAGGATTATTAAGTAATAGTACTGTAGAGTCTTTTTCTAGAAACTACAGTCATAGTCTCCGTCTTAAGAAAAAAAAGCTTTTTTCATCACATCAGCCACAACTAAAAATGTTTCCATTTTAACTTAAAAATATACCTTAATGTTGATGTTAAAATATCTTAATTGGTTAACACTGATGATTTAAGTTACAGTATTATCAAAAAGTACGTGCTTCAGTTCTATTAGCCAAAAAATGCAAAATAGTTTTCTCTCAAATTCCAACAAAAGAATAGAGTACGTAGATACGTAGGTCACTCAGGAATCATAAACTAATAAATGTACAGGCTCTACTGCTTCCCTGTGAAATATGTCCAGGATAGTATTCTATCTCTATGCATTTGTGGCTAGACATATTTCTTGGCAACTATGCCTACCTACAGTGAAATTCTTGCTTTCTCGCATGGTAAATGTAGTTGAGATTTTATTCTCATGTAGTGGTCTACTCTCCTAAACCTACACCTAGCTAGGGCCCTACTTCAGCTGGGGCCTTACTCCAGCTGGGGCCCTACTCCAGCTGGGGCCCTACTCCAGCCAGGGCCCTACTCCAGCTGGGCCCTACTCCAGCTGGGTCATACTCCTAACTGAGGCACTACTCCAGTTGGGGCCCTACTTCAGTTGGGGACACGTGTCCCAGTAGTCTCCAGTATTAACAATACATGCATGTGTACATACGTATGTAAAAAATATGTAGATATGTATATGTTTGGAACTGATTGAAAGCAGCAAGCTGCTGCGTGCCTTTAAACAATGTAGATACGTACGTAAGTAACTAACATTGCTGGCATTTTAAAGTGGTGCAGATCAAAGATTATGTACAATATTACATAAATACGTAGAGTCAAGTTCTTATTCATTTATTTGGAGAGAATATAATGTTAGTAAACTTGTGGCTATCCGGACCTAAGCCAATGAAGAATCTTTACAACTTTATCCAAGTAAGGAATTTGAACTTAAACCCAGCCCTATTGCAGGTTCACTACATGATAATACCCATATTTACATTATACATATAATAGAATAGATTATGCCACTAACTTTGACATGTATGAGCAATGACAATCTCTTTCTGGACAGGGTACTGGAACAGGTATCCCACCTACACAGACTTTCATTTACTTTTCCTTCTGTCAGGTGTGTGTTCCTTAAGTGACACTCCAAATCAGCTAGTCCATCATGAACAGTGTAGCAACCTTCCCACCGACACACCTTGACATATATACAAATTATTATAATAGTGTCCCTGCATTCTCTAAGGTGATTCTGATTAAAGTATATGATCTACATAACTTGGACTACTTGCATACTTTCAAAACAGAATAATGTTACATCTTTATAATGATGGCCCAGTCACATTTCTACAAAAAAGTTTCTATGCAATGTGTCATTGCATGCAAAGAATATTGATACTTTCAAGAATATTGATACTTTCATCCGAATGGAACTTAGGGATGAATACATTATTAGGTTGGTTTGTTTCTGCTATGGCTTCTGTAACTAAATATTAGGGTATATAAATTCTTCCTTATTTGGACAATTTTAAGGGTACTGACTACCAGACATACAAAACAGGGGATGTGGTGATGATTAACAGGAAAGCTGCCCTGAATCTCAATTTAACACTTAAATGGCTGCAAGGAGTATGCATACATACATACATACATACTCAAACAGGACACAAATTTCCTACACAAGTGTGTATATAAACCTATACAGTACATATTAAACGTAAGCACATACACATTCTCCATATCAGAAATATCGGTGGTGCATACATGTATGTGTGAACAAACTGTATGTAAGTCCTTTACTGTACATACGTAAGAGTTTATAAGTGGAGTCTGATTTTAATTCTTTGCAAATACACTTTGGCTGTTCAAATGAAGTCAAATGAACCTTGTCAAAAGGCTATCATCTAAAAATCTCTTTTGTCCATTGGTATGAAAAAATAGTGAGAGAGTGTATATGTACGTATGTAATACCTTCTTTTTTGGATTCTTGGATAACCATTCCTTTCCATTAGGTGATGTTAGAAATGATTTCATATTTTCTGGAGTTATAGCATTTTCTGCTGTTGCCATGGAAATATCCATAGATTCTTGCTGTGTCGATACATTTACTATGTCCACTTCCATATTATCTGTAGATTCTGATTCATCATCATTTTTGATTTCAGGCCTTTGAACTTGTGACTTAGCAGACATTGTCATATTGTCTGTAGTGAAATCAAATTTATTAAAATTTGACTTTTTCTCATGGTTGAGAAGAATTTTAGTTCCATTCTGTTTTAAGGCGGAGGCCTTTTCCTCTGGCATAGCATTGCCATTCAAGTGAAAATCTGGAGCAATTGAAGGATTTGTTTGTGAAACCAAACTTTTATTACTGTCAGCTTTAGAGCTCTCTTTTTTGGGAGCATCCCAGTCTCCAACCTGCAGACCTCGGTCATCCATTTTTTCTATTTTCTCCAAGTGTGATGTAGCAATATTTTTCCTGAAATCACATTCTCTTTGCATTTCTGTCACTTGGCTAGTCCCAAAGAGCTCAGGTCCTTGACTGACTGAGTGAGGTAGAGCAGCCTCTCCATCTATGCTAACTGAATTGCGGTCACTGCTTGGAGGGACAGCAGGCTTGGTAAAACACTCGCTGATGAGTAATCCTGACGATGTTGTATTTCTCCCTACAGTCAGTCTCTGGGTAGCTCCCTGAGTTACTGTAATACCGTCCCTTCTCAGAGATCCAGGATTCAAAGTAGACTGATTTTGTGACCTAATTGTGGTTGGTACAAAATTGTTATTGTTCAACGGATCTCTGGTTAAGGCAGACTGCATTTCTTGGTCATTGTGGTTGGGCATTGAGGAAGGATTGCTAACAGTTGAAGAAGAAACAGAGGGTGCTGTTGTGGAGGCAACCAAGGTTGATTGGGCATTTGTGTGCGCAGAAATGACAGAAGATGAAGAAGAGATGACAGTCAGATAAACTATGGGAGAAGAGGGTCTACCCTTTGCAGTAGACACTATTGCTGGGGAAAGAGGCTTAGATGTGCTGCCCACGCACTGTGTGATGATAACGTTAGGCTTTACAGTCACAGCGCAAGGGATTTCTGCAGATGTAGACGATACACTAGCTATGCTGGTAGAAAATGCGGTGCTATGAGGAACTCTCATATGGTTGACTGGGGCTACAGGAGCACCATTGTGAGAGAGTGAGGACGATACTGAAGTAGTAGATGTATCAGCTTTGGCAACCTGAGTGATGGAAACAGTAGGACTAGTTAAGGAGAACTGTGCCTTGCTGAGTGACGGCTTGCGTAATATAAAAGGCACAGAAGGAGCTAATGGCTGGGATACCACTTTGGGCTGTGATTTGGCCACTTTGGCAGCCTCTTCACTGATGACTAACACTGGTGTCACCTTTGGATCTCTTTTCTTGATTCCTTCAACTATTAATCTACATACGTACAAGTGGAGGAGGGAATATGTACTGTACATAAGAAATTTTAACTTACAAAGAGCTACTGCAATATGAGTGGGTGGGCGGAGGCTAATGCAATGGATGGGGCAGGGTGGTAGTTGTAGGGTAATATCAGTACTAGGATAGACACAAACTGCAGCTTAGGTGCATACAATAAAAAATGTACACACTGTATGTACACATATGATAAATTAAAAGGTGTACTACTGATCATATACGCACGTACATACGGTACATACTAAATGGGAATAGGTACAATGTACACTGAACATACGTTCAGTAAATGATAACTGTCAAGGCATGTTATTTGCCATACAATGGTTAACATCCAATTGCTACGTGTTTGTACATGTACACTAGCAGTAATGCATTGTTATTTTACTTACACAGATTCTTTTCCAAGTGTCAGTTTCTTGAGGTTGGCTTTGGGAAAGGTAGACCTGTAAAACAGTAACATAAAGACACCAATTCACATTTTTCCTTATATACGTACAAGCCCCTTATACGTACATACGTACATACGTATGTACAATACACAGGGATTGCACATATTTTTCACACTTTCCACTTTCAAACAAAATAGCTACAGATAAACCATGACAAACATTAGCCTATATTATGTATGTACCTATATGACAGTATTAATTTGTTATATATTTATATACCATATTTCCTCAATTAAACACCGCCCTCAAATAGACGCCGCAGCTAGGAAGAAATGACGAAAATAAATGCTACCTTTGAATAAACGCCACACTTTAATTGACCGCCACAGATTTTCCCTATGCCATCAAACAACAGTTGGACAAAGACTGCCTCGAGACCTTGTGCCCACGGTCATATCATTCACGATGCACACTCAACATCTGCTGCTGAGAAATTGATTATCTAAGATTAATAAACACCACCCCTGAATAGCACCGCAACTCGAAGCAGCATGAAAAAATGCCCCAGCGTTTAATCGAGGAAATACAGTAGTCCGCTTTATTTCCATTACAAATACATACATACAGTGTGTATACATCCATACACATGTACGTACATATCCATGTACATAAATAACAAAAATTAAGATTCCGGAGACCAGCCCTCCCATGTAAATCATGTACGTATGTACGTAAGTATTATTATACATTGTTGCAAGACTGTATACAATATGTACATGTATGTACAGATACTTCATTTGGACTCTCAACAAGTATTCAAGTACATAAGTATACATGTATGACATTTAGTTTTCACTTTAAACAATCTACACATAGTGATTAAATAATTACCTCGAAATTAGAAGAATACTGTATTTGAGCTTCTAGATTATTTTACTTGAATTTGTTTGCAATTAATTTGGAGTTAAAATGTGTGCATCCATACTGTGTTACCCCACCTCCAAAGAAATGTTACTACTATAAGACCTAAGGGTAGACTTATGCAATGTGTCCTACTTGTAATAGTTGTGTTGAGTCTGTTTTGTTTGTATAAGCCAGATTACTAAATAATTTAATTCATAAAATTCAATTTGACTTAATTCCTTCCATAAAATTAATTTCATCATGTGTCTTAGTTTAGTTAACACCTTATGTAAATTGTGTATATAAGCCCCTTAGATTTAGCATAGAGAACCAAGGATTCAAAGAAGATCAAGATAAAGAAAAAGACAAAAGACTCCCAGGGTCACTGATGAAGGGTGGAATTCCCAGAAACAGCGGTCTGACCCACTGGAGAAGAGATGAAAGAGAGGAAAAGAAGAAAGAATAGACTCCCGTATCTTCATCCAAACCTCTTTCCAGGTTTAGTTCCCTATAGGCTTTTTACAGAATAGGCACAGCATGTAGGAAAATGGTGTATTAGATTTTTCATGTACTTACATAACTACATGGTGCAGATGCACAGCACATATATATGTATGTAGGTACGTATGTATGTATGTTCACTTGATATCTATCTGACCTCAATGTGGCAAGGAATCCTGCAGTATTCTGACATGTACCATTTCCAATCAATGAACAGTAGCCACTGTAGAGGAGATACAGCTCTGACCAGGAGGACTTTGCACCCAGAACCTCTTCATAGCAGGCCCTCAGCCTAAACCACAAAGCGTTGGACACAATTACATGATACCCATGTATGCAAAACATAGCTATGAATCTAAACATAGATCAATAGATGTATGGATGATGGATGGATGGATGGATGGATGGATGGATGGATGGATGGATGGATGGATGGATGGATGGATAGATGACAGATATATAGATGAATGGATGGATAACAGATACGTAGATGACTGGATGGATGACATATACGTAGATGAATGGATGGGTGATAGATGGATGGATGAATGGAAGTATGGGTGGGTGGGTATATAGAAGTAATATGCAGACAAGTTTTTACCCACCAAGTCTTTGCTAATACTGTTACATTTATTCCACTCATATTGACTGAAGATGAACTGGTAGTAGTTGTTGTTGTGGACATACTTGGTAACACAGTATTGCTTGTAGAGGATAAAAAACCAACAGTTTTTCCTTGAGTTGTAACAGGAGTCTTCTGAGGATTAGCAGCTGCTTTTAATGGGTTAAACAGTTGTGGTTGCTCTTTTGGCGATAAGCTATCACATTTCTGTTCGTAATATAACAGATGCTCCAAAAGGTAAGATTTCAGAGAAGAGGAATCATAAGACATTAGAGACAGCAGTGTGTCTAGGGAAAATGAGAAAAGGGTGATGGATAAATATAAGGACTGATAAGGGAAGTACAGATGCTACTGCAGGGTTTTTATGGAGATCCCAAGGAACCCAAGTATGTATTTGGACAATCACTGTAGTATATACGTATATTAAGCCAAACCAGCCAATGGTACAAGGTCTCATTTTGGATGGAGGACCAAAGTCCTACTAAAAATGGCAACCAGTGATTGCCTTCCAATCATCCCAAGTTGAAAAATTCCTCAAAAGAACTACAGACAGCTGTCTTGCACTCCTTAAGGCTCAATAGTGCTGTATACTTCTGATGGTGAGTTTGGATGACTGCCTTCAGCTTATTAATCCACCACAAGTGGTTCTAAATTCAAATACTTACTAATTGTTCCATGCTGCCTCATAAGCATCGGACACAACTCTTCAGAGGAAGATAGACTGATTAAGCAATCCAATCCTCCAAGCAGAAGCTAAGAGAACATAAAACTGATAGTGAAAATCTTTATATCGGCATACATACGTATATGCACATACGTACGTACATACGTATCAGTGTTAGCACATTGGTACGTACATATGTGCATGTACGTACGTATGCACATACATATGTTAACATTGCTAATATTTCCATCCTTACTTCGGTTATTACGTATGTGCTCAGACACAGAAGGGATGTGTACAGCTAAGTCACTTAAATTTAAATATGCCAATTCTGCAGTTAGTCTTTTAAAATAGTCACAAATCTGTTTCGTTACTTTTTCCAGTATACTAGTGCTACTATCCAACTTCTATATACCACCATTTTTATTTTACTCGTGTATGTCATCTATTATGGAACTAAGAATAATTTAAATGAACTGCACATTAATGCAATATTCATGAACATATAATTCTTTAGAAGACAGAGCACTGACCAGTAAATGTTACATACATACGTACATATGTACGTATGTACGTACATGCATACTTACATAAATATGTACATTTTTTACATACCTGAAGGTCACTTAGTAGTAACATGTTCAAAATCCTTTGAAACACGTCCTCTGGTAGATCAAAGACAAAGTCTACATTCAAATCTGTTACTGCCAGACCAGCTAGAATCTCCATTCCTCTCAGAATCATATGACGGTCACATGACAGTATAGCTCTCTTGATCAAATTAATCAACTGTACACTGACTTCATAAGATTCTTGAAGGTTAAGCTCAATCTAAAGCAAATTGCATGTTACATGCAAATCATATACGTACGTACACAAGCAATTCATAAAGAATACAAGGAAAATACTTGCTCGTACATATACATACCTAAATTGTATGTACATACGTACATAAGTATGCATGACAAATTGAGACATACGTAGCTTTAATATTAGCTACAAATCTATAATTTCTCTATTTTTATCTTTAGTAATCAGCCACTTTGTCTGTATCCATAATCTAATGATAAGGAAACCACAAGCTTTCTAGCTTTTGGAGTACGTACTTATCAGCAGTTAGCCACTCAAAGTTTCATCGTATGCCATACTGATGAGTCCTAATGAGGACTAAACAGCTGTCTATGGGACCAACTATCTGTTTGAGTGGCTAAGGAGAGACTCTGGTTCCCATCAAGTGAACTTTGGTTTCACCGTTTTGCTCATTGTGCTCCTCAGGAGACATATGTGGGTGAGGTAAAATCCACAGTCAAATGATGAGATACATACATACGTACGTACATGCTAAACCAGACATATTTCCCAAGGTAATCATTGAAATTGAAACAAGTACGTACGTATGTACGTAAATGTTTTAATACGACGTATTTGAACTAAACGCTCATCATAAACTAACATTCTGAAGTTATAGATGTACATAGCCATAGTACCACACACAGACACATACGAACATAAACATACATATCATGCATCATGCACTCCTGTATCCACATCCAAAGCTCTCACCAGGTTTAGGTGCTTATACCGTAGGCTTTTTAATTTATTACAGATTAGGGAAATGATGAATACATATTCATATGTAATATTACTGTTTCTACTGTATACAATGAACATACATATGTACGTACTTGCTTTGGAAATATTTGCTACATTTGTCTGTATTATACCTATAATCTAAGCATGTACGTACGTATGTATATGCATGTATATGCATGCATATGCTTATAACACCACTTATGTACGTACATACCTCATAAGCAATATTGCCTATTATGTCCATCGCATGAGTACTCAGTTCTGGACTGGTGGATGAGGCACAGAGTACCAGAAATGTTAGCACTTGGTCGCAGCTTGTTAGATATGAGACCAGCTCATGCTGAGTGCACAGATTATCTAAAATGGTCAACACCTGCAAACATACCACATTACATGAGATATGTATGCAAAGAGTATGACGATGTCACAGTGGCCTTTACATGACGTGCCTTATATGTGTAGAACATACACATACATATGTACTTACAGTATTTTCAGTAAAAATCACAGAAAGTAGCAGTCATATGTTATTGAAATATGTACATACGTATGTATGGTAAAATGTACATGGTACATAATATCTAATAGATCACATTTCCACATACACAGTATACAATCAATATACAGTGCTACCCACTTAATAGGCCACAATTTGTTTGGAAAATTGTTTTGGTCGAATAATCTAATTCCGACCTAATTTCACAGTACACAGTAACATCATTGAATATCATAGCAGAAAAAAAGTTAGTAAAAAGACATAACATATTTGTAAACCAGTGTCATCATAAAAGTGCAGTACTAGTACTTCTTCATCTCTCTTTTGGACTACAGTCAAGCCTGTTCTGCGCTTGCTAGCTGTCTTTGCTTAAAAACAAGCACCTGGAGTCTCTCTGGAATAACAGTCAACAGTCAAAATACATGTATACTTTCCCCATACTGATGAATTTGTGCCAGAAAATTGTGGCATAGTAAATGGTTTGGCCTATTATCCGGTGGTACAAACGTATATTAAGTGGGTGACACTGTACATATGTATGTACATACATACCTGGGATATTCTATACGATTCTTCATTCACTTCGCTGCCTAATTTAAACTTTGAGTTGAAAAGTGAATTTGAATGCTGACAATCCTCAGCAAAGTGAGGAAGCAGTCTCTTACAAACTTCCTCTGGGACCATTTCGGCCCAAAAACTGGAAAATGATAAATTTGTACATTGAGACCACTTCCTGTATAGGTCATTCATTGCTCCCTTAGCAGGAAGTACTCCTACATTAGCCATCATCACAGGGAGCAGGTGGGGATGCTACAGGAAGTTAGGACACAGTTTGACACATGGTAGGTTTCATCATTGGTAATAACTGTTATATCATAGACACTAAAGACTTGGTAGACATCGAATGAGGCTAAGTATGATGTTATAGCTTTATATACACATGTACAGTAATAAGATACAAATGTACATACGTAAATATATACGTACGTACATGGTTATAACATGCTGTCTCATTTCCGTACATACCGTAAAGCGACAATTGTATGCGAGAGTTTTATTTATGCGAATTATGCGAGTCAATTCCTGGGCGCATAAATTTCTATTCGCATTATATTAGTACGGCATAAAAGCACGTAATCATATTTGCGGCTGATTTTTACACGTACATATGTTAGTGCAGTGAATGATGGCTTTGTTTCGTTACTTCCAACCTGAGAATTCTTTGCCAACAGCCAGAGAAACACAGCTCGGAGATGTCGTGACACAGTCAGCTAATGCAGCCATTCTACACGATGTACAACACAGACGCAGCCGAGAAAGCATAAGGCTTACACGGTGTTTACCGCTGAACAGCGAGCTGCCATAGGGAGATACGCTTCCGAGAATGGAAATGTAGCGGTAGTCAGTCAGTAATAAAAGATGCTGCTTAATCTCTTGATAGACAAACACGCATAAATAAAAAGCACATAAATTTGTTCAGAGGCCAAATTTTACAAATTCGCATAAATTTTCACACGCATACAATTGTACCTTTACGGTATACACAAAAAGGCACAATTTTCATTAAGACATTATATGGTTGACATCAATACGAGGCAAAGTAAAATTATATATCTATACAAGAAAAAACAGACAAACATAGACATATGTACGTACCTATGTATATGCATGTATGTACATACGTCTGTACGAAGATGTACTGTACATATGTATGTAAGTACGTACGTATGTCATATGAGCATAATATATATACGTACATGTATGTACATATGAACCAAAAACTCTACTTCAAATACATATGGCTGTCTGACCCAGTGGAGAAGAAGATGAAAGAAGATGAAAGAAGGGAAAAGAAGGAAGAAAAGACTCCTGTATCTTCATACAAAGCTCTCTTCAGGTTTAGTTCCCTTTTACAGAATAGGCATAGCATGTAGGAAAGTGGTATCCTAGATTTTTCATACATTACATGGTAGAGTTCCTCTAAGTAGTCATCCAGGGTTTCGTCCAGAAATTTTTGTGAGGGGGGGAAATTGACTTTTAAAATTTTCACAGGGGTGGTGTCATACCTTGATAAAATAGTTAAGTGGCAACCAAAATCCAAGGGGGTGGGGAATGCCCCACCTCGCCCCCCACCTCCCTGAATGAAACCCTGTGACATCTGTCAAGTTGTTGAAGTACGTACATACGTACGTATGTTGAGTGAGCATATACAAATGAAATAGCAAGGATACCTGTTCAATAGCTATATCTCCGTTGTCTGATATCATTAGAAGTATGTTCATTACCAGGTCTACTTCATTTGGAAATCCACTCTCCAGCGACCTCATTATCTTGTCCAGTTTCAATCCAGGGGAACTAGATCCACCATCCTGGCACAAGCCCAGCAGTTCCTGAGGCTTGGTTGTCATAGTAACAGCCCCAGCCTGGGGTTGAGCTGGCTTACTGACAAACGAAGTAGCAGAGGGCGTGGCCTGAGGTGTGCTACGAAGGTTGGTAAATGGCAGAGATATGGCTTTGTTAATGGGTGTGGTTCGTAGGGCAAGAGGTGTGTTAAAAGGAGTAGATTGAAGCAACATGGTCTTGCTCAGATCAGATGTCCCTTCATCTAGGGCCTTCAGATATCTACAGAATGGGAAATGTATATGTACGTATATAAAGTTGTCGCGGATGGAACGTATTCCTGATAACCTATTATACAACTGTTAAAAGGGATGACCAGTTACAGTAATTGGGATATTTCCCTTACTCTGTCAATGTCTGAGCCTGCTGTAAATACAGAGACAATAGGTGGCTGACTCACTTCAGGTAATAGTTTCTCAACATGTAGCCAGCTCTTAATGTGTGGTTGTACGGAAGCTCAGAATACAGCACTCGAGCAGTGTTGGTCCACTTGCGAGATTCTGTGATCTACATGTGTATATAAATATACCATGAAGTGTGTATCAAAGAATAGGCAGGAGTTTGGAATTGAAAACTGCACAAAATGAGGTAAGAAAGAGATGTAATAAAGACAGAGCTGTTCAATCACTGAATACATTTAAGTATAAGCTTTCTAAATACCCCCATATATGTATGTATGTATGTATGTATGTATGTATGTGCAAATGTAAATAAGTAAATACATGTACGGTACATATAAGTACGTATGTAATATGAATAATAAAAAGTGAAAAAGGAGAAAATGACTTTTGGTTTTTAGAACCAAACATTTCCTGTCCTTCCTTCATGACTGAATAATCATTCAAATAATCATCAAGTTGTTAATATACCTACGTACGTATTAACACTTAATACCTCCTCAGATTGAATATTAGGTACTCAACTCATTCTTAACACACAGGTTTACCTTTCTATATCCTCCATTTTCTTTGACATACTGATATAGCTCATACAGGTCCACTGGCTTACCACACACCACTGGCTGCTTCCTCACAGGAGTTCTGCAAATCAGAATATGACACATACATCACATGAATAATCGATGTGATAATCAAACCACAAGTAATAATCAATGAAACATCATAAAGAGGGAAAAACACGAAAGAAGCAATTGCTGGGAATCGAACCCAGGACAGCTGGTTATCGAACCCAGGACAGCTGGTTATTGAACCCAGGACAGCTGGTTATGACCACCAGTTGCTCTGCCACTGAGCTACAACTGCCACAGCAATGCCTCTCCCATGCTCTCCCTCTTAAAATAACTACAACAAATAATCAGTTTACAGTTTACATGTACCAGAGGTGATTGCACTTGGCCTGTGCAAAGGCTGTGATGGTAAGCTATTGCACAGGAAAAGTGCAACTTACGTACATCATTGTGAACGCTTAGACTGTAACCTCCACCTTCACTTATTATGAAACCACAAGTGTTTCACTTGTGGTGGATTAATAAATGAAGGCATACACTTTATGGGAAAAGTGTGTACTCCTGAACTACTTTTACTGTTACACAATTGTACTGATACACATATTACGTAAATTAAAAATCTATAATATGTACGTACATAAACCTGGAGAGAGCTTAGGATGAAGATATGGATTCTGGAGTATCTTCTTCTGTTCCACTGGGCCATAATTTCTAAGGTTCTCATCACAATGAGGCTCAAATAACACATAATTATAACATAGTGTGTACATACGTATACATAATACCTGAAATATATCCTAATTACAAAGCCACTCAATCCTCTCAAAGAGAAACTATAGCAATTAATGTGCCTAAAGTTATTACACAGGAAAACACATCTTAGGTCAGGACAGTAACTGTGTCAAAACATGTAGAATACAAGATGAGATCCTTCATTGTTTATGTCTATCCCATAATACATTAACTGGTATGTAGTTTTTTTGAAAATAAAAAGACAGGCTATAGGAGCTTCACTTAAAATTGAGAGGGATATAATAATTTGTTCATGTTATAAGAAAGAGATTCACTTAAGCAGCTGTTGTAGGACAAAAATATCGTTGAAACTACTTTATCAACATCAAAAAATTGTAAAAAGTAAAAATCCTCTTTTATGCTCTCATAACGATCAAATTTGGTAAAATTAATCACAGAAGGCGTGGCAATTGAAAGATCCGCCTTTTTATAAGACATTTATCGGTCCCGCAAATCAAAATTCGGTAAGAAAAACGAACGCTCTCCTATCATTTCGAACTTTTAAACTTCGCCTTCGAAATACTATTAAATGCTTTGTACTTCCCTACGTGTGTGTAATATATGTATATTAACTAGAATCTTACCCTTGCTGCTCATGAAATGCGTAAAGACGTTGAAAAAACTCTTCGCGGGATAACTTGTCAAGTGACTTCGTTTCTTTCAAATGTGACATGTCCATTTTCAGAATTTAAGCGTACCAAACCTTTCAGAGAAGACCATAAATATGTGAGTATAAGTACATTTAGATAATTTGGACTTTGTATGTTCCTCAATGGCGTAAACTTACCATTCGCAGGATTTTGAAAAACTTTGTAAAGACAGCCATATTCCCGCGTGTAATATACGTGTTTAAAGTGGGCGTGACCAACAATGGACGAATGACCTATACTAGGCATAATAGGCCAAACTTTTTTTGGAGTTATAAGAGATTAAGCGAGATAATAACGAGATTTTAATCTTTATGAGAGCGCGTAGGCAAGACTGCTAATTATAACTCCCCTTAAAAGGCCCAAATGTAGACTCTAGTCTTATCTCCTCTACTTCGATGTAGAGGTAGTTGAAATAGTGCGTTTGACCATATGGAAACGTCTTCAAGTGATCTACAGCTCGGTGATGAATCAAAAGCGTCTAATAATGCTGAAGATATTTTCCTACATTATTGATTCTTCAGTAAAGCCTACTAAAGGGAAGTAATTCGCTTTGAGAGCTTGGGATGAGGATACAAGAGTCTTCTCTCTAATTTGCTCCCCTAGTAGTGAGCCATACAGCTGTTTTCTGGAAATACCTTCATCAGTGACCTGCCACTAATAATTTGGGGTGCGTTTTTGGTAGTACAAGGGGTACGTTTTTGGCCAAGAAGGTACAGCTTGATTTGCTTCCCCTTTCTCTGGTGAGGTTACTAGGCATATATGTATACGTACTTGCATAACTGTATCATGCAATCCTGCATAGCATAGACTTGACTATGTATAGCCTTTGCATACCTCTCGAAGTGCAGCAACAACTCCTTCTATAAATAGCTTGATTTGATTAGCTAATGGCCATTTTTCGAAAACATAACTTTATGAGCTGAGGACGAAATTCTTGACTCACCTTAGGAAACATTTGACTATCATTTGGCAAATTTGAGAGTTAGAAGCTAAGAGTTATCAATGCCATGGTTGTACCAATTCTATACTGTATGGGAGTGAGACGTGGACCCTGCAGAGAAGGCTCAGATGTAAGATCCAGGCAATGGAGCTGAGGTATACCTTAGGAGTGTAGAAGGTGTGACTAGAATGGACAGAGTAGCAAATGAAAACATTAGAAGAAGGCTGGGGGTTGAAGCCTTTCTAGAAGTGGCAGATAGCAAGGAGTAGAGGAAGAAGATTGAGGAAGAAGATTGAGGAAATACCGCAGGAGAGGAATAATAAGAGTGTTTGAGGAAGGGGTGTGTGGTAAACGACCAAGCGGACACCCAAGGACTTCAGAGATGGAGAGAAGATACTAATAATTTTTGTCTATAAATTATTTTGCAGAACAGTCGATATTCCTATAGTAACTGATATAATTTAAGTATTTTTATTATTATACGTATATCGAAAAGGCATGCTCTTATAAGAGTAATCTGCCCCCAATAGTCCCCCACGATCTCTGGGACGCTGTAAAAAGATCTTTGCAAAAAATAGGTTACACATAGTCGGTGCAAACTGGCACTAGATAGCATAAAAGTGCATGCAGTCTGACAATTTAAAGGTATGCATACTAAGATAATGAGAGAACACTAGTGTTAATTCTTTGTAGCTGCTCGTTACAGTTAGTTTGTTTTCGAATGATTGAAATTCATGATAGTATAGAACTTTAAAAAGGTTGGCAAAAGAGCATCAAGAAGAAGAGCTGCATATTACTTCTTTGTGGAACATGATGATCCTAATTTGTTTTATAAAGGTGGCAAGCCTAACACAGGAACTGATTTCAGCAAGAAACATTTAGACTTGGAACTATATATAGTGGGTAAACGGAGAGTCTCCTAGAAGTGATGATAATGAAGTTTAATAATACCTCCGATGTTATACCTATACCTATACCTTATACCTTACCTTCTGATTATAACTTTATATACTTCTTAACAAGACACAAGGATGCTTGGTGTTTAAACATCCCCATAGGCAATTAATTCTGGAGCAAAATGTTTGAAGGTATATACGAGTATATATGTCTACCATTAGTCTTATAAAGTACGTATATATTCTTACTTGCACTCTAAGAAAACATTAAATAAAATAAAAATTCATTTCAGATATACAGGTATATATTTCATTGAAGTGCAGTTTACTGGGTGCAAAGAATAGTAGCCAAAGGCTAAAGCCATCTCCAGTCTATAAATAAAATACTTGATTTGACTAAATTTGAAGTGTGCTCAAATAGGTCCATAAAGACAAACTTTAGTACTCATTAGTATCCCATACATCAAATATAAAACATCCTTTGCCATGGTTACTGATCTACACAAATTTGTTATTATGTACATACAATTACATTCAAATAGGAAATGCTTTTAGTATATTACAGGATTTGACACGAAGGCATGTGCCTCAATCTGATATAATACAATTTTTTTTTTCCATAATACAATTGGGTAAGGTACTTTCTGTATTGTGATACTGAAGATGATGCATCTGCATGCCATATATCAACAAAGGTTCCAGTCTTAAAGGGGTCTCAGCTAATAACCACAGCAGATTGGATTTGCCTTGTGAGGGAGCTAAGAATACCGACAGTTGGTTGCATGCATTCGCAGGGTTAGAGACCATTTTGTAACTTGTAAACAAGGACATAAAAGGCCAAGGCCTGTGTCATATGATGTCCCTTGTGTGCAAGTTACAAAATGGTCTCTAACCCTGCGAATGCATGCAACCAACCGTCGGTATTCTTAGCTCTCTCATAAGGTAAATCAAATCTGCTGTGGATATTAGCTGAGACCCCTTTAAGACCACTTATGTCATGTACAATGTCCCCATTTTAATATTATACAGTCACTATATATATAATATATATATTAAACAATGCATGCAATTTCAACTATATGCCAGTAGATAAACAAAAATCACCCTAGAAATAAGTTAAACACTTCACAAGTTTTAATCACTGCACTGTATAGTGTAGGCATACTCCTGCTACCAGCAAATTTGACATTCAATAACTGAGATCGTAAAGCATTTATGCATAGAGGAATAGCTTACAGATTTTAAACTAATTATAAACCACATGATACCACAAAGAGACAGTATCTTTAAGCTATAGGGGTTTCAGTTAACAACCATATCTATATACCTGAGGATGAAGCTAAGGTCGCAAAGTTTCTGTTCATCACATTTCCCTGTATACACTGGAACTTTCCAATGGTCATGCAATCTACTGAATAATATGTAGATCCCAGGAGGATTGGGTGTGCATATAAACATATTTCAAACTATTATGTAAATTTCCCATGCAGTTAGACAAACTTAATTTGAGCTGTATATGTATATATGCAACCTAATACCCTTAGAGGAACATTCCACTGGGTTAAGTCACCTGCATGGAACTGAATTGATATACGTACATACATCATAAAGGATTCCACTAGGGCACTCCACATTCCCCTGTGGACTGAATATTTCTACTAGTCATTTTAGCTGCTAAGATCTTAGGAGGATTGGAATTAAGCAGCTTTCATACACACTATCAGAGAGTATATATATGTACTGAGCACACTGCCAAATATGCAGGGGCCACGAGCCACACTTATCTATAAGCAGTTTGTCCAATTATAGTCATTGACAAATGGTCTTTCATCATGCAGTCTGCATCAATTGCAATCTCCAGGCGGTCTGGGCTATGCGAGCATAATCCGTATATATTAACTCGATGCACCTAAACATGCATGGAAGTGATGTGTATTGTTAAATTTTAGTACCACTTTTGTATGGTTAGCCTTATCACATCCCTGTCTAGTATTATTACTTTTTCCAGATGTGCTTGGAAGCAAAACGATAAAACATTATTATATGGTAGCGTAATTATAAACTTTTACATATTTTAAAAAAGTCAGCATATGCCTCAAAATATAGGGAGTTGTTTACGTTTCTGCATGATATATATAGCTATACCATACGGATATCAAGTATATGGCTGGCTTGGATATTATAGAAGAAACTTCTTATCTCCTGGCAAGGCATATTACTAAGAAATGAACTTATAACCTTTTATTTCTCCAATATTTATATGCATAATCTACACCATCTATCCTCTCTAGATTCATTCAAAAAAGTAATCTATTCATAATCTTAACGATTGAGGACGCTCAAGTGTCCCCCAAATGCTTATAAACTCAAAGGCCCGATTTCCCACTATCCCAATGGTATAGGATCTTCATTTGGTTTTGTAAGTCGCTTAAGCATCTTTGGCCTTTGATTTTACCCAGTGAACCATTCTGTATCGTTGAACATTAGGGGGTTCTACGTATACTGGTTAGTTGCTCTAGATCTACATTCCAAATAGTAAACATTTTGATAGGTTTGAATAGGTTACTACATGTACAGTTTGTACCTGCCTTCATTCCACATCACTGAACATGTGGGAGTTCTACTAGGCAGCTGCAGCTCCTCTATAGTTCCAAATAGATAAGAGCTTGATTTGATTAACTAATGGCCATTTTCTAAAACTTTAAGTACTTAGGACGGAATTCTTGACTCACCTTAGGAAAGATTTGACTAAGATTTGGCAAACTTGAGAGTTTGAAACTGTACACAGTAACCAACATGGGTTAAAATAATAGGTTCTGAGTAAGATTGTGAAATTCTGATTAAGCCCAATTCTCCTAAAATTTCACTGTAATTACGTACATGCATTTCAAGTCACGGTTATTTTAGAATTTCTTCAAATCAAATTCTTTACTTTGGTTTGCACCTCTATTAATTCCACATCACTGAACATGGGGAGTCCTAATGCCCACTCTACACTGGTACAATTAGGTATTTAACTAATAATGATCAGAACAATTAATACACAGGCCTATATATACAGGGTAAAATCAAAGGTTTCAAGTGCTACTTGTAAGGCTTATAAACTGAAAGGCCTGATTTTACTATCCCAATGATAATTAGGGTCTTCATTTGGTTTTGTTAGCCGTTTAAGCATCTTGAAACTTTGGCCTTTGACTTTATCCAGTGAACCATTCTGTATCATTGAACATGAGGGGGTTCTACTGGCTAGTTGCTCTAGATCTACATTCCAAATAGTAAATATTTTGATAGGTTTGATAGGTTACTAAATATACAGTTTGTACCTCCCTTCATTCCACATCAATGAACTTTGGCAGTTCCACATGCACTAGCCAGCTGCAGCTCCTCTATAGTTCCAAATAGATAAGAGCTTGATTTGATTAACTAATGGCCATTTTCCAAAACTTTATGAGCTGAGGACGGAATTCTTGACTCACCTTAGGAAAGATTTGACTAAGATTTGGTAAACTTGAGAGTTTGAAACTGTATACAGTAACAAAACTGTATACAGTAACCAAATTGGGTTAAAATAGGTTCTGATTAAGATTGTGAAATTCTGATTAAACCAAATACTTCTGGCATCAGATGGCTTGCAGAAGTGGACGTCCCAACATGAGTGGACATCTGCTGAGCCCCAACAGGAGTGGACATCTGCTGAGCGTTAACAGAAGTGGACATCTGCTGAGCCCCTAAAAGCTAGGAGTGGACGTCTGCTGAGTCCCAACAGGAGAGGCAGGTGGTGATGAGTTGGACAGTGCTATCTCTTAAGATGTACACCATTGACTTGTTCAATCACCTACAGGTTACATGCACTTACCTGTTTGTTGCTGATTCCCTCCAGCTTGAATAGCCCTTTAGAGAGCTAGAAGAGATAGGGAAGAAGGCATATATGTATACGTACTTGCATGACTGTATCATGCAATCCTGCATAGCATAGACTTGACCTTTGCATACCTCTCAAAGTGCAGCAACAACTCCTGAAAAAAAGCTTCTATAAATAGCTTGATTTGATTAGCTAATGGCCATTTTTCGAAAACATAACTTTATGAGCTGAGGACGAAATTCTTGACTCACCTTAGGAAACATTTGACTTTCATTTGGCAAACTTGAGAGTTAGAAGCTAAGAGTTATCAATGCCATGGTTGTACCAACTCTATACTGTATGGGAGTGAGACGTGGACCCTACAGAAAAGGCACAGAAGTAAGATCCAAGCAATGGAGCTGAGGTATACCTTAGGAGAGTAGAAGGTGTGACTAGAATGGACAGAGTAGCAAATGAAAACATTAGAAGAAGGCTGGGGGTTGAAGCCTTTCTAGAAGTGGCAGATAGCAAGGAGTGGAGGAAGAAGATTGAGGAAGAAGATTGAGGAAATACCACAGGAGAGGTTGGTGATATAATAAGAGTGTTTGAGGAAGGGGTGTGTGGTAAACAACCAAGCGGACACCCAAGGACTTCAGAGATGGAGAGAAGATACTAATAATTTTTGTCTATAAATTATTTTGCAGAACAGTCGATATTCCTATAGTAACTGATATAATTTAAGTATTTTTATTATTATACGTAACAGCGACCTCTATACTGCATGAGGAGAAGAGCTGCATGATTAATTGTATTGAATTGATTTTGAGAGTTTGAAACTGTATATAGCAACCGACCCAGGGTGCCATGCCCCCCAGTGTGGCAGAAGATTTTGAAGTCAGTGTGGAAGGCTTGCATGTCTTCTAGGATGTTGTCGTATTTCCACAATTTTCTGTGCTTGGCTTTTTGGAGGCCTTTTAGAGATATTTGTTGAATGGTTAGTTTCATTATCTGACTGACTGGCTCATGATCACTAGGTCAGGTCTTAAAAGGGTGGGAGCCACAACGGGATGGTTGAGGGTGGGCTGTCAGAGGCTCTCCATCCGCAGGTATACCATATATGGCTGCGGAGATTTGGTGGTACAAAGGGTTGCTTTGCAATTTGATACCTGTAACAATGAGCATTGAGTCATGCCTCCATGTATATCAGGTGTATATCTCCCTTGTTCTAGGGCTGAAGGGCAACAACTGGGGATGTGGTTTGTGGTAGGGTTGGGAGAGTTACACAGGGTGCATTTATTCTCGGCAGTGATTCTCCACCTCCTGAGGTTGATGGATGAGGGGAGAAAGTCACAGCCAGCTCGCAATAGGAAGGACAGTTGGCCGACAATTTTTTAGACTGTCAGTTCTGATATATCTGTTTCATACCACATTGAAAATGGTGTGAAATTTCAACTTTGACGTAAATATTCCCCGTATATATACAAGACAGTAGTGTTGATGTAAATATAATCTATATTACAGAAAGCACATTGTTTTTACATCAATATTTTGTAGGATCCTTCAAAACCGAAATGAAACTGTATAATTAAATATTTTAGTTTTCAACGTGCAAATTAATCAGCCTATATGAGAGCTATATACATTCTGAGTTGGTGGCCTAAGTAATTTCCGAGATCTAGCTATAGGTGTCCAAATTCTGATGTCTCCAAATTCTAATACATAGGATATACTTTACTCTATTATATATCACTACCAAAGTACATAATACTGACTCAGTTTGAGGTATAGACTATGTAATTATCTAGCTATGTAGTCTCTTAAAGTCACTAAAGGAGTATATCCGGGACCGTTGGCAAAGTTTCAAACTTTCCTCAGAGCTTTCTTGAGCTTGTCAGCATCTACCTCTTTTGGAGAATCCTCATAGATCCAGACTTCAATGTAGTTCAGGACGTAGGTGTCGTTCGGGTCTTCACGATAAGTTTCCAGTGATAAGCCTTTACTTATATCCAAATCTCTGTCGTAAAAGGTGCAATATTTGTGGCCCTGATCAACGCAGCAGAATGCAGACCCCCAGTATTCTCGGGGTTTGAAGACCATCTCGAATTGGTCGGGATTTTTTCGGCTGCTATAGTAATACCAATATTTGGTCCCTTCAGGCGGGGATTTCAGGCTTACGTCTGTCAGCGTCCTTCCAGGTTCGCCTTCGATGCCGATATAAGGACCCTCTTGATAATATTGAGGAGGATCACGAAGCTGAAAGCCAATGGCCCGATTGCCATCTGAAATCATAAAAGACATCGAATCCCTCTTGCTACCTGAATCGGGCAACGCCACGCCAATAAGCATCCTAACCGTAATGTCCTCCTTTTTCATAACTCCACCCGGCAGGAGGGGTACTTTGAAGATGCTTTCATATTTGCTAGTATCCTTGGGGATGGTAATGTGCGTGTCAGCAACTTCCTTTGCCAAGTTTCTGTTAAATTCGGCATTATCTCCAAGCCAAGTTGGTGTCATAAATCTGTGATACAGCAGGCCCATTCCTGTTCTCCACGATAATTGCCAAAAAGTATAAGTTCGTAAAGCACACTCCGTGAGAGTGGCGACTAACAGGAAAACGTAGCTTTATATAGCCTCGCATGCAATGTAACGGGGTAGGGGGCTGAAGCCCTATACCAAACATGAGAGGTGAGGGGGGCGGGGAGGGGGGTTGAGCCCCCTAAGTATTGGGTAAGATGTGAACTCTGCCTTGACCAATTTCCGCTAGGAGCGGCTACAGTGCTCGAAGCTATAAATTAAGAGTTCATTTTTTTTCTAAAAGTGAGATAAATCGTCTACAATCATTACAATCACTCCTTTATCATAATACCGCCATGCCTTGTCCATATATACAAACATGTAGCCTACACATGATCTTATATTAAAGAGTGTAGTTTTATACGTTGTAGGAGTGAATAGGCCCCCACGATATCTGGGGTGCTGTTAAAAGATCTTTCCAGAAATAGGTTTTATTAAATACACATAGCTGGTGCAAACTGGCACTAGATAGCATAAAAGTGCCTGCAGTCTGACAATTTTAAAGGTATGCATACTAAGATAATAAGAGAGCACTAGTGTTAATTCTTTGTAGCTTCTCGTTAGTTTGGTATCCTTGTTTTCGAATGATTCAAATTGCCTTAAAATTGTCTTCATGGTAGATATAACTGGAAAAAGGTTGACAAAAGAGCATTAAGAAAAAGAGCTGCATAATAATATTACTTGTTTGTGGAACATAATAATCCTAATTTATATTATAAAAGTGGTACTGATTTCAGCAAGAAACATTTAGACTTGGAACTCCAGTGGGTAAACGTCAAGTCTCCTATAGAAGTGATGATAAATAATCACCTCTGATGTTCACCTGCATGCTTATATGATTATAAGTTTATATACAGTACTTCTTAACAAGACATAAGGATGCTTGGTGCTTAAACATCCCCATAGGCAATTAATTCTGGAGCAAAATACTTGAAGGTATAAATGTACATATATGTCTACTATTAGTCATATAAAGTACGTACTCTTTGCTTAAATTTTAAATTTGCACTCTATTAATTAAAATAGAAATTCATTTCAGATTAACTTATGCATATATACAGGTATGAAAAGGGGGAGTTAATTGCCCTTAGCCGTGCAAAGGCTATGATGATATGCAAAAATATTCACTGGAATATATTACGCCAGACCAGCCAAGTGGCCGAAGTCTAATCTTGGCTGGGGGACTCAAGTCCTACTAAGTTAAAAATGGTAGCCATGCAGTGATCGCCTCCCAGTCATCCAAGATTGAAAAAATCATCAAGAACCACAGACAGCTGTTTCGCCCTCATTTGGGCTCATCAGTGTGTCACACTTCAATGATATTGAGTTGGATGACTGTCTTCACTTATTAGTCATAATAAGCAAAGATGGAGGCTGCAGTCTAAGTGCAAGACTGCATGAGCACTCACAAAGAAAAGGGGAAGTTAATTGCGCAGAGCCGTGCAAAGGCTATGATGATATTCACTGGAATAATATATTACGCCCAAATGAGGGCGAAACAGCTATCTGTGGTTCTTTGATGAATTTTTTCCAACCAACGGCTAGCCAACAGCTAAAGTCCTCCCCAGTCTATAAATAAAATACTTGATTTGAAGTGTGCCCAAATAGGTCCATAAAGACAAACTTTAGTTAGTAAAATTATATAACCCATACACCAAATATATAACATCCTTTGCCATGGTTATTTATCTATATACACAAGTGTTTGTTATTACGTACAATTACATTCAGATAGGAATTACTTTTAATATATTGCAGGATTTGATACGAAGGCATGTGCCTCAAACTGATATATACAATAAACCATTGGGTAAGGTACTTTCTGTATTGGTATAGGAGGGTTCAAATGCTTGTTTTAAGTAAAAATCCTAAATCAGAATTTCATGATCCAAATCAAATATCTTGAACATTTTAAAAGTAACACATAGATAAGGTTTATAGGTGAAATTATGCACTTATATATTGGACATATGTACATATATATTCACAATCTAAAATAATGTGAATTCTTGTCCTTTTTGGTTACTTTGGATAGCGTAATAACTTAATATGAAACCCATGCAACAAAAGGCCTGATTTCCTACTATCCCAATGGTAATTAGGGGGGTTCTACTGGCTAGTTGCTCTACATTCCAAATAGTAAACATTTTGATTAACTAATGGCCAATTTTCCATATCATATAACTATATGTGCTGAGGACAAATTCTTTACTTAATGTTTACTATTTGGAATGTAGAGCAACTAGCCAGTAGAACCTCCCTAATTACCATTGAAAGGGAGGATCATGCTGTGCTGAGTAATGAATATAAAGAAGACGTGAAGGATAACAATGAGTGTAATGATATTAAAGTAAGCATTGAATGTAAAAATGAATCTTACCAAGAGTTGAGCATTGGGTGTGGAGAGGTGAGCATTAAATGCAAGGAAGAATGCCAATCATTGAAAAAGATATAGCAATGATGCTGAGGTGAGCATTGAATTAATGTGAGGAAGATGGTGAAAGGGAGGTTAGCGTTGAATGTAGGGAAGATAGTGAAAATGAGGTGTGTTCAATGTGAGATGTGAAGCCTATATATAAGTATAAGTCTCTGTTTTAACTTGTGGTTCATGTAATGAATCACCTCTATATATATATATAGATTGTAGAGGCTTCTTAGCTGCATGGTGCTTGTTCTCTGAATACCATGGCACCAATTTTGAAAAGAAGGCAACTGATATATTTTGATGGCTACATGGTTAAGTTGACATGAAAAGAGGGCTTTCCTCTATATAATATTGCCATGAGTTGTTTCAAGCCCATTGTCTAAAGTTCAGTGATTTTTGAAAGCCAGACTGGTGATTCAACCTATTAATACTGTTAATGCACACACTGAAGATAACCAATTCATATCACCTATAATATAGCAGATAAGAAAAAGAAAAACCTAATTAATTAACAGCATACACTACAACACCTTAATTTGCATGAGATCAGTTATGGAATTTTTTCCATGTGAAAAATGGCAGATTTTTAATTAATAATAGTCACAGCTCCCAAGGCCCCAATGGCATCTACACCCTAGAGAGGCACTGTTGGTGTCCTGTCATATATAGTTTGAGAGAACCAAAACTGAAAAGAAGTTATCAATGACATTTTAAACAGTCTCCTGACAGTCCTTAGAATATGAAACCTGATCGGCATGGCATATTGAATTTATATACACAACCACAACCACAACAGTTCTACTGTAACTAGAAATATTAAAAATTTTCTACAAAAATAGTGAAGATGTAGGGATGCCATAAAAAGTAGAGAAACAAGAAAGGGATGTTACACAGTGAAGCATTAGCTGTGCATGAATCATACAACACCCTTGCTTGTAGGATTCATGTATAGCTAATGCTGCACTGTGTAACATCACTTTCTTGTTTCTCTACTTTTTATGCCATCCCTACATCTTCACTATTTTTGCAGAAAATTTTTAATATTTCTAGTTTCTGTACTTTTTATGGAGCATGGGCTAGGAATTAGATTCGTATACAATATGTAAATAAAACCATTTTGGTTTCGCAATCTTCGACTGAATATGACGTCATTAAAATGGCGACTTTATTGAGGCCTTGACTCTAGGGTCATGAAAACCGTCATGCTCAATAATAGCGTTATCGCTCTCGCTTCTACAAAAGAATACAGCTCGGAAAATTTGCAGTAGTTTCGTTTAACAATTAGTCCAAAAGCGTATATAGTTTTTTAGTTATGGCTGACGAAGAAGAAGAAGAGGTAGAATATGAAGACGAAAATGGTAATTTTTAAGGTTTATTATTTCGCCAGCGGGACATATTCGCTTGCTTTTAAGGTCTATTTAGAGTATGTATATTGTATATTTAGCTATACATAGCCTTGTTTTGTCGATTTTCGGCCTATTTCAGGATTTCGCTCCTGTACCAATGTATGGGGAAAACGAAAAAAACCGTGTCATCCCTACATAGGGAGTACTACCGTACTCCCTGATAGTAACCATATATATATGCAATCCACCATGATTGTATGTATCCTAAAACAATCAAACATTGATACAATGTATGCATTAGTGAATTATACAATAACTTTGTAGATTAAATTTAAAATTAATGATTATAAAAACATCATGTTATGCGCACATGAATAACTACCGCTACTGCCACTATCACATGCTACTACTGGTACTACCACTACTACATGCTACTACCACCGCTACTGACTGCTACCACAAGTACGTATTAATATGTTGCATAATGTTGTGACATGATTGCGCAACAAGCTTCCTGTAGTACCGTAAATCAAGAAATTCATATTCATGCAGTTTTAGTTTAAAGATGATTCCTAGAAAAAGTAATGTGATTTAATTCATGCGAATTTGCATTATCAGTATTGGGTGATCACGTAATTGGGTATTTATAACACTGACAATCACACGCAAGATTCCTCCGAGTGCGCTGTAACCGTACGCTTACGATTGGATTGACGTAGCTGCTGCCGTTCGAGTACCTCTGCCACACGTTTGTTGGCCTCTGCAGTAGAGTTTGGCCATGAGCTTGCTGCGGTATTTTACGAAGGCGAAGGTGGTACCGACCCCTGAGGAGATAGGAATCGGGGAGAAACCTCTCCTACCTTTCACACTTAGCGCTGTAAAGCTACACGTGCACATACTCGAGCGTTTAATATAGTAATTATTTCGTACGTAAGAGAAATTCCGTGTGATGTAATTTGTGCGCGCTGAGACGCCTCGCACGAATACGCACGAATTGATTTACGGTATTTCTCTTTTTAATGACTAGTCGGCTGGGTTTCGTTTTCTAGCTTATTGGTTAAATTAGCTTTTTCTTCCTTTAGCGCTGAACAGTGAATGAACGAAAAGGATTTAAAACCACCTTTTCTAATACTATGTAACGTAAAGCTTGCGCAAAAATTTTTCTACGAGACATGGCCTTGAAATTGACGACAATCAAGCACGGAATTTAGATGTCCCGTTAACCAATTCCGTGCTTGATTGTCTTCAATTTCAAGGCCATGTCTCGTGGAAAATGTTTTTTTTGCGCAAGCTTTACGTTACATAGTATTAGAAAAGACACCTTGAAGACCAACACATCAGTCACTGAAGAAGACCCCTAGGGTCGAAACGTCTGGCAGAAAGAAGAAGAATCAAAAAAACTGCGTCTCTAGACACTCGGTCGAAGTCATTATTTCAATATATATGCAGAAGTGGCATATTGAAATAATGACTTAACCATACACATCCTGTGGTTGGGTGCACCTTACATGATAGCTGAAGATAGGGATGGTCCACATACGTACATACGTACATGCATTGTAAGTATAGTATATACCTATAAGGAGGGAGCGGGAGACTATGGAGGTGCAAGTGGAGATTGATGGGAAGAGACTGGGGAGGAGCAGGGTGGTAAAATTTCTTAGGGTCATGTTAGATGATAAGCTAGAATGGAAGGAGCAAGTGAAATGGTGAAAAGAAAGGCTTGTGCTGGTTTGGCAAGTTTGAGACGACTCCAACATGTGCTACCCACTACCATCAAGAAGAATATTTATAATGCCATTGTCTTGCCACATCTAGATTTCTGTTCGGTTGTATGGTTATAGTGCTCAAAGAAGCTGTGCCAGGAGTTAGAGAAAATATCAGAATTATGGTATGCGTATACTTCTATCTAAGCCACCCAAAATTCCTAGTGAGGGACCACGGCAGGTTTTGGGATGGAAGACACTAGAGAGGAGGAGGCAATTGATGAGGATGGCACTAGTGCACAGATGTGTTATGGGCTGAGCTCCCACTAGCATCAGTCAACTTGTAAAGACAAATGCTCAGATTGGTAACGTTAGAACACGTGGCAAGCACAACCTGATTCTCCCTAAAGTAAAAACTGAACTGTATCGAAAATCATTTACCTTCAGGGCAAGCCAGGACTGGAATAGACTGCCAGGAGATTTAGGAGACCTGGATGATCCTTGTGAATTCAAGAGAAAACTTAGATATGTTGCAATTGACTTTTAGATTTTTAAATTTTTAACACTGCAATCTGCTAAAACATGCATACATTGAAAAAGAAACAGAGTCGAAGAAAGATTATAATCAGTGCAAAGTACTAGCTGCAAGTGAAACTATTAAAGAATTGGAAGAAGATGCTGTGTGGTGTACTAAATATAAAGCAGATGCAAAGGGCAACAATGAATGTAATGATGTAAGCATTGAATGTAAAAAAGGATCTTACCAAAATGAGAGCGTTGGATGTGGCAATGTTTCAGCTGAAGTGAGCGTTGAATGCAAAGAAGATGCAAATTACAGCAAAAGATGTGGCACTGACGCTGAGGTTAGCCTTGAATGTGAGGAAGGTGCTGAAAATGAGGCAAACGCCGAGTGTGAGGTGAGCCTTGAATGCAAGGAAGATGCTAAAAATGAGCTAACGCTGAATGTGACGTGAGCCTTGAATGTGAGGAAGATACTGAATATGAGGTGAGCCTTGTATGCAAAGAAGCCAAAGGAAATATTGAATTAGAAGAGGAAAATGATGAATCTAGAGAGGAAGGAGAGAAAGACTCACCATGTCCACCTAAAATTACAAATGTAATTTAACACCAGAAGTACTAACAGAAAGTGAACTAGAAAGGGGATAGGAGCAGATGTAATCATAATGGAAGCTGAATGCATCCTAAGGAAATATGAAGTAATATATAGAATGAGGCTTGCTGCTATTAAAAATACAATAGTCAGCATACCCTCTTCCGTGCCTAAGATCACCCCATGTGGTGCCTTAAAGTCTGATAACCATGATTTAATGCTTTTTAGATTGAAACATGTCAGATTGCATTCTGGTGATGAAGCCATGAGCTTAGCAAAAAGTATCAAAGATAGCAATCTCCATTTGGATCTTAGGGCGACTGCCTTGCAAATGCTAGTACCCACACAGAAAACAGAAGCACTCACCATTTTGGAGCATGCACTTAAATTAGGTAAAAGCAGCAAATGTCAAAATTTGTTCATTTTATTATGCAGAATTCAATACAAATTAGAAAGGTGTTATTTCAGGAAAAAATACCAAAAAGGCTGAAATGCATATTGAAGAAGCTATGAGGTATAGTGGTATGATTAGTGGTGACTTTGCACCTGTGCAGGCAGCTTCATACTATGCTAGAAGGCAGCAGCGACTACTTAGTCATCCAATTTCTGAAGAAAAGCTCAGAACAATTGCTAAATTGCATGAGAGGGTAGCTGATGGTATAGCACAGTTGCCTAACTGGATGAAAGATCTATTTCCACAGGCTGATGTTCAGCATGCAGTTTTTAACTTAATTTGCTATCAAATGAATCCAATTTTCAAGAAGCTAATAGTTGCTTACTAAAGGCTAAAACTATCCTTTTTAATCAAAAATCAGAGCAAGAAAATTTTGTAACAGGTAACTTGACTGATTATTTTAAAGCAATGTACCTTCTTCATAAGATACTTGGTGAAGATTGCACTGCAGACAGCTATTGTCTGCAGTGCAATCAAGTTAATGATTCAGAATGAATGTGGTTGAAATGGAGATGCCATGCACTTACAAGAGAAAATGCAACAGCCATTTAATATTTACGAGATAAACCAATTACAAATAAAACAATAATAAAGAAACCTTAAAAGTAAAATGTACTTGACTTACATATTTTAATGTATAAATATCTATAATATTATACAGTATATTAATGTGCAAAGATTTGTAAAATATATATAGTGTGATCAAAACTTAATTAGAGAAACTTTAAAAAGCATAATAACTACATGATTCATTTATATTAATTAGCAATGTTATGTGTGAAATCTATATAGATAGGTCTCTGTTTTAACTTGTGCTTCATGTAATGAATCAACTCTATATACATAGATTGTAGTGGCAATATTATGTATGCAGTTAAATTCAAATATGTGATCATGATTTTTTAGCATAATAATACGCACACACACAAACAATCAATGGGCCTGCTATATAATTGAATGTTTCCGCTATTTCTTCCATGGTCACCCATTTCACTGGCTGGAATCTGACTAATATCATAAAGTTACAGTACTATGGTGTGATCAAATTGGCAGCTACAAAGGATTTAGCGTATACATGTATACCTATTTGAATTAGCATGCATGTCAGTCATATGTCATCCATAAATAAGACACTAATAGTGACCTTCATCATGGATATACTAGTAGTAGGGATCTATGTGCCCAAACAAAGAGGTGATGTGTATAGTTAAGTTTCAGTATACCACTTCTGCAATGTTAGCCTTAGCATATGATCACTGTTTTGTTTCATTACTTTTTCTAGATGTGCCAATTACTGTTTTAGTGCCATCCCTACTTTTAACTTCATTTTTGAATGTTTTTGTTTAACTTGTATTGCCCCTTATTTCTTGTTAAATTAAAACTTTTCTTGGCGAAAACTCGAAACAAAGGCATAATTGATAATACATTGGATAGGGTGGCCAAGTTTTTTCCGCAATCCCTACTTAATAGGAAGTACTCCCGTACTCTCTAATATGTCTTGTAGGAAATTGTAAAATCATATGTACGTATTTCAAATAGACCTATTAATATTGTTAATGCATACTGAAGATAACCAATTCATATCACCTATATAGAATATTAATATAGCAGATAAGAAAAAGAAAGCCTAAATTAATTAAGGACATACACTACAACACCTTAATTTGTATAAGGGATCAGTTATGGACATTTGAAATTGGGAGATTTTTGAAATTAATAATAGTCACGGCCATAAAAGCTCCCCCATAGCATCTACACCCTAGAGTGGCCTGTATACACTGTTAGTGTCCTGTCATATATATATATAGTTTGAGAGAGCCAAAATTGAAAAGAAGTTGTCAATAACATTTTAAACAGTCTCCTGACAGTCCTTAGAATATAAAACCTCTGATGGGTATTGCCTATTGAATTTATATATACAATCCATCATGGTTGTATATGTCATAAAACAATCAAACATTGAGTTAATAAGTTTATCTGTTCTATTACCCCTCTTTTCCTTATATTACATAATATCATATATGTAGGTATGCTATTATATATAAAATCGTTCCTTTACGTCTTTGTATCATACAATGTATGCATTAGTGAATTATACAATGAATTTGTAGATTACTTAATAATTATAAAAACATCATGTTATGCATTTTTGTAGGTAATGATCAAAACACCATTTTTCTAACATCTATTTTAGAGTATAAGTCCTATAGAGAGCTTAACCTAGATGGAGCATACAGGATGTTTTCCTTTTACTTTTCTTCTTCTCTACTGGGCCATGCAGACAGCTGTTTCTGGGAATTTCACTCTTCATCAATGGTCCTTGGAATCTTTGTTTTCTTCTTGATTTTCTGCATGTGAATCCTAGGTATGCTATAAGAAGTTTAATTTTTAAAATCATTATTTCGGATTGGGAAAGACAGAGGGATAATTAAGTTTATGGTATATAGCAGATTTGAACGGCTGGCAGTACGCAGTATACGTTATTGCTGCAATTTTCTTATTAAATGACGTCATCAGCATATATATAAGGTGCATATAACGATATAAACGTTTATAGATCTCAAAATATGTTATTGGCAATGATCTGGCACTTTCTTGTTTTCTTTACAGTTGCAACAAAATTTGGTAAGCTTGAAAACCAATTTACATGTTTTATTTAGCTTGATAAGGTTCATTTACAAGTTCATGTATCGTTATAGCAAATTGATACCTTGCAATACTTTCGACATGAATCGAGATTTAGCTAAGTTGCTACGCAAGTATCATTTTGAGGCCCAAAAAGAAAAACCGATAAAGCTGCCCAGGATAAGGCTAAATAATTGATAAAAGTCCAATTAAAGAGTCGCTCGCGTACCTGTCTTGAAACCGTCTTTCTCATATACACAGGAACGCGACACTAGCTGAGCAATACTGCAAATATCTAAAATTTAGTATTAAGCTGGATTGCTTATAGTGTTACTAATTTTATTCTTGCCGTTCTTAATCGGGTTTTTATCTGAATACAACTTTTGCACACTAGAACTCCCATAATCTTGAGATACATTTATCAAACTTTATATATAATGTATGCACTTATGACATGCTCCTCTACTGTTAATTCGACTTTAAAGTCTTATGCCAATCACCCTAACTCCTTAAATACCCATGCTATTGTGTATAGCTACATGTAATTATCATTCTTTGTGAGCCATATAGGGAATGAAGTTGTTATTGGATCCGACAGAAATCGGATAAGGACATTTCCATATTGAAAATAGAAGTTAAGCAGATTTCCTTGTTTTTAATCGGGAGCACACTAATTTATAAACTTTATTGTTGAAGTGTCAAATTGAAAGTGAAAGCTAGCTAATTTGTGAAAAGGCTAAGATAATCCAAAATGTGCATGGCTACCAAATAACAATGGCCTTGTAGGCTAGTTGTTATATATCTTAATGATTTCTGGTGGAAAGCACTTCCCTCTGCACAATCTGCCTTGGTGGATGTACTAGAGAGGGTGGTGAGTGGAGAGTTGCAGTACCAGACTGGCTTACAAGGGCTCACACTCTACTTATACCTAAAAAGGTGACCCAAAAGGTGCAGCCAGCTACCGACCTATTGCGTGCCTCAACACAATGTACAAAGCCATCACGGCATACTTGGCATCAGAACTACTCACTCATATATACCTACACTAATAGTCCTTTACCCATGGCCTACCTATTACCTAGGGAGCTCGAAGTTAAACAGATTTCCTTGTTTGTAATTGGGAGAACATTGAAGTGTTAAATTGAAAGTGAAAGCTAGGGGACAATACTCTAATAACAAACCCCCCGCATTCAATAACATACTGCACTTATATATTTATAATAAGTGAAGTATGTTATTATATACGTATATATACATATCAGGAACACTTGTTGTTTTTGAGAGAACTAAGCAATTAATATATATGGCTAATGGAGTATTAGGCTTTTTTATACATTAGTACAATGTATGGCTTCAGACTAGTCCAATATTATATCGAGTAGTTATGGTCCTTGCAGTATTTTTTGAATTGAATTGAATTAATTTTATCCCAAAAAGAGAAAGGGTTACACAAGATAAATGACATAATGGATTCATGAATAATAAGTGGTTGTGAACAATGTGTAGTTTGAATGAACTGAGGGTAGGAGATAGAATTTCATAGAGTGCTAACTGATTCCAAATAAATGGTGCATTGACAAAATAACAGTACCTCAAAGCATTTATATGAGAATGAGGTACATAGTGAGAGACTTGGGATGGTGCCTGAAGGCTCTGCTTTACAGTTGAGACCATTTACAATCTTGTATAGGTCTAGCAGGAGATCCAATCGAGCTCGTAGCATATAGATCACAGTAAGAGTGGGACCAGCAGTGCTGCTGCGTAACCATGTAGTATATGCATATTGACACTATAATGAACATTACAATTTAACATTGAATCTGCCTTACTTAATATATATACCCGGTAAGCTGTTCTTATATTTCTGATAATGGAGTTTATATGTATAGGAGGGAGGGGGGGGGTCCAGTGCCCCCCTCTGGCCCAGACCCTGAAATATTTGTACAGCTGACTGCATGAGTTTACACAATAATAGTAGTACTAAATGGCATGCAGTAGGAATTAACATGGGAGTATATACCATGTTTTAGCTTAACATTTTCTAATATGAATATACATAGGCCTAAGATCAGTTCTTACTTCACTCCTGACCGGCAGCATTGTTTTATTATGCAACTTGTGTTGATTGCACAACAAAGATGGTCACTCTAGTTGTGCACGGGCTTTGCAGTATTATAGACTGAAAATGGGAGATTTTTGCTTTGTCTACGGTTGTATGGAACTCAGCCAGAGGAAGATTGAACATTTTGAAGCTAGCCAAATCAAGCACTAGGCCAAAAGTACCAGCTCCCAAACAAGTGCCTGGCAATATGGGCCTACTGCAATTCTTTCAGCCTGGGAGCTCCAGCAGGTAAGCAATCTTGTTCAGCACACAGGTAGATATGTACATAATGATTCACCTGGGTGCTGCGCAAGATTGCTTATCTGTACAAGATTGTCACAGTTTGAGGAGAGTACATCTGAAGAAATGGTGAATGTGAAAGATAGGGATGAGGAGTCTGAAGTTGACATGGACATCAGTGACAAAGGCAGTGATGTGAGCAACCAGTAGCAGGTCATCAGGACAGTGCACTGCACGTGATGAGGACAGTTCTGTAGAAGAGAAGGTCGATGAACAGGAGAACAGTGACGAAGCAGCTTTGATGAGCCTTCCGTACCTCAGGACCATGCAGCATGTGACCAGACAGACTAACGGCTTGACAATGCTATTATACTACTGTGATGTGAGGCTAATTGCATGCAGAAGAAGTTGTATATAGCATAATTTATGCATCACTGCCAATGATGCATGTTTTGTTAATTGACCTTTAGCACATGAGTGAACTGAGCAATGCATGTAGAATTTTCCCAGCTATAGAAGCTAGTTTAATTATTATTATGCTTGCTTCTCTCATTAACTACCTGTATTGTGCACCAATTGTTTTACATGATAAACAACTGCAAACAGTATATACTACTGCATGTGGTATTATAACAATAACTGTGATGGAAAGAAAAACATGAAGTTATGGCCTGCAGACATTGTTGGTAAGGGTACATGAATCAAATTTGACCAATCTCTTTTGTCGAGATCTGTATATCCTCTAATTGCATTGATTGAGGATTTGAGAAGGGCAAAATTGATCTTGAAGCAAATCCAAGAAATCACTTGACCATATATGGCTCACTCCGCTTCAATGAAATCAAGTCGGCCAGACGCTTGTATGCCACTGCTGTGGATTTGCTCATTCCTCCGAAGATCGAAAAACAAGGGGAGTGAAGGAGCTCTCTGATGCACTCTTCATACTGCCTGCACTTTCCTCGTTCTTGTAGTCGATACACTGCTTCCAATTGCAAGGAGGAGTTACGATAGCTCTGGGCGGTTGGATTGCAAAACCTGCTATTAAGTCATTAATTTCACTATAGAAACCTATACAATCAGATTTGAACTGTCACAAAAGTCGGTCTATCATTGAACACAATTACATGGTGTGAACCTACCATATAATAGTCAGTTTATCTCTAACCCAAGTCTATTGACTTTTAAAATCAACATGTGTGTGTGCGTGCTTGGGCTTGGTGCTCTAGCTACGTGATTAATTGCAACACTCTCCCTCAGAATACCTATAATAAACAGTTTTATCTCCAAGCCAAGCTATACGTATATTCACCTTATTTTTCTAGAGATTCTATTGCAACCTATGTAGGTTGGAATATATAAGTTTTTAACTGTGTAGGATCCAAACCTTAATTAAGCATGTATATTAATACATGCTCAAATCATTGCTAATATATAAGAAATTTGTCTCCCTATTAATCTATATAATATAAAGGGTGTATACTTTAGTTTTAACTTACTAATACTGTTATCATAAAAAAGGTTGTTTTATATCCAAAATATATTACAAATCCAATTATATATACACTTTAACTAATACATTGAGGTAGACAATATCTATATATTAATATATGTATGACTGTTTATGTTTCCATCGATATCCCTAACTAATGTGGCAAGGGATATGTACTGAATGGTAGGAGCTAGCTTATAGGGATCTACAGATTGAGAGTTTATAGGGTTTAGTGATATAATTTTAATCATTTACAGTGTGCATTTTGGGCAGGTGAGGAGGAATGTATTCCCATTGGTTGATGGGATGTATAGGGAAGAAAGTTTTTTCTGTTATGCTACATACATATATACATGTTAGTATAGGTGTGGAATTAGCTAAAAGCTTTTGGTTAGAGGCTCAAGTATATACGTATTTCTCTATTGTTCAGTTAAGTGTAGTGGCATACATTCATATAATATTCCCTGCTACATTATATATAAGTTCAACATTTTGTATACATACAGTAGATTGAATAGATAAACATTATTGAGAAATCACACAACACTAAATTGCAGAATCAATTTACAAATTCATGTTAACAGTAACTATTATTAACTTCTTACAGTGCAAACAACTTCACCTCAATCAACTACTATTACAGTTGGGAATCTTACTAATCAAACTGGTACCATCACTGCCACACCTACCATTGGTCAACCAGTAGAGCTGAGGTGTGCTAATTCAGAAATTAAGCAATGGTACATTACAGGAAGTGAAGTAACACCCACTAATAATACAATAAGTACAAGAAGTGGACCTACTAGGATACTGGCTTTCTCTTCATTCATTCCAAGTTTTGCTGGAACATACACTTGTTTACTATCTTCAGGTGTTGATACTCAGACAAAGACAACTTTCCCTGTGGTACTTGGTAAGTCATTATGGTAATATTCCCAATTGTTTGATATATATAAATTGGTATATATACGATTGGATTATTATGTTATACATTTGTTATATTATGTTGTGTTTATTCTTACTTGTTGTTGTAGTTATATTTGTCTCGATCTGCAATATACTGATAAGTGCTATGCAGTGCAAGTTACAAAATGCTTTGACTCCAGAGAAACTACAATCAAATTTAATATTAAATATATTGCAAATTTAATCACTGCACTCTATTGTATATGGGCAACACAGTATCACTGAGTGCTTCTTTACATTGGCACACATCTACATGTATGGCTACTGGGTTATAGACCATTTTGTAACTTGCACACAAGAGCATAATAGGCTAAAGTCTTGATGTAAACCACAAATGCCCTTGAATTAATGTCAGGTTTTCTTAATATATAAAATTAAAACAATAAATTAAAGATATGAATGTTTAGAATGTCCTATGAACTTGGTTGTGATAATCATTTTCTTTATTTACACTGTAAATTTGTGTTATTATGAAAAATGACATTTTAAGAGGTTCCGTTTACAATAACACATGCAGATTTGATTTACCCTTGAAGCTATTTATATATTAATCACTTCAACCATTAATGCTCTTCTGGCTGAAAATGGTTAATGTTGCTACTGATTTCAACCCAACCTCAGCCAAACATATTTCCAGCTTTGCCTATATACAAACAGACAAGCAACCACTCTGATTAATATTGGTCATGCAGTTGAACTTCAACATATATCATATACATACAACTATACCACTTCATGTATTCCCAATTTAAGTCTAGATCTGCCTCTATCAGATTCAGCTAATTCACTAAGGCGTATGTACTTATTTGGCTTTCTATTGGTATATTCATATAATTTAAACAATCATCTCATGTAGTTAATCCGTCAGCAATTAACACAATAAGAGTTGGAGGGACTAATAATGCAACTACTCCAATCACTATAACACCTACCCTCAGTCAACCTGTAAAGTTGGTATGTAACAGAACTGGTACACCTAAGAACTGGTACACCAATGGGACTTCAGTAACTCCCACTCCCAGAGAACTAAATGTTACAAATGGAATAATATTTATTTCATCATTCAACACAACTCATGCTAGAGGATACACATGTAGTGTAAATGACAGTTCACCTCATACTTATCCTGTAGTACTAGGTGAGTGAAGAAATAACCATACTATTATCCTTATGCAAATATACGTATATCTAGGCCCTTGTTGGTAATGCATGGCTGCATACAGTCATATATGTATATTTACAATATCAAAGTTTTTCTTATTTTAATCTAATTACAAAGTGATACATGATTTTAATTTCTTACAGAAACTCCACCTGCAGTAACTACAATACCTCCGCCACCTCAAGTCCGAGGTGTCAAAACATGTCAAAATGGAACATCCTTGACTGTTTCATGGATTGCCTTAGCTAATCCAGAGCATAATAATATAAGATATAAGATATTATATGTTGTTAGGTATTCAATTATTAGTGGAAATGAAACAGATCCACCATCTAATGCTACGAAGAGATCAGGAATTACAGATGCATCAATTGTACTGAATGGAATTCAATCAAATACCACTTACTATGTTTGGATAGCAGGAGAAATCCTAGGTGCTGGTGTTCAAGGACCCTACAGTATGAAAGTTGCCAGAGGTGAAGTTACAAGCTTAAGTTTTATATACGTACATCATCCCAATTAACCAGATTCTCCTGTACATACGTATATTTTTTGAATCATGCATGAGAAGAACAACTGCATGTCCCATCTGTATGGCCATTTTGCTATATATTTCCTTTCTAATTTCCCTGAGGCTGTATAATATGTATGCCTTATTAGTAACCAATGATTCAGAAATATGTACTTCTAAGTGCAATCAAAAAAATCCAAATTTATTGATTATTTAAAAGTTTAATGTCTATTTGAAGTCAAAAAGAAACTAACTTTCTATATGGACAGAACCTAATATCAATTATATTAAAATATAAGGGGTATAACTTATTCAGTTTCCTGGCTCATTTAAGTCAGGCTTTGGGATATTTTAGTTTAGCAATGGGGTGCATGTTCAGAATTTAAAATCAATGTATACTTTGAAGTTGGAAAAGAAATTCAATTAAAGCTTTTACATAGAAAACATTAAATTTTAATTATTATATACATATAATACATACATAATTTTTCAGCCAATATCATGTATATAGTGATTAGCTTGTTTATTGTTTTTTTAGTAAAAAAAACAGTATCAAATTTTCAATTGCAATCAATTACTATTACAATTGGGAATCCGAATAATCAAACTGGTACCATCACTGTAACACCTAGCATTGGTCAATCAGTAGAGCTGCGGTGTGATAATGGTACAAGGTTTAAGCAATGGTACACTACAGGAAGTGAAGTAATGCCCACTCCATGTGATGTAAGTACAAGAAGTGGTCCTACTAGGATATTGGCTTTCTCTTCATTCACTCCAAGTCATGCTGGTACTTACACTTGTTTGGCATCTACTACTGGTGATACTCAGACAAAGACAACCTACCCTGTGGTACTTGGTAAGTTATCTTATCAGAGAGTACGGTAGTACTCTCTAAATAGGAATGGCCGGAAAAAAAAATGGCCGCCCTATCCAATGTATTAGCAATCAACACCTCATAAATCGCCAACGAAGCGATTTTCGGTTATATTCGGTTATTTGCAGCGATTAATGCACGCTTTCCTAAATGCCAAAACATGTTTCGACGCTCTACACGCTCTATAGCGTTCAAAAAGCGGCTAACTAGGAATAGACCCACTTCCAAAATTCATTTTTTTCTTCTTCTTCTTCTTCTTTTATTGAATAGACTAGCGCTAATATGCGAACTTATGCGGGCACGTACTAGTTATAAATCGTCATAAATATTTCGGAACTAGGGAATAGACAGCCCTAAATCTGAATGCGCTCTACAATAAGCATGTTAATTGTGAAGAGCGAAAATTGTGGTCGTTTCGGACGCCATTTTTTAATTAAGAGATCATGGTTTTCGGCATATTTCTCTTGTCTAAGACGTTATTTTGAGATCTTCGCCAAGAAAACCTAAAAATCAATTTAAAACAAGTAATATTAAGAAGAAAAAAGGGGGAATACAAGTAAATAAAAAACATTTACAAAAATGATGTTAGAAGTAGTAATGGCAGTGTTCACTAATACATCTGCAAAAAGTATCGAAACAAGACACTGATTATATGATAAGGCTAATCGTACAGAAGTTGCATATATACTGAAATTTAAGTAACTTAACCATACACTTTTGTGTTTGGGCGCACTAACCTTAAGTAGGAATGGTGCGCCCAAACACAGAAGTGTATGGTTAAGTTACTTAAATTTCAGTATATATGCAACTTCTGTATGATTAGCCTTATCATATAATCAGTGTCTTGTTTCGATACTTTTTGCAGATGTATTAGTGAACACTACCATTCCTACTTCTAACATCATTTTTGTAAATGTTTTTTATTTACTTGTATATATATGTATGTGTGGTTTGATGTGTCAGTTTGGATTGCACTACTACCGAATCTATTTGTGTATCTGAATATTAGAATAACATATTCAAGTTATACAATTATAATATAATTTGAACAGGCTAATTTTTGTACAGTTCAAATAATATTTAGTTTAGTGTACTATGGCCCTACATTTGTGTATTACAGCTAAAATAAAGTTTGATAACAGCCTTAAATATTTACTCTGCTTTGATGCATATGTACAAGATCATATACATATATTATGGAACATGTTTGTCATGTACGTAAATGGCAAAAGCTTACAGTAATAAAATTGGAACTATGCATAAATTACTATTATTTTTCGTTTAAGTTGAATAAACAGTTGAGCTGTGAATTTCTGCTTTAAGTCATGATACAAGGTAGGGTCTCATTAGCTGAAAGGCTCGAGCTCCTGTATAATTTATATTGAGATATTATAATTCTCAAAAATTAAATACATATACATAGCTCTTATAATTTGTATTCCTATTTGTTGTTATAATCTAAGCCTGGCTGTTATCAGATTCAGCTAATTCGTATTGTTGTCAATATATTATATAACAGCACATGCATTTACATGTATTAAATCATTACTTATGGATCATTACTTTAGATACTTTATTCTAGTTGTAGTCAAATTTACTTTACATATATAGTTTTGATACTATTGGTATTATGTAGTTAACCCATCAGCAATTAACACAATAACAGTTGGAAGGGCTGATAATGCAACTACTCCAATCACTATAACACCTACCCTCAGTCAACCTGTAAAGTTGGTATGTAATAGAACTGAGAACTGGTACACTAATGGGACTTTAGTAACTCCCACCTCCGGAGAACTAAATGCTACAAATGGAATAATACTTATTCCATCATTCAATACAACTCATGCTAGAGGATACACATGTAGTGTAAATGGCAGTTCACCTCATACTTATCCTGTATTACTAGGTGAGTGAAGCAATAACATATATATATAGTCTAATGTGTATAGGTAGAGGGATCTATAAACTCTAGGCCTCTTTGGTAATACAAAGGCGTGCATACGTATATATATAGCAAACTTTTCAATTATAATAAATAAGAAAAATAGAGCCAAGGCCGTGTATATACATAAAAGACCAGTCTTATTAAAGTTAATATGATATTAGCTGGGACAAGATTCATTTTACCTTTACAATATATTATGTACGTATGTATAATGAATGAAACTGGTATAACTATGTACATACATACGTATGTATAATATTAAGTGGTTAAATCTTTTTATATGTATACACTGAAACCATGCATTAATTAGACTCCCTTTGGAATAATTAAAGTAAAAAGTGTAGGAAGAGTGAAAGGAACACACTGTATATTTAGTACCACTTTAGTGTCACTTAAGATCTTTACTCTTATATATAAATGCTATTACTCCTTGGGGCTCCTGCGACTTTTAAATAATGGTTGTGTGGTGCATCTAAAACGTAGCATCTTATATTATAATGATATCCCTGTATGCATTATCTTATTAGATGAATTGTCCATGCTACCTGGAATAATCTAAATTTATGTCTTTGCAGAAACACCACCTGCTATATCTGTAATATCTCCACCATCCCAAGTCGAAGGTGTCAAAGCATGGAAAAATGAAACATCCTTGACTGTTACATGGGATAAAGTGGAATCTCAAAAATATAATAAGATAACATGTAAGATATTATATGTTATGAGGTATTCAATTAATCACGGTAATGAAACAGATCCACCATCTGATGCTATGAAGAGATCAGGAATCACAAATACATCAACTACTGTAACATTGACTCAATTTTTATCAAATACCACCTACTATGTTTGGGTAGCAGCTGAAATCCTAGGTGCTGGAGTTCAAGGAAATTACAGTATGAGAGTTAATGGTAAAGTTATAATATATATATTGATATGTCATATACAATGTTTATAATAAGTATACGTATAACTTTAATAATAAAATTTAAGCCTCCAAACCTGTTTGAAATTTTCTTCTAATACACATATCCCTAGCTAACTATTTTAGATATAAGAATATACGTATACGTAGTCCTTTGCCATTCATTTGGGCAGCTCAGGATCAATATATCAAGAAGACGAGTGTGAGATTTGCTTATCTTTAACAAAGAAAATGAATGTCAATGACTGATTCACTTACAGTATATATAACTTTACAAGTTGTACGTATATATGTATACTCAAAATTAGCAACTCTAGATCTTATACGAGTTTTTTTGTAATATATGGTAGATAATACCCCAACTCTACAACCACTCCCCTTTATTAACCCAGTCTTGCCTAATGTGACTGGAGTGTCAGTGGTCTAGCATGTGGAGTAATGGTGTCGATCAGACTAGATACAGTGTTATGTTTGTTATTTGAAAAGTAATTTTATATATTCACTATGGTATAGCAATGTAACTCCTATGGTTTACGGAGGATCATATTGAACTCTAATTAAACTAATTATAACATAGATTTTATATTCTTTTATAAACTTCTCAATATGTGAATTTCAAAAATTCTAATACAAATGGACTACTTTGAGATATATAAGCCGTGAAGCCTATGTGGTTTCCCATGCAGCTTTATATATAAGGATCTGAAATGTACAAGTTAAATGGGTCAGAATGTTTGGTTATTGTCAGAGTTTAGTCCCCATACCCCTGGAAAAAAGGGGTTGAAAATCAATGGATATTTCAAAGTTGGAAAAGAAATTAATATTGACGTTTGAGCCACTTTTTTGGCCTAAAAACCGCAAGGGGCTAGCGAAAGTGAAAAACGCAAACCGCAAAGAGTTAAATATAAATGTCAATCAAAAAGAGCTACAGTTAAGTTGGAAAAATAGAGTTACTATATAAACAATAAGATGCAGCTGGCACTTATGGGTTTCTAGGCAATCAAAAATGCAATCTATTATAATATATACGTATATATACATACGTAGTTCTCACATTAAAATTTGCAAATTAATATATAATTTCAAAAAAGCAATACAAAAATGTCAACTTCTCTAATTGTCACATATATACATCACAAACTATAGGGGCAACTCCTGTCATATCTGAGGCAAAAGCTTGCAGTATCATGTTTCACTTACACATGTGACTCATTTAGGCATACATACATATACACATAAAGATCATGTGTATATACTTGTTTCCTGTGTTTATATATATAATTTCCCTCTCCCTCCACATGCACTTAAAGCCACTTCCCATGATGATACTCAGTTGCAAAAAACTTTATCTCAAGGAACAACTATGACATTTGGGAATGTAACTAATCAAATGGATATAATCACTCCAACCTTTGGTCAATCAATTCAAAAGACTTCATCTCAAATAACTACTGCAACAGTTGGGAATGTAACTAATCAAATGGCTAACATCACTGTAATACCTAGCATTGGTCAATCTGTACAAAACACAGCATCTCAAGCAACTACTGCGACAGTTGGGAATCTTACAGATCACATTTCTACCATCACTCCAACGCCTACCATTGGTCAATCAGCACAAGATACTTCATCTCAAGTAACTACTATTACAGTTGGGAATCTTATAGATCATATTTCTACCATCACTCCAACGCCTACCATTGGTCAATCAGCACAAGATACTTCATCTCAAGTAACTACTATTACAGTTGGGAATCTTACAGATTACATTTCTACCATCACTCCAACACTTACCATTTGTCATTCAATGCAAACAAATACATCTCAAGCAACTACTATTACAGTTGGCAATTCTAGTAATCAATTTACTACCATTACTATAACACCTAGTATTGGTCAATCAGTAGAGCTGCAGTGTGATAATGGTTCAAGGTTTAAGCAATGGTACATTACAGGAAGTGAAGTAATGAACACTTCATGTGAGATAAGTACATTGAGTGGTGTTACAAGGAAGCTGGCTTTTACTTCATTTGTTCCAAGTTATGCTGGAACATACACTTGTTTAGCATCTTCTAAAAATGATACTCAGACAAAGACAACATATCCTGTGGTACTTGGTAAGTCATTGTGATTATCCCTCCTATGGCTTGATGTAAACTGATAGTATATGCATGTATACGTATATATGTAGGTCTATGGACTCAATGTCCTGAAATAATTTGTTGTATCACACTGTTATATATGGAAAGGTCATTTTCTAGACGTATGTATAATTGATATTGAATTTTTATGCTGTAATCCTGTCAATGTATGTTTATATCATCCAGTTAATCCATCAGCAATTAATACAATAACAGTTGGAAAGACTGATAATGCAACTATTCCGATCACTATAACACCTACCCTCAGTCAACCTGTAAAGTTGGTATGCAACCGGACTGGTACACCTAAGAACTGGTACACTAATGGGACTGCAGTAACTTCCACTTCCGGAGAACTAAATGCTACAAATGGAATAATATTTATTTCATCATTCAATACAACTCATGCAAGAGGATACACATGTAATGAAAATGGATCTTATACTTATCCTGTAGTATTAGGTGAGTGAAACAGTAATCATATTAGTGTGCATATATGAAGGGTTTTACCAGAGGGTCTGTATATAGTTTCTATTTGGTGCTACGAATACCTATTAGTTGAGTGTGCATTATTTCTCCTTATATATAGGTAGAAGTAAGTGGCTATTATATATATATACCGTATTATAGTAATGCAAAACCAATTATCACCTGTAAATCAGCAATGAAACAATGTTTATGGTTTCGTATCATTATTGAAGTACATGCATCCTATTGGTACTCTGTTTAATTGTCAACCATATTTCAATAATGCGTATATGGATGACTGGGAGGCGATCACTGGTTGCCAATTTAATGTATTGGACTTGGTCCCCCAGCCAAGATTAGACTGCAGTTACTTGGCTGAATGGTTTGGCGTAATACTTCCAGTGATTATGTATGTATTTACAGTATATACAGCGGGAAATATTGGCAGAGAATTTATTTTGGCGACTTAGTGATTTTCACCCAAATTGCCAAAATTTTGATCCATCAATATTATTGCATAGTAATATAATCCATTGTGACATAAATCATGTTACACAATGAATATCATTAATTTTCAATGGAAGACGGCAATCTCCATTGTTCATTACTGCCCTCATGGATCTTGATGTCACTCCATTGTTACTTCAAGAAATTAAAACCGCCAATATTTAAATCAGTCCAAAGACGCCAAATATTCTTCCCACCAAAATTTCCAGTAGTACAATTTAAAAATCTTCACATTGAAGACTTTTAGATAATTCTAATGCAGATTTTAAATAATACTCTCAAGCTATATTTATAGTTACATGTCCACACTTCATGGGAATGATAATCTAAGGAATTTTAATTTCTTGCAGAAACTCCACCTGCAGTAACTACAATACCTCTACCACCTCAAGTCCAAGGTGTCAAAACATGTAAAAGTGGAACATCTGTGAATGTTTCATGGACTGCCTTAACTATTTCAAAGTATAATAATGTAAAAAAGATATTATATGTTGTTAGGTATTCAACTGACAGCAGCAATGAAACAGATCCATCATCTGATGCTATGAAGAGATCAGGAATCACAGATGCATCAACTACATTGACCCAACTTTTATCAAATACCACCTACTATGTTTGGGTAGCAGCTGAAGTCCTAGGTGCTGGAGTTCAAGGACCCTACAGTATGAAAGTTGCCAGAGGTGAAGTTACAAGCTTAAGTTTTATATACATAAATGCAGCCCAATTAATTTGAAATCGCTTGATTTGAACATTTTCTCCCTGTATGCAGCCAATACATTACTTCTTACCAGAGATACTATGTAAATAGCTTACACCAGATATATAATAGACCATGTAGAATGTAGAGCTTTTCAATGTAAAATTGTAATAAGCTCGAATTATCTTGGTTGCATTATCATTTGACTTTTGAACATATAAAAGACTCAGTTTAGTAAATCACTTGTCAAATTAACACATATAGTGTGCATAATACTTTTATCCAGAGTATTCAATTTAGGCTTCAAACTATACAGTTTTGTATCATTTCATATTGCACTACAATTACAGATTTTACAACTTAAACGTTAATAATCATAAACAAGTCTATTTGTTATTTTTAAAAAGCTTAAATTAAATTTCTGATAATTCAAATTACCGGATAATTTGGATTGTTTCTGTTGTCCCTAGAGATTCGAAATAACATAGCAGCTTGCACTGTATTTTTTACTGAATTAGTATGGCCAGTGTATCCTCTCAAGATATGGATTCCTGAAGTCTTCACCTATTTGAAAATACATTGCTCCTTCCATGATAAAATAATTGTCAGGTTAACTTACTAACTTAAAAGCATTGTTAGTGGACATATATATGTAGGTATATATGTTGTTGCAGTAGATTACTTATAATATATGTATATACGTATAACTACCTAAGCCGACTTACTGTTTCACATTTTCAGCTTTTTCATCAATTTCATCTAAAGTATCAGTGTTCCCAAAGGTGATGTCAAATCAACCATCACTTCACGTCAATTGGTCAGCTCCTAAAAGTGATTGTCTCATTCAATATTATCAAGTAGACTACAGAGTGGGTAACTCTGGTAGTTGGAGTATATGGATTCCAAATCCTACATCTACTTCAGTAATATTGACTGATCTTCAAAAGGGTACCACTTATCAAGTGAGGGTGAGAGCTGTTTCTGAGGTCGGGAATGGCACATGGAGTGACACAGCTAATCAGACTACTTTTGATGGTATGTTTCCTGTAAGCCATAGATGTAAAATGAGCTGCATGTATACTAATTCTAAGTATGTACATGTACAATATAATTGTTGTGAGCTTTTGACCCAGTGTAATAAATTGATCCAAAATCAACATACAGTTGACACAATATGATTACATATATACGTATATATAATACTAAAAGATAAGGTACCTAAGTTGTTTACTATATATATACGTATGTACATACATATATATGTTTCAAAATCACATATTAGCATTACAGTTGTATAATAATAGATCCATAATGAAATCATTCAGCTAATTATGTATATATATTCTATTTACATAATATGTCTATCAGTACCATCTAATGTAATTGGAGTATCAATGTATCCAAAAGTGATGTCAAATCAACCAACACTTCATGTCAATTGGTCAGCTCCTTCAAGTGATCATCCTATACAACATTATCAAGTAGATTACAGAGTGGATACCTCTGGTAGTTGGAGTACATGGAGTCCAAATCCTACATCTACTTCAGTAAAATTGACTGATCTTCAAAGGGGTACCACTTATCAAGTGAGGGTGAGAGCTGTTTCTGAGGTCGGCAATAGCACATGGAGTGATATAGCTAATCATACTACTTTTGATGGTATGTTTCCTGTAAGCCATAGCTGTAAAATATATATGCTGTATGTATACTAATTCTAAGTACGTACATGTACTATATACGTAATTGTCGTGAGCTTTTGACCCAGTGTAATAAATTGATCCAAAATCAACATACAGTTGAGTTAATTTAGAGATTAACACAAATGATTATACATATATACAAATATACATATATATATATATATAATTACAATCGAGTACTACACAGTACAAGTTACAAAATTAAGAGGGCCAAGTGACTATACAATAGTAAAATTACAATCAAGTACTAGCTACACATGCAGTGCAAGTTACAAATTTAAAGAGATCCAAGTGACCCCTAGGATAATCAGTATTTTAAACAGTACAAGACTTTAGTCACACTAGTACTGTTGCAGGCTTTGAAATCCTCAACTACTGCATAGAGAGTAGTAGTTGATACAGATCATCCAATTGCAAGGTAGAACACATGGCCTACCATTTACCTTTTCACACCTTAGTATAGACTGAAGATGATGCATCTGCATGCCATATATCAACAAAGGCTCCAGTATTAAAGGGGTCTCAGCTAATAACCACAGCAGATTTGATTTGCCTTGTGAGGGAGCTAAGAACACCGGAGGTTGGTTGCATGCATTCACATAATCAACAGGGTTAGAGACCATTTTGTAACTTGTACACAAGGGACATCACATACGTATATAAAGGCCTTGGCCTTTTATGTCCTTGTGTACAAGTTACAAAATGGTCTCTAACCCTGTTGATTATGTGAATGCATGCAACCAACCTCCGGTGTTCTTAGCTCCCTCACAAGGCAAATCAAATCTGCTGTGGTTATTAGCTGAGACCCCTTTAATACTGGAGCCTTTGTTGATATATGGCATGCAGATGCATCATCTTCAGTCTATACTAAGGTGTGAAAAGGTAAATGGTAGGCCATGTGTTCTACCTTGCAATTGGATGATCTGTATCAACTACTACTCTCTATGCAGTAGTTGAGGATTTCAAAGCCTGCAACAGTACTAGTGTGACTAAAGTCTTGTACTGTTTAAAATACTGATTATCCTAGGGGTCACTTGGATCTCTTTAAATTTGTAACTTGCACTGCATGTGTAGCTAGTACTTGATTGTAAGTTTACTATTGTATAGTCACTTGGCCCTCTTAATTTTGTAACTTGTACTGTGTAGTACTCGATTGTAATTTTAATATTGCCAGTAACTTTCACTGTGTAGTATACTTGAGTATATATATATATCAGAGAGTACGGTAGTACTCTCTAAGTAGGAATGGCCGGAAAAAAAAATGGCCGCCCTATCCAATGTATTAGCAATCAACACCTCATAAATCGCCAACGAAGCGATTTTCGGTTATATTCGGTTATTTGCAGCGATTAATGCACGCTTTCCTAAATGTCAAAACATGTTTCGACGCTCTACACGCTCTATAGCGTTCAAAAAGCGGCTAACTAGGAATAGACCCACTTCCAAAATTCATTTTCTTCTTCTTCTTCTTCTTCTTCTTCTTCTTCTTTTATTGAATAGACTAGCGCTAATATGCGAACTTATGCGGGCACGTACTAGTTATAAATCGTCATAAATATTTCGGAGCTAGGGAATAGACAGCCCTAAATCTGAATGCGCTCTACAATAAGCATGTTAATTGTGAAGAGCGAAAATTGTGGTCTTCTCGGACGCCATTTTTTAATTAAGAGATCATGGTTTTCGGCATATTTCTCTTGTCTAAGACGTTATTTTGAGATCTTCGCCAAGAAAACTTTCAAATCAATTTAAAACTAGTAATATTAAGAGGAAAAAAGGGGGAATACAAGTAAATAAAAAACATTTACAAAAATGATGTTAGAAGTAGGAATGGTAGTGTTCACTAATACATCTGCAAAAAGTATCGAAACAAGACACTGATTATATGATAAGGCTAATCGTACAGAAGTTGCATATATACTGAAATTTAAGTAACTTAACCATACACTTCTGTGTTTGGGCGCACCATTCCTACTTAAGGTTAGTGCGCCCAAACACAGAAGTGTATGGTTAAGTTACTTAAATTTCAGTATATATGCAACTTCTGTATGATTAGCCTTATCATATAATCAGTGTCTTGTTTCGATACTTTTTGCAGATGTATTAGTGAACACTACCATTCCTACTTCTAACATCATTTTTGTAAATGTTTTTTATTTACTTTATATATATATTTGTACTGTATATAGGTCCTTTCTTGGAGCCATATGAATTATTTATATTAATTATATTAGATTACCTTAGTATATTGTAACTTGTACTGTATATATCAGTGTTTCCCGCAGGATTAAATTCGAACCGGGTGCTTAATTAAGCGTGGGCGTCATTATAGGCATATGAATACTAGGGGGTGAGGGCTTAGGGGCACACTCTTGTTTATAATTGATGCACCTTCTATCTTGATAATGTGCTAGTAACACGTTGATCTTAAACCTTAATGTACTCGGAATACGAATACGTACGAGAGAAGTATTCACAACACTTGCTGATTTGTTAAAATTCGCCAATTAACAAAGCTAACTTTACAACCACAAAAGCTACGTATCGAATCCCAAGGGATAACGACTTGCGTATGGCCATATATCGGTCCGTTTTCATTGCGAGGTACGTATATATACGGCAGTTTATGCGTGTCGTTTACTAACTTATCGAAGTTCGAACTCTAACATTCATTAACACACAGGCTAAAATATATCGCCTTTGCCAAATTTCAACCGGGCGGGGCACCTGGTTATTTGAATACTGGGGGAAACACTGATATATTAGATATATATATACCTTTATATTTCGTATTGCTGACGTTCAACTAGGCTTTATTCTTATCCATGTGTGTACTTATATATATTGCACTGTGTAGTGTACTTGAGTGTAATTAGCTAACAAAGTATTTCACTATACTTATAGACATTCGCTATGAGCAATCTCGTTACTGTATGTAGTACACATGGATAAGAATAAAGCCTTGTTGAACGTCAGCAACATGAATTTACTAATTCTGGACGTTTCAAAACAGAGGTCTTCATCAGCAATACATGAGGAATGGGAATACAATTCAGTATAAATAGGAAATTAGTAAATTCATGTTGCTGACACTCAACAAGGCTTTATTCTCATAATGATCGCAACAAACACTCCTTATTCCTACACATGGACAAGTAAAAATATTAACAGATAACGTAAGAAGAGAAGACAGAGCTTAAATTACCAAAGTAATACAGTCGACCAAACGAATTCAGTCTTTCGCATCAATATAGGAAAAACTCTGCCTCAAAATTGACGGGGACGTATACAAAAACGCTTTATCTAACCTTCGCTACAACTCGCCTGTTCGTTAGCTCCTTCTCGTAGGAGAGCGTCGACTTGTTATAGCCGTTCACAAAGGGATGATCTTCTTTAGCAACGAGGCGGTGACGTTTTCGCAACGTCACAAGATTCACTAAATGTGTACGGAGCGACATACGAGAGGTGTTGGTGACGCACTAGAGAAACACCACAATACATCTCCAGATTGCGCAATCGTAACCTTGAATTCTTCATTATATCTTGATTATTTTGCTCATTTAATTAAGCAAAACTTCGCCAGACGTTTGTCATATACATGAAAAATCTAAGATACCATTTTCCTACATGCTATATGCCTATTCTGTAAAAAGAGCCTATAGAACTAAACCTAAAGAGAGCTTTAGATGAAGATACAGTAGTCTTTTCTTCCTTCTTTTCCCTTCTTTCATCTTCTTCTCCACTGGGTCAGACAGCCGTTTCTGGGAATTCCACCCTTCATCAGTGATCCTGGGAGTCTTTGTCTTTTTCTTTATCTTGATCTTCTGTGAATCCTTGGCTCACTATGCTAAATCTAGGGGCCTTATATACACTATTTTGGCGCCAAAAGTTAAATAAGGTGTTAACTAAGACACATGATGAAATTTAATTTTATGAAAGGAATGTAGGTCCAATTAACTTTTATGAATTAATTATAAATCTATTAGTAATCTTGCTTGTACAGGTAAAACAGACTCAGCATAACTATAGACACAAGTAGGACATATTACGTAAGTCTACCCTTAGGTCTTCTAGGAGTAACATTTCTTTGGAGGTGGGGTAACACAATATGGGGTAACACAAGACAGTCCTTAAGCATACTAGCTACTTTTTGCTTATACTTGATTCTAACTAGAGGCTGCCGGGATAGGAGGGTTTTAAAGGTTGATTTTAGCTTAAAGTATTTGTAACCCTGCTTAATAAGCCTACTGCATAACTGCAAACTTTTAGCCTGAAAACTGGAGAAGTCACTACATATATTCTAGAATACCTAATTAGTTGTGAAATAATGACACCATAGGCTGGGGTATTAGGAATATTACTATCTAAATGGGGGAAATTTACTATATCAAAGTTAAAGTCCTCTCGCTTATCATATACTTTAGTGATAAATTGATTGTTAGTAATGGTTCTATCTAAGTCTAAAAAGGGGGATTTTTTAGGGCTGGTATTTGTCTTTTTAAGAATAAGTTCTTTGGGGTAAATATCACTAATTGACAGTTCAAAATCCTTGTTGTTAATACATAAAAGGTCATCAATATACCTATAAGTATTGGAAAATTTAATAGCTAGGGTGATGTTATCCTTAAGTAGTCCTTTCATAAACTCATACTCATAGGCAAACAGAAAAAGATTAGCAACTACAGGGGCACAGTCAGTACCCATAGGGATACCTACACATTGCTTAAATACAGAACCGTCTACACATACATAAATGTTGTCAATAAGGTAATTAAAGAGCTCTACTAAATGAACAGCTGTGACTGCTTTATTGGAGACATTGTTAGACCAAAAGGCTTTATCCTGACAGACTTCTATATATTGGGACTTTCTACAGGTATAGGCACTATAAATTAGGTTAGTAATCTTATCTTTAAGTAGGTTATGGGGGATCGCTGTATATAATGTAGAAAAATCAAAACTAGTTAGCTGGGCTTTTCTAGTGGGTATAGACCTAAGACTATCTAAGACTTCTAGTGAGTTTTCTACTATCCAAAAGGCATTAACACCAGTATTCCTATATATACCTAGGCAGTATTCTCTAAAATGTTTGAGAATTAGTCTGAGTGCCGAATTTAGAAATCTAGAAAGGGGTTTGGTAGTACATTTGTGAGAGGCGGCTATGAATCTGTAGCTGTAAGGGTTCTTATGTAGCTTAGGCATCCAGTAAAAAGAGGGAAGGTTACACCAGTCTGGTTTAGGTTCTAAGTTCTCTAGTTTTAAGAAATCTATGTGTTTCCTAATTAACTGTTGGGGTTCTACTGTACATTTAGCATAAGTGGAGGTACTGCCTAGTTCTTCATTAATAATTTGTCTATAGTAGGACTTACATATAAAAATTATATTATTAGAGGCCTTATCGGCAGGGGCTATAACATACTTATCATGTAGGTCTGCTAAGAATTTCTTAATTTTAGGGCAAGTAAGGGTCTTCTTGGCTACTGAGGATTTGGTATACGATTTAGACAGCTTAGAGATCCTATCATTAATTTTCTGAAGTACAGCATTTTCCCACTCACTAAATACAGAAGTAGATACATTTTCTCTACGGGCCCAGGTAATCTTATATTTTCTAAGACCTTCCTTACACATTTTTAAAGCAGTTACCCAATTAAAGTTATTAGGTTCTCTAAGTTTTGGTCCTTTCTTAAGAAGTTTTCTAAGTTTTGGGTTACTAACAATACGTAGATCACCTGTTAAAACATGGCCTAGGGGCTTGTAAATGAAGGGGGACTTGTGACACTCACATGGTTCTGGTTTTCTAAAAACATCTGACTTAGAGGCTTGTGAAAAGTTGGTCCTATTGGTTGGGTATACTTATATACTACAAGGGTGGGACAGTTTCTAACACTAACTTTTGGTTTAAGATACCTGAGAGGCCTATTTTTTCTACACCTTTATTATGAAACACGATTTTAAGAAACCCTTCTGGACTTGTCGTTTTCGTTGGGTGTTTAGGAAGGCTGGCTGAAGCGCGTGCTTTAATAACGTCTTTAATCATTAGCATAAGTCTAAGCGGAAAAGGTGTTTCTGGGGTATCGATGAGACATTGTACCGAGTTTAACAAACGATGAAGGTGTCGAGCTTGTAATGCAAAAATATCGCGTTTAAGTTTGGCTAGAAAGCCCACGTTCTTGTAAAGTGGTAGTCGTTCTTTGAGCCATTCAGGGTCGAAGGTAGAGTTATTACTACTACCTGTCGATTTTAGATTGGAGCGCCGATGCCGTCTTTTATGAGATAAGCGATTAAAAAGGTTCCATTCGATGATTTCTTTTTAGGGGCTGCCGCAAGCAGCCCCCTCTATTGTTTTCATAACGCGATTTATGTATGGCTTCATGTTACGGATATATATATATATATAAATATATATATAATACGAGTTCATACGCAACTATTATAACACATTTTATACGTCGAATTATGTATAATACGAGTTCATACGCAACTATTGTAACACTTAATTTATACGTTAACACATCGTTTTTGCAAATGGCGGCGTTCAGGAAGCTTTAGTTAACGAAGCTTTTCTGTCGTTATTTATAATTTTCAGGACACTTAAGCGTCCTCAATCGTTAGGATTAAGAATAGTATATCAAAGCCCAACGATGCGGCCAAGTAGTTCGAACGCTTCTCTCAGTAGTCTGAGGCTAGTAGAATTAGGTGTCTCAGGTATCTGTTCTATGGGCATAATCAAGGCATCATCAAAACTATGGTTATCAGAATTAAAGTGATTGTAAAGATACAGTGGCTTAAAACCTTTGGTACTAGTCCTATGGTTGTTCATTCTACTCCTAAGTATCTGAGAGGTTTCTCCTACATACTGTACATCACATTGTTTACAAGTAATAAGATACACAACATTCCTACTCTGGCATCCTAGGGGACCACAAGGGCTACGGACTTGATAGGTCCTGCCAGTAACTGAACTCTTAAAAGTAGGGCCAGTAACTAAAGAGGGACATGTTTTACACCACTTATTGCTACACTTCTTAACTAGTGAGGGGCTAGCTTGCCCACCAGTAGGCACCCCTCTACCTACAGATGGGGGAGAGTTAGCTAACTTTTCATCACCAGGCACCCTACCTTTACCTAATGACGGGGAGCTTGTTAACCCAGGCGACCTCCCAGCCGATATCCTATCTCTATACTTTGTACTTGTCATGATTGGAAATGTACCATGATATATGTCGGTTTCACAGTTATCTGACAAATTGAACATTTTTACTAAAATAACACTTGGTTTCAATATAAATTTTCTATAGTTTTTCTATAGTCCTATGGCATTTTATATGTAGACTTTGTCCTCCGTTTTCTACCAAACTGAGACCTAAATGAAAAATCCCTTATTTAAAAATGAGTTTTATACCCTAATCTTTATGAAGATATGCCCATTTTGTTTCTAAGTCCTTTCTTGGAGCCATATGAATTATTTATATTATTTATTTATATTATATTAATTAGGTTACCTTAGTATATTGTAACTTGTACTGTATATATATATATACTAAAAGATAAGGTATTAAGCTGTTTATATATACAATTACTATAGGTACATATGTACAGTTTTATAATAATATATAGAAATGAACATCCATAATGAAATTATTAAGGTTATGTATATTCTATTTACATAATATGTCTATCAGTACCATCTAATGTAATTGGAGTATCAATGTATCCAAAAGTGATGTCAAATCAACCAACGCTTCATGTCAATTGGTCAGCTTCATCAAGTGATCTTCTTATACAACATTATCAAATAGACTACAGAGTGGATACCTCTGGTAGTTGGAGTATATGGAGTCCAAATCCTACATCTACTTCAGTAACATTGACTGATCTTCAAGGTGGGACTACCTATCAAGTGAGGGTGAGAGCTGTTTCTGAGGTCGGGAATAGCACATGGAGTGATATAGCTAATCAGACTACTTTTGATGGTATGTTTCCTGTAAGCCATAGATGTAAAATAATAAGTGTGTATATTTGCAATATAAGCAAGTTTCTGTGTTTTCTATTTAGTAGTATATTAAGTCACTAAGTACGTAGGTGTTGTAGAATACTTAGAATGGTATGTTTAATTGTTGTAAGTTTTTGACTCAGTGTAATAAATTGATTCAAAATCACACACAGTAGACTAAATTAGAGATGAACATGCACCAGAGATGGACAAAATTATAACAAATACATATACACATAAATATCATTATAAAAATATATATATACGTACATATATATATATATATATATATAAAAGGTTTTTAATATTTATTTATTTCCATAGCACTGTTGTTTACTATATATAGGTATATATACCCCGTTGCCGGGGCAACCGCCTGTGTATATATTTCGTAACAGAACAGAATTTAAGAAGCTATATACTGCCATTGGCTTCTTAAATTCTGTTATATCCCTACCCAAATATGGTAAACTAAGACGTTTCTTCTTGGGGAGTGGACAATTCTCCTTACATTTAGGACAGTTGGAGTAGTCAGGGCAAGTGCATTCTATGAAGTCCTCAGCGTTTAAGCAAAACTAACCAGACACTAGATGAGCCATCCTGAAAGTTCCGCCAAAATAACGATAAGAAGCGACGGAGTATATATCACTTATACCACGGCGCTTCGGTGTATATGGATTTATATACGTACTTGCCCTCGTGACTCGTACGTATATAACCCATATACACCTCAGCGCTGTGGTATAACTAATACATATATTTCAAAATCACATATTAGCATTACAGTAATAGAAATGAACATCCATAATGAGCTTATGTATATTCTATTTACATAATATATGTCTATCAGTACCATCTAATGTAATTGGAGTATCAATATATCCAAAAGTGATGTCAAATCAACCAATGCTTCATGTCAATTGGTCAGCTCCTTCAAGTGATCATCCTATAAAACATTATCAAGTAGACTACAGAGTGGGTAACTCTGGTAGTTGGAGTACATGGAGTCCAAATCCTACATCTACTTCAGTAACATTGACTGATCTTCAAAGTGGGATTACCTATCAAGTGAGGGTGAGAGCTGTTTCTGAGGTCGGCAATAGCACATGGAGTGATATAGCTAATCAGACAACTTCTGGGGGTAGGTTTGTAAGCTTAAATACAGAATACACAAGTTCCATGTAGATACTACAACAAATATTTTGAAACGGGAACTGATAGGCTAATAAATTATGTTATTCAACAACTAATGTTATATATATATTGCTGACAAAACTAAAACTCATCTTTAAGTACACATATAAAACATATTAATTGTGTTATACACAAAGATTTTTATAATTGCTTCTTTTTATTAGTAGCTACAGCTCTACCTAACTCAATCACCATTGCAATTATAGCTGGCATTGCAGCGGTTCCTCTGGTGCTGATCATTGTAGTTGTAGTCCTTTGCATTGTAGTCCTTAAGTGAGTTTTGAAATTTCGATGCTAAAATATTTTAAGCCAGTGGAAATTAATCATTAATCAACTATATCTAAAATGGCAACTATATATTTTCAAGTTTTCCTATCATTCTGTAAAATTTAATAAATTGCATGTATTGTAAGGCAATATAGAGAGGGTTATCTTAACTCACTATATAGGACAACAGTATTAATTATGTTGGATTTTATTACATGCAACAGTGTATATACCTTTCACTTCTATTTAAAATTTTAATTACTAAACTTTATCAACTGCAAGTGGCTAATAAAATATTCAATTTACTTCTCATTAGGAAGCAACAGCAAAAGAAACACATAAAGCACATGGAACGCAGACATTCTGAAACACAGGATATGGCTACCTCTGAGATAAGTCATTTTTCAGATAATCATCCAACAACTCCTGAACAGAGTCAGACTGAGGCCGAAGACTTGATGAGTATAGAAATGGAGGACATTTCAATGAAACTTGACAGCAGAAATGATGTTGTGGATGAGCCATGTATGTATGTACTTTTACGTTTATTTGTTTTAGGTGTAATTTAAATGTACACAAAATGTATAAAAGAAATTTTAACTTACTGTTACTTAGGTCATGCAATTTATTTTTTCATACATTTTTGCAGTTTATGAAGATATTTCCAAGCATATTCCAAGGTCCCAATTTGCAGCTTATGTCAGAAAAATGAGAATGGAAAATAATGGAGGTTTCAAGAAGGAATATAATGTAATGTCCCTACTTTACTATATATAATATACTACTAATATACAGTCTCCAGTATATGCGTAGCTATATATATCTTATAATGCAATATTTAATAATTTATATATATAGGAATTAAAACAAGCAAATCTAATTTTTTCATTTATTTGTAACCAGTAGGTTCTTTAGTCATACAGTTAAGCATACGTATCTCATACAATTCTTCTGGAGGTCTGCACTGATAGGATATATATATATATGATCTCACTGCATTATGTGTGTAACTACTGTATACATATACACCAATGTATATAACACGCACATTGCCCTATAGAGTTTGTGTACATATTTCTGTTACTGATATTTTGTCTTTCCAGATAATTCAAAATGATCCCAAAGGAGTAGATATTATTGCTAAAGAGCACAAGAAGAAGAATAGATATGTCAACATTCACACATGTAAGGACTGTACCTTACTTTGCATTATATAAGGGCTCGGATTTTCTAGTTGTATGTACGTACAGTATTTTTATGTATCTTTATATTTAGGTAGAAACATTGTACTGCATGCAGTGCCTACAATCATATATAAATCACATACACATATATATACAGTACATTTATTTTAGAAACATTTATGTACGTACATCCCATCCAGTTGATCATTCCAGAGTAGTACTGTCTGTACCTGATGAGAACGAAAGCGACTATATTAATGCTTCCTACATTGATGTAAGAAAGTTACCTTTAATTGTATGATGTAATACTCAGTGTCACTGTTCAGTATATAGATACAATATATAATTATGTACCTACCTACTTTTATACTTTTGGGACTTTAATATATCTAATGTCATACTGATGTCTCCTAATATAATGAAGAAACAGTTGTCTATGGCTAGATCATCTATTTAAATGGCTAAGGCCAGATCCTGGTTCCTATAATAAGAGTAAATTTTGGAACCACTCAATAGCTATAAATGTGCATATATGAAGGTCAGACTTTATTTAATTAAACTATATATATACATATACACCTGGATATACTCCTAACACCCAGGACATACACCCACTTGGTTTCTTTGATATGCAGCCTAACCATGTGCGTAGGCTACAATATTATTGTATATAAGTATAGTAGACACATTTCTACATGTTTTATAGGGTTTTGAAAGAAGAAATGCTTACATTGCATCACAAGGTACATAGATAAAGTCAATATATTACATAACTATTTTCATGGTACATATAAATAATTTTCTTCTTACTTTATTCCAGGTCCCAAATCTAATACAATATTGGATTTTTGGCAAATGATTTGGGATCACAGACCTCCCGTACTTGTTATGTTGACACAGTTGAAAGAAAATGGAAGGGTAAGTCACCATAACAGTGGGGTTTGTTATACAGCGGAACCTGTGCTAACGATCACCTCTATATAACGACCACCCGCTCTATTATGACCACTTTTATCGGTCCCAAAATTTCGCTATGTAAAAGAATACGAATAGAACTCGTATATCGACCACGTCGCTGATGTGACCACTTTTCTAGGTCCTAAAGACGATTTTGACACTCTTTATAACGATCACCGTTCGAAAATTAATCTACCGTATTCGCTCGATCAGATGCCTCTCGATTAATCGCCGCTCTGAATAGATCGAGCGAATATACGGTATTGTACATATAATAACTTCATGATCTTTTTACATGCAACCTGTATATTAAGACCACCTGTACATTAAGATCACCTGTATATTAAGACCACTTAGTTCGGTCCCACAGATGGTCTTATATACAGGTTCCACTGTATTACTAAGGATGTCTGTATCTTGCTGATTATATTATTTTACATCCATGCATTTTCTTTATCAGAAAAAGTGTGATTGCTACTGGAACAATGATATTGAACAAAACTTTGAACCTGGCAGAGGATTCCGTATAAAAGTAATGTCTTGTCGCATCTTTGCTGATTTTGAAGTTAGAGAAATGTTGGTTAAGAATGTAAGTTTAATTTAATTATTTGCCATTCTATATACAAGTTATTACTGATTGATAATGTAAATGTATAAATATGTTGTGCTACGCAGTGATATACGTATTTATATTTATTTATTTATCTGCATTTTAGATGTCTGATGAAGACAGTAACTCCTTTATTATGAGTCATTTCCTGTACACTGGATGGCCTGATCATGGAGTACCTCAACATCCCTCATCCCTGATACAGTTTATTAAGAAAATTAGAAAAGTATATCGCAACAGTCCATCACCTCTGATTGTACACTGCAGGTTAATTCATGTACGATGTACATTCTAATGTATATGATATAGTCAGGTATATATAGCTAATACATTAGGCAATTACAACTTGTATGCGAGTTTATCTGTTTATATATAAAGGGTTAAATATAACACTTCCATGAATAACGCATGTTATAACTAGACTAGATTTTTGAGGATCTCAATCTCTCTTTGAATGTGTAATTACCATTCGTTTCTTTGCTAAAATGGTCAATATGAGAGAGTATGTTTAAGATAGAATTGAGATTCATAGCTATGTTGTAACTATGATAGAGGAATTAGTGAGCTTTCCGTAGCAGGGCGAGGATGTTTCGGTCCGCAGACCTCCTTCAGCTGATAAAACACTGATAGGTTACACCTCAAACCCTATTAGTGTTTTATCAGCTGAAGAAAGTCTGTGGACATTAACGTCCTGAAAACATCTTGATTGTTTCACCCTGCTACGAAAAGCTCACTATTTCCTCTATCATAATAAGTTATGCAGTCTTGTCTTCACTTTCTCTTTATATTTTACTTCTTCAATGTGCAGTGCTGGAGTAGGTCGTACTGGTACTTATATCACTATTGATGCAATGCTACAGAGATTGAAGAAGAGAGATGATCTCAACATTTATGACTTTGTTACTGAAATGAGATCAAAGAGGACCTACATGGTTCAAAGCCAGGTATATATATAAGTGTATTCAGTTGGTACATAGGTAATTATACATATTTGTCGATAAATACTAAGTCTTACCGAATATATATATATATACTCATTAGAACGTTCATTTAGATTGGGTTTATGAGGTTCCAAATTTTCCCGGCAGTATTTTAGTAGGTACCTAAACTTAGGATTAGTTCAAATTAAGGTCTGCTGGAGAGTTTCTCCTGTTTAATTTGTATAAGCTTTTTCACATTATCTGTACATCTTGAAGTATATAGTAGCACCAAAGTGAATGACAGTTTCTTTGAGAGAAGTAAAGACACTTCAAGAATTTAATGAACATAGATTTACTTTATGCCTTGTATTAACTTGTTCATGCCATTAACATATCCTATTAATAAGTAATTTATGCTGTATATGGTAGATAACGTCCCCCGTTACCAGCTCTTATTAGTGGCAACATGCAGGGTATAAATACGTATATACATACAGAGCTACTTTGTAATGAACTACTTTTATCACAATGTATAGGAGCAGTATGAGTTTATCTACAATACTCTCAATGACTATTTGATCTGTGGTGGGACTGCTGTACCAGCCCATGAGCTAAGGAGACGGATCATAGAATTGGAAGCATTACAAGGACAGGAGGTGACTGGATTTCAGTTTGAATTTGATGTGAGCACTAGTACTGGTATCTATCATAGTTGTCATATGTGTGGGGGTGTATACGTATGTATACGTATATCACTTACAATATGAATAATTTATGCTTTGTTACAGACTTTGAGCAGTGTATCAAAGTCTGTTTGCAATGATGATTTACTACATTCTCAGATAGATCAAGTTGCTTGGAAGAACAGGTACAAAGATAGGTTTCCCTGTGAGTTGAAACTATATACATTGACTTTTCAAATACAACTGGACCTACATAGGTTCAGATATTTAAAACAACTGGATGAGCGAAGCAATATGCCTTAATTTATAGGTGTAGCTAAGAATGTATGCCATGCATATACGTATGCAATGTCACATTATATATATCATATATATACACTATATCCAGTACAGTATATTCATTGCTGATGACAATATACATATATGGCCAATAATGTACCTCTGTAAAGTCTCACTGGGAATGATTTTCATTTAAATTTGAAATTAAACATATGTATTACTACATTCTTGCATACGTACATAGATTATCTTAACTACCTTCATATTTCTGGAAGGACTTCTGAGAATGATCACGATTATTTCAATGCCTCCTTTATCAATGTAAGTTTAATTGAATATAGTGCATATACTGTATACACATTTTAAAATAGTTTTGTATGCAATACGTAATATATACGTACCTATATATTAGTGTAATTGGTGTGTGTACTGTATATAATTTGTTCTTATTATAATGAAATGTTATATCATTTGACATATACATACATACATATATAGGCAATACCCAATCCAATATAGATTATATGATACAATATAAATCACCTGTAAAATTATATATATAATTAAATTAATGTAGTGAAGCATGGCTACTCTATGTATATACACCACACCATAGAGCCACTCCAGGACTCGAGCCTTTATAGCTGCTCAGTCCCCTCTGATGCATACTAGAAATGACTTTTGGGAAGTGGTCTGGCAGTTGCAGACTTCTGTGATTGTCTTTCTCTGTGACTCTAATGAGAAGGAGCAGGTATTATGCCTATCATGTGTATATACATATGTAGATTGGACAAATTACGTAAAGTGAGGCAAAAACTGCATGAAACGTGTATTTCAAGTATTCTTTCTTTTCCCATGAGGAACATAATGTACAGTTTTGGCCAAGTGGAAACGTCAGAACAGTTGAGTTCAGCTTTGTCAAAGTAGATCTAATGCATGCTGATGATAATCAAGGGTACACGACTTACAGTTTTATTGCTTCAGATAAGCGAAAGGTATAGTTTTATAACATACATATATATATTGTATGCACTTCATTTTTATCTAATTGTTTTTCAATTGCAATCTTTTCATTTCCTTGTTTTCAAGCCTGACTCTAGTTCTCTGGGGTTGACCTTGTTTCACTCAAGTGACTGGAGGACTGATGGTCCTGTACAGGTATCTCCATTATTGAGGATGATTGCAGATATAGAGAGGAAGCGTGGTGGATCTGATAAACCTGTCATCATCATGTGCGAGTGAGTTCTCCTCAATAACCAAAGCACTGAAAATGGGCAAAATGGCTGATTGGAAATTAATGTATAGTCGTGCACTTAACATTGTGTAATTTACTTCCTAAAAAACATGTATATACTTAGAAAAGATATATAACAGCTTTAACATTTTTTTTTCAGTGATGGCATGGGTCGTACTGGAGTGTTAATTACTGTCATGTCTGAGATTGAGAGAGTTAAAAGTGAAAAGGAAGTTGACATATTTCAGACTGTCAAAGCAATTAGAGTACAAAGACCCAATATGGTCTCCACTGTGGTGAGTTTATGTCCACATCAGTAGCTAGCTATACATAGTATATACAGTATACTCATGGAATAATTGATTCAATTTATGACCATCATATATAATATATATTATCAAACATTAATCAGGGATCAAAATCACGTTTTATTTAGCTTCCACTTAAATTCCAGTACCACTCTATCTCTATGTAGGAACAGTACAAGTTATGCTATGAAATGCTTCAAGCCTATCTCGATTCCTATGATAATTATGCTAATTTTAAGGCTATGTAACTCTTTCAGATAAGATTGTTTAATTACAATATGTTGTGTGAAATTAAACATATATATATAGATAAATGTTTACTTTAACTTTGCGATTCATATGCTATATACTATAGGTTTTGTGGAAAATTGCAAAATTAATTATTCATTATGATTGTACGTATATTGTAACTTCACAATAGATTTCAAACTGAATAGATATATTATAAATTTAAGTTCAGATGGTATGCTTTATATATACGTATATACATACTATAATTATAAATTTGTCACACAATACCCTCTGAATACAACATGTACCATGTGTAATGATGAATTATACTTTCCATTTACGTAATTATATTTGTGACTTTATAATTTTATAATAGCTGTCCTGTGGTTCTTTGGTGAATTTTTCCAACCAGCCAAGTGATGCACAGTCTAATCTTGGCTGGGGGGACTGAAATCCTATTAAATTGGCAATTAGTGATTGCCTCCTAGTCATTTTGCTTATTAAGGATACCTAAACATATGAATGCATACACAAACGGATGTGCTCATATGGATACTTACACATAGATATGCACACAAAATTACATATATATACGTACGTATATTGATACCTATACACATGGATATACATAAATGGATGCTAAATATATATTAGAGGCATGCATACAGACACATGGATATGTACAAACAAGTATATATATATATCTAAACACATGGATTATGTACAAATAGATATCAGCTCACAAATATAATACTCACAATCATGAAGCATTTACCCACAAAAATGTGTGTCCATGGATATAACATAGATTCTTACACATGGAAACAGATATGTACACACATGACATAATTGCAAATTATACATAGCTGCAAACTGTACACAGATACATTTTGAAAGTTAATATTGTGATTCAAAATATAATGTAGTAATTTAAACTTATTCAGTAAGAATCTTTAATTTCAATCACAAAAAGTGCATAAATGCGATAAATTCAAAACTGTTACACTGATATTCAGTCTTAATATGTTACTGTATGTTAGCACTATTTCAAACTACGAATGTGTTTTTGGAATTTTGTCTTCAGGGATTTTCGATCAACACCTGAATGTACCCCTAACTCTTCTGGGAAATGCATATCATTCACTAGTTCTAAAAGACGTACTCCATTAATATTTGCTTTCTCAAAAGATTGGCTATACTTTTCAAAACCATTCTTTTTTAGCCATTCAAGTACCTCTCCTGTTGTCATGGCACTTGCTGCACGTCCATCTGTCACCAATAAAAAGTAGCCAAAGTAAAGTGTGTTGATACAAACAAGTAACATGCACAAAGTTATTAAGTTCAAAGCTCCCAGAAGAGCTAACTTAAATTAATCTTCAAAAAACACTTTTACCTAGCATTTTCTAAGGCTACCACTTTGATATATATAATCAGTAATTTATGGTTGACTACATACGTATATTTTCATGCATTTTACGTACATAAACAAAATGACCATGCACTTAAATCGATTTCCCCTGTCAACACTTTACTTATAGTAACTTTTACATGCTATATTTCCGAATATACTGTAGGTGTTATAAAGCTGAGCTTATTTAAAGTGTATATATTGGGATCCATTTTTTGTTTCTATACCAAACTGAAGTTTTTGTTTAACATATCAATCAAGCTAAATACATAACTAATAAATTAACTGAGTGATACTGTATAATTTTAGAACTTACAAAATTGACGTTTTAACTTTTCCTTATCATCATCTGACATGCCAAACTCATTCAAGTCTTCAGGATCTTTCAGTAATTCTAGTAAGATTTCTTCATCTATGTCTTTTTCTTGGAATACTTCTGTATACTTTCCCATGTCTATAGATTGAAGCCATGCTGTAAGATCCGCACAACTCATTGCACTCCTCCCTTAGAACAAAAGAAATGTAATATAATAGACACAAGGCATACATAGCTACACTATATAATAATTAAATCAATGTATATGTATAACTATTGTGTATACGTATATACATTGGTACTTCATATTACTTGTATACATGATTCCATCTACCACAAAAAAAGATACTTTTTAAAGTGGTGCTACCTTCTGAATAATCCTCTTCATTTTGAGGAACTATTGAACTGCTAGGATCAGTACTAGCTTGATCACCTGAAGCTGATGACGTCAGCGTTAAAGAATTATCCTGTAACAATTTAAATCCCTTTGATTACATTTATACTATGTGCAAACCAAGATAAGACTTATACACATTATAGAAAGTGCTTTAATTTACTAATTTAGCTGACATTTATACATACATACGTATGTAGGAAATTATCGGCTTGAGGGTTTCCTATACTAAGAAGAGCAATTATATATGCATGCATACCTTATCTGGTGATGTAGCTTGTACAGAATCATATCCACCAGAAGTTTCATGTCCATCTGATAATACTAAATAGTAAAAGACACAGGGACGTATGTAGGTACATACATGTGTAGAAGAATTTTGTGTTTATGTAGTAAATTATGGTAACCCCTTCAGCACAATTTGGAATCTATAAGTATCTGTAATTAAAACAGAAAAGTCAATAAACCTACTGCACTTCTATTAAAAGCTATGTATATATTTTGAACCTAATGTATATGTACGTATATATTTTCTGAATAAAAAAACTGCTGAGTGCTTGTGGCTTTAGATGTTTTACCTTAAGAGGGGAATCTTTAGTCTTACCTTCACCAGTGTTTGACACACTCTCCACAGAATAAGGTTGATCTTCAGCAAGTGACTCTTTCACTTTCTCAGTTATTAGATCAGCTTCGACCCAAGTCCTATGCAATCCATCATGAGCTAAAGATGGGTACCCTTTCCCTGTCATTTGAGATTTGTCTTCTACTATACCAAGGCCAAGTTGTGTAAATCCTAAAGAACTGCTTTTGGTTTTGGTAGTGAGAATGCATATGTTAGGCACTAAATTAATGAACATTTTTTTATTCCCATTCTCAGATTTCTGACTCAAGCTGGTAACTTCGTCTTGTATTATCAGTTTCCACCTAAATAATAAATAAAGTTGTTAATTGATAGAAAAATACATATAGTAGTAAATTTAATGATTGAAAGTAAAAATCTTAATTTCAATCGAAGCAATTTTTTCATATTACACTAGTAAGTATTAACTACGTAATTGTATATGTACTATGTATGTTTCAATTATTAACTGTAATAATTCTAAAATCCTTTAGATAGGGGGATCATTTCAACATAACCAATAGATTTCAAATACGTACATTCAATTTTTTTTAATCTATGCTTGAAGCACCTAGGTACGAACATATATTCAGGTTATATACGTATGTATAGTACATATGTACTGTAGTATACTTTACTTTCAAATGTTACATTTTACTTACTTTCTGAGTAGAACAACATACTGTACATAATGCTGAAGCAGAACCGTATCTGGAAGTAGCTGTGAATATCTGTCTTTTTCATCACAGAAGTTAAGACTTATGAGGTAATTAATAAGTGGAGTTGTGGGAGGCTGTGAGAAAATATATACAGCACACCAGTTATACATGTATGTTCAATTACACATTTTGACCAATGCATCCTTACCACTACACTTTCTGCTCTAAGTCCTTGAGCTACATGAGTGACTATTTCTTCTAGATCAACTATTAGCTCTAGAGTGCACACTTCTAAGAGATAAATTAAGACAATTGCTACACTACAAATATATATAAAATAACTAACAGATACACTGTGATCTAATGATATTATACATATCTCCAAGCGGTCAGTGCGTACTAGCTGCGTCTTCATCATTTTTATTTTTTATCTCATTGTTAAGTGAACTTGCAACTCCTTCTGGTAATGGTCTCTTTATGGAGAATGGCAGTCCACAGAAATCAAATAGACAATCAGTGATCCATCTCACAAACATCTCCAAGATTGTAAAAAGTTGTTTCATCTTGACTTTCTCAATAGTATTTAATTCTTCTGCTGTAAAACTATATACAAAGATAAATAAAACATTAAAAAAATGAAATTAGAAATAGGGATGGCAGTGCTTCCAACAGTCACTAGCAAATCTAGCAAAACGGATCATGTGACAAGGATAACCATACAGAAGTGGCATATATACTGAAATTTACTGTAAGTGAATTAACCATACACATCACTTCCATGTTTGGGCGCATTGGGGTAACCGCAAGTAGGGATGGTGCGAAAACTCGAACTACTTGCTGGTTCTTAGATGTCTGGTTAACCGATTCCAGTCGTTGCTTAATTGCCGTCAATTTCAAGGCTAACGTATCTCGTATAATTCCAAAATATGGTTATTTCCCCAATCCCGCCAAGTCATGGCTAATAGTTAAGGAGCATGTGGAACCATTTGCAAAACAACTCTTTGCAGATTTAGACATCAATATAACAACAAGAGGACAGAAGTATCTGGGAGCTGTCCTTGGAGGTGAGCAATTTGTCGCAAATTTTATCAATAAGAAAATCGAATCTTGGGTGACAAAAGTAGAGAGCATGACCAGTATTGCCAAGTACCAACCACAAGCTGCCGAAGAAGCTTATTGCTTCATTAAAGATCACAGCCCCAAGAGTATCTTGATTGATCAAAGAAACAGGAAAAGTATCAGGGGAAGACCAATCTACCATATTGAAGGAAATACATAGGGAGAATAAATTGAGATCTAGTGAGGAAGTCAATGTCTTGAAAATCCAGCTACCTAAAAATCAACAGAGAGCAATGGAACAAGCTAGTGAAAGGGGGCATCATCTTGGCTCTCACAAATCCTTTGGGTGAGTATAATTTCAATCTACACAAGGAAATATTCAGAGATGCTCTTTGTATTCGCAATGGCTGGATACCACAAAGACTACCAACTTATTGTTCCCGTGGACAAGTCTTTCTGTAAACCATGCGTTTAGCTGTCCTAAAGGTGCTTTTCCATCTATTAGACATACAAACATCCGTGATGCAGTGGCTAAGTTCCTGACGGAATTTTGTTCGAATGTCTCAATAGAACCACATCTCCAGCCATTGTCAGGGGAGATCTTCTCTTTACGGTCTGCTATCACTGACCAGGTAGCTAGATTAGACATCAGAGCCCAGAACTTCTGGGACAAATGCAATAGAAGTGCATTCTTCGATGTGAGAGTTTTTAACTCTTTTGCACCTTCAAATTGCACATCAAGTTCTGCTGCATGTTACAGAAAGCATGAAAAAGAGAAGAGAAGGGAGTACGAGAGAAGGGTGATAAATGTGGAGCATGGAACATTCTGTCCTTTGGTCTTATCCATCAGTGGAGGATGGGGATCAAGTGCCTCAGTTGCTTTTAAGAGACTGGCCAATCTATTATCCAATAAGAGAGGGGAGCCGTATACCAATTAACCATGAGATATTTAAGGCTGAAGATTCTCATTAGTTCAATAAGCACATTGTGCCTCAGGGGAGCTTGTTCTTCCTCCAATCACCCAATTTTAGATGATGCCATCCCTCTGGATATGAGAGCTGGGGAGCCAAAAATCAGAGACTGAAGACAAAAGAATGACTGAACTGGCATGATTAGTAATGTACTATATACCAAACTAGCAATGTACCTATACAATGTAACAATATGTAAGGTATAAAATTGAAAATCTCATAGAAAATGTTTTAGCGCAAGCTTTACGTTACATAGTATTAGTAAAGGTAATTTCTAAATACTTTTCGTTGGTTCAACGTTGGACACTAAGGTAGAGAAATCTAATTTTAAGCTAGAAAACAAAAGCCAGCCAAGCGTCCGCCATTTTGGTGACAGATATAAATTAGGTTATAAACGTATTACTTTTCTAGCTCTATTCTCTTTAGTAATTCCCGGGGAGACTTTTCTTCTTCTTCCTCAAAATGATCTCTCAAAAATTGACCTAGGGTAATTTCTTCTTCTTTGAAGCTAACTGAAGTTTGTGTCATCTACAAAAACAATCAACATTAATAGCGGAGAAATTACTGAGTCCTTATATTAAGACAAGTCATCAACTGGCTATATATGTATGTACCTGAGAAAGGTAACCAGCTGCTGTTCTTAGACCAGAAACTAATTCAGACAACTTGTTATAGTCTGCATTATGAAATTCTGCTTTAAGACCTTTCCTCTCATTCTCTGAAAGTGACATCTAAAAGGATTGATACGTACAGTAACTCCCTATCCATAGGGAAGAAGATAACGATCTGTTTTACTGTACTTTGTAATTATTTGGTAGCTCTTGAGAGAGTGCAGCTAGGTCTACTGGACATCCCGGACTTGTCAATCTAATTAAGACAAAGAATAGTTCAATTTAGTAAATCACTTCAAATCACAGTTCATTTTCTCCTACCCAGTTCCTGGAGTATTAGAGATATTTTCCAAATTCCTAAATCTGAAAGGTTGTCTAATGGTCATCTCTGCACTTATCAAGTGTGGCTTGCCAGCTATGAAGTACCTCACTACATCTCCTTCCAGATTATCCATATCAAACTGCAGTATTTGTCCAACATGGCAGAAAGCTATGGTTGGATTCTTTGTGGTCAAATGTACTCTGCTACGCATTATGCTTAGAAAGAGATAATCCACAGAAATATCATCAGATTCATTCCAGAGAATGGCATCTGATTGGCTAAACCCCTTTAAATCTATTTCTACAGGAGCCTCTGGTAGCCAGCATTGATAGGTACTGCTTAATCCACGACTTGTCACCATATCTACTAGGTTGTTATGAACATTCATCTGGGAATACATTTACAGAAATAATAGATAGCTGAGTAAATGGGTACATGAATGGGTAGGTGGGTGGGTACATAGATGGGTAGGTGGGTGGGTACATAGATGGATAGGTGGGTGGGTACATAGTTGGGTAGGTGGGTGGGTACTTAAGTAGGTGGGTGATGGGTAGGTGGGTGGATGGGTATATAGATGGCTAGATTAATGGAAAAGAAAAAGTAGATCAAAAATAAGAGACTGTATGTTACAATGAAAGCACTAAATATATATATATAATGCATGTACTTACTACATTCTGCATCACTTCACACAACCAATCATTTCCTTCAAGAGTCTCTTCAGTAGACAGGAACCTCATTACTGGAGTATCATCAGTGATCGCAGTAATCTGTCCTTCGTGTCTGTGCATCAAACAACCTCCAGTACCAATAACATCTCCATTCAGATGTATATACTTATTAAAGGTACCTGCAATGTAGAACAGACAGTATACATGAGTAATACTATTCACAAAAGATATAGGAACTGACTCTTTATTCTTTTAAATAGGCATTTGATTTTTTCAGCTTCAGATGGAAACCTAACTGCAGCTCTGAGGATAATATCATTAATGGTCAATCGGGAAGCTACTTCATAAGAGAGAAGGTGAGCCAATCTGTGATGCAACCAAAGGTAGAACTCCACCAGATCTGGCAGTAGGGCACTACCAACAGCAAGTCTGTGTCTATCCTCAACAAATTGAGCCAAGACAGGACTAAAAGGATTGCTTCCTGGAGTATTGGATCTTTCTTCACATAGCGACACTAGATTGTGGTTAAATTCTCTCTCTGAAGGTATGCTGGGGTATAGTGTACTCATGTTCCTTTTTTAGAAAATAGTAAAATTATATAAATATGTACATTTGTATGTTATGTGCAATGTTCTCACTTCAGTTCATTGAAAAGTGGATGTTCAACTATTCTACAATGCTGTTTCAGCTATGGAAATAATTGAGAAACTTATGTACATTTATACGAGTACAAAATATATGTATGTACAGTAGATTGTTAGCACCATACCATATCAGAAAGTCCTTGTTTCGAAGGCTCATAAATATTTAAATGCCAAAACTTCTCATACTCCAGAACAGCTGCCCTTGTGTTAAAGACACCTTTGTGTGTGTCATCCTGACCAAGCTTAATATTTAAAAAAATTAATAATACTTCTGTCATAATGTGTGTACATTACACATAATACCTTGAAGAGAATATCTAGTGATCTGACAATTAAGAATGATCTCTCCTCATCAGTTAACTGGAGATTTACAGACATAAATAGCCAAATATTCTTTAAGTATCCTAAACAGAAGTGCCGTAAGGGTTGCCAATCTGAGATGATGTGACCTGGAAAAAATAGGGGACACTTTTAATCAAAAGCTGATCTTAAGCTGAGATGTCTCATCAATGGTCTCTGGATTAACCCTACCCACTCATATTGATTAGTCATAATAAGGATGAAACAGCTATTTGTGGTTCAACCATATTTTGCGTGACAATGAGGAGACTCATGATCCCATTAAGTGAACTTCAGTTCAAATTATCTTATCTTATTATCTTATTGAGCTCCTCAGGAGACATAGTGGGTGGGGTAATCAAGAGTCCACTGATGAGACATTATGTGGTCTGAAACAAGAAGCAGAGATAGGAGCTAGTCAGTTTAAAGCATTAAAGCTTCACCTACATACCATGTATCTTATGCTGAGATTCAGGATTGGTCAGTAAGGAGATACAGAGGGCACCGAATGAGCTCCAGTTTATGAGATAAAATGAGTGGAGAGAGAGACCTGACTGATGGTCTCTGTAATCAGGACGTTCATAATTCCCCTCCTCATTCAATAAGACTCCACAGTCAAGGAACATTTTACCCGATGGCACTTTATTTGGATACTATAATAAAAGAATTCAAATTTTTAATACCTTCTTTAATAACCTGTTTGGGAATAGCTCACCATAAACCCTGGTAGGTATGTGTATTTTAGTTTAGATTGATTAAATAAGAAATTCCACAAGTGACTTGATCCTTCTGGTAGACTAAATGCCACACCAATCAGATTAGCTACAGCATGTCGCAGCTCAACATCTGCTGGATCTGAAGACAATGCAACGTAGATCTCACCAAATAATATAGTTTATATATAGTTTATACATAGGCTAAGTAAGTGTAATAAACATTTACCTTCCTTTTCATCTTTTGGGTAGAAGAAGTTGTAAATTGGATCAATCATTTCTGATTCTCTAACATTTCTCACTTTAGGTCTAATTTCTCCATCCACATATTCAAATATTTCTTCGTTGGAATCAACAGGAAGAGGTGTTTCTCGATGTTCTTGCATCTCATCAGGAGCAAGGAAACAGGAGAGAATGTGGAGCTGTTCTGCATTGAAGTTCAATTCCATCACATTAGTTTTAAGGATTTTAATAAGATTAGGACAATTTCTCTACAATAAAAAAGTATAGCAATCAGCTAAATGACTGTATGCACAAAGAGGATTTGAAAAATAACAAAATTGTGCTAATTTAGCCACATATACATACTAAGAATATTTTGATCTGTAAAATTCAATTCTCTTACATTAATTTAATTGAATATATTAGGCTGTTATACACAGTACGTATTTAGGCAGTTGTTACTAACAGAGGACAGCATGTTAATATGAGCTAATATGAGTCTATTAAGCATTAATTTTCAATTCATATAATTTTCTGATATCAAATCAAACGGTATTCAGTACGTATTTCACAGATTACATTCAGGCTTAGGAGAGAGTAATTCATTTACACTGAATGTTTGGTTTTGTGAGGAAGTAATTACATACATATCATCACCCCTATTTTCCATGACTCTGGTTCCCTTAAAGCGAACTTCAGTTCCACCCATTAGCTCATTGTGCTCCTTAGGAGACATGAATGGGTGGAGTAATATCAACAGTTCAATGATGACGATATCGAGATCAGCTTTAGATCTTAAAGTTCCCCTATTTTTTTCTAATTACATACAGGTAAACAAAATAAGCACAGTCTCACCTTGTGACAGTAGAATTCATAATATGTCACTAGCCATATTGCCATTCTTAAGAAATGTTTAGTATTGACTATTACATTGTCATATGACAACTGCCTATTAGAGCTGTATTGAGAGATGGCAATGCCAATAATTGATCAGTCACAGCATATATATACTTTATTATTCATTGCAATTATATACTCCAAGTATAAATTACTCTGTTGCATGCAAGCTAACCCAAGTATGCCTTGGATTCCTTGGACAAAAGCAGTTTGCTTTTGCGGATCCTTTCTTTTTTGTTGTGCAACACCATTCATAAGTTGAGACACTCTGCTATAGATCTCTGTGAGTTCTCCCTTTGCTCCATGAAGCATAAAGGGAAGCAAATGGACAGATTCCTGAGCAACACCCTAGATGAATAAATTTGACGAATGATATATGTACGTATGTATCTTCTCCACTGGCCATGCAGACAGATGTTTCTGGGAATTTTATTCTTCATCAGTGATCCTTGGAATCTTTGTTTTCTTCTTGATATTCTGCATGTGAGTCCTTAGGCATGCTGGAAGAATTTTAACAAGTATTTCGAGTTTAAAAACTCGTGGGGCTGCCGCCCCCCGAATCAACTCGAACTACTTGGCCGTATCGTTGGCATTTAATATATATATTCGTAATACTAACGATTGAGGACGCTTAAGTGTCCTGAACACTATAAATAGCGACAGAAAAGCTTCGTTAACTAAAGCTTCCTGAACGCCGCCATTTGCAAAACGATGTATTGATGTATAAATTAAGTATTATAAAGTATTATAATAGTTGCGTATATATGAACCTGTATTAATTATATAGCGACGTATAAATAAAGTGTTATAATAGTTGCGTATCAACCCGTATTATATATATAGATATATATATACAGTACAAGTTACAATATACTAAGGTAATCTAATATAAATAAATAATATAATATAATATAATATAATTAATTAATTAATTAAATAATTCATATGGCTCCAAGAAAGGACCTAGAAACAAAATGGGCATATCATCATAAAGTTTAGGGTATAAAACTCATTTTAAATTAAGGGATTTTTAATTTAGGCCTCCGTTTGTTAGAAAACAGAGGACAAAGTCTGCATATAAAAGGCCATAGGACTATAGAAAACCTATGGGAAATTTATATGCAAACAATGTGTTATATTGATAAAAAATTTCAATTTGTCAGATAACTGTGAAATCAACATATATCATGGTACATGCGTATAAGAAACGTCTGACGAAGTTTTGCTTAATTAAATGAGCAAAATAATCAAGATATAATGAAGAATTCGAAGTTACGATTGCGCAAGCTGATGATGTATTATGATGTTCTTCTAATGCGTCACCAACACCTTCGTATGTCGCTCCGTACACACATTTTGCGAATCATGTGACGTTGCGTAAACGTCACCGACTCGTTGCTAAAGAAGATCATCCTTCGAGAACGGCTATGACAAGTCGACGCTCTCCTACGAGAAGGAGCTACCGAACAGGCGAGTTGTAGCGAAGGTTAGATAAAGCGTTTTTGTATACGTTCCCGTCAAGTTTGAGGCAGAGTTGTTCCTATATTGATGCGAAAGACTGGATTCGTTTGGTCGACCGTATTACTTTGGTAATTTAAGCTCTGTCTTCTCTTCTTACGTTATCTGTTAATATTTTTACTTGTCCATGTGTAGGAATTAGGAGTGTTTGTTGCGATCATTACGAGAATAAAGCTTTGTTGAGTGTCAGCAACATGAATTTACTAATTTCCTATTTATACTGAATTGTATTCCCACTCCTCATATATTGCTGATGCATGAAGACCTCTGGGTCGAAACGGCCAGAATTAGTAAATTCATATTGCTGACATCATATACGTATATAAAGGCCTTGGCCTTTTATGTCCCTTGTGTACAAGTTACAAAATGGTCTCTAACCCTGTTGATTATGCCAATGCATGCAACCAACCGTCGGTGTTCTTAGCTCCCTCACAAGGCAAATCAAATCTGCTGTGGTTATTAGCTGAGACCCCTTTAATACTGAAGCCTTTGTTGATATATGGCATGCAGATGCATCATCTTCAGTCTATACTAAGGTGTGAAAAGGTAATTGGTAGGCCATGTGTTCTACCTTGCAATTGGATGATCTGTATCAACTACTACTCTCTATGCAGTAGTTGAGGATTTCAAAGCCTGCAACAGTACTAGTGTGACTAAAAGTCTTGTACTGTTTAAAATACTGATTATCCTAGGGGTCACTTGGATCTCTTTAAATTTGTAACTTGCACTGTGTAGCTAGTACTTGATTGAAATTTTAATATTACATAGTCACTTGGATCTCTTAAATTTGTAACTTGTACTGTGTAGTACTTGATTGTAATTATATACAGTACAAGTTACAATATACTAAGGTAATCTAATATAATATAAATAATATAATATAATATAATATAATTAATTCATATGGCTCCAAGAAAGGACTTAGAAACAAAATGGGCATATAATCATAAAGTTTAGGGTATAAAACTCATTTTAAAAGAAGGGATTTTTTATTCAGGTCTCCGTTTGTTAGAAAACGGAGGACAAAGTCTGTATATAAAAGGCCATAGGACTATAGAAAACCTATGGGAAATTTATATGCAAACAATGTGTTATATTGATAAAAAAATTTCAATTTGTCAGATAACTGTGAAATCAACATATATCATGGTACATGTGTATAAGAAACGTCTGGCGAAGTTTTGCTTAATTAAATGAGCAAAATAATCAAGATATAATGAAGAATTCAAAGTTACGATTGCGCAAGCTGGTGATGTATTGTGATGTTTTTCTAATGCGTCATCAACACCTTCGTATGTCGCTCCGTACACACATTTTGTGAATCATGTGACGTTGCGTAAACGTCACCGACTCGTTGCTAAAGAAGATCATCCTTCGAGAACGGCTATGACAAGTCGACGCTCTCCTACGAGAAGGAGCTACCGAACAGGCGAGTTGTAGCGAAGGTTAGATAAAGCGTTTTTGTATACGTTCCCGTCAAGTTTGAGGCAGAGTTGTTCCTATATTGATGCGAAAGACTGGATTCGTTTGGTCGACCGTATTACTTTGGTAATTTAAGCTCTGCCTTCTCTTCTTACGTTATCTGTTAATATTTTTACTTGTCCATGTGTAGGAATTAGGAGTGTTTGTTGCGATCATTACGAGAATAAAGCTTTGTTGAGTGTCAGCAACATGAATTTACTAATTTCCTATTTATACTGAATTGTATTCCCACTCCTCATATATTGCTGATGCATGAAGACCTCTGGGTCGAAACGTCCAGAATTAGTAAATTCATATTGCTGACTTTCAACTAGGCTTTATTCTTATCCATGTTAGTACGTTTTCCATGTGTACTACATACAGTAACGAAATTGCTTATAGCGAATGTCTATAAGTATAGTGAAATACTTTGTTAGCTAATTACACTCAAGTACACTACACAGTGCAAGTTACTAGCAAATATATAAAATATTAAATTACAATCAAGTACTACACAGTACAAGTTACAAATTTAAGAGATCCAAGTGACTATGTAATATTAAAATTACAATCAAGTACTAGCTACACAGTGCAAGTTACAAATTTAAAGAGATCCAAGTGACCCCTAGGATAATCAGTATTTTAAACAGTACAAGACTTTAGTCACACTAGTACTGTTGCAGGCTTTGAAATCCTCAACTACTGCATAGAGAGTAGTAGTTGATACAGATCATCCAATTGCAAGGTAGAACACATGGCCTACCAATTACCTTTTCACACCTTAGTATAGACTGAAGATGATGCATCTGCATGCCATATATCAACAAAGGCTTCAGTATTAAAGGGGTCTCAGCTAATAACCACAGCAGATTTGATTTGCCTTGTGAGGGAGCTAAGAACACCGACGGTTGGTTGCATGCATTGGCATAATCAACAGGGTTAGAGACCATTTTGTAACTTGTACACAAGGGACATCATATACGTATATAAAGGCCTTGGCCTTTTATGTCCCTTGTGTACAAGTTACAAAATGGTCTCTAACCCTGTTGATTATGCCAATGCATGCAACCAACCGTCGGTGTTCTTAGCTCCCTCACAAGGCAAATCAAATCTGCTGTGGTTATTAGCTGAGACCCCTTTAATACTGAAGCCTTTGTTGATATATGGCATGCAGATGCATCATCTTCAGTCTATACTAAGGTGTGAAAAGGTAATTGGTAGGCCATGTGTTCTACCTTGCAATTGGATGATCTGTATCAACTACTACTCTCTATGCAGTAGTTGAGGATTTCAAAGCCTGCAACAGTACTAGTGTGACTAAAAGTCTTGTACTGTTTAAAATACTGATTATCCTAGGGGTCACTTGGATCTCTTTAAATTTGTAACTTGCACTGTGTAGCTAGTACTTGATTGTAATTTTAATATTACATAGTCACTTGGATCTCTATATATATATATATATATATATCTTTCCGTAACATGAAGCCATACAACGTAATCGGCAAATGAAAACAATATAAAAAAAAATCATTATTTCGGATTGGTAAAGACAGGATGGGTAATTAAGTTTATGGTATACAGCTGCCAGTACGTATGGTATACGACGTCATCAGCATAATATACGTATATATTAGGTGGAGATAACAACATAGACGTTTGTAGATCTCAGAATAGGTTATTGGCAATGATCTGGCACTTTCTTGTTATCTTTGCAGTTGCAACAAAATTTGGTAAGCTTGAAAACTGATTTACATGTTTTATTTAGTTAGGTAGGGTTAATTTACAAGTTCATGAAAGTATATCGTTATAGCAAATTGGTACCTTGAAAAGCTTTTAACATGAATTGAGATTTAGCTAAGTTACTACGTATGTATCATTTTGAGGCCCAAAAAGAGAGAAACCGATAAACAAGTAGTTCGAGTTTAAAAAACTCGTGGGGCGCCAGGCGCCCCTAAGTAAACTCGAACTACTTGGCTGGTTCTTATAGATATCCGGTTAACCGATTTCCGACTCTTGTTGGCCGTCAATTTTTCAAGGCCATATCTCGTAGAAAACGTTTTTGCGCAAGCTTTACGTTACATAGTATTAGTAAGGGTAGTTTTTAAGTCCATTTCGTTCGTTCAATGTTCTACGCTAAGGAAGAGAGAGCTAATTTTAAGCTAGAAAACGAAAGCTAGCCGCACGTCCGCCATTTTTTGACAGATATATATATATATACGTACAAGACTACGAACAGGAAGCCATACGTTAACATAATTTCTGAAAACAATATAGGGGCGCCCGCGGCGCCCCAAAAAAAGCTGCCTAGGATAAGGCTAAATAACTCAAAACTTCATAAAAGTCCAATAAAAGAGTCGCTTGCGTACCTTCTTGAAACCGTCTTTCACATGACACTAGCTGCTAGCTGAGCAAATAGCTAAAATTTAGTATTAAGAATGGAATTGCTTGTAGTGTTACTAATTTTATTCTTGCCTTTCTTGAATGGGTTTTTATTTGAATACAACTTTTGTACACTAAAACTCCCATACAGTACTTGAGATACATTTATCGATAGTTCAAACTATATATATAATGCATGCACTTATGACATATTGTTAATTTGACTTTTAAGTCTTACGTCAATTATCATCCTCTCTCCTTAAATACTTCATGCTATTGTGTATAGCTACATGTAATTACCATTCTTTGCATTACTAATGATTTATGACTAATATGATGAATTGTGTTCAAAACATTTGATGTCTCTACTTTTTATTTTGAATTGTGTTGTGTAAGGTTCCGCATTTATACCAGCCATGGGCTGACGGGGCTATACCTTTAATAATAATTATAATAATAATAATAATAATAATAATAATAATAATAATAATAATATAATTCTTTTTGAGCCATATAAAGATATGAAGTTGTTATTGGATCCGACAGAGATCGGATAAGGAAATCTCCATATTGAAAATATAGTGAACTTGAATTTTAACCAGATTTCCTTGTTTTTCAATTGGGAGCACACTAATTTATAAACTTTATTGTTTAAGTGTTAAAATGAAAGTGAAAGCTAGCTAATTTGTGAAAAGGCTAAGATAATCCAATATGTGCATAGCTACCAAAGAACATAGCCTCTACAGAGTACATGCTTGCAGGTATCCCAATGACAATACTCTGATAACAAACTAATTAAACCTCCCACATTCAAATTACTTGAGTACCATGTTTTCGCTTAACATTTTCTTATATGAATATATATAGGCCTATAGATCAGTTCTTACTTCACTCCTGACCAGCAGCATTGTTTTATTATGCAACTTGTGTTGATTGCACCACAAAGATGGTCAGTCTAGTTGTGCACGGGCTTTGCAGTATTATAGACTGAAAATGGGAGATTTTTGCTTTGTCTACGGTTGTATGGAACTCAGCCAGAGGAAGATTGAACATTTTGAAGCTAGCCAAATCAAGCACTAGGCCAAAAGTACCAGCTCCCAAACAAGTGCCAGGCAATATGGGCCTACTGCAATTCTTTCAGCCTGGGAGCTCCAGCAGGTAAGCAATCTTGTTCAGCACACAGGTAGATATGTACATAATGATTCACTTGCGTGCTGCGCAAGATTGCTTATCTGTACAAGATTGTCACAGTTTGAGGAGAGTACATCTGAAGAAATGGTGAATGTGAAAGATAGGGATGAGGAGTCTGAAGTTGACATGGACATCAGTGACAAAGGCAGTGATGTGAGCAGCCAGTAGCAGGTCATCAGGACAGTGAACTGCACGTGATGAGGACAGTTCTGTAGAAGAGAAGGTCGAGGAACAGGAGAACAGTGATGAAGCAGCTTTGATGAGCCTTCCGTACCTCAGGACCATGCAGCATGTGACCAGACAGACTAACGGCTTGACAATGCTATTATACTACTGTGATGTGAGGCTAATTGCATGCAGAAGAAGTTGTATATAGCATAATTTATGCATCACTGCCAATGATGCATGTTTTGTTAATTGACCTTTAGCACATGAGTGAACTGAGCAATGCATGTAGAATTTTCCCAGCTATAGAAGCTAGTTTTATTATTATTATGCTTGCTTCTCTCATTAACTACCTGTATTGTGCACCAATTGTTTTACATGATAAACAACTGCAAACAGTATATACTACTGCATGTGGTATTATAAAAATAACTGTGATGGAAAGAAAAACATGAAGTTATGGCCTGCAGACATTGTTGGCAAGGGTACATGAATCAAATTTGACCAATCTCTTTTGTCAAGATCTGTATATCCTCTAATTGCATTGATTGAGGATTTGAGAAGGGCAAAATTGATCTTGATGCAAATCCAAGAAATCACTTGACCATATATGGCTCACTCCGCTTCAATGAAATCAAGTTGGCCAGACGCTTGTATGCCACTGCTGTGGATTTGCTCATTCCTCCGAAGATCGAAAAACAAGGGGAGTAAAGGAGCTCTCTGATGCACTCTTCATACTGCCTGCACTTTCCTCGTTCTTGTAGTCGATGCACTGCTTCCAATTGCAAGGAGGAGTTATGATAGCTCTGGGCGGTTGGATTGCAAAACCTGCTATTAAGTCATTAATTTCACTATAGAAACCTATACAATCAGATTTGAACTGTCACAAAAGTCGGTCTATCATTGAACACAATTACATGGTGTGAACCTACCTTATAATAGTCAGTTTATCTCTAAGCCAAGTCTATTGACTTTTAAAATCAACATGTGTGTGTGCGTGCTTAGGCTTGGTGCTCTAGCTACGTGATTAATTGCAACACTCTCCTCAGAATACCTATAATAAACAGTTTTATCTCCAAGCCAAGCTATACGTATATTCACCTTACTTTTCTAGAGATTCTATTGCAACCTACGTAGGTTAGAATATATAAGTTTTTAACTGTGTAGGATCCAAACCTTAATTAAGCATGTATATTAATACATGCTCAAATCATTGCTAATATATAAGAAATTTGTCTCCCTATTAATCTATATAATATAAAGGGTGTATACTTTAGTTTTAACTTACTAATACTGTTATCATAAATTAGGTTTGTTTTATATCCAAAATATATTACAAATCCAATTATATATACACTTTAACTAATACATTAAGGTAGCCAATATTTATATGTTAAAATATGTATGAGTGTTTATGTTTCCATCGATATCCCTAACTAATGTGGCAAGGGATATGTACTGAATGGTAGGAGCTAGCTTATAGGGATCTACAGATTGAGAGTTTATAGGGTTTAGTGATATAATTTTAATCATTTACAGTGTGCATTTTGGGCAGGTGAGGAGGAATGTATTCCCATTGGTTGATGGGATGTATAGGGAAGAAAGTTTTTTCTGTTATGCTACATACATATATACATGTTAGTATAGGTGTGGAATTAGCTAAAAGCTTTTGGTTAGAGGCTCAAGTATATACGTATTTCTCTATTGTTCAGTTAAGTGTAGTGGAATACATTCATATAATATTCCTTGCTACATTATATATAAGTTCAACATTTTGTATACATACAGTAGATTGAATAGATAAACGTTATTGAGAAATCACACAACACTAAATTGCAGAATCAATTTACAATTTACTTTAATCATGTTAATAGTAACTATTATTAACTTCTTACAGTGCAAACAACTTCATCTCAATCAACTACTATTACAGTTGGGAATCTTACTAATCAAACTGGTACCATCACTGCCACACCTACCATTGGTCAACCAGTAGAGCTGAGGTGTGTTAATTCAGAAATTAAGCAATGGTACATTACAGGAAGTGAAGTAACACCCACTAATAGTACAATAAGTACAAGAAGTGGAGCTACTAGAATACTGGCTTTCTCTTCATTCATTCCAAGTTATGCTGGAACATACACTTGTTTACTATCTTCACGTGGTGATACTCAGACAAAGACAACTTTCCCTGTGGTACTTGGTAAGTTATCTTATATATGTATGTGTGGTTTGATGTGTCAGTTTGGATTGCACTACTACCGAATCTATTTGTGTATCTGAATATTAGAATGATATATTCAAGTTTTACAATTATAATATAATTTGAACAGGCTAATTTTTGTACAGTTCAAATACTATTTAGTTTAGTGTACTATGGTCCTACATATGTGTATTATAGCTATATTTCTAAAATAAAGTTTGACAACAGCCTTAAATATTTACTCTGCTTTGATGCATATGTACAAGATCGTATACATATATTATGGTACATGTTTGTCATGTACGTAAATGGCAAAACCTTACAGTAATAAAATTGGAACTATGCATAAATTACTATTATATTTCGTTTAAGTTGAATAAACAGTTGAGCTGTGAATTTGATGCTTTAAGTCATGATACAAGGTAGGGTCTCATTAGCTGAAAGGCTCGAGCTCCTGTATAATTTATATTGAGATATTATAATTCTCAAAAATTAAATACATATACATAGCTCTTATAATTTGTATTCCTATTTGTTGTTATAATCTAAGCCTGGCTGTTATCAGATTCAGCTAATTCGTATTGTTGTCAATATATTATATAACAGCACATGCATTTACATGTATTAAATCATTACTTATGGATCATTACTTTAGAGAATTTATTCTAGTTGTAGTCAAATTTACTTTACATATATAGTTTTGATACTATTGGTATTATGTAGTTAACCCATCAGCAATTAACACAATAACAGTTGGAAGGGCTGATAATGCAACTACTCCAATCACTATAACACCTACCCTCAGTCAACCTGTAAAGTTGGTATGTAATAGAACTGAGAACTGGTACACTAATGGGACTTCAGTAACTCCCACCTCCGGAGAACTAAATGCTACAAATGGAATAATATTTATTCCATTATTCAATACAACTCATGCTAGAGGATACACATGTAGTGTAAATGGCAGTTCACCTCATACTTATCCTGTATTACTAGGTGAGTGAAGCAATAACATATATATATAGTCTAATGTGTATAGGTAGAGGGATCTATAAACTCTAGGCCTCTTTGGTAATACAAAGGCGTGCATACGTATATATATAGCAAACTTTTCAATTATAATAAATAAGAAAAATAGAGCCAAGGCCATATATATACATAAAAGACCAGTCTTATTAAAGTTAATATGATATTAGCTGGGACAAGATTCATTTTACCTTTACAATGTATTATGTACGTATGTATAATGTATGAAACTGGTATAACTATGTACATACATACGTATGTATAATATTAAGTGGTTAAATCTTTTTATATGTATACACTGAAACCATGCATAAATTAGACTCCCTTTGGAATAATTAAAGTAAAAAGTGTAGGAAGAGTGAAAGGAACACACTGTATATTTAGTACCACTTTAGTGTCACTTAAGATCTTTACTCTTATATATAAAGGCTATTACTCCTTGGGGCTCCTGCGACTTTTAAATAATGGTTGTGTGGTGCATCTAAAACGTAGCATCTTATATTATAATGATATCCCTGTATGCATTATCTTATTAGATGAATTGTCCATGCTACCTGGAATAATCTAAATTTATGTCTTTGCAGAAACACCACCTGCTATATCTGTAATATCTCCACCATCCCAAGTCGAAGGTGTCAAAGCATGGAAAAATGAAACATCCTTGACTGTTACATGGGATAAAGTGGAATCTCAAAAATATAATAAGATAACATGTAAGATATTATATGTTATGAGGTATTCAATTAATCACGGTAATGAAACAGATCCACCATCTGATGCTATGAAGAGATCAGGAATCACAAATACATCAACTACTGTAACATTGACTCAATTTTTATCAAATACCACCTACTATGTTTGGGTAGCAGCTGAAATCCTAGGTGCTGGAGTTCAAGGAAATTACAGTATGAGAGTTAATGGTAAAGTTATAATGTATATATTGATATGTCATATACAATGTTTATAATAAGTATACGTATAACTTTAATAATAAAATTTAAGCCTCCAAACCTGTTTGAAATTTTCTTCTAATACGCATATCCCTAGCTAACTATTTTAGATATAAGAATATACGTATACGTAGTCCTTTGCCATTCATTTGGGCAGCTCAGGATCAATATATCAAGAAGACGAGTGTGAGATTTGCTTATCTTTAACAAAGAAAATGAATGTCAATGACTGATTCACTTACAGTATACAAGTTGTACGTATATATGTATACTCAAAATTAGCAACTCTAGATCTTATACGAGTTTTTTTGTAATATATGGTAGATAATACCCCAACTCTACAACCACTCCCCTTTATTAACCCAGTCTTGCCTAATGTGACTGGAGTGTCATTGGTCTAGCATGTGGAGTAATGGTGTCGATCAGACTAGATACAGTGTTATGTTTGTTATTTGAAAAATAATTTTATATATTCACTATGGTATAGCAATGTAACTCCTATGGTTTACGGAGGATCATATTAAACTCTAATTAAACTAATTATAACATAGATTTTATATTCTTTTATAAACTTCTCAATATGTGAATTTCAAAAATTCTAATACAAATGGACTACTTTGAGATATATAAGCCGTGAAGCCTATGTGGTTTCCCATGCAGCTTTATATATAAGGATCTGAAATGTACAAGTTAAATGGGTCAGAATGTTTGGTTATTGTCAGAGTTTAGTCCCCATACCCCTGGAAAAAAGGGGTTGAAAATCAATGGATATTTCAAAGTTGGAAAAGAAATTAATATTGACGTTTGAGCCACTTTTTTGGCCTAAAAACCGCAAGGGGCTAGCAAAAGTGAAAAACGCAAACCGCAAAGAGTTAAATATAAATGTCAATCAAAAAGAGCTACAGTTAAGTTGGAAAAATAGAGTTACTATATAAACAATAAGATGCAGCTGGCACTTATGGGTTTCTAGGCAATCAAAAATGCAATCTATTATAATATATACGTATATATACATACGTAGTTCTCACATTAAAATTTGCAAATTAATATATAATTTCAAAAAAGCAATACAAAAATGTCAACTTCTCTAATTATCACATATATACATCACAAACTATAGGGGCAACTCCTGTCATATCTGAGGCAAAAGCTTGCAGTATCATGTTTCACTTACACATGTGACTCATTTAGGCATACATACATATACACATGAAGATCATGTGTATATACTTGTTTCCTGTGTTTATATATATAATTTCCCTCTCCCTCCACATGCACTTAAAGCCACTTCCCATGATGATACTCAGTTGCAAAAAACTTTATCTCAAGGAACAACTATGACATTTGGGAATGTAACTAATCAAATGGATATAATCACTCCAACAGCTACCTTTGGTCAATCAATTCAAAAGACTTCATCTCAAATAACTACTGCAACAGTTGGGAATGTAACTAATCAAATGGCTAACATCACTGTAATACCTAGCATTGGTCAATCTGTACAAAACACAGCATCTCAAGCAACTACTGCGACAGTTGGGAATCTTACAGATCACATTTCTACCATCACTCCAATGCCTACCATTGGTCAATCAGCACAAGATACTTCATCTCAAGTAACTACTATTACAGTTGGGAATCTTACAGATCACATTTCTACCATCACTCCAACGCCTACCATTGGTCAATCAGCACAAGATACTTCATCTAAAGTAACTACTATTACAGTTGGGAATCTTACAGATTACATTTCTACCATCACTCCAACACTTACCATTTGTCATTCAATGCAAACAAATACATCTCAAGCAACTACTATTACAGTTGGCAATTCTAGTAATCAATTTACTACCATTACTATAACACCTAGTATTGGTCAATCAGTAGAGCTGCAGTGTGATAATGGTTCAAGGTTTAAGCAATGGTACATTACAGGAAGTGAAGTAATGAACACTTCATGTGAGATAAGTACATTGAGTGGTGTTACAAGGAAGCTGGCTTTTACTTCATTTGTTCCAAGTTATGCTGGAACATACACTTGTTTAGCATCTTCTAAAAATGATACTCAGACAAAGACAACATTTCCTGTGGTACTTGGTAAGTCATTGTGATTATCCCTCCTATGGCTTGATGTAAACTGATAGTATATGCATGTATACGTATATATGTAGGTCTATGGACTCAATGTCCTGAAATAATTTGTTGTATCACACTGTTATATATGGAAAGGTCATTTTCTAGACGTATGTATAATTGATATTGAATTTTTATGCTGTAATCCTGTCAATGTATGTTTATATCATCCAGTTAATCCATCAGCAATTAATACAATAACAGTTGGAAAGACTGATAATGCAACTATTCCGATCACTATAACACCTACCCTCAGTCAACCTGTAAAGTTGGTATGCAACCGGACTGGTACACCTAAGAACTGGTACACTAATGGGACTGCAGTAACTTCCACTTCCGGAGAACTAAATGCTACAAATGGAATAATATCTATTTCTTCATTCAATACAACTCATGCAAGAGGATACACATGTAGTGTAAATGGATCTTATACTTATCCTGTAGTATTAGGTGAATGAAACAGTAATCATATTAGTGTGCATATATGAAGGGTTTTACCAGAGGGTCTGTATATAGTTTCTATTTGGTGCTACGAATATCTATTAGTTGAGTGTGCATTATTTCTCCCTATATATAGGTAGAAGTAAGTGGCTATTATATATATATACCGTATTATAGTAATGCAAAACCAATTATCACCTGTAAATCAGCAATGAAACAATGTTTATGATTTCGTATCATTATTGAAGTACATGCATCCTATTGGTACTCTGTTTAATTGTCAACCATATTTCAATAATGCGTATATGGATGACTGGGAGGCGATCACTGGTTGCCAATTTAATGTATTGGACTTGGTCCCCCAGCCAAGATTAGACTGCAGTTACTTGGCTACTTGGTTTGGCATAATACTTCCAGTGATTATGTATGTACACACGGTATATATAGCTGGAAATATTGGCAGGGAATTTATTTTGGCGACTTGGGGTGAAAATTGCCAAAATTTTGATCCACCAATATTGTATAGTAACATATTCCATTGTGACGTAAAGCATGTTACACAGTGAATATCTTCAATTTTCAATGGAAGACGGCAATCTCCATTGGATCTTGATGTCACTCCATCGTTACTTAAAGAAGAAAACCTAAATTAAAAGCGCCAATATTTAAATCAGTCCAAAGACGTCAAATATTCTTCCCGCCAATATTTAAATCAGTCCAAAGAAGCCAAATATTCTTCCCACCAATATTTCCAGTAGTATAATTTAAAAGTCTTCACATTAAAGACTCTTAAATAATTCTAATGCAGATTATATATATACTCTCAAGCTATATTTGAAACCCATATATTTATATACATGTCCATGCTACATGGGAATGATAATCTAAGGAATTTTAATTTCTTTCAGAAACTCCGCCTGCAGTAACTACATTACCTCCACCACCTCAAGTCCAAGGTGTCAAAACATGTAAAAGTGGAACATCTGTGAATGTTTCATGGACTGCCTTAACTGTTCCAAAGTATAATAATGTAGTAAAAAAGATATTATATGTTGTTAGGTATTCAACTGACAGCAGCAATGAAACAGATCCACCATCTGATGCTATGAAGAGATCAGGAATCACAAATGCATCAACTACATTGACTCAACTTTTATCAAATACCACCTACTATGTTTGGGTAGCAGCTGAAATCCTAGGTGCTGGAGTTCAAGGACCCTACAGTATGAAAGTTGCCAGAGGTGAAGTTACAAGCTTAAGTTTTATATACATAAATGCAGCCCACTTAATTTGAAATCGCTTGATTTGAACATTTTCTCCCTGTATGCAGCCAATACATTACTTCTTACCAGAGATACTATGTAAACAGCTTACACCAGATATATAATAGACCATGTAGAATGTAGAGCTTTTCAATGTAAAATTGTAATAAGCTCGAATTATCTTGGTTGCATTATCATTTGACTTTTGAACATATAAAAGACTCAGTTTAGTAAATCACTTGTCAAATTAACACATATAGTGTGCATAATACTTTTATCCAGAGTATTCAATTTAGGCTTCAAACTATACAGTTTTGTATCATTTCATATTGCACTACAATTACAGATTTTACAACTTAAACGTTAATAATCATAAACAAGTCTATTTGTTATTTTTAAAAAAGCTCAAATTAAATTTCTGATAATTCAAATTACCGGATAATTTGGATTGTTTCTGTTGTCCCTAGAGATTCGAAATAACATAGCAGCTTGCACTGTATTTTTTACTGAATTAGTATGGCCAGTGTATCCTCTCAAGATATGGATTCCTGAAGTCTTCACCTATTTGAAAATACATTGCTCCTTCCATGATAAAATAATTGTCAGGTTAACTTACTAACTTAAAAGCATTGTTAGTGGACATATATATGTAGGTATATATGTTGTTGCAGTAGATTACTTATAATATATGTATATACGTATAACTACCTAAGCCGACTTACTGTTTCACATTTTCAGCTTTTTCATCAATTTCATCTAAAGTATCAGTGTTCCCAAAGGTGATGTCAAATCAACCATCACTTCACGTCAATTGGTCAGCTCCTAAAAGTGATTGTCTCATTCAATATTATCAAGTAGACTACAGAGTGGGTAACTCTGGTAGTTGGAGTATATGGATTCCAAATCCTACATCTACTTCAGTAATATTGACTGATCTTCAAAAGGGTACCACTTATCAAGTGAGGGTGAGAGCTGTTTCTGAGGTCGGGAATGGCACATGGAGTGATACAGCTAATCAGACAACTTCTGATGGTATGTTTCCTGTAAGCCATAGATGTAAAATGAGCTGTATGTATACTAATTCTAAGTATGTACATGTACAATATAATTGTTGTGAGCTTTTGACCCAGTGTAATAAATTGATCCAAAATCAACATACAGTTGACACAATATGATTACATATATACGTATATATAATACTAAAAGAAAAGGTACCTAAGTTGTTTACTATACGTATATATACGTATGTACATACATATATATGTTTCAAAATCACATATTAGCATTACAGTTGTATAATAATAGATCCATAATGAAATCATTCAGCTAATTATGTATATATATTCTATTTACATAATATGTCTATCAGTACCATCTAATGTAATTGGAGTATCAATGTATCCAAAAGTGATGTCAAATCAACCAACACTTCATGTTATTCATAAACAACTAATGTTATATATATATATTGCTGACAAAACTAAAACTCATCTTTAGTACACATATAAAACATATTAATTGTGTTATACACAAAGATTTTTATAATTGCTTCTTTTTATTAGTAGCTACAGCTCTACCTAACTCAATCACCATTGCAATTATAGCTGGCATTGCAGCGGTTCCTCTGGTGCTGATCATTGTAGTTGTAGTCCTTTGCATTGTAGTCCTTAAGTGAGTTTTGAAATTTCGATGCTAAAATATTTTAAGCCAGTGGAAATTAATCATTAATCAACTATATCTAAAATGGCAACTATATATTTTCAAGTTTTCCTATCATTCTGTAAAATTTAATAAATTGCATGTATTGTAAGGCAATGTAGAGAGGGTTATCTTAACTCACTATATAGGACAACAGTATTAATTATGTTGGATTTTATTACATGCAACAGTGTATATACCTTTCACTTCTATTTAAAATTTTAATTACTAAACTTTATCAACTGCAAGTGGCTAATAAAATATTCAATTTACTTCTCATTAGGAAGCAACAGCAAAAGAAACACATAAAGCACATGGAACGCAGACGTTCTGAAACACAGGATATGGCTACCTCTGAGATAAGTCATTTTTCAGATAATCATCCAACAACTCCTGAACAGAGTCAGACTGAGGCTGAAGACTTGATGAGTATAGAAATGGAGGACATTTCAATGAAACTTGACAGCAGAAATGATGTTGTGGATGAGCCATGTATGTATGTACTTTTACGTTTATTTGTTTTAGGTGTTATTTAAATGTACACAAAATATATAAAAGAAATTTTAACTTACTGTTACCTAGGTCATGCAATTTATTTTTTCATACATTTTTGCAGTTTATGAAGATATTTCCAAGCATATTCCAAGGTCCCAATTTGCAGCTTATGTCAGAAAAATGAGAATGGAAAATAATGGAGGTTTCAAGAAGGAATATAATGTAATGTCCCTACTTTACTATATATAATATACTACTAATATACAGTCTCCAGTATATGCGTAGCTATATATATCTTATAATGCAATATTTAATAATTTATATATATAGGAATTAAAACAAGCAAATCTAATTTTTTCATTTATTTGTAACCAGTAGGTTCTTTAGTCATACAGTTAAGCATACGTATCTCATACAATTCTTTTCTTTTGGTGGAGGTCTGCACTGATAGGATATATATATATGATCTCACTGCATTATGTGTGTAACTACTGTATACATATACACCAATGTATATAACACGCACATTGCCCTATAGAGTTTGTGTACATATTTCTGTTACTGATATTTTGTCATTCCAGATAATTCAAAATGATCCCAAAGGAGTAGATATTATTGCTAAAGAGCACAAGAAGAAGAATAGATATGTCAACATTCACACATGTAAGGACTGTACCTTACTTTGCATTATATAAGGGCTCGGATTTTCCAGTTTTATGTACAGTATTTTTATGTATCTTTATATTTAGGTAGAAACATTGTACTGCATGCAGTGCCTACAATCATATATAGATCACATACACATATATATACAGTACATTTATTTTAGAAACATTTATGTACGTACATCCCATCCAGTTGATCATTCCAGAGTAGTACTGTCTGTACCTGATGAGAACGAAAGTGACTATATCAATGCTTCCTACATTGATGTAAGAAAGTAACCTTTAATTGTATGATGTAATACTCAGTGTCACTGTTCAGTATATAGATACAATATATAATTATGTACCTACCTACTTTTATACTTTTGGGACTTTAATATATCTAATGTCATACTGATGTCTCCTAATATAATGAAGAAACAGTTGTCTATGGCTAGATCATCTATTTAAATGGCCAAGGCCAGATCCTGGTTCCTATAATAAGAGTAAATTTTGGAACCACTCAATAGCTATAAATGTGCATATATGAAGGTCAGACTTTATTTAATTAAACTATATATATACATATACACCTGGATATACTCCTAACACCCAGGACATACACCCACTTGGTTTCTTTGATATGCATCCTAACCATGTGCGTAGGCTACAATATTATTGTATATAAGTATAGTAGACACATTTCTACATGTTTTATAGGGTTTTGAAAGAAGAAATGCTTACATTGCATCACAAGGTACATAGATAAAGTCAATATTTTACATAACTATTTTCATGGTACATATAAATAATTTTCTTCTTACTTTATTCCAGGTCCCAAACCTAATACAATATTGGATTTTTGGCAAATGATTTGGGATCACAGACCTCCCGTACTTGTTATGTTGACACAGTTGAAAGAAAATGGAAGGGTAAGTCACCATAACAGTGGGGTTTGTTATACAGCGGAACCTGTGCTAACGATCACCTCTATATAACGACCACCCGCTCTATTATGACCACTTTTATCGGTCCCAAAATTTCGCTATGTAAAAGAATACGAATAGAACTCGTATATCGACCACGTCGCTGATGTGACCACTTTTCTAGGTCCTAAAGACGATTTTGACACTCTTTATAACGATCACCGTTCGAAAATTAATCTACCGTATTCGCTCGATCAGATGCCTCTCGATTAATCGCCGCTCTGAATAGATCGAGCGAATATATGGTATTGTACATATAATAACTTCATGATCTTTTTACATGCAACCTGTATATTAAGACCACCTGTACATTAAGATCACCTGTATATTAAGACCACTTAGTTCGGTCCCACAGATGGTCTTATATACAGGTTCCACTGTATTACTAAGGATGTCTGTATCTTGCTGATTATATTATTTTACATCCATGCATTTTCTTATATTATAATTTCTTTATCAGAAAAAGTGTGATTGCTACTGGAACAATGATATTGAACAAAACTTTGAACCTGGCAGAGGATTCCGTATAAAAGTAATGTCTTGTCGCATCTTTGCTGATTTTGAAGTTAGAGAAATGTTGGTTAAGAATGTAAGTTTAATTTAATTATTTGCCATTCTATATACAAGTTATTACTGATTGATAATGTAAATGTATAAATATGTTGTGCTAAGCAGTGATATACGTATTTATATTTATTTATTTATCTGCATTTTAGATGTCTGATGAAGACAGTAACTCCTTTATTATGAGTCATTTCCTGTACACTGGATGGCCTGATCATGGAGTACCTCAACATCCCTCATCCCTGATACAGTTTATTAAGAAAATTAGAAAAGTATATCGCAACAGTTCATCACCTCTGATTGTACACTGCAGGTTAATTCATGTACGATGTACATTCTAATGTATATGATCTAGTCAGGTATATATAGCTAATACATTAGGCAATTACAACTTGTATGAGAGTATATCTGTTTATATATAAAGGGTTAAATATAACACTTCCATGAATAGCGCATGTTATAACTAGACTAGATTTTTGAGGATCTCAATCTCTCTTTGAATGTGTAATTACCATTCGTTTCTTTGATAAAATGGTCAATATGAGAGAGTATGTTTAAGATAGAATTGAGATTCATAGCTATGTTGTAACTATGATAGAGGAATTAGTGAGCTTTCCGTAGCAGGGCGAGGATAATAGGTTACACCTCAAACCCTATTAGTATTTTATCAGCTGAAGAAAGTCTGTGGACATTGACGTCCTGAAAACATCTTGATTGTTTCACCCTGCTACGAAAAGCTCACTAATTCCTCTATCATAGTAAGTTATGCAGTCTTGTCTTCACTTTCTCTTTATATTGTACTTCTTCAATGTGCAGTGCTGGAGTAGGTCGTACTGGTACTTATATCACTATTGATGCAATGCTACAGAGATTGAAGAAGAGAGATGATCTCAACATTTATGACTTTGTTACTGAAATGAGATCAAAGAGGACCTACATGGTTCAAAGCCAGGTATATATATAAGTGTACTCAGTTGGTACATAGGTAATTATACATATTTGTTGATAAATACTAAGTCTTACCGAATATATACGTATATATACTCATTAGAACGTTCATTTAGATTGGGTTTATGAGGTTCCAAATTTTCCCAGCAGTATTTTAGTAGGTACCTAAACTTAGGATTAGTTCAAATTAAGGTCTGCTGGAGAGTTTCTCCTGTTTAATTTGTATAAGCTTTTTCACATTATCTGTACATCTTGAAGTATATAGTAGCATCAAAGTGAATGACAGTTTCTTTGAGAGAAGTAAAGACACTTCAAGAATTTAATGAACATAGATTTACTTTATGCCTTGTATTAACTTGTTCATGCCATTAACATATCCTATTAATAAGTAATTTATGCTGTATATGGTAGATAACGTCCCCCGTTACCAGCTCTTATTAGTGGCAACATGCAGGGTATAAATACGTATATACATACAGAGCTACTTTGTAATGAACTACTTTTATCACAATGTATAGGAGCAGTATGAGTTTATCTACAATACTCTCAATGACTATTTGATCTGTGGTGGGACTGCTGTACCAGCCCATGAGCTAAGGAGACGGATCATAGAATTGGAAGCATTACAAGGACAGGAGGTGACTGGATTTCAGTTTGAATTTGATGTGAGCACTAGTACTGGTATCTATCATAGTTGTCATATGTGTGGGGGTGTATACGTATACGTATATCACTTACAATATGAATAATTTATGCTTTGTTACAGACTTTGAGCAGTGTATCAAAGTCTGTTTGCAATGATGATTTACTACATTCTCAGATAGATCAAGTTGCTTGGAAGAACAGGTACAAAGATAGGTTTCCCTGTGAGTTGAAACTATATACATTGACTTTTCAAATACAACTGGACCTACATAGGTTCAGATATTTAAAACAACTGGATGAGCGAAGCAATATGCCTTAATTTATAGGTGTAGCTAAGAATGTATGCCATGCATATACGTATGCAATGTCACATTATATATATCATATATATACACTATATATATCCAGTGCAGTATATTCATTGCTGATGACAATATACATATATGGCCAATAATGTACCTCTGTAAAGTCTCACTGGGAATGATTTTCATTTAAATTTGAAATTAAACATATGTATTACTACATTCTTGCATACGTACATAGATTATCTTAACTACCTTCATATTTCTGGAAGGACTTCTGAGAATGATCACGATTATTTCAATGCCTCCTTTATCAATGTAAGTTTAATTGAATATAGTGCATATACTGTATACACATTTTAAAATAGTTTTGTATGCAATACGTAATATATACGTACCTATATATTAGTGTAATTGGTGTGTGTACTGTATATAATTTGTTCTTATTATAATGAAATGTTATATCATTTGACATATACATACATACATATATAGGCAATACCCAATCCAATATATATGATACAATATAAATCACCTGTAAAATTATATATATAATTAAATTAATGTAGTGAAGCATGGCTACTCTATGTATATACACCACACCATAGAGCCACTCCAGGACTCGAGCCTTTATAGCTGCTCAGTCCCCTCTGATGCATACCAGAACTGACTTTTGGGAAGTGGTCTGGCAGTTGCAGACTTCTGTGATTGTCTTTCTCTGTGACTCTAATGAGAAGGAGCAGGTATTATGCCTATCATGTGTATATACATATGTAGATTGGACAAATTACGTAAAGTGAGGCAAAAACTGCATGAAACGTGTATTTCAGGTATTCTTTCTTTTCCCATGAGGAACATAATGTACAGTTTTGGCCAAGTGGAAACGTCAGAACAGCTGAGTTCAGCTTTGTCAAAGTAGATCTAATGCATGCTGATGATAATCAAGGGTACACGACTTACAGTTTTATTGCTTCAGATAAGCGAAAGGTATAGTTTTATAACATACATATACATACTGTATGCACTTCATTTTTATCTAATTGTTTTTTAATTGCAATCTTTTCATTTCCTTGTTTTCAAGCCTGACTCTAGTTCTCTGGGGTTGACCTTGTTTCACTCAAGTGACTGGAGGACTGATGGTCCTGTACAGGTATCTCCATTAATGAGGATGATTGCAGATATAGAGAAGAAGCGTAGTGGATCTGATAAACCTGTCATCATCATGTGCGAGTGAGTTCTCCTCAATAACCAAAGCACTGAAAATGGGCAAAATGGCTGATTGGAAATTAATGTATAGTCGTGCACTTAACATTGTGTAATTTACTTCCTAAAAACATGTATATACTTAGAAAAGATATATAACAGCTTTAACATTTTTTTTTCAGTGATGGCATGGGTCGTACTGGAGTGTTAATTACTGTCATGTCTGAGATTGAGAGAGTTAAAAGTGAAAAGGAAGTTGACATATTTCAGACTGTCAAAGCAATTAGAGTACAAAGACCCAATATGGTCTCCACTGTGGTGAGTTTATGTCCACATCAGTAGCTAGCTATACATAGTATATACAGTATACTCATGGAATAATTGATTCAATTTATGACCATCATATATCAAACATTAATCAGGGATCAAAATCATGTTTTATTTAGCTTCCACTTAAATTCCAGTACCACTCTATCTCTATGTAGGAACAGTACAAGTTATGCTATGAAATGCTTCAAGCCTATCTCAATTCCTATGATAATTATGCTAATTTTAAGGCTATGTAACTCTTTCAGATAAGATTGTTTAATTACAATATGTTGTGTGAAATTAAACATATATATATAGATAAATGTTTACTTTAACTTTGCGATTCATATGCTATAATACTATAGGTTTTGTGGAAAATTGCAAAATTAATTATTCATTATGATTGTACGTATATTGTAACTTCACAATAGATTTCAAACTGAATAGATATACAGTGAAACCTCCGAATAACGGACACGCTCGGACCCACCATCTTGTCCTTTATTCAGAGGTTGTCCTCTTCTCGGAGGTCGGCCCATCAATCACCCTCTAAACAACTAATTGTGTAATAGCAACTAGCTACCAGTTATATATGTCATGCGCAAAGTCCACGGATTGGCCTGCGCAAAGCGTTAATCCACGGTTTGCGCAGGCCAATCTGTGGATTGTCCGAATCTGTACTTTGCGCATGACATATATAGTGACACTATATTATGGCTCATGATCAAGATCCAAGAGATGCAATAAATACACACCAACAAGTTATATAGAAAGCTACAAACACTAACATTTTACTAACATAACGGTTTACTAACTTAAAGGATATGCTGGGCACGATCCTCAGAAGCAGGACTTCCTATTAGATGGTTTGGTACGAGTGGTTTTAGGACAGTTAAAATGAACAACTACCAAATGGATAAATCATTCGCTTAGACCAATCAGGTTTAAGGCCACTTTTATCGACCTTTGAATAGTTGAAAAAATAGGAGCGCAATGAGCTAGCGGGCGAAACCGAAATTCACTTGAGACTACTGCACGTACGATCCGCTGGACATCTGTAGCTATTTTATGTAGCTAGATACTTACGTATGACTTACGCTAATTTAGTTCACTGTACTATTATCGTTTTATCGTATTAGTTTCGTCTCGTCTTTAGTTTAACTGTCCGCTTTCGGAGGTCAGTATATATTGTCAGAGATCAGTCTGAGGCTTGGTCAGTGTCCGTTGTCCGGAGTTCAGAGGTGCCGCTACTCGGAGGTTCGAAATGTACTAGTTCTATGGGAAAGTCAATCGGGGGCGTAAGATTTGTCCGCTGTAAAGAGGTTGTCCGCTTTTCGGAGAGTCCGCTATTAGAGGTTTTACTGTATTATAAATTTAAGTTCAGATGGTATGCTTTATATATACGTATATACATACTATAATTATAAATTTGTCACACAATACCCTCTGAATACAACATGTACCATGTGTAATGATGAATTATACTTTCCATTTAATTACATTTGTGACTTTATAATTTTATAATAGCTGTCCTGTGGTTCTTTGGTGAATTTTTCCAACCAGCCAAGTGATGCACAGTCTAATCTTGGCTGGGGGGACTGAAATCCTATTAAATTGGCAATTAGTGATCGCCTCCTAGTCATTTTGCTTATTAAGGATACCTAAACATATGAATGTATACACAAACGGATGTGCTCATATGGATACTTACACATAGATATGCACACAAAATTACATATATATACGTACGTATATTGATACCTATACACATGGATATACATAAATGGATGCTAAATATATATTAGAGGCATGCATACAGACACATGGATATGTACAAACAAGTATATATATATATCTAAACACATGGATTATGTACAAATAGATATCAGCTCACAAATATAATACTCACAATCATGAAGCATTTACCCACAAAAATGTGTGTCCATGGATATAACATAGATTCTTACACATGGAAACAGATATGTACACACATGACATAATTGCAAATTATACATAGCTGCAAACTGTACACAGATACATTTTGAAAGTTAATATTGTGATTCAAAATATAATGTAGTAATTTAAACTTATTCAGTAAGAATCTTTAATTTCAATCACAAAAAGTGCATAAATGCGATAAATTCAAAACTGTTACACTGATATTCAGTCTTAATATGTTACTGTATGTTAGCACTATTTCAAACTACGAATGTGTTTTTGGAATTTTGTCTTCAGGGATTTTCGATCAACACCTGAATGTACCCCTAACTCTTCTGGGAAATGCATATCATTCACTAGTTCTAAAAGACGTACTCCATTAATATTTGCTTTCTCAAAAGATTGGCTATACTTTTCAAAACCATTCTTTTTTAGCCATTCAAGTACCTCTCCTGTTGTCATGGCACTTGCTGCACGTCCATCTGTCACCAATAAAAAGTAGTCAAAGTAAAGTGTGTTGATACAAACAAGTAACATGCACAAAGTTATTAAGTTCAAAGCTCACAGAAGAGCTAACTTAAATTCATCTTCAAACAAAAATAACACTGTTGCCTAGGGCTACCACTTTGAAATATATAATCAGTAAGTTATGGTTGACTACATATATCTTCATGTATTTTACGCACATAAACAAAATGACCATGCACTTAAATTGATTTCCCTTGTCAACACTTGCACTTACAGTAACCTTTACATGCTATCTACGTATCTGAATATACTGTAGGTGTTATAAAGCTGATAAGCTAGAGCTTATTTAAAGTGTATATATTGGGATCCATTTTTTGTTTCTACACCAAACTGAAGTTTTTATTTAATATTAATCAAGCTAAATACATAACTAATAAATTAACTGAGTGATACTGTATAATTTTAGAACTTACAAAATTGACGTTTTAACTTTTCTTTATCATTATCTGACATGCCAAACTCATTCAAGTCTTCAGGATCTTTCAGTAATTCTAGTAAGATTTCTTCATCTATGTCTTTTTCTTGGAATACTTCTGTATACTTTCCCATGTCTATAGATTGAAGCCATGCTGTAAGATCCGCACAACTCATTGCACTCCTCCCTTAGAACAAAAGAAATGTAATATAGTAGACACATAGCTACACTATATAATAATTAAATCTATGTATATGTATAACTATTGTGTATACGTATATACATTGGTACTTCATATTACTTGTATACATGATTATATCTACCACAAAAGTACAGATACTTTTTAAAGTAGTGCTACGTACCTTCTGAATAATCCTCTTCATTCTGAGGAACTATTGAACTGCTAGGATCAGTACTAGCTTGATCACCTGAAGCTGATGATGTCAGCGTTAAAGAATTATCCTGTAACAATTTAAATCCCTTTGATTACATTTATACCGTGTGCAAACCAAGGTAAGACTTATACACATTATAGAAAGTGCTTTAATTTACTAATTTAGCTGACATTCATACATACGTATGTAGGAAAGTATCGGCTTGAGGGTTTCCTGTACTAAGAAGAGCAATTATATATGCATGCATACCTTATCTGGTGATGTAGCTTGTACAGAATCATATCCACCAGAAGTTTCATGTCCATCTGATAATACTAAATAGTAAAAGACACAGGGACATACGTATGTAGGTACGTACATGTGTAGAAGAATTTTGTGTTTATGTAGTAAATTATGGTAACCCCTTCAGCACAATTTGGAATCTATAAGTATCTATAATTTTAAAACAGAAAAGTGTATAAACCTACTGCACTTCTATTAAAAGCTATGTATATATTTTGAACCTAATGCATATGTACGTATATATTGTCTGGATAAAAAAACTGCTGAGTGCTTGTGGCTTTAGATGTTTTACCTTAAGTGGGGAATCTTTAGTCTTACCTTCACCAGTGTTTGACACACTCTCTACAGAATAAGGTTGATCTTCAGCAAGTGACTCTTTCACTTTCTCAGTTACCAGATCAGCTTCGACCCAAGTCCTATGCAATCCATCATGAGCTAAAGATGGGTACCCTTTCCCTGTCATTTGAGATTTGTCTTCTACTATACCAAGGCCAAGTTGTGTAAATCCTAAAGAACTGCTTTTGGTTTTGGTAGTGAGAATGCATATGTTAGGCACTAAATCAATGAACATTTTTTTATTCCCATTCTCAGATTTCTGACTCAAGCTGGTAACTTCGTCTTGTATTATCAGTTTCCACCTAAATAATAAATATAGTTGTTAATTGATAGAAAAATACATATAGTAGTAAATTTAATGATTGAAAGTAAAAATCTTAATTTCAATCGAAGCAATTTTTTCATTATACACTAGTAAGTATTAACTATTTGTATATGTACTATGTATGTTTCAATTATTAACTGTAATAATTCTAATATCCTTTAGATAGGGGGATCATTTCAACATAACCAATAGATTTCAAATACGTACATTCAATTTTTTTAAATCTATGATTAAAGCACCTAGGTACGAACATATACAGTGGAACCTGAGTAAGCGGTCACCTTATTAAAGCGGTCACCTCCCTTTTCCGGTCGCTACTCGTATAACAATTATGCAAATTTGTGTTTTGTCAATGAATGTTAATGAGAACCTTGTTAATACAGCCACCTGTGTATTACAGCCAGCAAGTTTGTCTCCCTTTGGTGACCGCATTAGGCAGGTTCCACTGTATTCAGGTTATATATGTATAGTACATATGTACTGTAGTATAGTTTACTTTCAAATGTTAGATTTTACTTACTTTCTGAGTAGAACAACATACTGTACATAATGCTGAAGCAGAACCGTATCTGGAAGTAGCTGTGAATATCTGTCCTTTTCATCACAGAAGTTAAGACTTATGAGGTAATTAATAAGTGGAGTTGTGGGAGGCTGTGAGAAAATATATACAGCACACCAGTTATACATGTATGTACAATTACACATTTTGACCAATGCATCCTTACCACTACACTTTCTGCTCTAAGTACTTGAGCTACATGAGTGACTATTTCTTCTAGATCAACTATTAGCCCTAGAGTGCACACTTCTAAAAGATAAATTAAGACAATTGCTACACTACAAATATATATAAAATGACTAATAGATACACTGTGATCTAATGATATTATACATATCTCCAAGCGGTCAGTGCGTACTAGCTGCGTCTTCATCATTTTTATTTTTTATCTCATTGTTAAGTGAACTTGCAACTCCTTCTGGTAATGGTCTCTTTATGGAGAATGGCAGTCCACAGAAATCAAATAGGCAATCAGTGATCCATCTCACAAACATCTCCAAGATTGTAAAAAGTTGTTTCATCTTGACTTTCTCAATAGTATTTAATTCTTCTGCTGTAAAACTATATACAAAGATAAATAAAACATTAAAAAAATGAAATTAGAAATAGGGATGGCAGTGCTTCCAACAGTCACTAGCAAATCTGGAAAAAGTAGCAAAACGGATCATGTGACAAGGATAACCATACAGAAGTGGCATATACGTATACTGAAATTTACTGTAAGTGAATTAACCATACACATCACTTCCATGTTTGGGCGCATTGGGATAACCGCAAGTAGGGATGGTGCAAAAACTCGAACTACTTGCTGGTTGTTAGATGTCTGGTTAACCGATTCCAGTCGTTGCTAAATTGCCGTCAATTTCAAAGCCATATCTCGTATAATTCCAAAATATGGTTATTTCCCCAATCCCGCCAAGTCATGGCTAATAGTTAAGGAGCATGTGGAACCATAACAACAACAAGAGGACAGAAGTACGTATCTGGGAGCTGTCCTTGGAGGTGAGCAATTTGTCGCAGATTTTATCAATAAGAAAATCGAATCTTGGGTGACAGAAGTAGAGAGCATGGCCAGTATTGCCAAGTACCAACCACAAGCTGCGTATGCAGCTTTCATACACGGAATAACAAGTCGCTGGTCATTCTTCTTCAGAACAATTACAAGATCATGTACGACCCTTAGAGGAGGCAATTGTAGGTATAAACTACTACCAGCTCTGACCGGGAAAGCAGCCATGAGTGATAATGAGAGAAGTCTCCTTTCCTTGCCTACCAAATTAGGAGGATTAAACATACCCATACCTTCTAAGAGAGCCGAAGAAGCTCATTGCTTCATTAAAGATCACAGCCCCAAGAGTATCTTGCTTGATCAAAGAAACAGGAAAAGTATCAGGGGAAGACCAATCTACCATATTGAAGGAAATACATAGGGAGAATAAATTGAGATCTAGTGAGGAAGCTTGAAAATCCAGCTACCTAAAAATCAACAGAGAGCAATGGAACAAGCTAGTGAAAAGGGGGCATCATCTTGGCTCTTGCAATTCCTTTAAGTGAGTATAATTTCAATCTACACAAGGAAATATTCAGAGATGCTCTCTGTATTCGCTATGGCTGGATACCACAAAGACTACCAACTTATTGTTCCTGTGGACAAGTCTTTCTGTAAACCATGCGTTTAGCTGTCCTAAAGGTGCTTTTCCATCTATTAGACATAATAACAACCGTGATGCAGTGGCTCAGTTCTTGACAGAAGTTTGCCCGAATGTCTCAATAGAACCACATCTCCAGCCATTGTCAGGGGAGATCTTCTCTTTACGGTCTGCTATCACTGACCAGGCAGCTAGATTAGACATCAGAGCCCAGAACTTCTGGGACAAATGCAATAGAAGTGCATTCTTTGATCTGAGAGTTTTTAACTCTTTTGTACCTTCAAATTGCACATCAAGTTCTGCTGCATGTTACAGAAAGCATGAAAAAGAGAAGAGAAGGGAGTACGAGAGAAGGGTGATAAATATGGAGCATGGAACATTCTGTCCTTTGGTCTTATCCACCAGTGGAGGATGGGGACCAAGTGCCTCAGTTGCTTTTAAGAGACTGGCCGATCTATTATCCAAGAAGAGAGGGGAGCCGTACCAATTAACCATGAGATATTTAAGGCTGAAGATTCTCATTAATTCGATCAGCACATTGTGCCTCAGGGGAGCTTGTTCTTCCTCCAATCACCCAATTTTAGATGATGCCATCCCTCTGGATATGACAGCTGGGGAGCCAAAAATCAAAGACTGAAGACAAAAGAATGACTGATCATGAACTTGCATGATTAGTAATGTACTGTATACCAAACTAGCAATGTACCTATACAATGTACCAATATGTAATGTGTAAAATTGAAATAAAATCTCATAGAAAACGTTTTTGCGCAAGCTTTACGTTACATAGTATTAATAAAGGTAATTTCTAAATACTTTTCGTTGGTTCAACATTGGACACTAAGGTAGAGAAAGCTAATTTTAAGCTAGAAAACGAAAGCCAGCCAAGCGTCCGCCATTTTGGTGACAGATATAAATTAGGTTATAAATGTATTACTTTTCAAGCTCTATTCTCTTTAGTAATTCCCGGGGAGACTTCTCTTCTTCTTCCTCAAAATGATCTCTCAAAAATTGACCTAGAGTAACTTCTTCTTCTTTGAAGCTAACTGAAGTCTGTGTCATCTACAAAAACAATCAACATTATTAGCGGAGAAATTATTGAGTCCTTATATTAAGACAAGTCATCAACTGGCTATACAGTAAAACCTCTATTAATGGACACTCCCAATAGCGGACAGTCTCCGTATAACAGACAGCATGCAATGTACCAACTTATTTTTGTATACGATTAGTACATTAGCAACTCCCGAATAGGACAACCTCCAAATTCCGGATAACGGACACGCTGCCCAATCCCAAGGACTTTTTGTAATACAAAAAACTCTTTTAACGGACAAAGAGGGCCTTATCTAGCTACGGTTGCAGTCAGATAAAACTGAACGATTTCTGTACGTAACGAGGGACGCCTCTCACTGAGTATTGATGGAGCTGTTAACAAAGTAAAGCATCCTATCGACTAATCTTGAATGTACTAACGAAGTAACGCACGTACGGCTGAACTCGTTTCAAATAGCATTGCATGTATACAGATATAAAGCTTTTATTATGAAAACCTCCCAGTAAAGGACAACCTCCGAATAGTGGACAAGTCCCTTTGCACCAACTTGTCCGTTATTGAGAGGTTTCACTGTATATTTATGTACCTGAGAAAGGTAACCAGCTGCTGTTCTTAGACCAGAAACTAATTCAGACAACTTGTTATAGTCTGCATTATGAAATTCTGCTTCAAGACCTTTCCTCTCATTCTCTGAAAGTGACATCTAAAAGGATTGATACGTACAGTAATTCTCTATCCATAGGGAAGAAGATAACGATCTGTTTTACTGTACTTTGTAATTATTTGGTAGCTCTTGAGAGAGTGCAGCTAGGTCTACTGGACATCCCGGACTTGTCAATCTAATTAAGACAAAGAATAGTTCAATTTAGTAAATCACTTCAAATCACAGTTCATTTTCTCCTACCCAGTTCCTGGAGTATTAGAGATATTTTCCAAATTCCTAAATCTGAAAGGTTGTCTGATGGTCATCTCTGCACTTATCAAGTGAGGCTTGCCAGCTATGAAGTACCTCACTACATCTCCTTCCAGTTTATCCATATCAAACTGCAGTGTTTGTCCAACATGGCAGAAAGCTATGGTTGGATTCTTTGTGGTCAAATGTAATCTGCTACGCATTATGCTTAGAAAGAGATAATCCACAGAAATATCATCAGATTCATTCCAGAGAATGGCATCTGATTGGCTAAACCCCTTCAAATCTATTTCTACAGGAGCCTCTGGTAGCCAGCATTGATAGGTACTGCTTAATCCACGACTTGTCACCATATCTACTAGGTTGTTATGAACATTCATCTGGGAATACATTTACAGAAATAATAGATAGCTGAGTAAATGGGTACATGAATGGGTAGGCGGATGGGTACATAGATGGGTAGGTGGGTGGGTACATGAATGGGTAGGTGGGTGGGTACATAGATGGGTAGGTGGGTGGGTACATAAATGGGTAGGTGGGTGGGTACATAGATGGGTAGGTGGGTGGGTACATAGATGGATAGGTGGGTGGGTACATAGATGGGTAGGTGGGTGGGTACATAGATGGATAGGTGGGTGGGTACATAAATGGGTAGGTGGGTGGGTACATAGATGGATAGGTGGGTGGGTACATAGATGGGTAGGTGGGTGGGTACATAGATGGGTAGGTGGGTGGGTACATAGATGGATAGGTGGGTGGGTACATAGATGGGTAGGTGGGTGGGTACATAGATGGATAGGTGGGTGGGTACATAGATGGATAGGTGGGTGGGTACATAGATGGATAGGTGGGTGGGTACTTAAGTAGGTGGGTGATGGGTAGGTGGGTGGATGGGTATATAGATGGCTAGATTAATGGAAAAGAAAAAGTAGATCAAAAATAAGAGACTGTATGTTACAATGAAAGCACTAAATATATATATATAATGCATGTACTTACTACATTCTGCATCACTTCACACAACCAATCATTTCCTTCAAGAGTCTCTTCAGTAGACAGGAACCTCATTACTGGAGTATCATCAGTGATCGCAGTAATCTGTCCTTCGTGTCTGTGCATCAAACAACCTCCAGTACCAATAACATCTCCATTCAGATGTATATACTTATTAAAGGTACCTGCAATGTAGAACAGACAGTATACATGAGTAATACTATTCACAAAAGATATAGGAACTGACTCTTTATTCTTTTAAATAGGCATTTGATTTTTTCAGCTTCAGATGGAAACCTAACTGCAGCTCTGAGGATAATATCATTAATGGTCAATCGGGAAGCTACTTCATAAGAGAGAAGGTGAGCCAATCTGTTATGCAACCAAAGGTAGAACTCTACCAGATCTGGCAGTAGGGCACTACCAACAGCAAGTCTGTGTCTATCCTCAACAAATTGAGCCAAGACAGGACTAAAAGGATTGCTTCCTGGAGTATTGGATCTTTCTTCACATAGCGACACTAGATTGTGGTTAAATTCTCTCTCTGAAGGTATGCTGGGGAATAGTGTACTCATGTTCCTTTTTTAGAAAATAGTAAAATTATATAAATATGTACATTTGTATGTTATGTGCAATGTTCTCACTTCAGTTCATTGAAAAGTGGATGTTCAACTATTCTACAATGCTGTTTCAGCTATGGAAATAATTGAGAAACTTATGTACATTTATACGAGTACAAAATATATGTACGTAGATTGTTAGCACCATACCATATCAGAAAGTCCTTGTTTCGAAGGCTCATAAATATTTAAATGCCAAAACCTCTCATACTCCAGAACAGCTGCCCTTGTGTTAAAGACACTTTTGTGTGTGTCATCCTGACCAAGCTTAATGTTTAAAAAAATTAATAATACTCCTGTCATAATGTGTGTACATTACACATAATACCTTAAAGAGAATATCTAGTGATCTGACAATTAAGAATGATCTCTCCTCATCAGTTAACTGGAGATTTACAGACATAAATAGCCAAATATTCTTTAGGTATCCTAAACAGAAGTGCCGTAAGGGTTGCCAATCTGAGATGATGTGACCTGGAAAAAATAGGGGACACTTTTATTCAAAAGCTGATCTTAAGCTGAGATGTCTCATCAATGGTCTCTGGATTAACCCTACCCACTCATACTGATTAGTCATAATAAGGATGAAACAGCTATTTGTGGTTCAACCATATTTTGCGTGACAATGAGGAGACTCATGATCCCATTAAGTGAACTTCAGTTCAAATTATCTTACATGTATCTTATTATCTTATTGAGCTCCTCAGGAGACATAGTGGGTGAGGTAATCAAGAGTCCACTGATGAGACATTATGTGGTCTGAAACAAGAAGCAGAGATAGGAGCTAGTCAGTTTACAGCATTAAAGCTTCACCTACATACCATGTATCTTATGCTGAGATTCAGGATTGGTCAGTAAGGAGACACAGAGGGCACCGAATGAGCTCCAGTTTATGAGATAAAATGAGTGGAGAGAGAGACCTGACTGATGGTCTCTGTAATCAGGACGTTCATAATTCCCCTCCTCATTCAATAAGACTCCACAGTCAAGGAACATTTTACCCGATGGCACTTTATTTGGATACTATAATAAAAGAATTCAAATTTTTAATACCTTCTTTAATAACCTGCTTGGGAATAGCTCACCATAAACCCTGGTAGGTATGTGTATTTTAGTTTAGATTGATTAAATAAGAAATTCCACAAGTGACTTGATCCTTCTGGTAGACTAAATGCCACACCAATCAGATTAGCTACAGCATGTCGCAGCTCAACATCTGCTGGATCTGAAGACAATGCAACGTAGATCTCACCAAATAATATAGTTTATAGTTTATACATAGGCTAAGTAAGTGTAATAATCATTTACCTTCCTTTTCATCTTTTGGGTAGAAGAAGTTGTAAATTGGATCAATCATTTCTGATTCTCTAACATTTCTCACTTTAGGTCTAATTTCTCCATCCACATATTCAAATATTTCTTCGTTGGAATCAACAGGAAGAGGTGTTTCTCGATGTTCTTGCATCTCATCAGGAGCAAGGAAACAGGAGAGAATGTGGAGCTGTTCTGCATTGAAGTTCAATTCCATCACATTAGTTTTAAGGATTTTAATAAGATTAGGACAATTTCTCTACAATAAAAAAGTATAGCAATCAGCTAAATGACTGTATGCACAAAGAGGATTTGAAAAATAACAAAATTGTGCTAATTTAGCCACATATACATACTAAGAATATTTTGATCTGTAAAATTCAATTCTCTCACATTAATTTAATTGAATATATTAGGTTGTTATACACAGTACGTATTTAGGCAGTTGTTACTAACAGAGGACAGCATGTTAATATGAGCTAATATGAGTCTATTAAGCATTAATTTTCAATTCATATAATTTTCTGATATCAAATCAAACGGTATTCAGTACGTATTTCACAGATTACATTCTGGCTTAGGAGAGAGTAATTCATTTACACTGAATGTTTGGTTTTGTGAGGAAGTAATTACATACATATCATCACCCCTATTTTCCATGACTCTGGTTCACTTAAAGCGAACTTCAGTTCCACCCATTAGCTCATTGTGCTCCTTAGGAGACATGAATGGGTGGAGTAATATCAACAGTTCAATGATGACGATATCGAGATCAGCTTTAGATCTTAAAGTTCCCCTATTTTTTTCTAATTACATACAGGTAAACAAAATAAGCACAGTCTCACCTTGTGACAGTAGAATTCATAATATGTCACTAGCCATATTGCCATTCTTAAGAAACGTTTAGTATTGACTATTACATTGTCATATGACAACTGCCTATTAGAGCTGTATTGAGAGATGGCAATGCCAATAATTGATCAGTCACAGCATATATACGTATACTTTATTATTCATTGCAATTATATACTCCAAGTATAAATCTGTTGCATGCAAGCTAACCCAAGTATGCCTTGGATTCCTTGGACAAAAGCAGTTTGCTTTTGCGGATCCTTTCTTTTTTGTTGTGCAACACCATTCATAAGTTGAGACACTCTGCTATAGATCTCTGTGAGTTCTCCCTTTGCTCCATGAAGCATAAAGGGAAGCAAATGGACAGATTCCTGAGCAACACCCTAGATGAATAAATTTGACGAATGATATATGTACGTATGTATCTTCTCCACTGGCCATGCAGACAGATGTTTCTGGGAATTTTATTCTTCATCAGTGATCCTTGGAATCTTTGTTTTCTTCTTGATATTCTGCATGTGAGTCCTTAGGCATGCTGGAAGAATTTTAACAAGTATTTCGAGTTTAAAAACTCGTGGGGCTGCCGCCCCCCGAATCAACTCGAACTACTTGGCCGTATCGTTGGCATTTAATATATATATTCGTAATACTAACGATTGAGGACGCTTAAGTGTCCTGAACACTATAAATAGCGACAGAAAAGCTTCGTTAACTAAAGCTTCCTGAACGCCGCCATTTGCAAAACGATGTATTGATGTATAAATTAAGTATTATAAAGTATTATAATAGTTGCGTATATATGAACCTGTATTAATTATATAGCGACGTATAAATAAAGTGTTATAATAGTTGCGTATCAACCCGTATTATATATATAGATATATATATACAGTACAAGTTACAATATACTAAGGTAATCTAATATAAATAAATAATATAATATAATATAATATAATTAATTAATTAATTAAATAATTCATATGGCTCCAAGAAAGGACCTAGAAACAAAATGGGCATATCATCATAAAGTTTAGGGTATAAAACTCATTTTAAATTAAGGGATTTTTAATTTAGGCCTCCGTTTGTTAGAAAACAGAGGACAAAGTCTGCATATAAAAGGCCATAGGACTATAGAAAACCTATGGGAAATTTATATGCAAACAATGTGTTATATTGATAAAAAATTTCAATTTGTCAGATAACTGTGAAATCAACATATATCATGGTACATGCGTATAAGAAACGTCTGACGAAGTTTTGCTTAATTAAATGAGCAAAATAATCAAGATATAATGAAGAATTCGAAGTTACGATTGCGCAAGCTGATGATGTATTATGATGTTCTTCTAATGCGTCACCAACACCTTCGTATGTCGCTCCGTACACACATTTTGCGAATCATGTGACGTTGCGTAAACGTCACCGACTCGTTGCTAAAGAAGATCATCCTTCGAGAACGGCTATGACAAGTCGACGCTCTCCTACGAGAAGGAGCTACCGAACAGGCGAGTTGTAGCGAAGGTTAGATAAAGCGTTTTTGTATACGTTCCCGTCAAGTTTGAGGCAGAGTTGTTCCTATATTGATGCGAAAGACTGGATTCGTTTGGTCGACCGTATTACTTTGGTAATTTAAGCTCTGTCTTCTCTTCTTACGTTATCTGTTAATATTTTTACTTGTCCATGTGTAGGAATTAGGAGTGTTTGTTGCGATCATTACGAGAATAAAGCTTTGTTGAGTGTCAGCAACATGAATTTACTAATTTCCTATTTATACTGAATTGTATTCCCACTCCTCATATATTGCTGATGCATGAAGACCTCTGGGTCGAAACGGCCAGAATTAGTAAATTCATATTGCTGACATCATATACGTATATAAAGGCCTTGGCCTTTTATGTCCCTTGTGTACAAGTTACAAAATGGTCTCTAACCCTGTTGATTATGCCAATGCATGCAACCAACCGTCGGTGTTCTTAGCTCCCTCACAAGGCAAATCAAATCTGCTGTGGTTATTAGCTGAGACCCCTTTAATACTGAAGCCTTTGTTGATATATGGCATGCAGATGCATCATCTTCAGTCTATACTAAGGTGTGAAAAGGTAATTGGTAGGCCATGTGTTCTACCTTGCAATTGGATGATCTGTATCAACTACTACTCTCTATGCAGTAGTTGAGGATTTCAAAGCCTGCAACAGTACTAGTGTGACTAAAAGTCTTGTACTGTTTAAAATACTGATTATCCTAGGGGTCACTTGGATCTCTTTAAATTTGTAACTTGCACTGTGTAGCTAGTACTTGATTGAAATTTTAATATTACATAGTCACTTGGATCTCTTAAATTTGTAACTTGTACTGTGTAGTACTTGATTGTAATTATATACAGTACAAGTTACAATATACTAAGGTAATCTAATATAATATAAATAATATAATATAATATAATATAATTAATTCATATGGCTCCAAGAAAGGACTTAGAAACAAAATGGGCATATAATCATAAAGTTTAGGGTATAAAACTCATTTTAAAAGAAGGGATTTTTTATTCAGGTCTCCGTTTGTTAGAAAACGGAGGACAAAGTCTGTATATAAAAGGCCATAGGACTATAGAAAACCTATGGGAAATTTATATGCAAACAATGTGTTATATTGATAAAAAAATTTCAATTTGTCAGATAACTGTGAAATCAACATATATCATGGTACATGTGTATAAGAAACGTCTGGCGAAGTTTTGCTTAATTAAATGAGCAAAATAATCAAGATATAATGAAGAATTCAAAGTTACGATTGCGCAAGCTGGTGATGTATTGTGATGTTTTTCTAATGCGTCATCAACACCTTCGTATGTCGCTCCGTACACACATTTTGTGAATCATGTGACGTTGCGTAAACGTCACCGACTCGTTGCTAAAGAAGATCATCCTTCGAGAACGGCTATGACAAGTCGACGCTCTCCTACGAGAAGGAGCTACCGAACAGGCGAGTTGTAGCGAAGGTTAGATAAAGCGTTTTTGTATACGTTCCCGTCAAGTTTGAGGCAGAGTTGTTCCTATATTGATGCGAAAGACTGGATTCGTTTGGTCGACCGTATTACTTTGGTAATTTAAGCTCTGCCTTCTCTTCTTACGTTATCTGTTAATATTTTTACTTGTCCATGTGTAGGAATTAGGAGTGTTTGTTGCGATCATTACGAGAATAAAGCTTTGTTGAGTGTCAGCAACATGAATTTACTAATTTCCTATTTATACTGAATTGTATTCCCACTCCTCATATATTGCTGATGCATGAAGACCTCTGGGTCGAAACGTCCAGAATTAGTAAATTCATATTGCTGACTTTCAACTAGGCTTTATTCTTATCCATGTTAGTACGTTTTCCATGTGTACTACATACAGTAACGAAATTGCTTATAGCGAATGTCTATAAGTATAGTGAAATACTTTGTTAGCTAATTACACTCAAGTACACTACACAGTGCAAGTTACTAGCAAATATATAAAATATTAAATTACAATCAAGTACTACACAGTACAAGTTACAAATTTAAGAGATCCAAGTGACTATGTAATATTAAAATTACAATCAAGTACTAGCTACACAGTGCAAGTTACAAATTTAAAGAGATCCAAGTGACCCCTAGGATAATCAGTATTTTAAACAGTACAAGACTTTAGTCACACTAGTACTGTTGCAGGCTTTGAAATCCTCAACTACTGCATAGAGAGTAGTAGTTGATACAGATCATCCAATTGCAAGGTAGAACACATGGCCTACCAATTACCTTTTCACACCTTAGTATAGACTGAAGATGATGCATCTGCATGCCATATATCAACAAAGGCTTCAGTATTAAAGGGGTCTCAGCTAATAACCACAGCAGATTTGATTTGCCTTGTGAGGGAGCTAAGAACACCGACGGTTGGTTGCATGCATTGGCATAATCAACAGGGTTAGAGACCATTTTGTAACTTGTACACAAGGGACATCATATACGTATATAAAGGCCTTGGCCTTTTATGTCCCTTGTGTACAAGTTACAAAATGGTCTCTAACCCTGTTGATTATGCCAATGCATGCAACCAACCGTCGGTGTTCTTAGCTCCCTCACAAGGCAAATCAAATCTGCTGTGGTTATTAGCTGAGACCCCTTTAATACTGAAGCCTTTGTTGATATATGGCATGCAGATGCATCATCTTCAGTCTATACTAAGGTGTGAAAAGGTAATTGGTAGGCCATGTGTTCTACCTTGCAATTGGATGATCTGTATCAACTACTACTCTCTATGCAGTAGTTGAGGATTTCAAAGCCTGCAACAGTACTAGTGTGACTAAAAGTCTTGTACTGTTTAAAATACTGATTATCCTAGGGGTCACTTGGATCTCTTTAAATTTGTAACTTGCACTGTGTAGCTAGTACTTGATTGTAATTTTAATATTACATAGTCACTTGGATCTCTATATATATATATATATATATATCTTTCCGTAACATGAAGCCATACAACGTAATCGGCAAATGAAAACAATATAAAAAAAAATCATTATTTCGGATTGGTAAAGACAGGATGGGTAATTAAGTTTATGGTATACAGCTGCCAGTACGTATGGTATACGACGTCATCAGCATAATATACGTATATATTAGGTGGAGATAACAACATAGACGTTTGTAGATCTCAGAATAGGTTATTGGCAATGATCTGGCACTTTCTTGTTATCTTTGCAGTTGCAACAAAATTTGGTAAGCTTGAAAACTGATTTACATGTTTTATTTAGTTAGGTAGGGTTAATTTACAAGTTCATGAAAGTATATCGTTATAGCAAATTGGTACCTTGAAAAGCTTTTAACATGAATTGAGATTTAGCTAAGTTACTACGTATGTATCATTTTGAGGCCCAAAAAGAGAGAAACCGATAAACAAGTAGTTCGAGTTTAAAAAACTCGTGGGGCGCCAGGCGCCCCTAAGTAAACTCGAACTACTTGGCTGGTTCTTATAGATATCCGGTTAACCGATTTCCGACTCTTGTTGGCCGTCAATTTTTCAAGGCCATATCTCGTAGAAAACGTTTTTGCGCAAGCTTTACGTTACATAGTATTAGTAAGGGTAGTTTTTAAGTCCATTTCGTTCGTTCAATGTTCTACGCTAAGGAAGAGAGAGCTAATTTTAAGCTAGAAAACGAAAGCTAGCCGCACGTCCGCCATTTTTTGACAGATATATATATATATACGTACAAGACTACGAACAGGAAGCCATACGTTAACATAATTTCTGAAAACAATATAGGGGCGCCCGCGGCGCCCCAAAAAAAGCTGCCTAGGATAAGGCTAAATAACTCAAAACTTCATAAAAGTCCAATAAAAGAGTCGCTTGCGTACCTTCTTGAAACCGTCTTTCACATGACACTAGCTGCTAGCTGAGCAAATAGCTAAAATTTAGTATTAAGAATGGAATTGCTTGTAGTGTTACTAATTTTATTCTTGCCTTTCTTGAATGGGTTTTTATTTGAATACAACTTTTGTACACTAAAACTCCCATACAGTACTTGAGATACATTTATCGATAGTTCAAACTATATATATAATGCATGCACTTATGACATATTGTTAATTTGACTTTTAAGTCTTACGTCAATTATCATCCTCTCTCCTTAAATACTTCATGCTATTGTGTATAGCTACATGTAATTACCATTCTTTGCATTACTAATGATTTATGACTAATATGATGAATTGTGTTCAAAACATTTGATGTCTCTACTTTTTATTTTGAATTGTGTTGTGTAAGGTTCCGCATTTATACCAGCCATGGGCTGACGGGGCTATACCTTTAATAATAATTATAATAATAATAATAATAATAATAATAATAATAATAATAATAATATAATTCTTTTTGAGCCATATAAAGATATGAAGTTGTTATTGGATCCGACAGAGATCGGATAAGGAAATCTCCATATTGAAAATATAGTGAACTTGAATTTTAACCAGATTTCCTTGTTTTTCAATTGGGAGCACACTAATTTATAAACTTTATTGTTTAAGTGTTAAAATGAAAGTGAAAGCTAGCTAATTTGTGAAAAGGCTAAGATAATCCAATATGTGCATAGCTACCAAAGAACATAGCCTCTACAGAGTACATGCTTGCAGGTATCCCAATGACAATACTCTGATAACAAACTAATTAAACCTCCCACATTCAAATTACTTGAGTACCATGTTTTCGCTTAACATTTTCTTATATGAATATATATAGGCCTATAGATCAGTTCTTACTTCACTCCTGACCAGCAGCATTGTTTTATTATGCAACTTGTGTTGATTGCACCACAAAGATGGTCAGTCTAGTTGTGCACGGGCTTTGCAGTATTATAGACTGAAAATGGGAGATTTTTGCTTTGTCTACGGTTGTATGGAACTCAGCCAGAGGAAGATTGAACATTTTGAAGCTAGCCAAATCAAGCACTAGGCCAAAAGTACCAGCTCCCAAACAAGTGCCAGGCAATATGGGCCTACTGCAATTCTTTCAGCCTGGGAGCTCCAGCAGGTAAGCAATCTTGTTCAGCACACAGGTAGATATGTACATAATGATTCACTTGCGTGCTGCGCAAGATTGCTTATCTGTACAAGATTGTCACAGTTTGAGGAGAGTACATCTGAAGAAATGGTGAATGTGAAAGATAGGGATGAGGAGTCTGAAGTTGACATGGACATCAGTGACAAAGGCAGTGATGTGAGCAGCCAGTAGCAGGTCATCAGGACAGTGAACTGCACGTGATGAGGACAGTTCTGTAGAAGAGAAGGTCGAGGAACAGGAGAACAGTGATGAAGCAGCTTTGATGAGCCTTCCGTACCTCAGGACCATGCAGCATGTGACCAGACAGACTAACGGCTTGACAATGCTATTATACTACTGTGATGTGAGGCTAATTGCATGCAGAAGAAGTTGTATATAGCATAATTTATGCATCACTGCCAATGATGCATGTTTTGTTAATTGACCTTTAGCACATGAGTGAACTGAGCAATGCATGTAGAATTTTCCCAGCTATAGAAGCTAGTTTTATTATTATTATGCTTGCTTCTCTCATTAACTACCTGTATTGTGCACCAATTGTTTTACATGATAAACAACTGCAAACAGTATATACTACTGCATGTGGTATTATAAAAATAACTGTGATGGAAAGAAAAACATGAAGTTATGGCCTGCAGACATTGTTGGCAAGGGTACATGAATCAAATTTGACCAATCTCTTTTGTCAAGATCTGTATATCCTCTAATTGCATTGATTGAGGATTTGAGAAGGGCAAAATTGATCTTGATGCAAATCCAAGAAATCACTTGACCATATATGGCTCACTCCGCTTCAATGAAATCAAGTTGGCCAGACGCTTGTATGCCACTGCTGTGGATTTGCTCATTCCTCCGAAGATCGAAAAACAAGGGGAGTAAAGGAGCTCTCTGATGCACTCTTCATACTGCCTGCACTTTCCTCGTTCTTGTAGTCGATGCACTGCTTCCAATTGCAAGGAGGAGTTATGATAGCTCTGGGCGGTTGGATTGCAAAACCTGCTATTAAGTCATTAATTTCACTATAGAAACCTATACAATCAGATTTGAACTGTCACAAAAGTCGGTCTATCATTGAACACAATTACATGGTGTGAACCTACCTTATAATAGTCAGTTTATCTCTAAGCCAAGTCTATTGACTTTTAAAATCAACATGTGTGTGTGCGTGCTTAGGCTTGGTGCTCTAGCTACGTGATTAATTGCAACACTCTCCTCAGAATACCTATAATAAACAGTTTTATCTCCAAGCCAAGCTATACGTATATTCACCTTACTTTTCTAGAGATTCTATTGCAACCTACGTAGGTTAGAATATATAAGTTTTTAACTGTGTAGGATCCAAACCTTAATTAAGCATGTATATTAATACATGCTCAAATCATTGCTAATATATAAGAAATTTGTCTCCCTATTAATCTATATAATATAAAGGGTGTATACTTTAGTTTTAACTTACTAATACTGTTATCATAAATTAGGTTTGTTTTATATCCAAAATATATTACAAATCCAATTATATATACACTTTAACTAATACATTAAGGTAGCCAATATTTATATGTTAAAATATGTATGAGTGTTTATGTTTCCATCGATATCCCTAACTAATGTGGCAAGGGATATGTACTGAATGGTAGGAGCTAGCTTATAGGGATCTACAGATTGAGAGTTTATAGGGTTTAGTGATATAATTTTAATCATTTACAGTGTGCATTTTGGGCAGGTGAGGAGGAATGTATTCCCATTGGTTGATGGGATGTATAGGGAAGAAAGTTTTTTCTGTTATGCTACATACATATATACATGTTAGTATAGGTGTGGAATTAGCTAAAAGCTTTTGGTTAGAGGCTCAAGTATATACGTATTTCTCTATTGTTCAGTTAAGTGTAGTGGAATACATTCATATAATATTCCTTGCTACATTATATATAAGTTCAACATTTTGTATACATACAGTAGATTGAATAGATAAACGTTATTGAGAAATCACACAACACTAAATTGCAGAATCAATTTACAATTTACTTTAATCATGTTAATAGTAACTATTATTAACTTCTTACAGTGCAAACAACTTCATCTCAATCAACTACTATTACAGTTGGGAATCTTACTAATCAAACTGGTACCATCACTGCCACACCTACCATTGGTCAACCAGTAGAGCTGAGGTGTGTTAATTCAGAAATTAAGCAATGGTACATTACAGGAAGTGAAGTAACACCCACTAATAGTACAATAAGTACAAGAAGTGGAGCTACTAGAATACTGGCTTTCTCTTCATTCATTCCAAGTTATGCTGGAACATACACTTGTTTACTATCTTCACGTGGTGATACTCAGACAAAGACAACTTTCCCTGTGGTACTTGGTAAGTTATCTTATATATGTATGTATGGTTTGATGTGTCAGTTTGGATTGCACTACTACCGAATCTATTTGTGTATCTGAATATTAGAATGATATATTCAAGTTTTACAATTATAATATAATTTGAACAGGCTAATTTTTGTACAGTTCAAATACTATTTAGTTTAGTGTACTATGGTCCTACATATGTGTATTATAGCTATATTTCTAAAATAAAGTTTGACAACAGCCTTAAATATTTACTCTGCTTTGATGCATATGTACAAGATCGTATACATATATTATGGTACATGTTTGTCATGTACGTAAATGGCAAAACCTTACAGTAATAAAATTGGAACTATGCATAAATTACTATTATATTTCGTTTAAGTTGAATAAACAGTTGAGCTGTGAATTTGATGCTTTAAGTCATGATACAAGGTAGGGTCTCATTAGCTGAAAGGCTCGAGCTCCTGTATAATTTATATTGAGATATTATAATTCTCAAAAATTAAATACATATACATAGCTCTTATAATTTGTATTCCTATTTGTTGTTATAATCTAAGCCTGGCTGTTATCAGATTCAGCTAATTCGTATTGTTGTCAATATATTATATAACAGCACATGCATTTACATGTATTAAATCATTACTTATGGATCATTACTTTAGAGAATTTATTCTAGTTGTAGTCAAATTTACTTTACATATATAGTTTTGATACTATTGGTATTATGTAGTTAACCCATCAGCAATTAACACAATAACAGTTGGAAGGGCTGATAATGCAACTACTCCAATCACTATAACACCTACCCTCAGTCAACCTGTAAAGTTGGTATGTAATAGAACTGAGAACTGGTACACTAATGGGACTTCAGTAACTCCCACCTCCGGAGAACTAAATGCTACAAATGGAATAATATTTATTCCATTATTCAATACAACTCATGCTAGAGGATACACATGTAGTGTAAATGGCAGTTCACCTCATACTTATCCTGTATTACTAGGTGAGTGAAGCAATAACATATATATATAGTCTAATGTGTATAGGTAGAGGGATCTATAAACTCTAGGCCTCTTTGGTAATACAAAGGCGTGCATACGTATATATATAGCAAACTTTTCAATTATAATAAATAAGAAAAATAGAGCCAAGGCCATATATATACATAAAAGACCAGTCTTATTAAAGTTAATATGATATTAGCTGGGACAAGATTCATTTTACCTTTACAATGTATTATGTACGTATGTATAATGTATGAAACTGGTATAACTATGTACATACATACGTATGTATAATATTAAGTGGTTAAATCTTTTTATATGTATACACTGAAACCATGCATAAATTAGACTCCCTTTGGAATAATTAAAGTAAAAAGTGTAGGAAGAGTGAAAGGAACACACTGTATATTTAGTACCACTTTAGTGTCACTTAAGATCTTTACTCTTATATATAAAGGCTATTACTCCTTGGGGCTCCTGCGACTTTTAAATAATGGTTGTGTGGTGCATCTAAAACGTAGCATCTTATATTATAATGATATCCCTGTATGCATTATCTTATTAGATGAATTGTCCATGCTACCTGGAATAATCTAAATTTATGTCTTTGCAGAAACACCACCTGCTATATCTGTAATATCTCCACCATCCCAAGTCGAAGGTGTCAAAGCATGGAAAAATGAAACATCCTTGACTGTTACATGGGATAAAGTGGAATCTCAAAAATATAATAAGATAACATGTAAGATATTATATGTTATGAGGTATTCAATTAATCACGGTAATGAAACAGATCCACCATCTGATGCTATGAAGAGATCAGGAATCACAAATACATCAACTACTGTAACATTGACTCAATTTTTATCAAATACCACCTACTATGTTTGGGTAGCAGCTGAAATCCTAGGTGCTGGAGTTCAAGGAAATTACAGTATGAGAGTTAATGGTAAAGTTATAATGTATATATTGATATGTCATATACAATGTTTATAATAAGTATACGTATAACTTTAATAATAAAATTTAAGCCTCCAAACCTGTTTGAAATTTTCTTCTAATACGCATATCCCTAGCTAACTATTTTAGATATAAGAATATACGTATACGTAGTCCTTTGCCATTCATTTGGGCAGCTCAGGATCAATATATCAAGAAGACGAGTGTGAGATTTGCTTATCTTTAACAAAGAAAATGAATGTCAATGACTGATTCACTTACAGTATACAAGTTGTACGTATATATGTATACTCAAAATTAGCAACTCTAGATCTTATACGAGTTTTTTTGTAATATATGGTAGATAATACCCCAACTCTACAACCACTCCCCTTTATTAACCCAGTCTTGCCTAATGTGACTGGAGTGTCATTGGTCTAGCATGTGGAGTAATGGTGTCGATCAGACTAGATACAGTGTTATGTTTGTTATTTGAAAAATAATTTTATATATTCACTATGGTATAGCAATGTAACTCCTATGGTTTACGGAGGATCATATTAAACTCTAATTAAACTAATTATAACATAGATTTTATATTCTTTTATAAACTTCTCAATATGTGAATTTCAAAAATTCTAATACAAATGGACTACTTTGAGATATATAAGCCGTGAAGCCTATGTGGTTTCCCATGCAGCTTTATATATAAGGATCTGAAATGTACAAGTTAAATGGGTCAGAATGTTTGGTTATTGTCAGAGTTTAGTCCCCATACCCCTGGAAAAAAGGGGTTGAAAATCAATGGATATTTCAAAGTTGGAAAAGAAATTAATATTGACGTTTGAGCCACTTTTTTGGCCTAAAAACCGCAAGGGGCTAGCAAAAGTGAAAAACGCAAACCGCAAAGAGTTAAATATAAATGTCAATCAAAAAGAGCTACAGTTAAGTTGGAAAAATAGAGTTACTATATAAACAATAAGATGCAGCTGGCACTTATGGGTTTCTAGGCAATCAAAAATGCAATCTATTATAATATATACGTATATATACATACGTAGTTCTCACATTAAAATTTGCAAATTAATATATAATTTCAAAAAAGCAATACAAAAATGTCAACTTCTCTAATTATCACATATATACATCACAAACTATAGGGGCAACTCCTGTCATATCTGAGGCAAAAGCTTGCAGTATCATGTTTCACTTACACATGTGACTCATTTAGGCATACATACATATACACATGAAGATCATGTGTATATACTTGTTTCCTGTGTTTATATATATAATTTCCCTCTCCCTCCACATGCACTTAAAGCCACTTCCCATGATGATACTCAGTTGCAAAAAACTTTATCTCAAGGAACAACTATGACATTTGGGAATGTAACTAATCAAATGGATATAATCACTCCAACAGCTACCTTTGGTCAATCAATTCAAAAGACTTCATCTCAAATAACTACTGCAACAGTTGGGAATGTAACTAATCAAATGGCTAACATCACTGTAATACCTAGCATTGGTCAATCTGTACAAAACACAGCATCTCAAGCAACTACTGCGACAGTTGGGAATCTTACAGATCACATTTCTACCATCACTCCAATGCCTACCATTGGTCAATCAGCACAAGATACTTCATCTCAAGTAACTACTATTACAGTTGGGAATCTTACAGATCACATTTCTACCATCACTCCAACGCCTACCATTGGTCAATCAGCACAAGATACTTCATCTAAAGTAACTACTATTACAGTTGGGAATCTTACAGATTACATTTCTACCATCACTCCAACACTTACCATTTGTCATTCAATGCAAACAAATACATCTCAAGCAACTACTATTACAGTTGGCAATTCTAGTAATCAATTTACTACCATTACTATAACACCTAGTATTGGTCAATCAGTAGAGCTGCAGTGTGATAATGGTTCAAGGTTTAAGCAATGGTACATTACAGGAAGTGAAGTAATGAACACTTCATGTGAGATAAGTACATTGAGTGGTGTTACAAGGAAGCTGGCTTTTACTTCATTTGTTCCAAGTTATGCTGGAACATACACTTGTTTAGCATCTTCTAAAAATGATACTCAGACAAAGACAACATTTCCTGTGGTACTTGGTAAGTCATTGTGATTATCCCTCCTATGGCTTGATGTAAACTGATAGTATATGCATGTATACGTATATATGTAGGTCTATGGACTCAATGTCCTGAAATAATTTGTTGTATCACACTGTTATATATGGAAAGGTCATTTTCTAGACGTATGTATAATTGATATTGAATTTTTATGCTGTAATCCTGTCAATGTATGTTTATATCATCCAGTTAATCCATCAGCAATTAATACAATAACAGTTGGAAAGACTGATAATGCAACTATTCCGATCACTATAACACCTACCCTCAGTCAACCTGTAAAGTTGGTATGCAACCGGACTGGTACACCTAAGAACTGGTACACTAATGGGACTGCAGTAACTTCCACTTCCGGAGAACTAAATGCTACAAATGGAATAATATCTATTTCTTCATTCAATACAACTCATGCAAGAGGATACACATGTAGTGTAAATGGATCTTATACTTATCCTGTAGTATTAGGTGAATGAAACAGTAATCATATTAGTGTGCATATATGAAGGGTTTTACCAGAGGGTCTGTATATAGTTTCTATTTGGTGCTACGAATATCTATTAGTTGAGTGTGCATTATTTCTCCCTATATATAGGTAGAAGTAAGTGGCTATTATATATATATACCGTATTATAGTAATGCAAAACCAATTATCACCTGTAAATCAGCAATGAAACAATGTTTATGATTTCGTATCATTATTGAAGTACATGCATCCTATTGGTACTCTGTTTAATTGTCAACCATATTTCAATAATGCGTATATGGATGACTGGGAGGCGATCACTGGTTGCCAATTTAATGTATTGGACTTGGTCCCCCAGCCAAGATTAGACTGCAGTTACTTGGCTACTTGGTTTGGCATAATACTTCCAGTGATTATGTATGTACACACGGTATATATAGCTGGAAATATTGGCAGGGAATTTATTTTGGCGACTTGGGGTGAAAATTGCCAAAATTTTGATCCACCAATATTGTATAGTAACATATTCCATTGTGACGTAAAGCATGTTACACAGTGAATATCTTCAATTTTCAATGGAAGACGGCAATCTCCATTGGATCTTGATGTCACTCCATCGTTACTTAAAGAAGAAAACCTAAATTAAAAGCGCCAATATTTAAATCAGTCCAAAGACGTCAAATATTCTTCCCGCCAATATTTAAATCAGTCCAAAGAAGCCAAATATTCTTCCCACCAATATTTCCAGTAGTATAATTTAAAAGTCTTCACATTAAAGACTCTTAAATAATTCTAATGCAGATTATATATATACTCTCAAGCTATATTTGAAACCCATATATTTATATACATGTCCATGCTACATGGGAATGATAATCTAAGGAATTTTAATTTCTTTCAGAAACTCCGCCTGCAGTAACTACATTACCTCCACCACCTCAAGTCCAAGGTGTCAAAACATGTAAAAGTGGAACATCTGTGAATGTTTCATGGACTGCCTTAACTGTTCCAAAGTATAATAATGTAGTAAAAAAGATATTATATGTTGTTAGGTATTCAACTGACAGCAGCAATGAAACAGATCCACCATCTGATGCTATGAAGAGATCAGGAATCACAAATGCATCAACTACATTGACTCAACTTTTATCAAATACCACCTACTATGTTTGGGTAGCAGCTGAAATCCTAGGTGCTGGAGTTCAAGGACCCTACAGTATGAAAGTTGCCAGAGGTGAAGTTACAAGCTTAAGTTTTATATACATAAATGCAGCCCACTTAATTTGAAATCGCTTGATTTGAACATTTTCTCCCTGTATGCAGCCAATACATTACTTCTTACCAGAGATACTATGTAAACAGCTTACACCAGATATATAATAGACCATGTAGAATGTAGAGCTTTTCAATGTAAAATTGTAATAAGCTCGAATTATCTTGGTTGCATTATCATTTGACTTTTGAACATATAAAAGACTCAGTTTAGTAAATCACTTGTCAAATTAACACATATAGTGTGCATAATACTTTTATCCAGAGTATTCAATTTAGGCTTCAAACTATACAGTTTTGTATCATTTCATATTGCACTACAATTACAGATTTTACAACTTAAACGTTAATAATCATAAACAAGTCTATTTGTTATTTTTAAAAAAGCTCAAATTAAATTTCTGATAATTCAAATTACCGGATAATTTGGATTGTTTCTGTTGTCCCTAGAGATTCGAAATAACATAGCAGCTTGCACTGTATTTTTTACTGAATTAGTATGGCCAGTGTATCCTCTCAAGATATGGATTCCTGAAGTCTTCACCTATTTGAAAATACATTGCTCCTTCCATGATAAAATAATTGTCAGGTTAACTTACTAACTTAAAAGCATTGTTAGTGGACATATATATGTAGGTATATATGTTGTTGCAGTAGATTACTTATAATATATGTATATACGTATAACTACCTAAGCCGACTTACTGTTTCACATTTTCAGCTTTTTCATCAATTTCATCTAAAGTATCAGTGTTCCCAAAGGTGATGTCAAATCAACCATCACTTCACGTCAATTGGTCAGCTCCTAAAAGTGATTGTCTCATTCAATATTATCAAGTAGACTACAGAGTGGGTAACTCTGGTAGTTGGAGTATATGGATTCCAAATCCTACATCTACTTCAGTAATATTGACTGATCTTCAAAAGGGTACCACTTATCAAGTGAGGGTGAGAGCTGTTTCTGAGGTCGGGAATGGCACATGGAGTGATACAGCTAATCAGACAACTTCTGATGGTATGTTTCCTGTAAGCCATAGATGTAAAATGAGCTGTATGTATACTAATTCTAAGTATGTACATGTACAATATAATTGTTGTGAGCTTTTGACCCAGTGTAATAAATTGATCCAAAATCAACATACAGTTGACACAATATGATTACATATATACGTATATATAATACTAAAAGAAAAGGTACCTAAGTTGTTTACTATACGTATATATACGTATGTACATACATATATATGTTTCAAAATCACATATTAGCATTACAGTTGTATAATAATAGATCCATAATGAAATCATTCAGCTAATTATGTATATATATTCTATTTACATAATATGTCTATCAGTACCATCTAATGTAATTGGAGTATCAATGTATCCAAAAGTGATGTCAAATCAACCAACACTTCATGTTATTCATAAACAACTAATGTTATATATATATATTGCTGACAAAACTAAAACTCATCTTTAGTACACATATAAAACATATTAATTGTGTTATACACAAAGATTTTTATAATTGCTTCTTTTTATTAGTAGCTACAGCTCTACCTAACTCAATCACCATTGCAATTATAGCTGGCATTGCAGCGGTTCCTCTGGTGCTGATCATTGTAGTTGTAGTCCTTTGCATTGTAGTCCTTAAGTGAGTTTTGAAATTTCGATGCTAAAATATTTTAAGCCAGTGGAAATTAATCATTAATCAACTATATCTAAAATGGCAACTATATATTTTCAAGTTTTCCTATCATTCTGTAAAATTTAATAAATTGCATGTATTGTAAGGCAATGTAGAGAGGGTTATCTTAACTCACTATATAGGACAACAGTATTAATTATGTTGGATTTTATTACATGCAACAGTGTATATACCTTTCACTTCTATTTAAAATTTTAATTACTAAACTTTATCAACTGCAAGTGGCTAATAAAATATTCAATTTACTTCTCATTAGGAAGCAACAGCAAAAGAAACACATAAAGCACATGGAACGCAGACGTTCTGAAACACAGGATATGGCTACCTCTGAGATAAGTCATTTTTCAGATAATCATCCAACAACTCCTGAACAGAGTCAGACTGAGGCTGAAGACTTGATGAGTATAGAAATGGAGGACATTTCAATGAAACTTGACAGCAGAAATGATGTTGTGGATGAGCCATGTATGTATGTACTTTTACGTTTATTTGTTTTAGGTGTTATTTAAATGTACACAAAATATATAAAAGAAATTTTAACTTACTGTTACCTAGGTCATGCAATTTATTTTTTCATACATTTTTGCAGTTTATGAAGATATTTCCAAGCATATTCCAAGGTCCCAATTTGCAGCTTATGTCAGAAAAATGAGAATGGAAAATAATGGAGGTTTCAAGAAGGAATATAATGTAATGTCCCTACTTTACTATATATAATATACTACTAATATACAGTCTCCAGTATATGCGTAGCTATATATATCTTATAATGCAATATTTAATAATTTATATATATAGGAATTAAAACAAGCAAATCTAATTTTTTCATTTATTTGTAACCAGTAGGTTCTTTAGTCATACAGTTAAGCATACGTATCTCATACAATTCTTTTCTTTTGGTGGAGGTCTGCACTGATAGGATATATATATATGATCTCACTGCATTATGTGTGTAACTACTGTATACATATACACCAATGTATATAACACGCACATTGCCCTATAGAGTTTGTGTACATATTTCTGTTACTGATATTTTGTCATTCCAGATAATTCAAAATGATCCCAAAGGAGTAGATATTATTGCTAAAGAGCACAAGAAGAAGAATAGATATGTCAACATTCACACATGTAAGGACTGTACCTTACTTTGCATTATATAAGGGCTCGGATTTTCCAGTTTTATGTACAGTATTTTTATGTATCTTTATATTTAGGTAGAAACATTGTACTGCATGCAGTGCCTACAATCATATATAGATCACATACACATATATATACAGTACATTTATTTTAGAAACATTTATGTACGTACATCCCATCCAGTTGATCATTCCAGAGTAGTACTGTCTGTACCTGATGAGAACGAAAGTGACTATATCAATGCTTCCTACATTGATGTAAGAAAGTAACCTTTAATTGTATGATGTAATACTCAGTGTCACTGTTCAGTATATAGATACAATATATAATTATGTACCTACCTACTTTTATACTTTTGGGACTTTAATATATCTAATGTCATACTGATGTCTCCTAATATAATGAAGAAACAGTTGTCTATGGCTAGATCATCTATTTAAATGGCCAAGGCCAGATCCTGGTTCCTATAATAAGAGTAAATTTTGGAACCACTCAATAGCTATAAATGTGCATATATGAAGGTCAGACTTTATTTAATTAAACTATATATATACATATACACCTGGATATACTCCTAACACCCAGGACATACACCCACTTGGTTTCTTTGATATGCATCCTAACCATGTGCGTAGGCTACAATATTATTGTATATAAGTATAGTAGACACATTTCTACATGTTTTATAGGGTTTTGAAAGAAGAAATGCTTACATTGCATCACAAGGTACATAGATAAAGTCAATATTTTACATAACTATTTTCATGGTACATATAAATAATTTTCTTCTTACTTTATTCCAGGTCCCAAACCTAATACAATATTGGATTTTTGGCAAATGATTTGGGATCACAGACCTCCCGTACTTGTTATGTTGACACAGTTGAAAGAAAATGGAAGGGTAAGTCACCATAACAGTGGGGTTTGTTATACAGCGGAACCTGTGCTAACGATCACCTCTATATAACGACCACCCGCTCTATTATGACCACTTTTATCGGTCCCAAAATTTCGCTATGTAAAAGAATACGAATAGAACTCGTATATCGACCACGTCGCTGATGTGACCACTTTTCTAGGTCCTAAAGACGATTTTGACACTCTTTATAACGATCACCGTTCGAAAATTAATCTACCGTATTCGCTCGATCAGATGCCTCTCGATTAATCGCCGCTCTGAATAGATCGAGCGAATATATGGTATTGTACATATAATAACTTCATGATCTTTTTACATGCAACCTGTATATTAAGACCACCTGTACATTAAGATCACCTGTATATTAAGACCACTTAGTTCGGTCCCACAGATGGTCTTATATACAGGTTCCACTGTATTACTAAGGATGTCTGTATCTTGCTGATTATATTATTTTACATCCATGCATTTTCTTATATTATAATTTCTTTATCAGAAAAAGTGTGATTGCTACTGGAACAATGATATTGAACAAAACTTTGAACCTGGCAGAGGATTCCGTATAAAAGTAATGTCTTGTCGCATCTTTGCTGATTTTGAAGTTAGAGAAATGTTGGTTAAGAATGTAAGTTTAATTTAATTATTTGCCATTCTATATACAAGTTATTACTGATTGATAATGTAAATGTATAAATATGTTGTGCTAAGCAGTGATATACGTATTTATATTTATTTATTTATCTGCATTTTAGATGTCTGATGAAGACAGTAACTCCTTTATTATGAGTCATTTCCTGTACACTGGATGGCCTGATCATGGAGTACCTCAACATCCCTCATCCCTGATACAGTTTATTAAGAAAATTAGAAAAGTATATCGCAACAGTTCATCACCTCTGATTGTACACTGCAGGTTAATTCATGTACGATGTACATTCTAATGTATATGATCTAGTCAGGTATATATAGCTAATACATTAGGCAATTACAACTTGTATGAGAGTATATCTGTTTATATATAAAGGGTTAAATATAACACTTCCATGAATAGCGCATGTTATAACTAGACTAGATTTTTGAGGATCTCAATCTCTCTTTGAATGTGTAATTACCATTCGTTTCTTTGATAAAATGGTCAATATGAGAGAGTATGTTTAAGATAGAATTGAGATTCATAGCTATGTTGTAACTATGATAGAGGAATTAGTGAGCTTTCCGTAGCAGGGCGAGGATAATAGGTTACACCTCAAACCCTATTAGTATTTTATCAGCTGAAGAAAGTCTGTGGACATTGACGTCCTGAAAACATCTTGATTGTTTCACCCTGCTACGAAAAGCTCACTAATTCCTCTATCATAGTAAGTTATGCAGTCTTGTCTTCACTTTCTCTTTATATTGTACTTCTTCAATGTGCAGTGCTGGAGTAGGTCGTACTGGTACTTATATCACTATTGATGCAATGCTACAGAGATTGAAGAAGAGAGATGATCTCAACATTTATGACTTTGTTACTGAAATGAGATCAAAGAGGACCTACATGGTTCAAAGCCAGGTATATATATAAGTGTACTCAGTTGGTACATAGGTAATTATACATATTTGTTGATAAATACTAAGTCTTACCGAATATATACGTATATATACTCATTAGAACGTTCATTTAGATTGGGTTTATGAGGTTCCAAATTTTCCCAGCAGTATTTTAGTAGGTACCTAAACTTAGGATTAGTTCAAATTAAGGTCTGCTGGAGAGTTTCTCCTGTTTAATTTGTATAAGCTTTTTCACATTATCTGTACATCTTGAAGTATATAGTAGCATCAAAGTGAATGACAGTTTCTTTGAGAGAAGTAAAGACACTTCAAGAATTTAATGAACATAGATTTACTTTATGCCTTGTATTAACTTGTTCATGCCATTAACATATCCTATTAATAAGTAATTTATGCTGTATATGGTAGATAACGTCCCCCGTTACCAGCTCTTATTAGTGGCAACATGCAGGGTATAAATACGTATATACATACAGAGCTACTTTGTAATGAACTACTTTTATCACAATGTATAGGAGCAGTATGAGTTTATCTACAATACTCTCAATGACTATTTGATCTGTGGTGGGACTGCTGTACCAGCCCATGAGCTAAGGAGACGGATCATAGAATTGGAAGCATTACAAGGACAGGAGGTGACTGGATTTCAGTTTGAATTTGATGTGAGCACTAGTACTGGTATCTATCATAGTTGTCATATGTGTGGGGGTGTATACGTATACGTATATCACTTACAATATGAATAATTTATGCTTTGTTACAGACTTTGAGCAGTGTATCAAAGTCTGTTTGCAATGATGATTTACTACATTCTCAGATAGATCAAGTTGCTTGGAAGAACAGGTACAAAGATAGGTTTCCCTGTGAGTTGAAACTATATACATTGACTTTTCAAATACAACTGGACCTACATAGGTTCAGATATTTAAAACAACTGGATGAGCGAAGCAATATGCCTTAATTTATAGGTGTAGCTAAGAATGTATGCCATGCATATACGTATGCAATGTCACATTATATATATCATATATATACACTATATATATCCAGTGCAGTATATTCATTGCTGATGACAATATACATATATGGCCAATAATGTACCTCTGTAAAGTCTCACTGGGAATGATTTTCATTTAAATTTGAAATTAAACATATGTATTACTACATTCTTGCATACGTACATAGATTATCTTAACTACCTTCATATTTCTGGAAGGACTTCTGAGAATGATCACGATTATTTCAATGCCTCCTTTATCAATGTAAGTTTAATTGAATATAGTGCATATACTGTATACACATTTTAAAATAGTTTTGTATGCAATACGTAATATATACGTACCTATATATTAGTGTAATTGGTGTGTGTACTGTATATAATTTGTTCTTATTATAATGAAATGTTATATCATTTGACATATACATACATACATATATAGGCAATACCCAATCCAATATATATGATACAATATAAATCACCTGTAAAATTATATATATAATTAAATTAATGTAGTGAAGCATGGCTACTCTATGTATATACACCACACCATAGAGCCACTCCAGGACTCGAGCCTTTATAGCTGCTCAGTCCCCTCTGATGCATACCAGAACTGACTTTTGGGAAGTGGTCTGGCAGTTGCAGACTTCTGTGATTGTCTTTCTCTGTGACTCTAATGAGAAGGAGCAGGTATTATGCCTATCATGTGTATATACATATGTAGATTGGACAAATTACGTAAAGTGAGGCAAAAACTGCATGAAACGTGTATTTCAGGTATTCTTTCTTTTCCCATGAGGAACATAATGTACAGTTTTGGCCAAGTGGAAACGTCAGAACAGCTGAGTTCAGCTTTGTCAAAGTAGATCTAATGCATGCTGATGATAATCAAGGGTACACGACTTACAGTTTTATTGCTTCAGATAAGCGAAAGGTATAGTTTTATAACATACATATACATACTGTATGCACTTCATTTTTATCTAATTGTTTTTTAATTGCAATCTTTTCATTTCCTTGTTTTCAAGCCTGACTCTAGTTCTCTGGGGTTGACCTTGTTTCACTCAAGTGACTGGAGGACTGATGGTCCTGTACAGGTATCTCCATTAATGAGGATGATTGCAGATATAGAGAAGAAGCGTAGTGGATCTGATAAACCTGTCATCATCATGTGCGAGTGAGTTCTCCTCAATAACCAAAGCACTGAAAATGGGCAAAATGGCTGATTGGAAATTAATGTATAGTCGTGCACTTAACATTGTGTAATTTACTTCCTAAAAACATGTATATACTTAGAAAAGATATATAACAGCTTTAACATTTTTTTTTCAGTGATGGCATGGGTCGTACTGGAGTGTTAATTACTGTCATGTCTGAGATTGAGAGAGTTAAAAGTGAAAAGGAAGTTGACATATTTCAGACTGTCAAAGCAATTAGAGTACAAAGACCCAATATGGTCTCCACTGTGGTGAGTTTATGTCCACATCAGTAGCTAGCTATACATAGTATATACAGTATACTCATGGAATAATTGATTCAATTTATGACCATCATATATCAAACATTAATCAGGGATCAAAATCATGTTTTATTTAGCTTCCACTTAAATTCCAGTACCACTCTATCTCTATGTAGGAACAGTACAAGTTATGCTATGAAATGCTTCAAGCCTATCTCAATTCCTATGATAATTATGCTAATTTTAAGGCTATGTAACTCTTTCAGATAAGATTGTTTAATTACAATATGTTGTGTGAAATTAAACATATATATATAGATAAATGTTTACTTTAACTTTGCGATTCATATGCTATAATACTATAGGTTTTGTGGAAAATTGCAAAATTAATTATTCATTATGATTGTACGTATATTGTAACTTCACAATAGATTTCAAACTGAATAGATATACAGTGAAACCTCCGAATAACGGACACGCTCGGACCCACCATCTTGTCCTTTATTCAGAGGTTGTCCTCTTCTCGGAGGTCGGCCCATCAATCACCCTCTAAACAACTAATTGTGTAATAGCAACTAGCTACCAGTTATATATGTCATGCGCAAAGTCCACGGATTGGCCTGCGCAAAGCGTTAATCCACGGTTTGCGCAGGCCAATCTGTGGATTGTCCGAATCTGTACTTTGCGCATGACATATATAGTGACACTATATTATGGCTCATGATCAAGATCCAAGAGATGCAATAAATACACACCAACAAGTTATATAGAAAGCTACAAACACTAACATTTTACTAACATAACGGTTTACTAACTTAAAGGATATGCTGGGCACGATCCTCAGAAGCAGGACTTCCTATTAGATGGTTTGGTACGAGTGGTTTTAGGACAGTTAAAATGAACAACTACCAAATGGATAAATCATTCGCTTAGACCAATCAGGTTTAAGGCCACTTTTATCGACCTTTGAATAGTTGAAAAAATAGGAGCGCAATGAGCTAGCGGGCGAAACCGAAATTCACTTGAGACTACTGCACGTACGATCCGCTGGACATCTGTAGCTATTTTATGTAGCTAGATACTTACGTATGACTTACGCTAATTTAGTTCACTGTACTATTATCGTTTTATCGTATTAGTTTCGTCTCGTCTTTAGTTTAACTGTCCGCTTTCGGAGGTCAGTATATATTGTCAGAGATCAGTCTGAGGCTTGGTCAGTGTCCGTTGTCCGGAGTTCAGAGGTGCCGCTACTCGGAGGTTCGAAATGTACTAGTTCTATGGGAAAGTCAATCGGGGGCGTAAGATTTGTCCGCTGTAAAGAGGTTGTCCGCTTTTCGGAGAGTCCGCTATTAGAGGTTTTACTGTATTATAAATTTAAGTTCAGATGGTATGCTTTATATATACGTATATACATACTATAATTATAAATTTGTCACACAATACCCTCTGAATACAACATGTACCATGTGTAATGATGAATTATACTTTCCATTTAATTACATTTGTGACTTTATAATTTTATAATAGCTGTCCTGTGGTTCTTTGGTGAATTTTTCCAACCAGCCAAGTGATGCACAGTCTAATCTTGGCTGGGGGGACTGAAATCCTATTAAATTGGCAATTAGTGATCGCCTCCTAGTCATTTTGCTTATTAAGGATACCTAAACATATGAATGTATACACAAACGGATGTGCTCATATGGATACTTACACATAGATATGCACACAAAATTACATATATATACGTACGTATATTGATACCTATACACATGGATATACATAAATGGATGCTAAATATATATTAGAGGCATGCATACAGACACATGGATATGTACAAACAAGTATATATATATATCTAAACACATGGATTATGTACAAATAGATATCAGCTCACAAATATAATACTCACAATCATGAAGCATTTACCCACAAAAATGTGTGTCCATGGATATAACATAGATTCTTACACATGGAAACAGATATGTACACACATGACATAATTGCAAATTATACATAGCTGCAAACTGTACACAGATACATTTTGAAAGTTAATATTGTGATTCAAAATATAATGTAGTAATTTAAACTTATTCAGTAAGAATCTTTAATTTCAATCACAAAAAGTGCATAAATGCGATAAATTCAAAACTGTTACACTGATATTCAGTCTTAATATGTTACTGTATGTTAGCACTATTTCAAACTACGAATGTGTTTTTGGAATTTTGTCTTCAGGGATTTTCGATCAACACCTGAATGTACCCCTAACTCTTCTGGGAAATGCATATCATTCACTAGTTCTAAAAGACGTACTCCATTAATATTTGCTTTCTCAAAAGATTGGCTATACTTTTCAAAACCATTCTTTTTTAGCCATTCAAGTACCTCTCCTGTTGTCATGGCACTTGCTGCACGTCCATCTGTCACCAATAAAAAGTAGTCAAAGTAAAGTGTGTTGATACAAACAAGTAACATGCACAAAGTTATTAAGTTCAAAGCTCACAGAAGAGCTAACTTAAATTCATCTTCAAACAAAAATAACACTGTTGCCTAGGGCTACCACTTTGAAATATATAATCAGTAAGTTATGGTTGACTACATATATCTTCATGTATTTTACGCACATAAACAAAATGACCATGCACTTAAATTGATTTCCCTTGTCAACACTTGCACTTACAGTAACCTTTACATGCTATCTACGTATCTGAATATACTGTAGGTGTTATAAAGCTGATAAGCTAGAGCTTATTTAAAGTGTATATATTGGGATCCATTTTTTGTTTCTACACCAAACTGAAGTTTTTATTTAATATTAATCAAGCTAAATACATAACTAATAAATTAACTGAGTGATACTGTATAATTTTAGAACTTACAAAATTGACGTTTTAACTTTTCTTTATCATTATCTGACATGCCAAACTCATTCAAGTCTTCAGGATCTTTCAGTAATTCTAGTAAGATTTCTTCATCTATGTCTTTTTCTTGGAATACTTCTGTATACTTTCCCATGTCTATAGATTGAAGCCATGCTGTAAGATCCGCACAACTCATTGCACTCCTCCCTTAGAACAAAAGAAATGTAATATAGTAGACACATAGCTACACTATATAATAATTAAATCTATGTATATGTATAACTATTGTGTATACGTATATACATTGGTACTTCATATTACTTGTATACATGATTATATCTACCACAAAAGTACAGATACTTTTTAAAGTAGTGCTACGTACCTTCTGAATAATCCTCTTCATTCTGAGGAACTATTGAACTGCTAGGATCAGTACTAGCTTGATCACCTGAAGCTGATGATGTCAGCGTTAAAGAATTATCCTGTAACAATTTAAATCCCTTTGATTACATTTATACCGTGTGCAAACCAAGGTAAGACTTATACACATTATAGAAAGTGCTTTAATTTACTAATTTAGCTGACATTCATACATACGTATGTAGGAAAGTATCGGCTTGAGGGTTTCCTGTACTAAGAAGAGCAATTATATATGCATGCATACCTTATCTGGTGATGTAGCTTGTACAGAATCATATCCACCAGAAGTTTCATGTCCATCTGATAATACTAAATAGTAAAAGACACAGGGACATACGTATGTAGGTACGTACATGTGTAGAAGAATTTTGTGTTTATGTAGTAAATTATGGTAACCCCTTCAGCACAATTTGGAATCTATAAGTATCTATAATTTTAAAACAGAAAAGTGTATAAACCTACTGCACTTCTATTAAAAGCTATGTATATATTTTGAACCTAATGCATATGTACGTATATATTGTCTGGATAAAAAAACTGCTGAGTGCTTGTGGCTTTAGATGTTTTACCTTAAGTGGGGAATCTTTAGTCTTACCTTCACCAGTGTTTGACACACTCTCTACAGAATAAGGTTGATCTTCAGCAAGTGACTCTTTCACTTTCTCAGTTACCAGATCAGCTTCGACCCAAGTCCTATGCAATCCATCATGAGCTAAAGATGGGTACCCTTTCCCTGTCATTTGAGATTTGTCTTCTACTATACCAAGGCCAAGTTGTGTAAATCCTAAAGAACTGCTTTTGGTTTTGGTAGTGAGAATGCATATGTTAGGCACTAAATCAATGAACATTTTTTTATTCCCATTCTCAGATTTCTGACTCAAGCTGGTAACTTCGTCTTGTATTATCAGTTTCCACCTAAATAATAAATATAGTTGTTAATTGATAGAAAAATACATATAGTAGTAAATTTAATGATTGAAAGTAAAAATCTTAATTTCAATCGAAGCAATTTTTTCATTATACACTAGTAAGTATTAACTATTTGTATATGTACTATGTATGTTTCAATTATTAACTGTAATAATTCTAATATCCTTTAGATAGGGGGATCATTTCAACATAACCAATAGATTTCAAATACGTACATTCAATTTTTTTAAATCTATGATTAAAGCACCTAGGTACGAACATATACAGTGGAACCTGAGTAAGCGGTCACCTTATTAAAGCGGTCACCTCCCTTTTCCGGTCGCTACTCGTATAACAATTATGCAAATTTGTGTTTTGTCAATGAATGTTAATGAGAACCTTGTTAATACAGCCACCTGTGTATTACAGCCAGCAAGTTTGTCTCCCTTTGGTGACCGCATTAGGCAGGTTCCACTGTATTCAGGTTATATATGTATAGTACATATGTACTGTAGTATAGTTTACTTTCAAATGTTAGATTTTACTTACTTTCTGAGTAGAACAACATACTGTACATAATGCTGAAGCAGAACCGTATCTGGAAGTAGCTGTGAATATCTGTCCTTTTCATCACAGAAGTTAAGACTTATGAGGTAATTAATAAGTGGAGTTGTGGGAGGCTGTGAGAAAATATATACAGCACACCAGTTATACATGTATGTACAATTACACATTTTGACCAATGCATCCTTACCACTACACTTTCTGCTCTAAGTACTTGAGCTACATGAGTGACTATTTCTTCTAGATCAACTATTAGCCCTAGAGTGCACACTTCTAAAAGATAAATTAAGACAATTGCTACACTACAAATATATATAAAATGACTAATAGATACACTGTGATCTAATGATATTATACATATCTCCAAGCGGTCAGTGCGTACTAGCTGCGTCTTCATCATTTTTATTTTTTATCTCATTGTTAAGTGAACTTGCAACTCCTTCTGGTAATGGTCTCTTTATGGAGAATGGCAGTCCACAGAAATCAAATAGGCAATCAGTGATCCATCTCACAAACATCTCCAAGATTGTAAAAAGTTGTTTCATCTTGACTTTCTCAATAGTATTTAATTCTTCTGCTGTAAAACTATATACAAAGATAAATAAAACATTAAAAAAATGAAATTAGAAATAGGGATGGCAGTGCTTCCAACAGTCACTAGCAAATCTGGAAAAAGTAGCAAAACGGATCATGTGACAAGGATAACCATACAGAAGTGGCATATACGTATACTGAAATTTACTGTAAGTGAATTAACCATACACATCACTTCCATGTTTGGGCGCATTGGGATAACCGCAAGTAGGGATGGTGCAAAAACTCGAACTACTTGCTGGTTGTTAGATGTCTGGTTAACCGATTCCAGTCGTTGCTAAATTGCCGTCAATTTCAAAGCCATATCTCGTATAATTCCAAAATATGGTTATTTCCCCAATCCCGCCAAGTCATGGCTAATAGTTAAGGAGCATGTGGAACCATAACAACAACAAGAGGACAGAAGTACGTATCTGGGAGCTGTCCTTGGAGGTGAGCAATTTGTCGCAGATTTTATCAATAAGAAAATCGAATCTTGGGTGACAGAAGTAGAGAGCATGGCCAGTATTGCCAAGTACCAACCACAAGCTGCGTATGCAGCTTTCATACACGGAATAACAAGTCGCTGGTCATTCTTCTTCAGAACAATTACAAGATCATGTACGACCCTTAGAGGAGGCAATTGTAGGTATAAACTACTACCAGCTCTGACCGGGAAAGCAGCCATGAGTGATAATGAGAGAAGTCTCCTTTCCTTGCCTACCAAATTAGGAGGATTAAACATACCCATACCTTCTAAGAGAGCCGAAGAAGCTCATTGCTTCATTAAAGATCACAGCCCCAAGAGTATCTTGCTTGATCAAAGAAACAGGAAAAGTATCAGGGGAAGACCAATCTACCATATTGAAGGAAATACATAGGGAGAATAAATTGAGATCTAGTGAGGAAGCTTGAAAATCCAGCTACCTAAAAATCAACAGAGAGCAATGGAACAAGCTAGTGAAAAGGGGGCATCATCTTGGCTCTTGCAATTCCTTTAAGTGAGTATAATTTCAATCTACACAAGGAAATATTCAGAGATGCTCTCTGTATTCGCTATGGCTGGATACCACAAAGACTACCAACTTATTGTTCCTGTGGACAAGTCTTTCTGTAAACCATGCGTTTAGCTGTCCTAAAGGTGCTTTTCCATCTATTAGACATAATAACAACCGTGATGCAGTGGCTCAGTTCTTGACAGAAGTTTGCCCGAATGTCTCAATAGAACCACATCTCCAGCCATTGTCAGGGGAGATCTTCTCTTTACGGTCTGCTATCACTGACCAGGCAGCTAGATTAGACATCAGAGCCCAGAACTTCTGGGACAAATGCAATAGAAGTGCATTCTTTGATCTGAGAGTTTTTAACTCTTTTGTACCTTCAAATTGCACATCAAGTTCTGCTGCATGTTACAGAAAGCATGAAAAAGAGAAGAGAAGGGAGTACGAGAGAAGGGTGATAAATATGGAGCATGGAACATTCTGTCCTTTGGTCTTATCCACCAGTGGAGGATGGGGACCAAGTGCCTCAGTTGCTTTTAAGAGACTGGCCGATCTATTATCCAAGAAGAGAGGGGAGCCGTACCAATTAACCATGAGATATTTAAGGCTGAAGATTCTCATTAATTCGATCAGCACATTGTGCCTCAGGGGAGCTTGTTCTTCCTCCAATCACCCAATTTTAGATGATGCCATCCCTCTGGATATGACAGCTGGGGAGCCAAAAATCAAAGACTGAAGACAAAAGAATGACTGATCATGAACTTGCATGATTAGTAATGTACTGTATACCAAACTAGCAATGTACCTATACAATGTACCAATATGTAATGTGTAAAATTGAAATAAAATCTCATAGAAAACGTTTTTGCGCAAGCTTTACGTTACATAGTATTAATAAAGGTAATTTCTAAATACTTTTCGTTGGTTCAACATTGGACACTAAGGTAGAGAAAGCTAATTTTAAGCTAGAAAACGAAAGCCAGCCAAGCGTCCGCCATTTTGGTGACAGATATAAATTAGGTTATAAATGTATTACTTTTCAAGCTCTATTCTCTTTAGTAATTCCCGGGGAGACTTCTCTTCTTCTTCCTCAAAATGATCTCTCAAAAATTGACCTAGAGTAACTTCTTCTTCTTTGAAGCTAACTGAAGTCTGTGTCATCTACAAAAACAATCAACATTATTAGCGGAGAAATTATTGAGTCCTTATATTAAGACAAGTCATCAACTGGCTATACAGTAAAACCTCTATTAATGGACACTCCCAATAGCGGACAGTCTCCGTATAACAGACAGCATGCAATGTACCAACTTATTTTTGTATACGATTAGTACATTAGCAACTCCCGAATAGGACAACCTCCAAATTCCGGATAACGGACACGCTGCCCAATCCCAAGGACTTTTTGTAATACAAAAAACTCTTTTAACGGACAAAGAGGGCCTTATCTAGCTACGGTTGCAGTCAGATAAAACTGAACGATTTCTGTACGTAACGAGGGACGCCTCTCACTGAGTATTGATGGAGCTGTTAACAAAGTAAAGCATCCTATCGACTAATCTTGAATGTACTAACGAAGTAACGCACGTACGGCTGAACTCGTTTCAAATAGCATTGCATGTATACAGATATAAAGCTTTTATTATGAAAACCTCCCAGTAAAGGACAACCTCCGAATAGTGGACAAGTCCCTTTGCACCAACTTGTCCGTTATTGAGAGGTTTCACTGTATATTTATGTACCTGAGAAAGGTAACCAGCTGCTGTTCTTAGACCAGAAACTAATTCAGACAACTTGTTATAGTCTGCATTATGAAATTCTGCTTCAAGACCTTTCCTCTCATTCTCTGAAAGTGACATCTAAAAGGATTGATACGTACAGTAATTCTCTATCCATAGGGAAGAAGATAACGATCTGTTTTACTGTACTTTGTAATTATTTGGTAGCTCTTGAGAGAGTGCAGCTAGGTCTACTGGACATCCCGGACTTGTCAATCTAATTAAGACAAAGAATAGTTCAATTTAGTAAATCACTTCAAATCACAGTTCATTTTCTCCTACCCAGTTCCTGGAGTATTAGAGATATTTTCCAAATTCCTAAATCTGAAAGGTTGTCTGATGGTCATCTCTGCACTTATCAAGTGAGGCTTGCCAGCTATGAAGTACCTCACTACATCTCCTTCCAGTTTATCCATATCAAACTGCAGTGTTTGTCCAACATGGCAGAAAGCTATGGTTGGATTCTTTGTGGTCAAATGTAATCTGCTACGCATTATGCTTAGAAAGAGATAATCCACAGAAATATCATCAGATTCATTCCAGAGAATGGCATCTGATTGGCTAAACCCCTTCAAATCTATTTCTACAGGAGCCTCTGGTAGCCAGCATTGATAGGTACTGCTTAATCCACGACTTGTCACCATATCTACTAGGTTGTTATGAACATTCATCTGGGAATACATTTACAGAAATAATAGATAGCTGAGTAAATGGGTACATGAATGGGTAGGCGGATGGGTACATAGATGGGTAGGTGGGTGGGTACATGAATGGGTAGGTGGGTGGGTACATAGATGGGTAGGTGGGTGGGTACATAAATGGGTAGGTGGGTGGGTACATAGATGGGTAGGTGGGTGGGTACATAGATGGATAGGTGGGTGGGTACATAGATGGGTAGGTGGGTGGGTACATAGATGGATAGGTGGGTGGGTACATAAATGGGTAGGTGGGTGGGTACATAGATGGATAGGTGGGTGGGTACATAGATGGGTAGGTGGGTGGGTACATAGATGGGTAGGTGGGTGGGTACATAGATGGATAGGTGGGTGGGTACATAGATGGGTAGGTGGGTGGGTACATAGATGGATAGGTGGGTGGGTACATAGATGGATAGGTGGGTGGGTACATAGATGGATAGGTGGGTGGGTACTTAAGTAGGTGGGTGATGGGTAGGTGGGTGGATGGGTATATAGATGGCTAGATTAATGGAAAAGAAAAAGTAGATCAAAAATAAGAGACTGTATGTTACAATGAAAGCACTAAATATATATATATAATGCATGTACTTACTACATTCTGCATCACTTCACACAACCAATCATTTCCTTCAAGAGTCTCTTCAGTAGACAGGAACCTCATTACTGGAGTATCATCAGTGATCGCAGTAATCTGTCCTTCGTGTCTGTGCATCAAACAACCTCCAGTACCAATAACATCTCCATTCAGATGTATATACTTATTAAAGGTACCTGCAATGTAGAACAGACAGTATACATGAGTAATACTATTCACAAAAGATATAGGAACTGACTCTTTATTCTTTTAAATAGGCATTTGATTTTTTCAGCTTCAGATGGAAACCTAACTGCAGCTCTGAGGATAATATCATTAATGGTCAATCGGGAAGCTACTTCATAAGAGAGAAGGTGAGCCAATCTGTTATGCAACCAAAGGTAGAACTCTACCAGATCTGGCAGTAGGGCACTACCAACAGCAAGTCTGTGTCTATCCTCAACAAATTGAGCCAAGACAGGACTAAAAGGATTGCTTCCTGGAGTATTGGATCTTTCTTCACATAGCGACACTAGATTGTGGTTAAATTCTCTCTCTGAAGGTATGCTGGGGAATAGTGTACTCATGTTCCTTTTTTAGAAAATAGTAAAATTATATAAATATGTACATTTGTATGTTATGTGCAATGTTCTCACTTCAGTTCATTGAAAAGTGGATGTTCAACTATTCTACAATGCTGTTTCAGCTATGGAAATAATTGAGAAACTTATGTACATTTATACGAGTACAAAATATATGTACGTAGATTGTTAGCACCATACCATATCAGAAAGTCCTTGTTTCGAAGGCTCATAAATATTTAAATGCCAAAACCTCTCATACTCCAGAACAGCTGCCCTTGTGTTAAAGACACTTTTGTGTGTGTCATCCTGACCAAGCTTAATGTTTAAAAAAATTAATAATACTCCTGTCATAATGTGTGTACATTACACATAATACCTTAAAGAGAATATCTAGTGATCTGACAATTAAGAATGATCTCTCCTCATCAGTTAACTGGAGATTTACAGACATAAATAGCCAAATATTCTTTAGGTATCCTAAACAGAAGTGCCGTAAGGGTTGCCAATCTGAGATGATGTGACCTGGAAAAAATAGGGGACACTTTTATTCAAAAGCTGATCTTAAGCTGAGATGTCTCATCAATGGTCTCTGGATTAACCCTACCCACTCATACTGATTAGTCATAATAAGGATGAAACAGCTATTTGTGGTTCAACCATATTTTGCGTGACAATGAGGAGACTCATGATCCCATTAAGTGAACTTCAGTTCAAATTATCTTACATGTATCTTATTATCTTATTGAGCTCCTCAGGAGACATAGTGGGTGAGGTAATCAAGAGTCCACTGATGAGACATTATGTGGTCTGAAACAAGAAGCAGAGATAGGAGCTAGTCAGTTTACAGCATTAAAGCTTCACCTACATACCATGTATCTTATGCTGAGATTCAGGATTGGTCAGTAAGGAGACACAGAGGGCACCGAATGAGCTCCAGTTTATGAGATAAAATGAGTGGAGAGAGAGACCTGACTGATGGTCTCTGTAATCAGGACGTTCATAATTCCCCTCCTCATTCAATAAGACTCCACAGTCAAGGAACATTTTACCCGATGGCACTTTATTTGGATACTATAATAAAAGAATTCAAATTTTTAATACCTTCTTTAATAACCTGCTTGGGAATAGCTCACCATAAACCCTGGTAGGTATGTGTATTTTAGTTTAGATTGATTAAATAAGAAATTCCACAAGTGACTTGATCCTTCTGGTAGACTAAATGCCACACCAATCAGATTAGCTACAGCATGTCGCAGCTCAACATCTGCTGGATCTGAAGACAATGCAACGTAGATCTCACCAAATAATATAGTTTATAGTTTATACATAGGCTAAGTAAGTGTAATAATCATTTACCTTCCTTTTCATCTTTTGGGTAGAAGAAGTTGTAAATTGGATCAATCATTTCTGATTCTCTAACATTTCTCACTTTAGGTCTAATTTCTCCATCCACATATTCAAATATTTCTTCGTTGGAATCAACAGGAAGAGGTGTTTCTCGATGTTCTTGCATCTCATCAGGAGCAAGGAAACAGGAGAGAATGTGGAGCTGTTCTGCATTGAAGTTCAATTCCATCACATTAGTTTTAAGGATTTTAATAAGATTAGGACAATTTCTCTACAATAAAAAAGTATAGCAATCAGCTAAATGACTGTATGCACAAAGAGGATTTGAAAAATAACAAAATTGTGCTAATTTAGCCACATATACATACTAAGAATATTTTGATCTGTAAAATTCAATTCTCTCACATTAATTTAATTGAATATATTAGGTTGTTATACACAGTACGTATTTAGGCAGTTGTTACTAACAGAGGACAGCATGTTAATATGAGCTAATATGAGTCTATTAAGCATTAATTTTCAATTCATATAATTTTCTGATATCAAATCAAACGGTATTCAGTACGTATTTCACAGATTACATTCTGGCTTAGGAGAGAGTAATTCATTTACACTGAATGTTTGGTTTTGTGAGGAAGTAATTACATACATATCATCACCCCTATTTTCCATGACTCTGGTTCACTTAAAGCGAACTTCAGTTCCACCCATTAGCTCATTGTGCTCCTTAGGAGACATGAATGGGTGGAGTAATATCAACAGTTCAATGATGACGATATCGAGATCAGCTTTAGATCTTAAAGTTCCCCTATTTTTTTCTAATTACATACAGGTAAACAAAATAAGCACAGTCTCACCTTGTGACAGTAGAATTCATAATATGTCACTAGCCATATTGCCATTCTTAAGAAACGTTTAGTATTGACTATTACATTGTCATATGACAACTGCCTATTAGAGCTGTATTGAGAGATGGCAATGCCAATAATTGATCAGTCACAGCATATATACGTATACTTTATTATTCATTGCAATTATATACTCCAAGTATAAATTACTGTGTTGCATGCAAGCTAACCCAAGTATGCCTTGGATTCCTTGGACAAAAGCAGTTTGCTTTTGCGGATCCTTTCTTTTTTGTTGTGCAACACCATTCATAAGTTGAGACACTCTGCTATAGATCTCTGTGAGTTCTCCCTTTGCTCCATGAAGCATAAAGGGAAGCAAATGGACAGATTCCTGAGCAACACCCTAGATGAATAAATTTGACGAATGATATATGTATGTATGTATATGTATATATGTACGTAGGTACAGTACGTATGTAATGCATCACCATTGCTATATATACGTAGATATATCAAGTGCTGTGACAATGTAGAAAATGTATATGTACTGTAGATAGCTTGCACAGTATCAAACAATAGGTGGTAGGCTGCTTAAGTTTGTTAATTAATTGGTAACCATGTGTTGAATTTAAAGGCATATTAAAGGCATATTTCATAGTGGAAATCTTATTACTGGTTAAAACATGCCCCCCAGAAACCACCATTAATCTAAAGCAGGTTGTAAGACATATGCACCTTTAGCTGGTTCCTGTAAATTTCCAAAAATTCAATTGAATTTGTTAAATTTGGTATGTTAAGGAATTCCAAAAATCTTGTTGGTCCTTTCAAATCTCTCAGAAGATGCATCAAGATCATTTTCTCATGGCCACCATCCTGTCCTCCTCCTGTAAATCTGTCACTCACTGTTGTACATATGCTTGGACACAGTTGAAGTGCCTGTTTAAATATAAGTGGTATATATGTATATAGACACTTTGATTATCAATTTGAAAGCACACCGATTTCCAGGGAACTAAGGCAATGGATATGAAATGTTACTTAGTCAAAGCAACACAGAGTTTATAACTAATATGTATAAACAGTTATTTCAATCAATGAAGCATCTTTAATTAAATCTTATAATTGACTTGTAATATACATAGGTTTGCTTACACTTTGTCTAGTTTCTGTGCTGGTCAGTGTCTCAGCAATTTTCTCTAGAGCTATTTGAACCACTGCTTGCAGTTCTATTAAACATAACAACTTCTCTCCAATCTGAATTTCAACATCTTCCTGTAAATGCTGTAAGTAAACATACAAAGAGCAAATGCCCTCTGTATATATAGGACTAATAAAGCAAGTAACACATCTCACATCTTGTACTTCCTTAATTCTCAACAAAGCTGCTTCTAGCCGCATATCAGATGCTCCTTCATCTTTCAAGTGCTCCAGTATGGTGAGGAAGTAGAGATCTGCCAAGGGTTGCATCATTACTTCATTCTGCAATGATAATGATAAAGAATTAACAGTTTGAAATTTTCATTTGAAAATTTAGCAACGGAAAATTACAATACATAGAAAATTGAAATAACATATGTATATACATAGTACATACCCTCTTCACTTTTATGGATGGAGTATTCCTGTAGAAAATTGGCATGTAGGTGGTCAAGATCAAGCTGCCAAACTTTCCTCCACTCAATAGAGTATCAGCTACCAATTTCCTTGACTTTTAGAGAAAAATGGTATTACATAACAGTAGGTGCATTAAAAAGATATGAAGGATAATAACAATGAGTTTGAAATTATATTGTAAATAATTACTATTCATAATATTGAACATTTATGTCTACAGAAACTTCAAAGGAAATGTGCTAAGTACGTACATAGTAAATTATTATTCAGTAATATGTACGTATAATAACTATATAATAAGTAAAGAAAATACTGGCCTGTATGTATGTACGTATGTATGTGCTGCTGAGTACACCATTTGTAACAGCCTCCATTAATGAAGTAATAAATAGTATGTATAGCATCACATTATACTGACCATTTTGTAGAATATACACAGAGGTTTGACTGGCTTCATATTATCCTTTTTATGTGTCAGTATCCTCCTAAGAAAGTGTCTTCCCATTGCTGGTGTAAGCACATTGTGGAGGAGAGACCTCTTTGGTTTGGTTCCTTCTTCAGGTGTGTTTGTGCTGGTTATATCTTCCTCATCATGAGCTACATTGTCTAAAGTCAAATGCTCATTTATAATAGTAAGAAAACATTTGATGTCATTCTCTGTGACACTCATTGAACCAGAAGAAAAGAAGAAATTGAGCAAGTTCTCCAAGTAACTGTTAACATCTGCCTTGGGAAAGTTAGGGGGAATAGCCTCCAGTAGTGAATTAATGATCTCAAAAAGATTTGGAAACACCTCTTTAATCTAAAGAAAAAACAATTAGATGTAGATCTACATTTACAACTGATTCAATATATAATAGAGTACTACCGTACTCTATGATAAGTTATAACACACTATAATAAAATGTACATACATACATCAAATACTTCAGTGAAGCACTTTGTGAGCAAGAAATATCCAAGTTTCAGTGCCAATTCATTGAGGCTCTCATCAATCTCTGGTCTGACTTGTAATAGAAAGAAGACAGCTTGAAGAACATTCCACTTTGCTCTGTACACCTGTTCCATTTTAGGTGTCAGAAATAATATACCTCTTACTGAGGACTGTATGATCTACAGTAAATACAATACATCAAAGTAAATAGGATACAATTAAAGCACTGCAAAATTTCATTAGAGTGAATTTCAGGGGAAACAAAAAATGATATACATATGTATACGTATATATTGAAAATCCACTATATTGTTACAACATGTATACGTACCAATCACAAATAATTTATACTATTACAAAATCAGAAATAAATATTAACGAGGATCTTTTAGAAGTGAATGAGCTATAGGAATGACCATTTAGAATAAAGTGGGTAAGAAATGATCCATTAATGATTCAGGTGCGGCTTAAGGTGAAAAATGCTATTCAGTTAGTAAGCAAGTTAGAAATTTGTAACAGATTAGTAAAGAAATGCTGGCCTTGGTGAGGCTTCATAATAATGGAAACTTCATCCTTAGAAGGATTTATCAGTATAGAATCAAATAAACCAAGTAATTCTGTTTCTGTTGATGTGAACACCAACTTTGTGGTAGCTTGCAGATCTGGACAAAATTGTTCAAAAGTTTGTGACAACAACCTCAATGACACCTGTACCTATGTATTGTACATAGCATGTCACCTCACCACATCTCTGTGTGCCTTGTGCCAAATTAGAAGTTCTTTATTGCCAGCATCCTGTTCAGATCTTCCATACTTCTGACAGGCATTGGCAAAGGATAAGAAGAGACTATCCAAAATGAACTGGTATAAGGTTTTTTTGTTCTGTATGTTGTTTGGATTCTTCTTCACTTCCAATTTCAATATCTCCTCAGGTCTAAGGGGATTAGAATGCTCTGTTACGGGCTGAAGGATAGCTTTTGTGTCCTTTTGTAGTTGCTGTAGTGGTCTTAAAGTTGAAATAAGTTTACAAAGTTCCTTGTCATTAGCCATACAGTGTAAAGCTACTATCCTTTTGGTTGGGGGAAAACCAGTTAAAGGTTCAATAACTGTTAAGGTAATGAGATCCAAAGTTAGCACATCATCTGAAAGGCTGATGTTAAACTTTGTGGAAATGAAGTCCTTCCAATACGTTTCCCATAGTGAGGTATGTTCAGATATATAATTTACTGCAGCACACAATACCCTATTCACACCATCCTACAGTAAAATGATATAGGGACTGCAATAAAAATACAGCACCAGCAATAACATAAAAATGATTGGAAAAGAATGTACAATTCCTGACCTTGTAAGGTAAAAGATTTGTATTCATAAGTATATACGTACGTATTACTGCACAAATACGTATATATGGGGGAGGGTCATGATGAAAGAATGGATTGTCAATGCCAATCATGCTTTTTAATAATATTCTGCATAATGTTAGCTTACTTGAACAGCACTTTGAAGGTGCTGAAGAAGAACAGCAGAGAGAATTCCCCTATATGATTTCACAGGGTTACCTACGTAGTTAGTTAACAAAAAAGACTGAATTAGAAGAAAGCTAAGTGAATGCAAATAGAACATGCAAATGCATTTATATTTACAGCATTAAATTGTAAATAACTTGTCAGATTTATTCAGGTTATGATTTGTTTTTTTCTGTTACTGCATGTACGTAAGACAATTTGAAGTTAGCAAAAGTTGTAAACATGGTTTATCTGTGGTGCTGTAACCAAGCATATAGCTTTATAGGTTTTCCCTAAGTACAATAGGTCTAGGATTCTTAGTACGTATTTTCATAGCCTCATATTGATATAATTATAACAAAAAATTTTAAAGAGTAAATTTAAGAGCTCACCTTCTACAGTTTCTTTCACAGGTTCATCTACAAATGGAAGCTGTTGCTTCTGAATATATTCAATACTCTCTACCAACAACCCATCAATGGCATTACATACTCTGAGGAAGAAAGGAAAAGTAGGCCTGGAGTGAGGAGTTTGTTGAATGGTCCAAGTATTGTTGTATGCCTTCAACTCTGTCAGTTCTGGAGTTGGAAGTTGATCAAGTAATTGCAGGAACAGATCTACAGTGCAAGCTTCTTGGCAGCCATAGGCTACATCTAAGTTCAGTTGGTGATTGGAGTGGTAGATCATGTAGGCAAGAAAATTATGGAATGCAGTCTGAAAGAAATCCTTTACCTAAAGTTTGTAAACAATTAAGAATAACAGCAGGAATCATGTCAATCACTTTGAAAGCAAAAAAAAGAAAGAATGCTTTTCTAAAGTATACATATTGATTGAACATAAACTAGGTAACATGCGTCTCATGCATATATTTGACTGTACATGAGTGTAAATTTTGTATCATGTTCACAATGTGTGAATATAAATGTATACAACATACGTACATATGTATATACAGTACAAGTTACAATATACTAAGGTAATCTAAATAAATAAATAAATAAATAATATTAATAATTCATATGGCTCCAAGAAAGGACCTAGCAATAGAATGGGTATAATATATATACGTATATACATACAAGGAAAATGACTTTTTGAAGTTACACTTCGAATGGCTAAAAATATGAAGTACCATATTCACACACATTTTTAGGTGTTTTCATTTGCTGATTCCGTTGTATGGCTTCATGTTACGGAAAATGTTTATACCGTAGTTCGGGAAATTTTCGTGTTAAAATATTTCGTGGTCTGGGGGCTACCACGAAAATATATTACCACGAAAATTTATACACGTTACGTAATTACGTTGAGAAAATGAAGGATTTCAAAAGGGATCTCTGTGTTCGCGGCTTTCACGTGTATCGCGACATATGGGAGGCGGCTGTTGGGGAAGTGCTTGACTGTGAATCCGTCTTCGACGCTGCCTGCACTTCCTGATTCGCAGAGCGATTGTTGCTGCTGGTAGTTCGGACGAATGTGAGCCCTTTGGGTCCGGTAAACCGTCCTTGCGCTGCAGGTATCGCAGTAGAGCCATTTTGGCCGTGCTCAGCTGTGTTGCGTTTACATATAAGTAGATTGTACAATGTGTTATTATTCGTTGTTAAAAATATTTCGTGTGATAAATTTTCGTGGTTTGAGCCAACCACGAAAATATTTTAACAACGAAAATTTCCCGAATTACGGTATAGACCTTTATATATATAATACGTGTTCATACGTGACTATTATAACACTTAATTTATACGTAAATACTTCATTTTGCATATGGTGGCGTTCAGGGAAGCTTTAGTTAACGAAGCTTTTTATAATGTTTAGGACACTTAAGCGCCCACAATCGTTTAGATTAAGAATATATGTATATCTGTAAATCCCAACGATGTGGCCAAGTAGTTCGATTGCGGGGGCCCCACGAGTTTTTAAACTCGAAATACTTGTTTCATGTGAGGACATATGTATTAGCAGTGCATATGTCTTAGGGTGTACCGAATTGCTTGGTGTACTTACGTACATGTGTCTGAATCACATGTTTTATTATTATGTACTTTCAATCAGTATCATAATATCCTGTTACTGTGGTACAACTTACAGAGTCTGTTATACTGATGGTAGACTTGTGATTCCTTGAATACTGTGCAGCCTCTTCCAAATGTAATGCTATTGCATCTGGCTGCCAGTATCTAGCATACATTTCACACAACTTCTTTCCCATTGGTCCATTCAGCAACCTCTTGAACCTCTCTTCTCTTTCAGAACCATTCTTTGGAGTACTATTGAAGCCACCACCATTTTTAGAGCCAATGTTCACCCTGTAAGACATTGTTGTCAAACAAAACACATTGGCAACAGGTCATGCAACTTACAAACATTTGTTTCAATAGTTTAATATACCTGGATGTAACTATACTAATGGAATCTGGTATCATTGACTGAACTGCTTTCCTGACTACATCTTGTCCATCATAGGACATGCTTTGCTGGCAAGCAATATTAAGCCAAGATCTAATGTGTGGCAAAATGACAGTGTACACTGTTATATACCCAAAATAATAGTTTCTATTCCTTACTTTATATCCACAATGGCCTCTGGCTCTGGTTGAATAGAATCCAAATAATGGTGATCCCACCCATACAGAAACAGGGCTGGGTAACATGCATTGTAGAACATGGATGGAGGGAAATGCAGCAACAGCACAAACTGTTTCTAATGGACCATTAAAGTAGAATTTCATGGTAAATATGCCAAATAACGTGAAACCAAGGCAATTTCTTACACTAGCGTCCTTTCTTCCTGCCTCCATTTGCTGATCAATCATAATGCGAACATGGTTTACCATTTGTTTTGATGTCTCTTGCATGTACATAATCTAAAAAATTGACAACATGTCCAATTATGGATATTATGCACATAGGGATGCATATATGTACATACGTATATGCATTTATGTATGTTAATGTACGTATATGCATAAACCATACTAAAATCATAATCTTCTTTTCAATTCTCTCAGTAAATATCTGCAAGTGATTCTTAAAGGCTCTCTCAGACAAGACACTAGACAACTTGCACAGATACACTTCATTTAGCTGTGATAAGGACATAGAGGTGAGTAGCTAATCATTATATGACATTGCACGTATGTATCATTATTCTTACATCCTCATGAATCATCTTCTTGATCAGCTTACTGTGATCGTCAGTTGTGTAGCCAGCCACACCAGAACAGTATACACCTGGGAGACGGTGGATGTCAGGACTTGAACGAGTGAAGCAGACTAGCTTTTTAGGCATTGTCCACATCCTAGTGTAACAAAATTGAAACAATTATACGTACGTATCTACATATTATATACGTACGTATACAGAAAAAATTGGAGTGAAAGTAAAACTTGGATCAATAATATTACCATTTGACTTTTTATTAATGAGGTAACAAGATCTCTTGGTAAAATATACATATACCTAAATCATTTTTACAGTGTGGTTCTGTATGGACGAAGTTGCATTAAATAACTCAAGTCAAATAAAGCCATTTTTATACTACAGGTACGTTTTGCTATAAAGCATTTAAATATACATATACTAAAGATACATATACGTATGTATATATTACAACTACTATAATAATTTTGTTAAAAAGAGAAAAAATAATCAGACTTACTCTGTTGAATCTTTTGTAGTTTGTAGGCTACTATCAATCAATTCTTTTAAACTAAAGTGCTTTTGGCGACTTAAATAATAGTCCACACACCAATAGGGTAATTTCCTATATAGGATAGACATGCCAGTCTTTAACATTGTATATTGTGTAGGTTCAGCTTTAAATCCATTGATGCGGTTTTGTCTTACTTTCTGCTCAGAATGAGAGCTTCTGCTGTCAGTAGTTGAAGTAGTCTCTTACACATGTACACAGTTTGCCATTGTGCAATTACCATGATAACCAAACAAGCTTCTTTAGTAACACCTTCCAAATGCATATGTTTGTAGTCTGTCTTAGCTTCTTCAGAATGAAGATGGTTGATAGCTTCCTTGATAAACCCTTCAACTTCTTTAAGGCTGTATTGTCTATTCATCAAAGCTTGTGCTAAACCTTGAAAGTCTCCTTGAAGACTGGCAAGCTGATCCAAAATGTAATCTGCATCCCATTTTAGCTCATCAGGTGATAACTGCATAGAATAATAACTTTAACAGAGTTTCAAAATTTAGCTTTAATTAGTATTACAAACCTTCATAAAGTGAAAACCAGCATACTTTTGTAGTGTCTCTACCAACAAAACTAATAACATAGTGGGCCCCACTCCACTACCAACTCCATTGGTTTGTTCAACTGAAATGGCATCAGCTATCTGGACACTAGTAGTGCTAATGTGTTCAATCTTCGTGAAGATAAAATCTGGAATAGGCAGAATACTGAGAGCTAAGGACTCTACAGTCTCTCCAGCTCTAGCACCATAAAAGTTTGGTTCCTCTACAAACCTGAAGAACTCCTCAACCTGTGATATATTTTAACATGAAATTTACAAGTTTTTTCATGTCCTAGCATTACACTGAGTAAGTGGTATTTTAGGAATATTTAATAATATTGACTGTACTTTTAATTAGAAGCTTAAGAAATATATACATACATATATGTAAACTCACTTTAGCCAGAGCTGATTTTACTACCATACTCAAATTGGGGTGAATTGATTCCAATCTAACTTGAAGGAAATCTTTATGAGAGATGCAGTATTTCTCAAATCTGTTGAGGAAAGGAGCAGGAGTGTTGGTGATCTCTGATTTCTTGACCACCACAACACATTGAAAGTCCTTGTGGACCCTGCAAGGCTTGTGGTGAGCACCAATGGCAATGTTGGCATAGAATCTTGGTTCTTTTGTCAGGTCAGGATCATCAATCCTTCTGAAGTGTTGATTGAAGAGATCAAAAAAGCTCTCATGAATGTCATCAGTCTGAGTCATCAAGACAGTGTGGCCTTCCTCAGAAGCATGTCTGATTGCTGCAATAGTATTCACCTATTGTGCAATAATTACAGTACAAGTCAAAAGTAACCTACAGTTTTCTGCAAAATTCCACACGTATTTTTACGGAACCTCCGTGTATGTCCGCACTGCTATCCACAATTACCCGTACTGCCTTCTGCGGTTACGGGCGTTATATACCTTTATAAAGGGTTATCTTTCGACTTTTAGAGCGTCTAAATACGCAGTTTTTTTTGCTTCTTCTTGCTGTGCCATGTTCTAAAAGCCGAAAGATGACCCTTTCTAAAGATAAGTTCGACAGAGTTAGAAGGAATCCTTACGTATGTACATACTAGTTGCTTTCGGATCAGTACAGATTTTTGCGGATGGCTGTGCAGAAATCTGTAAAAGTCCATACAGGCAACTGCAGTTTACAGCATCTGCAGTTTCCAGGAAACTGTGGAAAACTGTAAGTTACTTTTGACTTGTACCGTATATAACAGTTAAACCTGTAATAGCAGACATTATACTGCTATAGCACTATAGTGCCTTAGCAGTATAATACGGGCAGATCTCTAACAGAGATAACAATTGTACATACGTATATACAATCTATTTGCGTTCTTTTTACTTTAAATTGAATTTCCTGATTTAAGTACTATTTATCACTTATATACAGTGCAAGTTATATATATATATATATGCACATACATAGAGTATATTATTGTAAGTCTCATTTAAATATATAATAAAATTGTCCATGGTCTAGGGATGGTAAATGTACTACAACTCTGTATATATGTATAAGGGAATTAACTGAACAGTAAAATTAATTGATTACTTGCAAACCAGTTTATTTTATAGTGTAAGACATTAAAATTATACCCATTTTTTACAAAATATACCATACACCTCAGCCATACATATTTCTATCAAATTACAAATTTGCTCTATAATGTGTGCTAGTAGAAATTTAGTTCTATTTCTCCTACACAATCAATTATACATGTACACTGAGCATACTGTATATTCTAAAAATCCCTTGCTTTAAAAAGAAACTATTGCATACGTATGTACCTTCTGAACTTGATTGTCTTCTGGGAAATCACTACACATGAAGATTTTTGTTCTCTGTGGATCCAATATATTGTACATGAGAAGGAGTCGTGACAGAGAATCATCTTCACTTGGATCAACTATTAGCTTGTAGCGAACTTCATCAAATGCTTCTTGTTCCCCAGTATTAATTCTGTTTGGTTTATCAGCTAAACTTTCCTCAAGGATTCTGATAATATTTCTCCTTTCTAAACTTTCTCTGTCTTTTTCCTTTAGCTAAAATAAAGGGTAGGAAATGTTAAGAAACTGATAGAAAGTTTAAATTAAACAACCTGAAGCTGGTTCAAAAATGTTCTACAGATCAAGTCAAAGTCATCATTTCCATTAAAGTTCCTTTCCAGGCCTCTTATAATCAATTGAGCATCAATGGTAGATGCACCCTTTCTTCTCAAGTAGTGGATGAGATGAATGAAGTCTCTTAGACCAAAGAATGATTTAAAGCTATCATAAAATAGGCATGGTTAAGATAAGTAATAACTTTTCTACCTGAAAATCCCTAACCTTTTCTTATTCATCATTTTTATGTATGGTTGACAAAGTTTCTGAACTAAAGTGTTATCATTTTTTGCTTTAGACCCTAAACAGTCCTTGGCTAGGGTTGTTGTATCTTCCTAATAGAGATATTATTATGATTCAAATATCAACAGCCTTTATTTACAGAAATGTAAACTATTAAAGTACAAATCCATAAGCCTTGCTTTTACCAACTGTATGATTTGGCAACTCACAATGCTATAGCTTGCTCTAAATAGACTAACTGCTCTATTAGTCTTTGATGCATCAAGGAGATGGTTGGAGATTGCAACAAAGGCAACCTCACAAGTATCCAAGTACTTGTGCAAAACCTAAAAGTAGTACGCATATGATATGGTTCTTTGATCATTAATTTGTTAATTGTAAAATTTAAAATATTCAAAAATCTAAACTGGCCATTTTATGCTTTTTCATAGACATTATTCAAGTGAGGTTGCTTAAGGACAGTTAGGCCAAGAGTCTTTCAATTGTTCTAAATTAACATACTTTAAGAGACTCATGGCTCTCTTCAGGTAAACCTGCTTCATCCATAAACACGACTAACGGATGCAATAAAATATGACAGTAGATAAAGTAACAAAACCAATGCTTTTCAGTTTTATTTACTGCACTTACCACATTTAATAGGAATGTGGAGATTTTTAAATTCTTTTTGTCGAGCAATAGCCCTCTGAAAAACAGTCTCCACCTCAACTGAAGTAGTTCTTCTGGAACTTTGATAAAAGTGAGGATCCAATGAAGGGTAAAGATCAGTGTCTCGAAACAGTTCTCTGATAAACAATGGGGTTTATATATAATAATACACATACATGTCCATCATGTCATTGGCAGCACTGAATAACTTTCAGTCGTGTCTGTTTGTATGTGTGTGGAATATATGCTTATTATACAGTACGTACGTACGTATGTACGTACCCTATGTATACTTTTAACAAAATTCTGTTTCTATAACATAGGTGCAGTTTTAAAAGAAGTTCTAACTTTTTAGATTCTTTCCCTTTCAAATTAGAGAGTGCCAAGTTAAATGAAAGAGTCTTGCTGGATCCTGGAGCTCCCACAATGATGAGTGGAGTGCTAGTACAGCAACATGCTATAATACAGAAGAGGTTCTCCAGGAGAGCTTGAGTCTTTGCTATCCCTCCTGGAATTGACAGGTGAGCACTGTAGAAGTCCATCTGGCAAGCAAAAAAGAAGGAATATACGTGTATATATGTACAATAATTCATTTCACTTTCAAATTTGCTAAATGGATGGTGGTCATTATGTAGTAACTATAAATTTTTATATATGTAGTCCATTTAAATTCTATATTATTTTCCTCCAATTCAATACTATTAACATTACCTCATGTATACACTTGTACGTATCTGTTTATGGATTAATCAATTACAGTAAATCAAGAAATTCATGCTGCATTAAATTCATGCAGTTTTAGTTAAAAGATGATTTCTAGAAAAAGTAATTTGATTTAATTCATGCGAATTTGCATTATCAGTATTGGGCGGTCACATAATTGGGTATTTATAACACTGACAATCTTACACAAGATTCCTCCGAGTGCGCTGTAACCGTACGCTTACGATTGGATTGACCTAGCTGCTGCCGTTCGAGTACCTCTGCCACACGTTTGTTGGCCTCTGCAGTAGGTTTCTCCCCGATTCCTGTCTCCTATGGGGTCGGTACCACCTTTGCCTTCACAAAATACTGCATGCAGCAAGCTCATGGTCAAACTCTCCTACCTTTCATACTTAGCGCTGTAAAGCTACACGTGCACATATGTACCTGTGTGTTACAGTAATTATTTCGTACATAAGGGAAATTCCGTGTGATGTAATTTGTGTGCGCTGAGACGCCTCGCACGAATACGCACGAATTAGATGCACGCATGAATTTCTTGATTTAAGGTATTGAAAGGAAAATGGTGTATTAGTTATAAGCAGACAGGGATATATACAAAGTACATATACCAAATGTTAAATTGCAACTAAGGTATAGCCATTGAGCATAAATTAAACTCATGTAAGGGACCTAACAACAGTTTTTTACTGTTAATGCATATATGTAATGCACTTGTAATGTAGTAGGATGCTATTCATTCATACCATACACTCACTTTTCAACTTTTATATACATAGGCATGTATGTATATACTGTGGTCTACACTGTAAATTGTATGCATACAAATACAAACCTCTTCCTTCAAAGCCTCATCCACTCTTATCTTATAAATTTGGGTTTTCCTCAAATCATTTGCATACTTTTTTCTGTATTTATCATTCAATCTCATGTAGTACACTAGTCCAAGTGCAACCACAATTGCACGTTCTTGTATCATGTTTTCAGAAACCTCTTGGCCTTTGAACCTAAGTTCCTTATATCTACATATAGTACATACATACGTATGTATACCAGAATTAAAACTAGGAAAGCCATGCAGATATTAAATGCTAGTGTAAGTAAAGTGACAATTTGCAAAAGCATAATATATATAGATGATAAGGATTCCTTCTAACTGTGCCAAATTTATCTTTTAAGTGGTTCATCTTAAAATTTTGGAGTGTCTAGAGATGCTAATATACATATATATACACATAGGATTCACAAAAGATCCAGGATCAAGAAAGAGAAAGATTCCCAGGGTCATTGATGAAGGGTGGAGTTCCCAGAAACAGCTGTCTGGCCCAGTGGAGCAGAAGAAGAAAGAGAAGACTCCTGTATAACTTCATCCAAGGCTCTCTCCAGGTTTAGATCCCTTCATTTAATTTATTACAGAGTAAGTTTAGCATATAGGAAAATGGTGTATTATGTAGAAAATTCTTATACATATGTACATATATACTAACTTTTGATATCCTTTATTTAGCCATTCATAAAATGTGAATACTCTCTGTAAGAAGGTTAAGAAGAGCACATTCGATGAGTTCATTGCAAATCACTTTTTAGACAGTGGGGTTTGCCTTAATTCAGCATGGAATTAATGATTATCGAAGTGGTAACAATTCTAATAAAGAAACTGGTAATAGTCTGCAGAGAAGTATTATTAAGAGGAGCTGGCTTAAAAATAATTTTAATAGTTTTCCAACCTTGTTGCTAGGTTTTAGTCTACATGCACAGGCTTAAAGGCTGAAAGTAGTACTAGTCTATATAGCCATAAGATATGACTGGTTAGACTACTAGTGAGAAATAAACATATCATGTTATATACACGTACTGTATATTAAACACAATATTTTCAACTATTCCAATACATATATACACTACAGCACTTGCACTCTTACTTGGATGTCTCGCTGACTGACACAACTATGTGAAAGCTTTTTAGAAATATCTATGGTGAACTCATAAGCTAAGTGGAGATGTTCAGCTGCATACTGTCTAATTAATTTTTGACTATGTCCAATAAGTGCACTCAGATATTGTGCTAGGGATCTGAAGGAAGAAAAGGTATAAGTACTGATAATCAAAGTGATAATCAAACCACAAGTAACTATAATCATCAAGAAGAGGGAAGAACATGAAAGAAGCAATTGCTGAGAATAGAACCCAGGACAGCTAGTTATGACCACCAGTGCTCTGCCACTGAGCTACAATTGCCACAGCAATGCTTCCCTCATGTAAGCCAAGGAATTTGCTTATTACTCATTATAAAAGTTGAGCCAAATTATGATTGTTCAATTATATAAAGATCTTTAATCAAAGAGATTCTACTGCATGTAGTCTGCTTATATGCTTACTTCCAGACTTACCTATTAATGCTTCCACTGACCATTTCCATCTTTGCTTTGATGTAGTCATCTTCCTGTTGACTGTCTAAGAATCCATAGTCCCATATCAAAAACTTGATTGTTGGATGAAGACGATGGACATTGTAGCTTCCCCTCACCCAGGTCTCCGATTTCACCTTCTTCTCATGAACAAACACACTGTTCCCGCGATGAGGATTACAGGCAGATACAACAAAGACATTTTCTGGAATTTTCTAAATGAAATATAAAAGTAATGATTGTGATTACACACATAAGCTATACCATAGGTGAGAATTATAGCCAATTGCAAGTAATTATAAATACATTCTGAATCATCAATTCACTCTGCATACACCAGTACCTAACCCCCCCCCCCCAAAAAAAAAAAAATTAGCAGCTTGCTGCCATGACAATGGCGTATATATAAATTTATATGCAAGGAGTAAAGTATGTATCTACACATAAATAACAATTATGTACGTAGTTGCATAACTGTTACATATTTGCACTCAACATCTCTCACCATCCCATAAACTGATCTATCAGTCAGGACTTCTTTTAATAATCCAAGGCAAGAAGATGTGTTAATTTCATCCAAAAACACCTACGTACGTATGTTGGTATACACGATCATATTTACAGGCATAGTTGTAAAGATGTGAACTCATCTCACAGCAATTTTAGGAGCATCGTATTGGCAACTAATCTTCAGTGATTCAGCTTGATCAAAAATTGGTTCAAAAAATAGGCGGATATCATTTGGAGTAAGACCTTGAATAATAGGAAAATAAAGATGACAAAACACACATTACACATCATCATCTGTATCTATATATAGTCTGTTGTCTAAGCTTTGTAAGTGTCATCACTGAATTCAACAGCTGCTTTCAATTTTCTCCTGATTCTTATTAAGGAAGGGTCAATGGTGTTAAATTTTACTTAAACCTATTTTTAACAAAATTTCTTAAAATTGATCAAATACAAGCACTGCATCTTTGTTGAGGCTGTTGTAGACAGTATTTAACATAAACGTAAGAAATATTCTTTCATGTGGACAGTAATTTCACCAAATTTGACGTACGTGTACCTTATTGAGAGGCTTCGTTACATTTGCACACACATACGTGTACGTATGGCTACTGGGTTATAGACCATTTTGTAAAAGTACACAAGGAAATTTTGTGGTTTACATTACATTAGGCCTTTTTACAATTACATATAAGCCCAAAAAAACAGCCAAGTAATTGGAGTGTGGGGTCGCAGCCTCGCGTTTTTAATTCGAATTATTTGTTTCACTGATAAAAGCCCTAGATGGGGTTGAAAGATCTGAAATCTGTTACCAGGATTTGCCTAGTGTAGTTCCCTAATAAACACAACAAAATGTTTTAAACAGAATGCTCTTTATACCTGCATGAACATTTAGCTTGTAAAATGTCTTCAGAGGTTTTGCTCTCAAAAAATAAAACAGCAAACCTGCAGTCAACTTTAAACAGAAATAAAGACATATCACAATCTCTTCTAAATATTTAGTGAGTTCAGTTGATGGAACATACAGCTGGGTAGGTAAATCTAGGGATAAGTGAATGTAATTTTACTAAATGCTGGTGGTGACCAGTAACTCGTTTGGCTAAGATGATCCAATGAAATAATATAAATGGGTAACTGCAGGCCAACAAGATCTGGCTAAGATGAATCAAGAATATAAAATGAGGCTACAATGTAGTTCAAAATACGGTTTAGAGCATGGAAGAAGTATCACTGTGGTACCATAACATAGCAACTGACGTACATAGATACTGTAGATAAATTACTATATATACTCCGTTGCTGGGGCAATCGCCTGTGTTTAAATTTCATAACCATGATATAACAGGATTTAAGAAGCTATATACTGCATCGGCTTCTTAAATCCTGTCATATCCCTACCCAAATATGGAAGGTGGTAATTGATTTGACTGTAGAAAATCGTCAGGACTCTCGCGCACTGCCTTCCAGGCTCAACTCAAATCGTGGGTCGTTCTCCTTGTCGATGCTGTGCTGCTTTCCCTTCTTGAGACTAAGACGTTTCTTCTTGGGGGGTGGTCAATTCTCCTTACACTTAAGACAGTTGGAGTAGTCAGGGCAAGAGCACTCTATGAAGTCGTCAGCATTTAAGCAAAAACAACCAGACGCTAGCTGAGCCATCCTGAAAGTCCCGCCAAAATAGCGATAAAAGCAACAGAGTATATATCACTCATACCACGGCACTTCAGTGTATATGGATTTATATGGACTCGCCCTCGTGACTCGTACATATAAAATCCATATACACCTCAGCGCCATAGTATAACTAATACACAATGATAAATTTGTAACTTGCATCGTTTATAGGAGAAGTACCTGGTCATTCCTTTCTTCCTCAAACTTTTTCACCAGGTCACTAAAGGGAGAGTCTGGGAACTCTTCTTCTAATTGTTCCGATTTTTCATTTTGAGTCCAGCACCAAACAGCTTTAAAGTTCAACAGACTAGCAATAGGTTGAGACATTATCACTTCTACATATTTTAAAAGGAGGTCTGACAGTGTTTTCTTTGTTCCCTTCTCTTGTGATTGCTGTAGATCTCTGAATTCTTCTTCTACTTCAGCTTTAGAGCTGCAAACTTGCTTGAGGTGGACATATGGCACTGGTTCTTTGTCATTGATACACCGAACAACTTCCAGATAGGAATGCATCATTTTGTCAACAGTGTTGCTTAAATCTAAAAAATGACATTTAGGCACTTCTACTGCTAAATAGACACTATATACAAAATTAATTGACAACTAACTGCTGCAGACTTTTTGCAGTAGTGTCAGTACTCTGTCCACTAGGAGGCTCTGTTCGGAGAGAAGGGATTGATTCCACAAGACTGACAACATTTCAATTAAAGCTGTCTTTCCAACTCCAGTTTCACCTTCAATAACAACAGGAATACCACATTGGAACCGTTCATGAATCTCCAACATCTAATGAGTATAACAGCCACAGTAATTAACAAATAGTAAAATGTTGTAAGAGTTATTGCAAACATATAGATAACACCTAATAAAACCCACAATCATAAAATCATGCAGCAGCTACGTATATAATAAATTACACAAAACACTATTAATTGGTTATTTTATGGTTATTTTGAGTAAATTTAAAAAATTCTGCCTAAACAATTAATTACATGCACTTTTAGGGGTGCTAGCAATTCTTTATTACCCACTGATAGAGGAAACAATTCTACCAAATACAGATACAAAACCACAAAGTTTGGGTCTTGAATAAAATGTGAATGGAAGTGCTAATATAAATCATCCAGTCTTCTTAGCATTAATTTTAAGCTTATGTATATACCTGAATTTACCGTTTGTAGCAAAAATGTCCTCTAATATAGTCTAGCTTGCTAAAAGTTTTCCCAAGATAGCACTCAAAAGCGTGGAAGAGGAATGAATGGTCTAGCACCACTATAGATTAAATAACACCTTTGGATTAATGTGTCATAGTTATGGAATATTTATTAGGGATTCTGGATAGATGCATCTGATCAGTTGAAAAGGTGCTTTTTAATCTAAAGTGCTGCTAGACCGTCCCTTCCCTTCCACACTTTTGCATTTATTTGGGTAGGTGAAGCAAGATAGACTACCTCTAATATTGAGTGATAAAAACCCAAACCTTGTATAAGAAACTGGTTGTTAGCTCACCTTCAAAGTGTAATCAAGTGTTAAGACATATTTTTCCTCATCAATAGCAGAAAGTCTTCCATTTTCCAGTGGAACATTTAATGCACTTGACAGATATAAGTCAAGATAGTCTCTACTAGCTAAAGCACTGAAGATAAATACGTACATATAATAATATTCTAACCCAGCAAATCCACTAAAATTTTACCAAACCAATTATAGTGGATTAAGCAGGATGCAACACTAACTGTGATGGAGGTATTTCAGCTCCCATTATTGTATATTTCTCTCTGTCTTCTCCTGTCATGTTCTCAGAGTTGATAGCAATGAGATGGAAACAACCTCCTCTATCCTTCACCTCATAAACAAGCTATTGGAGGATACATACGTATGTATATTAAAATTGAAAAGGGTTGGAAAAGGTGTCTATAAAAAGGAAACTAAAGAACAAAACTATCAGTCACTAATGAAGACTCTTAAGGTCAAAACGCTCAACCAAGAGAAACTGTGTCTTTAGACACTAAAAGATTCTCCATTTGAAAGATAAGCTCGATGCAGTTAGAAGGAATCTTTATTTTATCTCTTATATATATGTTGTAGACACTGTACGTACATCTGAGGCTAAAGACAGAAAGTTAGCATACCTGCTGTTTAGAGGTGTTATTCCATTCCTTCATATGAGATGGCTGACAGAAGTCTGATACTTCATTTAACATTGTCTTCATAACAGTAGAACCAAGTTTAGAGGTGTCTACTCTAATTTTATCCTTGCCAATTTTATAATAAACACAACCTATTAAAGGTACAATTAAGTACTGAGATATATATTATCAATAAATACGCCTACTTATATACTTACCTTCATTATAGTTAAAAGCAGGAAAGTTTTACATAAATTCACACCTTTTTTTCATGTAACTGTATTTTAAGGCAACAAGTTAGTAGTGAATGTGATATACCTAAAGATGTCTACATACATATGTACATATATACGTACATATGAATATACATATAGAAAGGTGTGCAATTATTAGGCAATTTATTCTTTCTACTAGCTACTGTAGAATATCATATTCTCATAAATCATTATTGAACACTTACCCAACAAATAGCTTTTGGTACATCTTGTGTTTCGTAACATGCTTAGGTTTGTAAATATCAAGAAAATGTTGACACTCGTCTTTGAGAAGGTCTTTCTTGTGACCAAATCCAATCTTTTCAGAACTATGTTCTCTGCCTATTAAAGAAAATGGTACATTTAGTACATTAAGGTTAACAGAAAATTAAGATACCTCTTTTTAATAATCTGTTAATTCCACCTTGCTCATCTCTCTTGCTATAAGCTTTGAGATACTTACAGACTAACTGTACATCTCTGTCCACATCAAAGGAACTATATTAATATATGGTAGATATAAATATCTGACAATAAATATAAACATGAACACACTACATATATTTTGTGCTTAAAATAATGTATCCGTACATACTAATATGCATGTACCTAAATTATGTTACAGCGGAAGTTATGTAACGTACGTATATACACAAACACACTAAACAAAAATTTTCTTTATGCATTCAATTTTGATATAATAATTGTACCCTTTAAACATTTAACAAGAAAAATGGCAACTGCAAGAGGAAATATTTTGGTTGAGATTACATGTGAAGGAGCTGATGAGATTATGTATAAAGAAGTTAGATTATCACTGTTTGGTGTAGCAGTGGATGATTTACCAGTTATGATCTATAATCTTTGTTCTTCCAATTAGTTCCAATACAGGAAGCTCCTTAGTAAACTCACGCAGTGACTCCACAGGACCAAGGTTTTCCCGAGAAGGAACCTACAAAAATTCAGAAAATTATTGTTAATATTTAGCAGAGAAAGTGCAACTAACCTCAAAGTACAGTGACCACTGGAGGTCACCTGGGAGATTAAAAGACAGTCCGCTCTCAGCATCTTCAACATAGCCCAAGAAGATGAGATCAAAGAAGAATCTTTCTACTCTCTTAATCACATCTCTGTACAGCTTCTCATCTATTTCAGTAAACTCCTCCTTCAGAGATATAAACATTACATGAGAGTATGACATGTTAGAGTGAGGTTTAATAGAACTATATACTTACACTTGGGGGTAGCATGGTAAAACTTAAGTAGATTGCATTATTCCTCTCCAATGGAAGTTGCCTTAGCTGAATTATAGCATTGTAAGCTGCAAATGACTCATTAATTACAACTATCAGAGACTGTGTATGAGTAACAAGTCTACTTCTTATGTAATGAGTCTTTCCATCACCTAAAGGGAAGTATGTACATATACTGAATAAGGCATGAACTTGACAAAAGTTTTAAAAGCTATAGTATATGTATTTACTATATTTATATACGTACAATATAGATGTTATCATATGGTAGTACTAACCAGCTCTGCCATACACAAGCTCAGCAGCAGCAAATGTACTACATTTAGGATTGAGCAACTTCTCACACTCCTCTACAGCAACATCCCAACTGTACTTCAACTGATTACGTTTGTGTTCCTTGACCAGTAACCATGGCATGTCTTGTAGTACAGTAACATCTGTTGCAATGTAGTGAAGTCGAAGTCTAGAGCTGTTTGCCTTCTTCCCAAAAGCCACATGAAGTTGAAGAAGTACCTACAAACAATGTTAAGGTGAGTAAGCTAGAAAAAATTGCAATATCATTTACTGTGAATAGAAAATTACATACCTCCTGTAACTTGGTAGGCAACAAATTGACAGTCAGCAGAGTAAACTGGAGATGCCTTCAAAAACATGGCAAATGTACATAAATGTTTACATGTTTATATAGACACACATGGACATATATAGGTATATGCTGATGTAGAATATTCCTGAACCCTATGCTGCTTACGGAAATTTCATAGCTCTCTTGTAGAAAAGTGACAGCTCATCTGAAGTAGTATCAGGTCCACAGTGATACAGTTCATAAGGACCTGGTATTCCTCCATATATTTCCAAAATCAACCTTATTAGGTCCTTTGAAGTGAAGGATGTGGCAATGTGAAAACTGCAGACAAACTGTAAAAATAAGGTACTCAACTTTACGTACATTTGAAAAAACTCAAGGACACATTTCTGTGTATAATAGATAATACACACAAGGTGTACCATATATACATATACATATCGTATGTAAGTATCACTTGTTACCATGGCTGCTAATTAGCTAAGCCTTCATCATATAGAGAATACCAAACAAAGGTGGAAAATTTAATATGGAATTAATGGACAGAACATATATACATGTACATAATATAAGTTTGAATCAGTTAAAAAAATCCCTATTCCATCATAATACTAAGGGTTGCTTTAACCATAGACTATACAACATAATCAATCCCAGTTACCTTAAGGCCTTTTTAAACCACTAAAATTAGTACCTGTTAAAATTAGTAGCCTTAAATTACATAGATAATGCTATCATTAATGCAATGGGGTATAAATTAGTTATAGCTCAAAACTTCGGATTTCCGCTGTATTATATTTTGGCTCTGGTCATCACCTTTGGACTATAATCATGTGTATATCTAGTTTAATAATACATATCAAAAGACTAACATGTAAGCATATACTGTATTATGTATACATATACCTTTTGAGCCTTATGGTGATCAGGACGAGATGAAAATGATAACTGATCATGATCGTGACTATCGCTGAAGGCACGTTGTGGAAAGGCACAATCTGTTACCAGAGTGCTCTTAAAGAGAAACTCCAACATTTTGCCAACATCAGCTATTGGCATTGTGGTACTGGAAGCTTCAACTTGCATTTTTTCTAATAAATATTCCTATTAAATAGGTACGTACATGTATCTGATATCGTAGTTTTTAATGAGATTTGATATGAAGTTTGCACGCACACATTATATACTGATGAGGATCTATGGGTGAAAACATTCAGTGTGAAATATATAGTTGTTGGCTATGTAGAATACACAAACACACACATATATATGTACGTAAATAGTGAAAATATTGCACAATATCTGTGTCAAGGCTATATGATGAAATGTCTATCTTTGTTGGGGTTATGAAGTCCAATTGAAAGTGACAACCAGCACACCACACTCTGATGATCCCTAAGGATAGTGAAATATGTAGTCATCACTTGTTCTTTGGGGATTTTTCCATCTTTGATGCCTATGCATGGCTACTGTAATTGTCACTTTAAATATTATATAGGACTTACTTAAATTACCCAACCAAGATGTGGTTACTTGGCTATTTAGGTGTAATATATTTTTTCCAGATAAAATTTAATCATTAATTCTATGTAACTAGTGTTCCTGACCTTGAGAACTGTAGCAATTTGTACTCTTGTAGATGATAGGGGAGAGAAAAGAAAGGTGACTTCTTGAAGGATCTCCTTAGCTTTCAAATGATAGTCAAACAACAAAAGAATTCTATGAATCCTTAGTATCTTTGGCATTCTGAAAAACAATAGTTTATCATAGTCATTCTGTAGCTGAGAGAGACCATCCTGCCATTCATTCAGTTCTTTTTCTAATTCACTAAGCTAAAAGGTAAATTAAAATTAGAATATATGTATACTATAAGGTATACCACCTGTAAAGGGTAGAAAGTATTATACCTCCTCTTCTGCTTCTTCCAATTCTACACAACAGTCAAATCTTGTTATTTTGGCTTTTCCATGTCCTAAACTACGTAACTCTCTTTGAATGGCAAATATTGAATGAGCAATCTAACAAATATAAATGATATTTATATTTAAAGAAAGGATTCAAATATTCACATTGAAACATTGAAGTATTAATTTATATTACATATATTCTTAAGTATATATATTGTACAGTAAAGTATATAAATCACCTTTCACTTTATATTGTAAGTATATATGATGTATCTTCAATGTACTTATATACATATACGTATATCTATAGTATAAAAAGGTGTATGTTGCCTAAATATATAGATAATTCACTGTAAAAAGTCTCTGAAATTTGGAGTGATCATCATTGTTTTGTCCTTTTGTGAGAAAACCAAGTTTTCGCGTAAAATCTTCTATCTGCTCTTGCTGCCAGGTAACAACCTTAGCTTCCCCTTCTGCTCCACTCATTCTTTGTGATGCAGGAGTGTAGCAGAGGACAAATGTATCACGTTGCCTCTCCTTGTGAGAGTAAGGAAATATAGTGGCCACTGGGGAGTCCACATGATCCTCAAAAGTTATATTGAACTGAAAGTAACCTGTCTTCAGGATACTCTTCAAATCCTCTCCAACATTCTCCAGGGTGTCACCCTAAGGTAAGAAAAAACAATAATATTAAACCATTTGACAAATATACGTATATACATGCTGATACTCACTTCTGCCCTTGTAAACCACAGTTGAAGAAGATGAACATTTTTGCTGACAGTGTTCAACTGAATGAAATTGCCAACATTTCCTTTTCCAATTTGTTGAGCTGTTTCAAGATAGACTTGATTCATTAGATGTATCAAATTCTGTTTAGTATCAAGAACGGGAGAAATATATCGGAAGGCAACCAGGAGATGTGTCAGGACCTGTTCATTGTATTCTTCATGTTGGAGGTGCTGAGTGATGAGAGTGTGTTGCTGGTGAAAGATACGGGTCCCTGTAGTACCTTTGAAGTTCTTCTCTTTCAGGAACTGGTAGAATTCAGCACTATCTCTAATCAAAGCAAACAGCTTCAAGGATTGGAATCGCTGGTCAGTGAGATCAAGTATCTCATAAATCTTTTTCAAATATTCTTTAGATTTGGATGCAGTGAGTTCATCCCTGGTCTCTTCTGAGACCATTAAATCTCGAATCTCAAGCAATTCATTCATCTTTGGATCCGCAAGACATTCTTTAAGTTTATACTGTTCACAGACTTTAAAAATGTCTTCAATATATTCTTCAAACTGGATCAATTGCATGATTGACTTGACACTTCCAAAATCTTCACTGTATTTGACACCTTTAAATTTAAAGTTTCTAAGGATCATCAGTTCTTCATTGATGTCCAGAGTACCAGCCTTCTCCTGAAACACTCCCAATGTACACAGACTGCCATAAGTGGCATTACCTTCTAAGATGTTCTTAAAGAAGATTTCTGTGTCTCCCAGACTTGCAAGGTATATCTACATATAAAATGGGCATATTTATTGTACTGTAAGATAAATGCAAAAAATGGTACTAACTGGTACTGGAACTCCTGATAATGTATCACAATCATTTCCATTTTCTGGAAAGTATGCCCTGGCCGAGATGAAAAAGGGCTGGTCATGGACTGTTGACTGAGGACTTGATGAAGTGCGTGCCACTATCCTCTCGCTGAGATAGCTATCAAAGAACTGACTATTATTCATGACAAAATGTACTATAAACTCTTTATATTGTTCAAATTGGTTAAAGAAATCCTTCAACGCAGCATGAAGAACATGCAAAGACCTTTTCTTAAGCTTTGGGTTGAATATTTCAACAGTTGTATTAGTCTCCTCAACAGTGAAAACAGGCCTTTGAAGTAAAATGTAATCACAGTCTGATACAGATTCTTTCAGAGAAGCTACCAACTTTGATGGCAAGGAAACATTGTATTTTATAAAGACAGCCATCAGTGAGCACCTATGATTTATAGTAGAAGTGCATGGATAGGAGAAAGCAGATGAGTACTGTCATATACATATATACGTACCTTTGACTATCTCTTGTTATAATCAACTTGTTTTCAGTTACTTCTTTGAGAAGGATCATTTCACTTTTTTTTTCATCAACCTTGACTGGATCCAGAGTCAACTCTATCTGCAGATCTTTAGCTATGCTATTAATTTGACTTTGCAGGGCTGCATAGCATAGTACTTCTTTATGAGTAAAATCATCAGTGAAGAATTTCTCATTCCACTCCTTTAGGTGTTTCTGTAAATCCATGATCCAGTGGAAATAATTCTTCATTTGTGAAGTAGTATTACATTGTATAAATTCTGGAACCTTCTCTAGTGGTCCACATTCATTGAAACACTTTACAAAGGCACCATATATAGATAAACATTTTATAATAGGACCTGTATCAGCACACCAGGACAGGTCAGACTGGCGGGGCTTGATCAAGTTACAGGCATGATTTAATATCTCCCAGTACCAGGTGTGGGGAACAGTAGCAGGACTGCTCCAAATAGCTTGATCTCTCCCATACGCTTCTGCAAGCTGCTTAATAGCAAACCTAGTGCATTTTGCACTTGAAGACTGATCATCACCATTGACCAAGAGGTCAGATATGTCATTAATAAAGCAAAACTACATAAGAAGAAAGAAAATAGATTCACAAAAATAATCGTATACATACATATATAATATTAGTAATACACGTATAACAGTAATACAACTTCTCACTTCCACACAAGTAGACAGAATGCACATCTGAAATGCAGTTGGCTGGAAAGGATTTTTTCTTTTATACTATAAAATGAAAATAAAGCCATTGATTAGTATAATATAATAGTAGGACTTAATTACACCTAGTTATTGATATACGTAATACATGTAGGACTAAAATAATTTATATGTACGTAGATTGATCATTCCAAGAGGTTTAAATTATTTATAATATGTACGTACGTAGGCCTCTGGACAATATATACGTAGGTAGTGTTCAAATCTAACAATTATATACATGTATACACACATGTATTTAAGGGATTACCATGAAGTGATGAAAATCTTTTGGAATTATATTTTTTAGTTTCATGCGCTGAATAAATGACTTTAAGGTCTCCTTAAAGTCCTTCTGAAGATCCAGTATGCTTGTTCGTTCCTGATCTCTTCCGGAATCTGTTGAAAGCAGATGATAATCTGTTACTTTGAGAAGATCTGGTACAACACCACTGTGACGGTTTGAAATATTCCCAAAGCAGCCTTTAATGTATTCCAAGAAACACTTGTGGAATTCATGGTCACAATGTGGCAAGCTATATTCAAAAACACAAAGAGGTTAATCCTTGGCTTCTGAGGAGTTAGAGTAATGAGGTGCATGGGCATTACATACTACGTATAAACCCTTTACAACAATGATGCATGCATTATATTTATATATTCATATATATGTGAATTGATTTTCATTCACATAATTCACCCTTTTAACTAATATTACACAATTTTGTGAAGGTTAATAAAATGTGAATTTAATTTCATTGCTTTGGTCTATATAATTTTCACAACATAAGTGCATATGCACATACAAACTCTCTACAATATATATTAAAACATATTATGTATTCTTTGTCAACTTTACTTATAATAACAAAATCTGCATAATTTCACTTCTTAATTAAAGGCTAGCTAACACTACATGACTATAGTGTTACATGATCAGGATTTTCTTGTTTTAGAGTATAAACTCTAAGGACCCAGGGAGGCCATTTATATATATATATTTATAAAAAACATCATATATAACTTAACCAATTTAATGAAAGTAACTATGCAACACTCCATGTCTGTAAATACATAAGCTCATGCAGCTATATATAACTCAATCACTACAATAACATCTGAAAAAGTACTGTTATATATACAACATGTACATGTTAATGTCAACTGCCTACAAAATATGAGTGTATATCCACTAATTACTCATTCAATAACTAAATCATTTTTATCCTCATTGATTACTCTGCGCACTTTTAAGATCACTAGATATCACACCCTTCCCTACTTAAACTGGCTTGTATTCCTATTCCTCGTATATTGCTGATGAAGACCTCCGGGTTGAAACGTCTGGAATTATATAGTAATTTCATATTGCTGATGATCAATAAGGTTTTATTCTCATAATAATTGCAACAAGCACTCCTTATTCCTTCATGTTTTAATATGTTGCACTATAGTCAACACAATTACTTTTTGAAGAATTCTTCCAGTAAGGCAGCAAAATCCTGATCTGCTCCTACAGCAGTCCACTCTGATTTGTCAGCTTTTTGGTGATTAAGAAAATCTTTAACCAACTAAAAAATAAGCATATATACATACACAATCACAGATAATTTAAGTGAATTTGCAATACTATATGTTACAGTAATTACATACGAGGAAACCCGAGTGATGCAATTCGTGCACACTGAGACGACTCGCATGAATATGCACAAATTAGATGTATACATGAATTTTTGATTTACGCTAATCGTACACAAGCATATACACACTTACAACACAATACCTCTCTCTATAAAAACCAACCTCTGGAGGAATGTTATTTATTCTTTTGTAATACATCACAAAACGATGAAGTGATAAGTATTTTAGCTGCTTCCTCAAGTGATTCAAAAACTGTATAGAGTAAATGCTAAGACTACTTGACATAAAATCATAAAATATATAGCCACAGCTTCCTAGCTACAGATCAACCTTAAAATCTTTCTATGCATTAGGTATATATGTATATATAAAATTGATGGGTGCACGGGACCTACAGTTTGTCTTAATTCTTTTGCAATATTTGCCTTCAGTGATCCTTTTGGACCTCTACATTTTGACATAAATGTAGAAACCATTTTAGCTGTTTCTTCTGGCTCTTCTATAAATGACAGGTTCAGCAATGTTTGCCACCAAAGACAAAGGGGTTGAACAACTGAAATGAACTTAGGAGCTGGGTCCACAAAACAATTTACAGCTGTTAGTAGAAAATCCAGGCCCTATAATGGGAAAATAATGAATATATATAGTGTAAGTTACAATATATAAGGTAATCCAATAAATATAATACAATTAATTAATTCATATGTCTCCAAGAAAGAACCTAGAAACAGAATGGGCATATTATCATAAAGTTTATATTAAGGGATTTTTTATTTAGGCCTTGAACCATTTGGTAGAAAATGGAGGACAAAGTAGGCATATAAAAGGCCATAGGAATATAGAAAACCAATAGGAAATTTATATCGAAACCATGTGTTATATTAATTGAAAATTTTCAATTGGTGAGGTAACCGTGAAACCAACATATATTATGGTACATACAAATGTATGATGAAGTTTTGCTTAATTAAAATTGCAAAATAATCAAGATACGTATAATGAAGAATTCAAGGGTATGATTGCACAATCTGGGGATGTAAAGTGATGTTTTCTATTGTGTCACTAACAACTGCTTATGTTGTATGTATGTATGTTGCTGCGTACCGTGAGTTTATGCAATCTTGCAATGGCTCCGAAACTGTAGACTTCATTACCTGGGATACAGATGACGTATACGTAATAAAATCTTTGGCACAGTTTGAAGATGGTGTTCATAACAGTACTAGTCTCGCCTCCAATTTTGGACCTGTTCTCACTGCTGGTGGTTCAAGAGTGCCTTTGTACTTGCTTCCCTTTTTGAATGACCAGAGAAACCAGTTCACCGTTAATCTGATGAATCCCCTTTGTACAAAGTCCTGCCGTTGATGATGCTTCCAAATATACATTAAAGATCCACAACTTGCGTCTGCTGGCACTGGTTAAAAAGTTACCAAGTTTATCATCCGTGAAATGTATGATTTCCATGAAAGATTCGCAGATTTGGACCACCTAAAGACAATGGTGTGTTCCATTTTTAAGCCAGATATTCCAATGCCTTGTGAAATTGGGTCTATTGGGTACTTTGAGGGGAGGCAGAAGCTGTGGTTATGCGATGATAGTGATGTATCAAAAATTCAAGGGAACTTCATAAATTTCTTAATGGTGTGAAAAAGTAGCAGCTAAGGAAGTACAGGAACTGTCAGGGACCAAACGGCCAGCCACAACAAAACAAAATCGGCACAAGAAAGACATGAGTGATATCTTTGACAACCTTCATAAAAAAAACATAATGACTTGGAGATACCAAGGATTCGACTGCCAGAATGATAACCAATAATTTGCACGAGAGTATCAATGAGCCACCAAATGTACCCATGATTACGGGCAAAGCAGTAAAACAGCCTAAACAAGATTCCATGCGTGTTGTTGATACCGCAAAGGTTGTTGCAGAGGTCCTGACAGGCTTGCTTCAGAAGGATGATCATTCTCGGGAAGCAACCTCTCCTACATTGACCAATGGAGTTTCTCTCTTCGTCTCGCTGATGTTAGAATGAAACACTATGAACGCGTTCGATGATGGCATCCTGAATGAACAAGAGTTTATGGAGCAGAAGGGGACAATTCTGGATACTTTACGGGGCTTGTAATGCATGGTATGTACTTGCTACGATTTTACTATATATGTATATGTGTTGTGTGCTGCACAGGATTTGTGACAATTGATTGAAATTGTTTTTCCTATATCATACAATCAAGTTTGCTCATTTTGCTGTTCATATATAGATTTAATGATGCTCTAGTCTATCATGTTATTTATTGCACAATCACCTAGTCCATCCATGACAGTCTCTCATGCATCAATTAATCTCAGCAGCACTTGATGGTTATATATGTATTTCACAGTGACTCAACCATGATTGGCAATCTTCACTTGTAATATTGGCAAAGGTGGTGCCATACATGTATGTAAGTCTAGGCCATTTTGAAGTGCATTCTCCATGCTCTTCAGAGCACATTTAACCCTCCTCTATTTGGGTTGTAGTCCATTCACAAGGGACATTGTACATGAAATAAATAATAAAGGCCTTTTATATTCCTGCGTGCAAGTTACCAAATGGTCTCTAACCCTGTTGTTTATGTGAATACATGCAACCAACCGTCAGTACTCCTAGCTCACACTCAAGGCAAGTCAAATCTGCGGTGATTATTGGCTGAGACCCCCTGCATGAGACTGGAATTTTTGCTGATACTGGCATGCAGATGCATCATCTTGAGTCTATACTAAGGTGTGAAAAGGTAATTGGAAGGCCATGTGTTTAACCTTATATGATCTGTAGAGACTTTTATGTACGCTCTGCTCTGTATGCAGAAGTTGAGAATTTCAGTGTGGCTGAAGTTTTGAGTGTCATCATCATTAGCCCTCTGAATTTCACCCCACTCACTCATATGTCTCCTGAGGAGATTTAGTGTTTAATATACCTGATTGTGATTATCTTGGGAGTCACTTGCATCTGTGTATAAATTTTTAACTTGCACTGTGTAGTACTTGATTGTTATTAATATATATATGCAAAAAAAGTTGCTTCATCTTGAGAATTATTATTATTATTATTGAACTGGTTTCTATAGCATGAATAGAAAAAACATTGTTAATGAATACTATTGGTGCTGTAATCAGTCTTTCTTCATCATTTCCCTCCACCCTGCTCTGTCAGCTGCTGCACTTCTAAGTAGTTCTAAATCAGTAGTATTGCGCAGATTCAGGTTTCTTTCCTTAATATCAGCTTTAGGATGTCCAGGAGGTTGCTTGTGTGATGGCCACGTCTGTCCCTGTACTTCTGGCACCTTCTACTGCATACTGTAGGGCGTTCTGGGCTGGGGCATTTCGGTCCATGCGTAGCACATGACCTAACATATTCCATCTAGCCTCTGTCACTGTCTCAGATAGTGGTCTGGTATTGCATCGCTTGTAGAGTGCCTCATTGGAGATGGTGCTGTGTGGCCAATGGATGCCGAGGATGGAGTGCAGATGACATCTGTGGCAGGCATCAAGTTTGTTCAAAATGGTCTTCAGTGCAGCCCAACTGCTACAGTTATACAGCATGGTGGACACACACACATAGCATGGTACACTTGAAGTCGCTTTTGCAGTGGGATCTTAGGCCCACGCATCCATATCGACCAAAAAGAGCAGAATGACAGGTTACCAAGCACACAACGATGCATGATGTATTTGGAGCTGCAGAGCAGGGATCCCAGTGACTTGCTACTGTGCCATGTCTCGTTACCTCAGGTGAGTGCACCTTGATCGTCCACTTCTGTAGCCTCAGCTAGGTAGATGTGTGTAAACTCTGTCTTAGACTCAGTATCAAAAGCGCGGGAAATATCAATGTCCATTTTGTGGAAGTCCCAGTGGCGGGTCATCACAAATGAAATGAACATTCTCTGCGCCCATACGATGTCTGCACAACTTCTCCCTTGTTTGAAGCTGCTTTGACTGGCTCCTGTGAATGCATCGACCTTGGGGCGAATGCGTTGCAGAATGATGATGGATACAATCTTGCGCACGCTGTTCAAGAGTACTATTGGACGGAGGCTGGCTGGGCCTAGTGGTTTACCTGGTTTGGGCAAAGCCACCAGAATACCCTTGCCTAGCGCTTCCAGAGCAATGTGCTGTTCAAAGATAGCGTTAATAATCTCTACAAAGGGCTTTGATAATCCAGTGGCATATTTCAGCAGTTCATTACTAACACCATCTGGGCCAGGTGCACGCCCATTCTGTAGCAGTTTCATGGCGCTTTTAACCTCAGATGCTGTGATTGGCTGATTAAGTGGTTGACCAGGGCTCACAAATGGGGCAAGTGGGACAGTAGGGTCAGTAAACCGCTGTTCAAACCACTTACAGATGGTGTCTGCTTTCGCTTTGTCAGTTGCAATGAACTTGCCTTCTGGATCTTGGACACTCAGAGATGGTGGTCGCGGTATAGATTTCATTGCTTTCACTGCCCTGAACATCTTGTGGGAGTCATCAGTTGATGTTATCTCTGAGGCCAGTGTGTCTGCTCTACGGCAAGCTAGATCTTGAAGTTGTTGGTTGATCTACCTCAAGATGCGACACCTTTCTCTCCGCCAATTGGTTCTGTCTTTGCTGTTACCAGTAGCTTCAATACGAAGTCTCAGGGCAAGCTGCTGTGCTGATAGTTTAGCCACCAATGAGTCTTGGGTGTATCGTCTGCGATGGGAGGTTGCCATGCCAACAGTCTCAGTAGCTGCATCTTTGACACATCTCAGCACACACTCCAGTCTGGCATTGGGGTTAATTGAAGTGGACATATTGCTAATCCGCTCATTGAGAGATAACAGATATGAGAGGCGTGTGTCCTCATCAGAAACAAGCCGAGAGGTGTCATATGCCATCTGGGGAGTTTGCCTCTTAGGTACATGCCACCACTGGCTTATAGTCAGAGCATGTTGTAGCCCCACCATACGATCGAGCATCCTGTAGCATTAGCTTGGCATTCTGTCTGCAGAGCACAAAGTCAATTTGGGTATAGATGACAACTGTCTTAGATGAGCATGATGGTGCATTCTGATCCTTGATCCAGCCTGTCCATGTTGTCTTATGGCCATTTACATGTTGGAATGCTGTATTGCAGGCAAAGAACCCATGCAGTGCCATGAAATTGGTGGCCAATGCTTCACCATTTTTATTGCGGGTCCCCATACCATGTGCTCCCATGCAGGAGTCCAATCCTGCTTCTATATCTGCTGCTGTGCGCTTACCCAATTTTGAGTTGAAGTCACCACAGACATAAACAAGAAAACTAGCTGGGGCTTTAATGGCTGAATTCAGCTCAGCATATATAGAACTGCTCACTCACCGATGAATTCTCTTTGACTCTCTGAGATGTTGGTTCATATGCGTTCACAATTCGGCACTGACAAAAGTTACCTTTCCAACAGGGGATGTCTAGGTCCAAGACAGCTACACGGTCACTCACGTACCACCATCGGCGGACAAATGGCTTCAGTCGGGGGGCAATTATGAAGCCTAGGCCTCTGTACTTGGCAGTTTGCTGTTGTATGAGCACCAATTTGTGTCCCGACGCCAGCTCAAGATCTTCATTCGCTGCTACTTTCGTCTCTTGGAGGCATGTTAAGTCGAGGTGATATTTAGTGCAGTCCCTGCCCAGCTGTTGTCGTTTGTCAGATGCCTTCAGCCCTCGGACATTCCATGTAGCCAGGGAGATTGTGATGTTACGCTTATCGTGCTCAGTGCGAGGGTTGGGATGGAGAAAGGTAGACATTATTAAAGACGCCAGTCACGGATCGCCTGCCAAACTCTGTTGAGAATACATATATTATATCGAAAATTGAATGTATGTATGTATCACCGATGGAATCTCTTTGACTCTCCAATAGTCCAATAGTCCTAGCACCCACCATAGGCAAGCTGTTTCACAAAATTCTTGCACAATGCCTAGAGCAATTTCTTAGGAAAAATGACATCATTAATACCACTGTTCAAAAAGGTTTTCTCCATGGTATCAACGGAATCATGGAACATATTAATACCATCAATGCCATCCTAGACCAGGCCAAAGAGAACAAGAAGTCAGTTTCCATTACAATGTTAGATCTAAAAAATGCTTTTGGCTCAGTTTCCCATAACTATATTCTAGATATGCTCCAACATGTCAGTATCCCAAGGGAAACCATCCAATATATCAGAAACTGCTATAACAAACTCTCAGTTTACATCCAAACCAAGTCCTGGCAAACACCGCAGCTGAAGGTGGGAAAGGGCGTGTTCCAAGGAGATACACTATATTCCACCATTTTTCTATTAGCCTTTGCTCCCATCACTAGATTGATGGAACAATGGCATTACTCTGGTTTCTCACTCCAGATTCCCGTCCCAAACTCCAAAGATTTACCATCTCCTGACTCCACCATTTATGTACTATGGGATGAACAAGATAGCGAGGAACCTTCTGGATGGTACAGAGCCACCATTAGTCACTATTTGCCTAATGGAAATGCTGTACTGAACTATTCATCACAAGTCTCTGAAACACTTTCCCTAATCAAAAACCAATGGACCTATGCAAGGAAGAATGCAAAAAAGTTCATTCCTTTGGACGACCAACCTCCTGTATTATGCAAACCGACCCCAAAAAAACAACTATGGACTACAACATCTGAGCACAAAGGCAAAGCATATGCTGATGACCTCACAATTATTAACTCCAATGAGGAAGACCACCAAGAAGCCCTGACACACATAGAAAAGGCAGCAAATAGCCTTAATTTAACCTTGAAGCCATCCAAATGTGTCTCAATAACCTTATCAAAAGGTAAACCCAGCAGGAGTAAGACCTTTAAACTGTCACAAGGCCACACTAAATCCATAGCTGAGGCACCAATCAAATTCCTGGGGAAGATTCTGACAATAAACAATTTGCACACCAGGAAAGAATCAGGAATCCAACTCAAGGATAAGCTAAAAACAGCAGTTAGAAGAATAGGGAAAAGACCTATCAGAGGCGAAATGAAAGTCTGGATACTGAAACACTATCTTATGCCAGCCATTCACTTCCACCTTGCCGTAACCCTGTTACTGCAACAACACTGACCAAACTAGAAGGAATGATTGCCAAGGCAATTAAAAAATGGCTAAGACTTCCTCAAAATGCCTCTAGAGCACTCATTCACCACCCTGCATTACCAACCAGTATCCCTACTTTATCGGAAATGTACATGAAAGCCAAGATTAGCTATTTATCAAACCTAAAATCTTCAACAGATGAAACAACCATTGAACTAAAAGCCATCATCAATGACGAAGCCTTCTTGAAACGACAACAAATCTCAAGCAAAACAAAACATTATCTTGATCTACCAACCAACAGAACATCCAAACAACAAGCGAAAGAGGCAAAATTAATATTATCAGAAGATGAGAGGAAAAAATGGTCGGACAAATTGCAATCACTCCAAGTCTAAAAGAAAGCCCTAGACTCTATAGAACTTGAAGAAGAAAATTGTGTGTGGAGCAGAATCATTAATGGCCTCCCAGCTGGACAACTTTCTTTTATATTGAGAGCTTGCTCAGACACATTACCAACCCCCTTGAATCTGGTTCGTTGGAAGATCAGACTTCAAGCTAACTGTCCCCTGTGTCAATCTCAAGAAGCCACGGTTAGACATATTCTAAATGGTTGCCCCACCGCCCTGAAAGAGGGTCGCTACACCTTGAGGCATGACTGTATTCTTCTCCACCTAACACAATCCCTTCAAGGTACCATCATAGATGGAAGAATTTTTGCTGATCTGGATCATTTTAGAGCAGCTGAAAATCCTCCCACTACACTTCCCGAAAGGATTATTGTCACCACGGCCAGACCTGACCTTGTGATTCTGAAGGAGAACACTATCAGAATGATAGAGCCAACTATCTGCACTGACTCGAAGGAAGGTATGGAGGCTGCAAGGAAGCGGAAAACCTCCAAGTTGAATTACCAACAATTCATAGGAGATCTCAAAAGGAAGAACTTTCATATTGATTATGTCACAATTGAAATAGGAGCCCTGGGCCATTACTCAGCAGATTGTGTCCCATCCCTCCAAAGAATTTTCCCTGAATTACAAAAACAGCAATGGAGAACCATCCTCGACAAAGCATCTGAGATATGGATCAACTGTTCACAAAAATCTACTTAGCAAGAAATTATGAACAATGGTTCCAATCAATTTGAACTTTTATATATCCAAACCTTTAAATATCAATTACTATATATTATTATCACACAACACTCTTGCCAGATAATGAACCTCTATATCATATGGATTTTTCTTGTTGTCTGTGTCCGAGATTTCACACCCCCCCCTCACCCTTTTTTTCACTCAATGTACAGATTTGAATAATGAGTGATGTTTTTCCAATAAAAAAAACTTTTGCTAACAAAATGTACCAAGACATTTGCATGCACACAATGTTTATTCAAATGCATCCCTACATACCCAAGTACATTCCATACGTACGTGCAAACGTGGAAAAGTAAACATATATATAACAGAAAACATTGGAAGAGAAGAAGGAAGTTTTAGGTTGCCTAAACGAATTTCTTTTGCGTCTATATAGGAACAATTCTACCTCAAACTTACAGAAATGTATACAAATATGCTTTATCTAACCTTCACTACAACGTACTCGCTTATTCAGTAGCTCCTCGTAGGAGAGCATCGACTTGTCATATTCTTGAAAGGATGATCCTTCTTCTGCAAAGAGGCGGTGTGTACGCAGAGACATACGCAGTTGTTGGTGATGCAATAGAAAACATCACTTTACATCACCAGATTGCACAATCATAACCTTGAATTCTTCATTATATCTTGATTATTTTACAATTGTTAATTAAGCAAAACTTCGCCATACGTTTGTCATACACATTTATTATGATATATGTTGGTTTCACAGTTATCTCACCAATTAAAAAATTACATGGTTTCAGTATAACTTGGTTTTCTATAGTCCTATGGTCTTTTATATGCAGACATTGTCCTCCATTTCTAACAAACGGAGGCCTACGTAAATAAATAATCCCCTAATTTAAAATGAGTTATATACCCTGAACACTATGATAATATGCCCATTAATTCTGTTTCTAGGTCCTTTCTTGGAGCCATATGAATTATCTATATGGATTACCTTACTGCAGTCTATGTGCTGATTATATTTAAACCAAAAATATGGGGTGTGCACAATATGTTTATGTACTGTACATGTTTAATATAAATTAAGGCTTTTCAAGTATACTTACCTGTTGTAAAATAGAAGAAAGATCACCACTTGGTGAAAGCTTTAGTAAACCCTCTTTTCCTGAACTGAAATTTGTAGTGAGGTCGTTAAATGCACTTGCTAAAAAGTTATAAAGGTTCTTGTGCTTTTGAAATAGTACATCTTGAAAAGAGATTAAAACTTTCCTACAAAAAAGGATACAATGCAAATTCAATTTTCCTATTCATTGCATGGTTGTATAAGCACACCTCAAGTCTAATAAGTGGGTGATTTTTCCCCGTGCAATCAGTAAATGTGCAAGATTTTCACCAGAAAACTGAAACTCCTCTAGATCTGGTATACAGTCACTGAAGAATTTGCCAAATTTAATGGCATTCTGTAAATCCTCCTGCTGTAATTTGTTAGGAGCAAAAATCTATAGAGAATTTTAGCGTCTATGTACTGTACATATACTATGAGCATACAAATAATTAATTATTATTAAGTATATATACGTAAGTACAACAAAAGCTATCATATAGTTAGAGCTATGGATTGTTTGCATACTTCAACATCACTGACAAAACTCCTCCAGTATCCAACAAAACAATCGGATTCAGTTATATTTTGAAGGGCAAATGCCATATGCAAATAACCTACATACATAAGATATGTATAATATAATGTTTATCCTGTAAAAAACTTTGCACGCAGCATAAGGTATATACGTATATGCGTACATATTATGAAAAACATGGTACATATTTGAAATAGTATTAGAGTTAAATGTTCTAGTATTAACCCATATTACAACATATGTACTTAAGTGAATATACTTATATGTATGTAGGGTAACGGAATATATAGAAGCTGAAATTGGTTTTACCCCACATTATTCTCTTTCCAATATTTTCATGAAATATTTTCAAATTGGAAGACTTAACAAACAGTGAAGCAGCGTCTGACAACTCCATAAAAGCTGATGTGAGCAAGTTTCCTTCATAACCCATTATATCAAAGTCACCACTAAAATACAAATTTAAGAATAGCTCATACATTAAATATTCAATTTTAAAGCAATACACATGATAAAATATACCTTACCGTTCAATGAATTTCTTAATATACTCTAAAAATGACACATCTTTGCTCAAATCTTCAAACATCTTTTTAAATGTTCTTGCATAATCATGTACAGAGTAATCAGAACCATAGATATGGCATAGTCTAAGGTAAGACATGCAAAGGACTATAAAGGACTAAAAAAGACCAAACAACAATAAATCCAAAGTTCACTGATGAAGGGTGGAATTCCAAGAAACTGCAGTCTGGTCTGGTAGAAAGGAATAAAGTCAGCATGAAAGTGGGGCAAGCTGCAGCAGTGGCTAGTACATCTGGAAAAAAGCAATGAAACAAGATTGTGATCGTGTGAAAAGGCTATTTATACAGTAGTGGCATACTGAAAGCATACATATCATTTCTGTGTTTGGGTGCACCATGGATAGCTGAAGTAGGGATGGTGTGCCTAAATGCAAAAGTTATGTGTATATGGTTAATTCATAAACTTTTTAGGATATATGCCACTTCTGTATGGTTAGCCTTATCACATAATCACTGTCTTGTTTTGCTACTTTTTCCCGATGTGATCTACACCGACAGGAGGCATCATACATTATATGTACTACACTTGATAACTAGTCCAGAAGTGAGGCGTCATAAATACCCAATATGGCATTCAGCACAAATAGTATAGGCCTCTAGGCTATAACCCCATTGCCATGGCACTTGGGCAACCCAGACTCAGATTTGCTTCAGTGCATGTGACTTAGGAAATAGCAGTAACAAAGAAAATAAACACATAAGATTTACTTCACTTTTTAAATTTGTATCCTCTTATTCAGGAATGAACAGTGTATTGTAGATAATGCTCTCTCCCTATCAGCTCATTGCCATGGCAATGGGGTATACATATATATGATTATGTGCGCATGTGTGCATTTGGATTATATTATACACAAGTAATAGCAAAAACAAAACAACTTCCTTTGAATAGAACCTACATACTTCAATATTCTGTAAACAACAACCAGATGTAACAAGGCTTCATTTTTGAAGCTAGCCAGTGACAGTCGGTCCTTTAATAATCTGATTCCCTTTTCCAAGTCACATCTTGAATCCTAGATGAGGAAATTTACAAGCTATCATAATAGAAAAGTGCGCAAGGGAAATACTTAGCAATTTAAGTGTCAATCAAACCAACATATTCATATATACATTTTGCCGAATCAAAGCAAACTTCTTAATGATGTTTACTACCATGGTTTGATTATGACTATAATATTAATGATACTGTAAGCTTCAAGTATTTAAATTTTAGATATGTATCCTAATTAAGAGTATGGATCTATATACAGTATCAAAGAAAATAATACAGTGCACTCCACCTAATTCATGCCCATCCTCCTGCATGAATTTACTTGTATGGCAAGAACTGTCATCTGCTATCTAAAACTATTTTCAGACATGACTTCCTGTTTTATACAATGTATCTGCTGTTTAATACTCTGTTTACTTAATGGGAATGGGAATTATGTTGTTTCATTTTGCTAGAGTTTTATATAAATGACTTCAAACCATAGTACTGTATCTTTCATATTCAATTTGTATTATATTTAAGTAATATACGTATATATATTTCTGGCATTTACTATACAATGGATATGGAAATGCAATACATTTGGAAATGTATTGGATAATCAGCCAACTCTATAATCTGTAATAACATTACACAAGCTAGGTGTGGAATAGTGGAGTGGAGTAAAACTGTATATTATTGGATATATAAAAATAGCCTATTCATTCCTACAGTTAGTTGTTCCCCTGGATTTGCCAATAATCCTAAAAATACCAATAGGTACAAACTTCATATAGCAGGATTCAATCTAGTGAAGGGAAGGGTGAAGCTTCTTCCTCAAACAAACACTCCAGCTTCCCCCAATAGTTTTGTCAATTGCAGTAAAAATCGGAGAAAATCTCTTGCCTAGAACATATACATACGTTGACATATATAATGATTAATATAAGTATTCATATTTCAAAGAAAATTCGACAATCATACTTGTGGTACTACCCTTGTAACATTTGTGTCCATATCTTTAAATAATTCACTTTGTTAGAATAATACATTTATGCATGGTTTATAACACATGAGCATGAGATATATACTTACTTGTGTCTCAAACTTATGAAAATGTGCAACAATATAGGAGAACAGCCCTTTGCTTAAATCAAATGAATTTGAGAAGTAGCTCTTTAATGGTTTACTTAGTGAAAAACCCTGAGACTTTGGCTTTGCAAAGGGCCATTTGGATGCTTGACCTATAATATGAAACATAATAAAAAGTAACACATTAATTACTCCAATCAATAAAATAAGGTATAAACCTTCATCCTCCTGTGCTTCTACTGTGTTAATCATTGGTAGTGTGCCAGCACTGCTACCTTTAGTTACTTTGACCTCTACACCACCTGGATCATGTCCAGATACCATAGATAAGAATATCTCACCAGTTTTTGTAGTCAAAATATACAGGGGGAGGTTGGATGGTGGATCAGAGTCCAAAAACCCGGCAGGCAATTCAAAAGAATCCTTATTATTCACTAAAATATAACCAAGTAGGTTATCAGACTCAGTTGCATCCTGTAATGAATTCCAGGTGAAACCATCCTCCACCTTGTAAACCAAAATGAACTGAAACCTAATGTCTGATTGGTCAACCTCAGAGCTTATACATTTTATCCATTCAGGCCTAGGAAAGTATTGATCCAGGAGTACTCCGCATGTCACAACATGCTCAACCTTAGTCTCTTTAATATTCCAACTCAAAACTGCATGGATCATATAAACAAATCATTTTATCAATGCAACCGTAATTCTAAACCATACAACTACATACTGTACGACTAGGTATATCATAGGCAAAGTACAAAAACTGATGGACTACCATATATAGGGAAAGTAAGCTATTTAAAAAGGTGCATACTAATGTGAGTCCTATATATAATATTGAAGTCTGATACAGTTCATTTCAATCAATCCATGCCCCCCAGATATCCCTGGTTTCATTGCCTATGTATTATTGTTAAGTGTAAAGCGTGGACACACTGTTAGATGACTGATTATCCAAAATGATTATGATAGCCAAAGTAAGGATGATGCACCCAAATGTATGTTAAGTTGTATGATTAAATTTCAGTATACCAATTCTGCATAGTTACCCTTCACCGTATGATCACTGTCTCGTTTCGATACTGTGTTTCCAGATTTACCAGCCACTATTGCAGGCAATACCATCCCTAGACCCCTATTTCTAACTTCTTTTTGCACGGTTATTAATTAAAAGTTTTCTCTTTAATAGCACTTGTTAAAAAATTGAAAATTTTAAGGCAAAATCTCGAATAATGTTACAGTCAGAGAAGAAAATCCCTAGTTCGAAAACTTAATTCACTTAGGTTAGGTAAGGGCTCATTAGCAATTTGCTACTTTCCAGGGTACCCAGACATATAGTACAGGAAAATAGTGGAGAGAAAAAATAAGTGGGACAATTATAAAAATAATACAATTTCTATTATAAATGTAACTTGGCCCCCAAGCAACATACACATAATCTTTTAATAATAGCTAACAATGGGCTTCAATATTATAAGCAGTTTTTATGATCGACTGGCACTGTGCATTTTACCTACCAAAATTATAACGAAAAAGGGGGTTTTGATATTTATTCTCAAATCCTTTCCCGACGTCAACGTCGTCAACGATTACCATCCCTTTGCTCATTTTTGTTCAGCCTAGCTGGGGGTAAGCCACTGCCGTACTTAGACTCTAAATTCTTTCAATCTATCAACCTTGACCCAATCAAATTCGACGAAGAAGAAAAACAGTTTCTTATTCAGATAATCTAACTTCAACATATAACACGTGCAAAGATGATTAATGCTAAATTTAGCACAATGGGGACATTTTAGAAATTGTGATACGCGTATACTCTGGTAGTCATAAACCTTTACTTGGTAAGTAACCGAAATAGTGCTCTTCCTTAGTGCAAAGGGGTTCACCTGTCGCATCCTAGCTACCTAGTCTAGCCATAGCCAGACAAATTTTACATGGTTTAAGTTCTAGGATAACAGACTGAAAGTCTGCTATATGGAAATGTTTAGATAAGTGTACGCGTGGGCTTAGCTTGTGGTTATCTGCAGCTCACCAGCACTAGGGCCAAACTGCCCTATGTACCTTAGTGATGCAATAATACACAAGTAAGTACAGAAGTTGCATATATACTGAAATTTAAGTAACTAAACCACACACTTCTGTGTTTGGGTGCACCAAGCTGAAATAGGATTGTAGCACTATTTTGACTTTCGGCCACCTGCGAATAAACATAAACCGTCTCTAGCGCAAAGATGGCGTGAGATAGAAATTCCTGATTGTGCACACTATGTACTCTCAGAAAGGCCTACTAGAGTCTATATGAGTGTAGCCAAAATTATCGATTTTCGGTCTATACGAAAATCACTGCAAACATTATATACATAAATTATGTATATAATGTTTGCAGTGATGCTGTGGGGGTCATCTGGAGATCAAGCACATTTTCTTTTTCTTGCTTAAGTATATAATTCTAAATTTGTCAGTCAGTGACATTACCGAGCTACGTATAGTACAATATTATACAAAATATGAGCAACAATAGAGAAAAGAGTATGTACATGTTATTTACACTAAAACATTTGACATTTTTGATTAAACTGATTAGAAAATCCCTCGTCTTCATCAGAGTCAGAGCTTTTATCTTCATTAGTAGGGTTTTTCCCTCCTTGACCACCACTGGACTCTTCAGATACAGTAGGCAGAATCACATGTGTCTACACAAAACCAAAGTTACATACTTGGAATCATGCAGACCATCTATTATAAATATGTAACTAGCAGAAGTGCCTGCTACAATGAGAGTGCTATTAGCTTGCAATTGCTATCATTCCCTTTAACAAAAATCAAAGTGGCCAATTTAGAACATGTGATGTAAATATGTATACACTGACAAGTAGTTTATTGACTATGTAGATTTCCCAGTTACATATTGAAATGTCATCTAGTTCTTGCCACTTATCTAGTGAAAAGGCTTTCAAATAGCTATTTTGAGCTTCATTTGGATGCCATTTATGTACCTATATTGCTATTTCAAAGCATTTCTTCATGAATTCAACCTAAGTCCTAGCGATAGAGCTGTTATACAGGATTTGTATACTGTTTAAGTCACAGTAACTAAACTGTTTCAGCAACAATTTACAGCAATACAAGTACAATATATGTCCAAATACAAGCCCGGGCCTCTAATATGGCTTCAATTATAGCCCAGCTTCTATCAAATAATTTTCTTGGCAACCTTTCCATCTTCCTAACAGCCATCTACTTAGTCTTCTTTGTAGTGCACTTCATGTACATACGTATGTATAGTGTGTATGTATAGTATGTGTGTAACAGTAGCATTTGAAGGAGAAATGCAGACGTACTGATCTTTCTTTCTTTTCACTTAATTCAAAATCTTCGCTAAGTTTCAAGTGATCCATAACATCTTCCACTATTGAGCTGGAGTAGTGGCGAAGTAAGACCTCAGCTACATTCTCCAAACAAATTGAATCTTCCTCATTTAGCACACTGATAATGTCATCCACATTAATGTCTCCATCAGTAGTTTCAATAGAAACATTCTAGAAATTAAAAAGTGTTAAACATAAGTACATACATACACATATGGTACGTACGTATATGTCACAATTTCTTTACAATATTCTGTGGAGTGTCCTTAATCTTAATTTCAAACACATCCTATAGGGTGACCTCAGATTATTTTACAGAACATTCAGAGTGATTCAGTGATGTGGAAGAATTATATTGTATCATTTTGTATAAGTACGTACATACCAGACCATATGGAGGTGGGTTAAACACTAGACATTAATGTGACAGTCATGTAATACGGAAAAACCAATTGCTATTCAAAATAGCCAGTTTCTTTTGAGACAAGGATTGCTTTTGCATCCCCTCAAATTTACAAAATGATTTCCTCGTTTAACCAAGTAGAAACTCAGGGAAACCCAAAAAAGGATTACTTTTGATTTAGTTAGAATACCATAGAGAACTTGCAACATGTACTGTACGTACACTACCTATGTACAGTAGCTGTGTATACATAAACAAGATTATCAAATTAGGTATGTATACATCTTTATTGAATTAAATGAATACATATTATTCATTTTAATTCAGTGAATGAGGAAGCAAGGCCTTGGCAACTTTGCAAAGGATACATTAAGCAGCTTTTGTTTACGTACTAAAGGATTCTGAATCATTTGGATTTGATAATTTACAACAGTTGAGACCCATCCGGCTTATATGACAATTTTCTGTGTAACAACAAAATCAGGTAACCCAGGTATCACTTGCTGTGTTAAGGATTAAATATTTTACACATGTATGTATGTATGCAACTCACTGCAGCCGGTTGACCAACTAATGAGGAGACACTGTCTACAGTGTATTCTTTCAAAAGTTGAAATGAGTACTTTTGGATCTTCTCGTCATTTTGTGGATCCATTTCAATCATCTGAGCACCCAACATACCAACTAGTACAGAAAACTCAACTCCCTAAACAAAAGGAAAAGGGGATTCGACACATAATTCAATGCTAATACTGACTAAAATGTGATATTTGGATCAAGATAATACAGGAACAAAACACAAAAGAAAAAATGCATCACTTTGTGGGGTCACTACTCCCAAATAGCACAATTAAATCAAGCTACATATTTATGTATGTATGTACGTAACAAATTTGTCCGAATAGAAGCACTGGCTTGTATTTCGTTTCAGTTATTTTTGACCCGGCCTCAATTCAAGCCCGGCTTCTATTCGAGCCCAGCTTCTATATAATATTTGTCTTCTTCACAGCACACTCCACGGCCTTCAACTAGGTACATACAATCATAATGCATACACAATAACATTCTTACTCTTTTAACTGTTTTCATTAGAGGTTTGAATGCTCCCTTAAAAGAGTTGTAACTATCACTAGAGCTTTTCTCTGACAACTGGTCTAGCACTCTGCGGATATCATCATTATAATTGGCAGATAGCAAAGCAGATTCTTGATGCATTCGCAAAGCAATCATATCGATGATTGAAATCTCTCGACCATTCATAAGGTCATTAAAAGCCTTGCAATCACGAAACTGTATCTCAAATTTTCTTTTAAGGTGATAGAGGTGCTGTCTTTCCTCTTCTGTAGTGGCCATATCCTGGTCCTCCGGTGACAAATAGGAGAGAATCTCCTCCCTGGTAACCACTGTCTCTTCCAATAGCTCCACTCTCTGATTGGCTGATGGTTTTGATTCAAATGCAGCCTCTCTGCTCCCTGTGTCTGGTTCCTCATCACCAAATTGAAATGGATTATCATCTTTTGGTTTCCAATCTTTTCTTCTTCTGTTCTCTACTTCTTTATCCAGATTAGCATTACTGGGCTTTGTCATTTTGAGAGTTATTCCAGCTTGCTGCAACCGTTTACCTTGCCTTGGGGAGTTACAATCTTCTGGTCCTTCGGCTATTGCTTCTGGGACTGCTCTTCTGTTGTTGTCTGAGATTGGATTCTCTGAAGCGTATCCAGAGTCAGAACTAGTAACAGAAGCACTGTGCTCTACTGGCTTTTTTGATCTACCAAGCATTAAGGGCTCAGCATCCTTCTGCATCCAAGAGATTGCTGAGCTTGACCGTAAATTTATTCCATCACTTATCAATTCAGGACTATGAGAAGATGAAATTGGACTGGTAGCTTGGGTACTCATATCAGATACTACTGGATTTGATGACTTATCCATTGGTACATTACTCTTTGATTCTTGATTAACTGGCTCATATTGTGTAGCATACCCAAAATCAGTGGATTCCACACCCAAATTGGCCATTGTTTCAGGCTTACCTTCACTAGCCTGGCTTTCGCTATCATCCCTTCCTCCACTGTGTATGCTCTGTTCACTACCTGACCTCTCCCAGCTGCCTGGCCTCTCCCGGCTGCCTGACCTCTCCCCGCTGCCTTGCCTCTCCCCGCTGCCTGGCCTCTCCCCGCTCCCTGACCTCTCCCCGCTGCCTGACCTCTTCCCGCTGCCTGGCCTCTCCCGGCTGCCTGGCCTCTCCCCGCTGCATGACCTCTCCCCGCTGCCTGGCCTCTCCCCGCTGCCTGGCCTCTCCCCGCTGCCTGGCCTCTCCCCGCTGCCTGGCCTCTCCCCGCTGCCTGGCCTCTCCCCGCTGCCTGGTCTCTCCCCGCTGCCTGGTCTCTCCCCGCTGCCTGGTCTCTCCCCGCTGCCTGGTCTTCTTCCACTGTCTAGTGCGTCATTGCCATCCTGATCATTAGTAGAATCTTCATAGTTGCTTCCTCTTCCATCTGATACAGAAGACGAGTCACATAAATCAGCTGTGACCAAACCATCCTTTGGTGAAAGAAGAATGTCTTCATCGCAAAAAATTTTATGCTTTGCGACCCCAGGATAGGAATGGCGATCCTTTCGCTTGTCATTCTTAGTCACAACCTCCAGGCGGCCTTCTTCATCCGCTGCTAACTCTCTACCTTTTGTACGCTTGCCTTCATTCAGCTTCGTTAATGGGACCGGAGCCTGCAGACAGTTTTCAGACACACTCTTATACTGTTCAGAGAGAAAAACTGGAGGCAAACTCTGTGTCGAATCCTCTTCTTCGCTTACCGAAGAGATGAACTTGGGAAAATTGCTTCCTAGCTTAGATCTCCTTCGATCTTTCGATATTCGCCTAATCTCGGAGTTTATTGCTGCAATACTCAATTTCTTTGTGAGTTCTAAGCGCTTTTTTATGACTTCTCGTCTTTCCAAATCTTCCAACGCCTTTATCTTTGCCTCTTCACCTTCTGGGTCATAAGAGGCAGAAACTTTCATCCGAATCTCCTTATTCACAGCTATGATCTTATCGCATTCTCTCTGTACGTCACGTATTTCTTCTGTATTCAGTCTTTCCAAAGGAACCCTTTTAGTTTCATGTTCCTCTTCGCTTGGATTACGCCGAGGTTCTTCCTTACTTTCTCTGCGTTGGCCTTCCCTGTCGATAGCCTTTTTGTTTGCTCTAGCACCTAACAGAAATAGTTTCAAGATAGCTTCATTTTTTTCTTCGTTACTGATTACTCTTGACACTTTAGAGTCATTTTCAAGCTCTATATTCGTAGTGGTTTTACTCCTAAATAACGGTTTCAACTCTGCCATTTTCAACATCAATATTGATGACAAGGCACTGCGTTCCGTATTAATGCTAATCCGTGTGACGTCATTGAACTCTGGATATTACCCCTGCCCACTTATGTCTCCTGAGGAGTGCAATGAGCAATGGGTGGAACGAAATTTTGCTTGATGGGAACCAGAGTCTCCCCCTAGCCACTCAAAAACATGGTTGAGCCATAGACAGCTGTTTCATCCTTATTAGGACTCATCAGTATGGCATACGATGGGAGTTTGAGGGGCTAGTCTGCTAATAAATATTCCCAGAAGCACAATCTTGTGGTTTACATAGCAGCAGATAAAGGCCCCCCAGGTACAACCAAAAGTATGGCTAACCATTAATAAAAAAATTGGGGAACTTTATGATCTAAAGAGTTCACCTTAAAGCATGGTATCATCATCTGGGGTAATATCCAGAGTTCAATGATAACGTCAGCTTTAGATCTTATTAAAGTTCCCCTTATATATTTATTTATCATTTATTATGATATATTTAATAGAATACAGGTTCTAATAGAAATCTATATATACCCCCACCTAATTCCAACTATTTCAGATATAGTTCAGATCTAGGAGCCCATTCTTGTCTTTTTTCCTGACACACAATATACAATGAAATTTTCCTAATCCAGTCAGCCATACCTATATTAATATAGTTAATATAGGGCCCATGTTGCTGATCAGATTACCTGGCCAGGATGTAATATAGTCAGCGTGAACAGTGGGACTTAATAAGCAAGTGCATCTCAGATAGCCATGCATTATCAACATAATACACTGTGCATGCATGGTATATAAACCATTCATGGGCACAGGCCTACTAATTTAGAGAAATTCGATATATCAGCTTTGAAACTGTCGTATATGTACATGCATATTGCAACATGGCCATATATTAAAAAGGATTCAACTTCAAAATGAAATATACAATCATATTATTACAAAAGAAGTCTAAAGTAATGATCAACTGTCAAATCCAAAGAGGTCCAGAGATCCAGAAAGATCTAAGTGAAGTCAAACAAAGAGGATGGTGACTTGGACAAGTATAGAAGGTAATATTCTGGTATATGCGGCAGCACCTCTAACTGAAAATTATTCTTAGATTTATGGTCCATCTTTTGACAAATTTGGGTATTTAGTGTATGCAGAGTTGCTCAGAGAGATTATCAAGTCAATCATTCTACGCTTTTTACTTTTTAGTGACTAAAACAAATTGTCTCTTATAAGATTCTTTGAACCTTCTACACGTAAGATGGATCATGCATGCAACAAACTATATGAAGTATTTGTTACCACATGTTACTTATCAGTATATAGCTCATCAGTATAATTAGTCTCTATTGTTTAAAGTAGCTTCAGTACATACGTAGGCTCCTTTGTTACATAGTCTTCTTAGTAGGGATGACAATAAAACTTGGGAGCATATATAGACATCGCAAGAGTACATCTTGTGTTGTGTCTCACCTATATAAATCATTATCTGCTTAGTCTACAGATGTGGAATAACAACGATGTAGTCTGTTAGCTACATTTTCCATGATTGAGTCTGGTTCATTTTCTCCACAAAAATCAATCATATGACCAATGTCAACACTATCGTCATTATACTCTGCCTATATGCATAAAAATGCACCAACTTAAATACGTATGTATGTATAGATGTTACTGCTTTACACACATACACGTTTAGAGTATATATATAGCAAGGAGAAAAAAGCAACAAAGATGCAGCATATATATAAAGAAAGAAGGACACACTATATACTGTACATGATTTCTTTTTTGTCCTGTGATCTTTATATATAGCACAATGTAATATACATGCATATTTAGTCTGACAAGTCAACATTGGTGCAATTCCTGAGGTGATTCAATTTGTGGGTACAACTATATGCATATACCCACATAAAGATGTAACAGTTACAATCCCATATATATATGTATAGATAATGTAATACATATATACACGTTATATATTTTAAATAGGGAAACTTAATTAGTATGGGATACTCAACATGCAACTCCAACTTGGCATGTATATATAGCAAAGTTTCTTTAGACTTACAGCATCTGGATTCTGACTTTGTTTACTAGTGGCAAAATACTCCTTCAGAAGTTTAAACGAAAACTCTTCAACCTGGTCAATGTGATGATCACTCAATTGGTCATTCAACCAAAAAAAGACTTGACCCACCAAAAACGAAAAGTCAATAGCCTGTGTATATACATATAGTATCACATGTCTATATATGTACTTTTTAAGTATATAAATCAAAAGCAAAGGGGGTGTATATAGGTTACATATTGAAATTATGACTTTCTACATACCGTACATACGTATACCAGAAATTACAAACCATGAAGTTATTGCTTATCAGAACATCAATTAACACATATACACACATTTTGCATTTAATCCATATAGTGAAATACATAATATGAAAAATAATGCATGATGAACTAATTAGAATACATATTAAATGCAATCTATACAGTAGTAATCTAAAACACCACAGGTACTCTAGAAACAGGATCTACAGTATACAGATGCTAAGCTAAAAGCTCAAGTGGGGAAATTCAGTAAAACATAAGCAGATGAATATTACCTTGTTTACAGTTGTCATTAGTGGAAGGAGAGCATTCCTTAATGATCCATAGACTTCTACCAAACCTCTATTCTGTGCTAAAAATTGAAAAACTTGATTTACAGCAGGACTGTGATCATTAGCTTTCAACAAAGCCTCCTGGTGCATTCGAAATGCAAATAAATCTGCAATTGATACTTCCCCTCCATTCATTAGCTTTCTAAAGCTTTCATCGTCTCCAACTTCCTCTTGTAATTTTCGTTTTACCTGTAATAGTAAGCTTAAATGATCATCAGATGTGGCCAACATTTTATCAGTAGGTGTTAAATAGGAGTCTACTTCGGACTTGCAGGTAGAACAGGCTGGAGTTAAGGAAGTCCAAGACAGCACCTCAGGTCTCCTTGTAAGTGAAGACTCTGGATTTGGATCCAGATCCGGAGATTTAGTTGGAGTACACAAGTCACTATCTGAGGCATTCTGAGGAGAGGTCGGATGAACTGGGCTAGTTTTATTTTCCTTATATCTGTTTCCACATTTAAGGCATGATTTGCTAGCTTCTTCTCTGCTATTTTTAGTAGTCTGGGACATCCCATTGTCTTTGCTTGCATCACTTAACTCCTCAGATGAAGCTAGTATAAGTAACTGCAAGGTGTTTGGGTCGCTTGATAACCCTTTTACAGTAAGAGAATCACATAGGGGATCTGGAGTACTCGGCTCGAAGGAATTCGTAATAACTTCCTCACTTCGACTGCGTAAGCAATAGTTAGAATCATGATCATTTGTGGATCTTATCGACTGACGTTTCAGCTTGTGATTAATTTCGGCGTTGATGGCACCAACCAAAATGTTCCTTTTCATTTCCCAGTTACCCAGCTCCACGCTCCCTTCCGATTCCACAGAACGCACGAGGTCACAGCCATCCCCTGAGGCTGGTGGGTTCAGACTGACCTTACAGGAGTCTTCGTGGGGGGAATTAATTTCTGGGTCATTCCATTTTGGATCTTTTTCAAATCTTTCGCGTTTTAAAAACTTCTTTTTCCTTTTCGCCTTCATCGCTAGAAGAAATAATTTCAGAATAATTTCACTTCTTGATTCTTCGGTCATTTTCCCAGTTTAGCTCTCTGGTTAGGCAGAGTTTCAAAATGTCAGACTAATTTATAGCAAGTGCGCAGCGGAAGACCTAATTTATATGCGTCTATAAATCCCTAAATCCCCCCGTGTGCCATTTGCGGTGTTTATTGCGCAAGCATGCATTACCTAATTAAAAAATGGCAGAAGGAAGCAGTAGAGAAGGAGATTCAAAGACTAAGCTAAAGGAACAAGGGAAAGACGAAGTGTGCAAAGTCAAAGTAATATGTTTAGGAGATAGTGCCGTTGGAAAATCAAAGTATGCCCTATAATGAAGAGTTATAAATGTTCATTGTATTGCTAATTCAGCTGCAATGGTCGGCTACTGCATCAACTAGTATCCTTAATGTTTCATATTTTACTGTTTTCTGAAAACTTTCCCCGCCATTTTTCTAGGCTCGTAGAGCGGTTTCTGATGGATGACTAGTATCCTCCATCAAGTTACAGCAGGTCAATACTAGCCTGATGTACATGTTTTTGTATGTTCAAAAGGAAGTTTTGTTAAGTGAGAGTCATCAATCAGTTCTATTAATAGTTGAACTTTCTTAGAGTTTTGTATTACATACCACAAAAATGCCAATTTGTAATGCTGTACATTCTTTAATAAAACATGTAGGATAGGGGAAGCTATGTACATTTAGTTGTTTGTAATCAGTACATTGTATATGCTCTTTAATGCTTTGTGAATGTGAGTATGGTAGTATGTAATCTACTAGCTTTAGGGGGCCATTTGACCTCTGTATACTGTACAGACCATTAATTCAGGGGAATGCCATCATTTTTAAGAACACTTTACACAAATATAGTACTCTACACAACTTTGGACAGTGAGACTTTCCATTCTGTATACCCATCCTTCTAGTGAAACGTTAATTTTTGCTTCTTTTGATTGATAAACTAGAAATAACTTGTTTTCCTCTATTGAACTTCTTACTTAATCAGTCTATGTGTAAATAGGTTCATTTAAAGTCATAGTACTTTAAAGTCATATGACTGTCATGTGATGGCCACCTGACCCTTAACTTATTGTCAAGTAAACCACAGCAACTGTCTACTTATGCTTTAACAAAGTTTTCTTACAAGACTCTAGTTAAAGGAAGAAATGTTGAAGTTGGTGAGTTAATTAACATTGTTCAGTGTATTCTGTATACAGTGGCAGCAGTTTTGATTGAACACAGAATGTTTCCCCACCTCTCCCACCTCTCCCACCTCTCCCACCTCTCCCACCTCTCCCACCTCTCCCACCTCTCCCCACCCATATATTATGTATATTCTACTAGATGTTATATTCAAACTTTACCTGCACAGTAAACCATTACGGATTGCATTTAGTAATGTTTGGCTGTAAGTGGCTGCACCTTAGGTTTATCAGAGAGTACAACAGCTCTCTATAAGTAGGGATGGCACCAAATATATATGTGTGGCTCCCTATTCAATGTATTACAGATTATCACCTTAAAAACCGACATCCTGTTCATATGTATACAGTAACTCAGGAATGTTAGACTGACTATAAGGCTGTACACACTTCTGTGATCAGCCTTTTATACGTATGTGTACTGCACTTATATTGAGGCTCTTTTTGAATATATCATGAATTATTTTGTCAAGTTTATAGGATATCAGTCTTTAAATGTATTCAGAATCGTTTTAATGCTACATTAAATAATCCTTTGTTAGGTTTCCCAAAAAGGAAGTGGGGAATTTATAACCTAACCCTTTTGTACCCATACCAAAACAGGATAACACTAAAGGGTGAAAGGTTCTTATGATACAGTTATAACAACAGTTGCTGTATGGGGGAATATATACAACAATGAAGGCAATGTTCTTATGAAAACCAACAATTCAAACTTAAGTAATAATTGGTCTTTCACTACTGTACTTGAAACATAGCATTAAAGAATGTAGCACTGTTACCTTAATTCGGGAAATTTTGTTGTTAAAATATTTTCGTAATTGCAAGAAATGTTCATTAGTTCATTTGTTTGTGCGAATCAAGAAGTCCGCACACGAAAATTTCCCTAATTATGGTATTTTTACTAAACTAGATGTTCTGTCATGCACCATAGTAACAAAATGTTTTGTTCCCTGTATACACAATCACATGATTGTGTAACAATAACGAAATGTAGCTATCCCTATTCACAGACTTTATGGGGAAACTGATTGACTTTCCCTTAATTTGATATTAGTTTCAGTATTTATCACATGATAATCATTTTAGCATTGCACAAGCTAGTGTTTATACACAGCCATCAAAATGTTGCACCTTCATACTGTAAGAATGCAATATACGAGCAATTTAAACTATGTATAGCTATCTTTTGAAGGGTTCATCTTTTGATATTTTGAGTATCTAGAGGCTGTTGTTGGCAATTTCTTTCTTGTGGTCAGCTGTTTCAACCCTGAAGGTCTTCTTCAGTGATTGAAGTTGGTCCATATGTGTTCTCCTTTTATAACAATTCACAGTTAGAAAAAATCCTTATTCTATTATGTATAGCTATATGTTAACTTTTACTAGATACGTACGTGTTTCTACACATTTTGGTTTTACAACTTGTTTGTTTATTTTATTGAGTAATAATACAAAACAGGTATGCATACATTCTTATAGTGATGGAGAGTCACTAATAGCAATTTGATGTATAGAGTTGTTCTAATGCAGTGGGGGACTTTAAGATCAAAAGCTGATCTTAAAGTTCTTAGAATCTTAGATCTTAGACTTAATGTTACCTCTTAACATCACTTGTATGGCTGCTGTATGTATGTGCATTGGACATATCTAAAATTGGTAATGAATGGCTGTAGACATGCAATGATGTAATTCTAAGAATGACACTGTATACAAAGCTGTATTACATAAATCATGAGACATTCTGCATGCTAGAACTTCCTTTTTGGATCAAATATACATATCCTTTAAAGCAGAGAATGGAGTGTTGACTTGGATAATGTGAAACTGATTCATTCTTTATAGGTATTATTTTCAATTATGTTTCCTCAATCCTTGTACATTTCAGGTTGGGTCAATAATAATGTCTGACCACTAGCCAGTTTCCACACAAGAAAGGCATATAGCTTGTCAAACATTAGTACATGAATTAAATCTACCACTCAAAGGTTCACTAAACCTACTAAAGTCAATCCCTTTGCTGCTATAAAGTTCCCCTCATTGTACGCTTGAACAATCTCAGATATGCTGTTACACAAGGCTAGCACATAGCACACGTGTTCTCCATACTTTACATACTACAGAAAGCCCTTTAGCCATACACTGTTTGAATTAGGGCTTCTGTGAATTATTATTTTGCCTTGTTTGGCTAAGTTTGGCTAAGTAAAGTAAGGCAAAAAACATATTCAATAAGGATGACCCTTCAACCAAGTGTAGAGTAGCTCATACCACACATTTGTGAAGTTGAAAACTGAACTAAATATGTGAAATATAATGTCAATTTGGTAAAACTATTGCGTCCTAAAGCTATATTTTGAAAAAAAATTTTAATGAAACATGAAACAAATTTAACACCCAGGCAAGATCAGACAGCTCAGCATTATGTCCAAATGATGACACATGAAAGTTAAAATATCGTCTTTTGTCGAATAGAATATCACTTTAAAGAACTGTTCTTAATTTCTATTGCATCATCACATTTAACCAGTCATGTGATTGCTATTCTGAATGTAATTGGATGGTCATTTTGGCTTGTCCCTATTGAAGATGGGTTACTTAGTGATACAACGTAGGCAGCGATATGTAGGTAGTCATAACGATATGTTTCACATATAATATCAAGTAGGCCACCTTACAGTCCATGCATGTCATATACATGCACCTACACCTAATTCAACCTTTGTTACCAAAATTGTGTATATAAGGCCCCTAGATTTTGTATAGTGAGCCAAGGACTCACAAATTTAAGATCAAGAAGAAGACCCATAGGCACTGATGAAGGGTGGAATTCCCAGAAACAGCTGTCTGGCCCAGTGGAGAAGAACTACCCTATTCCAAAGGTCACACTAGGATTAGTCCTTTACTCTAAAGTAGATGTAGCATGTTGAAAAATGGTGTGTTAGATGATTCATGTAATCAAGTCTTTTATCAACCTCTTCTCCATGGCAGTTGAATTAGCTATTTTCTCTGATAAGGTAAGGTGCTATTGTCTGGTTAAGGTGCTACAGTAAGTGCCACTTTTAAGTATACATAAGTTTTAAAATTTTATGTAATTGCATGTGCAGATAACTATATTATAATGTGACAGAAACACTATATGGAAATTGAAATATAAAAGTCTGTTTTCTCAAATGAGAAAGCAAAGCTATATGTAGTTCCTGTTTGCATGCTTCCTTGCACTTACGTACGTATATGCTGTACAGCTCTTGAATTGATGATTTTATAAGTCCTCAAATGTAATATTTTATTAATTGTCCTAACTTCATCTTTTTATTTATTTCGTAGATTTCTGGGATACAGCTGGACAGGAACGTTTCAATAGCATGCATGCTACCTACTACCACCAGGCACATGCTTGCATACTTGTGTTTGACGTGACTAGGAAGATAACCTATAAGAACCTTTCCAACTGGTACAAGGAGCTCCGGTACCACAGACCAGAGATACCCTGTATGCTAGTTGCTAATAAGATTGACGGTGAGCATGCATCATATATGTACATATATATTTGCTATGTTGTTAGAACAATGGTCAGATTTTGAGTGGATTTTAATGATTTCCTTAAATTTGTTTTTGCAGTCAATTCAATACCATATGGACCTAAATATTCGTGGGACTAAACTTTCGCGGTTTTTGCAGATTGGCAGCCATCCGCGAAAGTTTAGTCCCACAAAAATTTAGACTATAGAACTTTAAAAGTGAAAGTGAAATTACCAGGTACGTCCATTTTAGAACGCAATGATGTCATAGTTCGCAATATGGCTACTGTGAGTTGGGGCAACATTTTTGGGACCAGGAATCACCACTAAAGGGACTACGTAATTGTGTCGACCAGTTAGAGAAAGTTGGAATATTATGAGGAAGCATCTGCGAAAATAAAAACGCAAAAAATGTGAAAAACCGAAAACTGCAAAAGTTTAGTCCCACAAAAATTTAGGTCCATACGTTATTTTATGGTTTTCATCCAAGGCTCCATAGGTTTATAGTGGATATGTAGTAACCGTAAATGGATCATGTGCATACATAAAGTACGTACTTTTTTTTCCTTAAGCTACATTTAGTCGTATTTAAACGGAACTTTAACCTTTAGTTATCAATATATACATATGTACTGATTTTATGGTAATAATGATTATTGTAAGTGCTTGAGTGACGTTAAGTCAACACACTTGTTTTAGGTTTGCCCTAAGTTATTAGTTTTCTTTAAGTTTCCTTAGCTTCATATGCATGATAACCTTAGTTTCAGAATATGGTGCGATAGATACAGTAATTTACATGTAATGTGTAAAGATATTACTTTGGCCAAATGGGTGATTGTTTTGCAATGTGATATATATTTAAGCAGTCTGGCATTTGTTTTTATTCCTAATATCTTTGTAGTTGACTATAAAGTGACCCAAAAGAGCTTTAATTTTGCGCGAAAGAATCATCTTCCATTTCACTTTGTCTCTGCATCAGATGGTACTAATGTAGTTAAGGTGAGATTGAATATGTCTCATATATGTATATCGAAGATGTATTGATTAAGAGCTACGTAGTATGATAGCAATGAAGTCTCACAAAAATTTGTAATTACCTGTAAGTGATTTATCTATATATAATGGATCTAAGGGTAAAAACATTAGTGCCCTATACGTATCTCCTTCCGCGCCTTTGCACCAAACGAGACGAAACGCTGCAAGATTATGGAGGGACACCTGAAGATTGCACAGAACTGATCATGTACTGATCTGCTGCTCCACTTCCACTGCTGTTTTCTTTGAAACTGCAAATATATCCAGTCATGGAGTTTTTATATACCTAGTATTACTGTTTTTTTCACATTGGTTTAACAGACGTTCGAATTCAGCTGACATTCAAATAGCCATTGTATGGTGTGCTGGCATTGAAGTAGCCATGGTACAGTGCATGCACTGGCATCGAGTAGGTATTGTATGGCCCGTCAGTGGGAGGACTTGCCCGAAGGGCGGCGGGTCCATCTGCTAATACTTATAACTGAACTGCTGAAAATTATCGTTGTTCTGATTTAGCTAGATTTATACATATTTTAAAGGTTCATTCACAGAGACTTTACTAAGAATTTAAAACATTGGTACTGTACATAGTTGTGTGTGAATCCTCTAGGAGTGAATATTTTTATATGTTGAAAGCACCTCATTTCTATGTTTAACCAGTATAAAGTTTGTCATTGTATTGGCGGCAACCTAAACAATTAAGCTGTTACTGTCAATACATTTGCTTCTCAAAAAAGTGAGCAGCCATCTTACTATATGTTTCACGCTATAGGACACGTTTATGCATAATAATTGTTCCTTTGCCCAGCAATTGATGCTATGCACATACGTTTGTATAGTAAAGGCTAATTTTTATGGTAATAACCAAATTAATCGATTAACTTTTATTCGATTAAGCAATGTAATAAGTACAGTTTAATATATAAAATGAATCAGTTCTAGATAATTTTATGTAAATAAGCGGATTATGCAATTAAATGGAATCCACTGTATACATTGCAGCCATTATAAGCATCAAATATTTGCAATTTTCTTACTTTTACAGATTCTTACTCATATCTACTGACACATGTACTATATACGTACATGAAACATCTAATACACCTTTTTCCTACATGTTGTGCCTATTCTTTTAAAAAAGCCTATTTTGGAACTAAACCTGGAGAGAGCTTTTTATATATGTACGTATTTGTGATTTATATATAATTCTCAATAATCTGGCAGCACCATGCACATCCAGTCTAGATGATTATCATTATAGATGAACAGTTTTTCGAGGTATTCATTCTGACTCTATGGATCTGTATATTATTATAATACTTAATACTGTCTAATATGTATGTACGTATGTATGTACATGTAGGTATTCAAGGATGCTATCAAGGCTGCAGTTGCTTATAAGGAGAATTCAACGGATATTATGGATGAGATAATGAGAGAGTTGGAGGTATGAGTAGGTATATCTGCATTATACACTGGTAGATTGCATGCCTCAGACTGATCAGCAAGCTAGCCTCAAATGTGCACTCAGACTGATCAGCAAGGTAGCCTCAAATGTGCACTCAGACTGATCAACAAGGTAGCCTCAAATGTGCACTCAGACTGATCAACAAGCTAGCCTCAAATGTGCACTCAGACTGATCAGCAAGCTAGCCTCAAATGTGCACCCAGACTGATCAGCAAGCTAGCCTCATGCAAATGTGCACTCAGACTGATCAGCAAGCTAGCCTCAAATGTACACTCAGACTGATCAGCAAGCTAGCCTCAAATGTGCACCCAGACTGATCAGCAAGCTAGCCTCATGCAAATGTGCACTCAGACTGATCAGCAAGCTAGCCTCAAATGTACACTCAGACTGATCAGCAAGCTAGCCTCATGCAAATGTGCACTCAGACTGATCAGCAAGCTAGCCTCAAATGTACACTCAGACTGATCAGCAAGCTAGCCTCATGCAAATGTGCACCGGATATTCTACATGTATATTAGTTTTGTTATGATGAAACAAGCCACTACTAACTAGACTTAAAAAGTGCTTTTTATTGACCTTTTGAAATCCTTGGTTCATTGATATAAAATGAAGTTAATAGTAGGGATGGCACTATAACAGTGATTGGCACATCTAGAAAAAGTAACGAAACAAGAAAGTGATCATATGGTAAGGCTAACATTGCAGATGTGGCATACTGAAACTTAACTATACACATCACTTCTATGTTTGGGTGCATCATGGATATACTAGAAGTAGTGATCGATGCGCCCAAACATAGAAGTGATGTGTATAGTTAAGTTTCAGTATGCCACTTCTGCAATGTTAGCCTTACCATATGATCACTTTCTCGTTTCATTACTTTTTCTAGATGTGCCAATCACTGTTATAGTGCCATCCCTACTTTTAACTTCGTTTTTGAATGTTTTTATTTAACTTGTATTGCTCCTTTTTTCTTATTAACAAAGTTTTTTTGGCGAAAATTCGAAATAAAGTACCAGAATAGACAATATAATCGAGAGCTCTAAATTAAAAAAAAGGCGTCCGAAAAGGTCCCAAATTTGTCAAATAAGTCTTCTACCGTTCTTTAACATTCAGTTAAGGATATTAAAGGGTCCATAATCGTTAAGAATACGACTATATATAGGCCCTGCAAAGCGACTAAGTAATTCGATCGCGGGGGGCGGCAGTACCAGAAATATTTCTAACTCAAGTTACTTATTTACCGTATATGTCCGTATAGATACCGGGCTCAAATAGAGGCTGGAACTTGAATAGAGGCCGGCGGTGCCGAGGCCAATTCTTTAATAGAGGCCGGGTCTCGAATAGAGGCCAGGTTCGCCGGATCGTTACGCAAGGCCTATATAGATCGACACGGTTTGTGCTCCGTGTGCGCAACTGTGAGGTGCGACAGCCGCTACGCGTGAGATTCTTGCTGCAAGCGAACGATGTCGACGTCTACGTCTAAGAGGAAGTCGTACGATGTCTCCTTCAAATTGAAAGCCGTTGAGTGCGCAGAGAAGAAGAGCAAGGAAGCGGCTGCGAGGGAGATGGGCGTGGACAGCAAGAGAATTCGCGAGTGGTATAAACAGAAGGAGGTATTGGCTAGTTTGAAGAAGAAGGGAACGTCCTCGCGAAAGCGGCAGGGTGGAGCAGGGAGAAAGGCGCTAGATGTCGATTTGGAGGATGCTTTGTTCAGCTGGATAGTGGCATTGCGTGGTCGCAACCTTCGTGTGTCTCGCAAGTTGATTCAGCAGCAGGCCAGATCGTTGTCCAGTGCTAAGGACTTCCATGCCAGTACAGGTTAGCCTGAATGCTACACTAGGGCAATACAACTGCCTAAACATGCAACTGAACTGCCTATATAGCTAGCTACAGTGCCTGGCTACTTTAAAATAGTATCAATTTGTGCAGTATTAACATTGTTTGGGTACATGGAATGTACAATAGCTAACTCTATTGGTCTCCCAGTTGAAATAAGATTATCAATGATCTATCTACAGGTTGGCTACGTCGTTTTATGAAGCGCAAGGGTTTATCTCTTTGACGGAAGACAACAGTGAGCCAGACAACACCTGATGACTGCATTCCAAAACTGGTGAGCTTCATCATACGACTTCGAGCTCTCCAGATTCATCACAGCTATCCACAGGACAGTATCTTCACCATGGATGAGACAGCATGCTGGATGGATATGCCCTCAGACACCACAGTTGCACTGCGTGGTGAACGTTCCGTGCCACTAAAATCAACAGGACATGAGAAGAACCATTTTACAGTCGTTCTCACAGCACGTGCTAATGGGATGAAGATGAAGCCCTTTGTTGTGTTCAAGGGGAAAGGTACAAGACTCAGAAAGGAACTAGAACAAATCCCTGGCATTGTGGTACGATTTAGCTCCAATGGATGGATGAATGACACACTCACCATTGACTATTTGTCCAGTATTGTTGGGGCCGTCTCTTTCAACAAACGACTTCTTGTGTGGGATGCATACCGTTGCCACACCAGTGCAGCAGTCGGGGCAGAAACAGTGCGCCTACGTCTCCACACAGCAATTGTTCCAGGAGGATGCACCAAGTTCATCCAGGTTGCAGACGTTGTGTGGAATGCATGCTTCAAAAGCAACCTGCGAAGCTTCTACGACTCCTGGCATGCTGACCCAGCTGACCATCAGTACACACAAGGAGGAAATCTGAAACACCCATCTCGCGCCTTGCTATGCCAGTGGGTGAAGTCCAGCTGGGAAGCTGTTCCTACTCAAATGGTGAAAGATTCTTTCATTACTTGTGCCATCACCACCTCCACAGATGGCAGTGATGACAACTGTATTCACTGTTTCAAAGCAGGACAGCCTTGTGCCACAGGCAAAAGCAGACTTGAAGAAGAGACGCAGAAGCTTCATGCTAGTGGCAGTACTAAGAGCCTAACTCAGGATCCGTTTGCAAGTGATGAGGACAGTGATGAAGTTGACAACAACGAAGCTTGCATTGATAAAGATGATCATTATGAGGAGGAAGGAGATGATGAGGAAGATGATGATGAGGAAGATGATGATCAGGAAGGAGATGAGGAAGAAGGAGATGTTGAGGAAGAGGAACATCTTAAGGACAGTGAACGTGACTGTCAAGAGGACAGGATGGATTACCAACAGGAGGGCAAGAAGGATGACCATCAGGAAGGCAGAGGTGAAGACCATCAGGAAGGCAGAGGTGAAGACCATCAGGAAGAGAAGGCAGATAATGATGCTGATGTTGGGAAATTGCCTCTTCCAAAGAAGAGAAAGCATGGTAACCAGGCTGCAAAGAAACTGATGAGAGTGCAGAGGCAGAGAATGGCGGCCAAGGACATCAACAAAGGTAACCCAATCGATGCAGAAAAGACACAAGTGCACAAACCAGCGGAGAGGTGGATCCCAGAGCTTGGTCTTCTCAAGGTAGATCAAGAGTGTCTTAGCCCCTTGGGATGGCTGACAGATTCCATCATGGATGCAGCTCAAAAGCTGCTTCAGAGGGCATATGTAATCTCAGGGTTTCAGTCAGTGACATCTGGGCTGACAATGAACTTTGACGTCAAGGCAGGAGAGTTTGTCCAAATCCTCTATACAGGAATTGGCCACTGGGTCACTGTATCAACAATTGGTACAGTACACCCAACTGTCAGTATCTACGATAGCCTGTACTCATCAGCTGGTACGGCACTGCTATCCCAGATTGCCGGCATTCTGTCTACAAAGGAGGCAGAGATCACCCTGAAATTCATGGACGTGCCAGTGCAGTCTGGTGCGAGTGATTGTGGGGTCTATGCCATTGCTTTTGCCACTGCCTTGGCTCAGGGGAAGCACCCAGAGTGCTATGTCTTTAGCCAGCACAAAATGCGAGCACACCTCAGGAGATGCCTCATCAGTGGAAAAATGGAGATTTTTCCATACACTGAAGTGCACATGTGCAATGCAGGCAAAATCAGAGCAATGCAAGCAGTCCCCATCTACTGTTTATGCAGAATGCCTGAGCAACCAGGGGAAACGATGCTAGCATGTTCAAGCTGCAAAGAACGCTTCCATGGTGCTTGTGAAACCTCGCCTGCAGCTACATGTAAGAAATGGCTTTGCAGCAAGTGCACTTAACTATGCTTGAACAGTACTACATATATATTAACAATAGATGACTTAGCTTGTATACTATTCCATTATGTATGTAGTCTTAATTATCTTAATTATGTGCTCCTGCATGTGGTAGCATAATATGGCATCATTGCATACATGCTTGAGCATTCGTCCACTTATGATTTTCGGAATGGTTTCGTATCATGAAATTAAATTACTGACTTCAATGAACTATCAGTGAGTTACTGTGGACAGGAATGAGTCTGTGCATGTGGATGAGTGTCCTCACAGAATAGCCTACTTAGTTTATCAAGTGCTTTGATTGAGCCACAAAAGGTATATATAAACACAAGGCACTTTCAGTCCAACTCCCACCTTCCTTCTTCCTGTAATACGACAAGTGATGTTGCCACCGCGCTGCAGGAAGAACCAGGCTATCCTGGAGATAGACCGCGTGACCAATAACTTCACCGCCCTTCACCACTGCGACAGCGTGATCATCGTGTTCATTGTTGTCTTCAGCTTTCAGCGGCAGTAGCTCTCCGATGACTGGGTCCAGACTATCTTGTACACATGGTGGCCTCTAACAACGCTCTCTTTCGCGACAAAAGTAGGCGCTTGCGAATCTGGACTGACGGCCATGCTCCTCCCCGCGCGTGAAGAGAAACTGATTTTATATTGGAAGCAAGGCTAGGTATCAGACTAAAATTTAGGTAATTTTATAGAGGCCGGGGCCTCTATTCGGACATATACGGTATATATAGAGAATTTGAAACTTAATTAAAACATGGCGTTCGAAGAGGCCCTAAATTTGGCACCTTAAAAAGTAACACGCTTCGCATAGGGTGTGTTGAAATCTACGGTAGCCTATTCCCTAGTTCTGAAACATTCATGACGATTTAGTACTTGTATGTACCTGCGTAAGTTCGCATGTTAGCGCTAGCTCATTTGAAAAATAAAAAAGAAGAAAAAATGAAGAATTTCAGAATTTGGCCTATTTTGGTTTAACCATTTTGCGAAGGTTGTAGAGCATCGAAACATGTTTTGGCGTTTAGAAAAGCATGCAAAAACGACTGCAAACACTCGAATACAAGCAAAAAACCTATCGCTGTTGATTTATTAGGTGTTAATTAATAATACATTGAATAGGGCGGCCATATTTTTTCCGCGATCCCTACTTAGAGAGTACTACCGTACTCTCTGATATTATCAAAACATGTAATTGACATCAAATATTTCTACCACACGTACATGCGTACATGTGTAATATTTAATGTATGCCTGATAATATAATATAATTGTATCAGAATTATACTGCATACAAGCCTAATACTTACTGCTACATATTACTTTGTATTTCTATATATATCATAGTCTATGGATGATCTTTCTAAAGTGCAACCTGTTTTACCAGAAGGTAGTCAAAGAGAGGTGGCAGGTTTGGAAGAGGATGATGAGTATCTAGAGTCAGAAGAAACGTGAATGAGTCCATTTATATTGCAGAACCTCTACACCTTGACCTGTTTGTTGTTGTTATTGTATGCTGTTTTGGACAGTAAAATTATATATATATATATATAATATATATAACTTGCACTGTATATATATATATATATGTCTATACATCTTGTAATAATAAAAAAATCATGGAGCGCCAGGCACCCCCATGCAAACTCAAACTACTTGCTGGTTCATAGATATCTGGTTAACTGTTCTGGTAGTTGCTTAATTGCTGTCAATTTCAAGGCCATACCTTGTAGAAAAAGTTTTTGTGCAGATTTTTAAATCCTTTTTTGTTTGTTCAATGTTTGACGCTAAGGAAGAGAAAGCTAATGCTAAGCTAGAAAACAAAAGCAAGCCGAGCGTCCACTATTTAATTTTAATTCCAATCAAGTACTAGACAGTGCAAGTTACACATTTATAGAGATGCAAATGAATCCTAGGATAATTACAGTACAAGTCTTGGGTCACACTAGTACTGCTGCATGCAAGCTTGAAAAATCATGAAATTCTCAACTTCTGCACACTTTTTAATACAACGTAGAACACATGGTCTACCAATTACCTATTCACACCTTAGTATAGACTGAAGATGATGCATCGGGATGCATGCCAATATCAACATGTTTCAGTCTTAAATGGGTCTCAGCCAATAATCACAGCAGATTTGATTTGCGGCTTGAGAGGGAACTAGGAATACCAATGTTTGCTTGAACGCATCACATTATCAACTGAGTTAAAGAGACCAATTTGGTAGCATGCACATGCACAAGGACATAAAAGGCCAAGACCTTTAGATATGTTAAATGATGTCCCTTGAGTACTTTAAAATTATAATTAATTTTGAATTATGTATTAGTTATACCACGGCGCTGAGGTGTATATGGGTTTTATACGTACGAGTCACGAGGGCGCATAATAAGTGATATATACTCCTTTGCTTCTTATCGTTATTTTGGCGGGACTTTCAGGATGGCTCATCTGGCGTCTGGTTAGTTTGGCTTAAACGCTGACGACTTTATAGAATGCTCTTGCCCTGACTACTCCAACTCTCCTAAATGTAAGGAGAATTGTCCACCCTACAAGTAGAAACGTCATAGTTTACCATATTTGGGCAGGAGTATAACAGGATTTAAGAATCTGATGGCAGTATATAGCTTCTTAAATCCTGTTATACCCCGGTTACGAAATATATACACAGGTGGTTGCCCCAGCAACGGGGTATATGTGTGTATTATACATATAAAAGGACTAGAAAAAATATACAGATGCAGCATTGAGAGTATAATACTTATACTTGCAATTGAACACCATTCTTGTGTTATGTTTTTTTGTGTATATTGCTATAATAGAAGGCTATATAAATACTGTTCACAGAATGTGTCTGAATGCCACAGCTCCCAATTTGCAATTGATTTAATGTGAACTGCCAACTCATTTACACATTACAAGTGATTTAAAAAAATTCATCTCAAGCATTTAAGAGACAGTCTCATTTTTTGAAGAAGTTTCACTCATGTTCTATAAGTCTAGCCCTGACAGAGGCAGGTCTGGTATATGCAGCCCATATGACCCCATGGCTGTTCCAAAGATTTGACGGTAGCAACCTCCCTATAGTATGACAAATCAGTGGCATCAAGACAGAATGTAAGCAGCCGTGTCACCTCAACCAGCGATAGTGCCATGCGCTGAGAGAAAGAGGGGTCATCCTGAAGACGATCCAATGCCACTCTCACCGCCAAGTCTGTGGGAACCTCGGTATAGAGAGAGACAACATCAAACGACACCAGAGCAATCTCCGGAGAATGGGTTTGCCCTGCAATGAAGGAGGAAAAGGCTGCAGAGTTTTTAATATGTGATCCAGACAAACCCACCAAAGGGGACCGGATTGTAATCAAATGCAATACGTAGGGGATCCAGTGAAAGATACAATAGGTCTGAGTGGCGCTCCAATTTTGTGAACTTTAGGCAATCCATACAAACGGGGGACCCTTCCTGCTGAACTGCGCAACCACTGATAAAGGGGTTCCGGTATAGCACCTGATCTCATGAGATTTAGGAGGAGTGAGTTCATCTTCCTTTCTTGGGCCGGTGTGGGATCCTTGTGGAGACTTTTATATGTGTTTTACTATACTATTGCACCACTTATTGTTATGGATATGCCCTCACACATTTTTATAGATTTTTGCCCCATACTGTAATATATAAGCCACCTTGCCATTTGGTTGTAATTATTATCACTGATTAGGACCTCTGGATTGAGGTCGAAACGTTTGATTGGAATGTTTTCAGTGTATTCGGTTAGAGTAGTTGCGAAAAAAGCGAAGTTATTATCACACCTAGCCACTCGAGTGTTTTTAAGTTAATACAAGTCATATTTATTTTCCAAAGAAATAATAAAATCATGTTTCAACACTTGTACAGCTTCTCATATATAGCCAGCTACTCTTTTACCTGAGCCCTGATGACTTGGAGTATCATTCTCTGAGTGTCACATGTTCATGGTTAGCCTGCCCTCCTTTACCTATAGTGCACAGACACATCTGTGATCAATGGAAAGTGTATTCCACAACTGCTACAGTGTTAAATTAAAACTATTTAAGCCTATTTGAACTGGCATAACTCACTAACCACACAGTTGCTATCACATGTCTAAGGTACATTAAAATCTTGTCAAAGAACTCAAATTAACTATAGTGCTCACAAACTTGACCCTCTACACAAAAGGATCTCATTTTATATTTGTAATTGTAAACAAATATTTATTGAAATACCATTGTACATGCAGGTATTTACTTATCTCCCCTCTCCCTCTCCCCTTCCATTGTACTCACTTGAGCTCAAAACTGACATATCACTGTATGGGTCAACTAACTCATGTTACCAACAAGGTGTGTCTCTACCCTAGTGTGTCTCTTAAACAGGTCTCTCAAACCTGTCCTCTGCACCTTGACCTCTGTACCTTGACCTCTGTGCCCTGATCTCTCTGCCCTAACCTCTCCATTCAGCCTCCTTACCAACACAATCTTTGGCAACTCTGGACTTGGATTTTGTAATCCCAAACTATAGTCCTTGGGTATTTCCCCTCAAATCTCCTCCAAAGAAAATGTCTAAAGAGGTGTTAATTTTTGCTGCAAAGTTATAGTATATCACTGTTTCTTCCTCACCTCTTATTTGGAGGAGAAGTGGCACATATAGAGACCTTTAGCAGACTAAAAATAACTGTAAGACCAAAAAAATGTAGATCTAAACTTTGTATGTTAATTAACACAAGCACTCTTGGTTTTAGGGCAACTTTACCGAACTGTAGAAGAGGATCTATTTTAAGCTCTTTCATGCAGTAAGCAATCTGTCCTTCCCCCTCCCCCTCATCCACTTGAACCCTCTTCACACCTTCACTCAACTACTAATGCCCCTCCCCTGCACCTTCCCCTCATCCACTTGAATACACCCTATTCATTCCTCCATTCAACTACACATGTTTCCCATCCCCTCCACTCACTCATGCAAGCACACATCACTTTTGCCCCTCCCTCTCTCCCAGAAACGGGTTGGGACTACATTTTGTTGGTATCCAAGAGTAGACAGCAGCGGACAAGCCAACCTACTACATGTACACTCATCTTTACATGTATACAGACTCAATTCAAGCATAGGGATAACAGTGTACATGCAGGTGTACATTTTATTTTTACTAGGGAAATGAGATGTTTGACAAATTTTCAAGCATGGCTGCCAATTTGAGTGTAAATGTGAAGACTATTTCTTTGGCCCAGCTCCCCCTTCTTCCATGCTGAAGTTTATTGTCACCACCTATGGAAGATGAGGGGAGGGATGACATACCTGGGATGATCTTGGGAGATTATGACAAATCCTATAACAACAGCTTAGTTTGCCTCGTCTACTGTACGTATGCCCTCTCCCCTAGCTCTCTTTGTATTATGGCAACACTATATATGTAAAGTAAATTAAACCATTTACAAAATACAAGTATTTTGAGTTTAAAAAACTTGTGGGGCTCCAAAAAACTCAAACTACTTGCTGGTTAATAGAATAAGGATTCCTTATAACTGCGTCGAACTTATCTTTGGGATGGTACATCCTTCGACTTTTGAGCGTTTAAAAACGCAGTTGGTTTTTTCAATTCTTGGTCAAACGTTTCGACCCTGGGGGTCTTCCTCAGTGACTGATGGTTGGGTGGAAGAATTGCCTCTATTTATAGAGGATTTTTCCCGCCATTTCCACTTCCTGTCATGTGACCCTCAGCAGAATGAGAAAAACAGGAAGTATGAATATTAAATCGTCTCCAGGCTTGATGTAACACAATGCCTTGATCTAAATTCATTCTCACCTGACTCCTCTGGATCCTGATGGCTTCTTTGACCCTTCTCCTTTGCCAGTGGGTTTCCCTGTCTGTTATCTTGGCCTTGTCCCAAGCAATTGAGTGGCCAGTTTTGAATTGCCTCTATAAATAGAGGCAATTCTTCCACCCAACCATCAGTCACTGAGGAAGACCCCCAGGGTCGAAACGTTTGACCAAGAATTGAAAAAACCAACTGCGTTTTTAAACGCTCAAAAGTCGAAGGATGTACCATCCCAAAGATACTTGCTGGTTCTTAGATATCCGGTTAACCAATTCCAGTTGTTGCTTGATTGCCATCAATTTCAAGGCCATATCTCGCTGAAAACGTTTTTGCCCAAGCTTTATGTTACATAGTATTAGTAAGGGTGGTTTTTAAGCCCATTGCGTTCGTTCAATGTTCTATGCTAAGGATAAGAAAGATAATTTTAAGCTAGAAAACGAAAGCTAGCCGAGTGTCCACCATTTTTTGACAGATATATCATTTGGCAGCTATCATTTGGCAAGTTTCTATATAAGTATTTATGTATATATGTATGTATACAGAAGCACTATACAAATCATGCACTGTATACAATATAGGTATGTAAGTATGTTAACTTGTGCATGTTATTGCATAAACATATATAGATGAAAATAGATGCATGCATGACAGGTTCCATTAGATGTTTTTTAATTAACCTGACATAACATATATAATGACTTTGCATTTTAAATCATACTATATTTCTTGCTCACATGCAATTCTAGGAAGATGTATATATAAAGGCTTCATAATGCATGCACAATATATATGTATAAATCCATATGCACCGAAGCCCCGTGGTATGAGTGATATATACTCCGTCGCTTTTTATCTTTATTTTGGCGGGACTTTCAAGATGGCTCTGCTAGCGTCTAGTTGTTTTTGCTTAAACGTTGACGACTTAATTCATAGAATGCTCTTGCCCTGACTACTTCAACTGTCCTTAATGGAAGGAGAATTGTCCAACCCCCCAAGAAGAAACATCTTAGTTTACCATATTTGGGCAGGGATATAACAGGATTTAAGAAACCGATGCAGTATACCAGTATATAGCTTTTTAAATCCTGTTATATCACGGTTATGAAATTTAAACACAGGCGGTTGCCCTGGCAATGGAGTATAAATTCTGTGTATATTATATTTTTACAGTATGTGGTTCTTCAGTTCAGTTGGATGTACGTATATGGTTTCTAAACAATAAATGGAAGAGAAAGACTTTAGAAAACAGATGCAACCAACAGAACTCAAGATGCAGTATGCTTATGGACTGTCTTGTGTTACCACATTCTGTGTTATGTACCCCATCTCCAAAAATTGTTATTTGTAGTATAAGACCTAAGAGTAGACGTATGTACATGTATTTTGTAATATATATTTGTGCTGAGTCAGTTTTGCCAGTATAAACAAGATTACTAGTAAATCTAATTCATAAAATTTAATTTGACTTACATACATTGCTTTTTCATGTGTCTTAGTTAACACCTTATTTAAATAATTTTGGCATCAAAATTGTGTATATTTATAAGGCCCCTAGATTTAGCATAGAAAACCAGAAGACCAAGATAATGAAAAAAACCGACTCCTAATCACTGATGAAGGGTGGAATTCCCAGAAACAGCTGTCTGGCCCAGTGGAGCAGAAGAAAAAAGTGGACACCTGAATATCTTCGTCCAAAGCTCTCTCCAGGTTTAGTTCCCTATATATAGACTTTTTAATTAGGCACAGCATGTAGGAAAATGCTGTACTAGACTATTCATGACTAATGAAGCAGCAGCATAATCAATAGGGTTAGAGACCATTTTGTAACTTGTATAATATCCCTTTCTTGTTTCTGTGCTTTTTGTGCCATCCCACCTACATCTTCACTATTTTTGTTGAAAATTTTTATTGTTCTCTAGTTTCTGTACGTTTTATGGAGCATAAGCTAGGAATTCGATTGTATTTTAAACCCATTTTGGTTTTGCAATCTTTGCACATAAGGGACATTATTCATGAAATAAATTAAAGGCCCCAGCCTTCATGTCCCTGTGTGCAAGTTACCAAATTGTCTCTAACCCTGTTGTTTATGTGAATGTATGCAAATACGAAAGAATGGTACTCCTAGCTCACACTCAAGGCCAGTCAAATATGCAGCGATTATTGGCTGAGACCCCTTGCATGAGACTGGAAATTTTGCTGATAATGGCATGCAGATGCATCATCTTCAGTCTATACTAAGGCGTGAAAAGGTAATTGGAAGGCCATGTGTTTAACCTTATATGATCTGTAGAGACTACTACTCTGTATGCAGAAGTTGAGAATTTCAGTGTGGCTAAAGTCTTGTAGCCTTTAATAACGCAATCTGATATAAACCGTTAAAATATTTTTTATCAGATTTTTAAATGTTCAGACTCTATTCTTGCGCATCCTTTGCTCTGATCCAAAATGTCTTTAAAGATTTAGTCATCTTGTATGTTTCTTTTAAGAGTGTAAGACAGCTCAGAAATTTGTAGTTTAATCTTACTGAATAAATAGTAAGTACATAAAATAATAAAATATGTTAAATAAGAAGTGTGTTTTATAAATTAGATTAAAAAAGGTTTACTTCTAATCTATACAGTCCCTATCCTACTTTTTTCTTCTACTTCTACTTCTTCGATGACTTCTTTATTTTTTTCATCTTCATCTAAAAGATACAAATACTCGGCAAGACTTCCGGTGGCTGTTGCCCCAATATCTGGGTCTTATTAAAACACGATCCCATCCCTTCCCCCCCTCAGACAAGAAACAGCAAATTGACCTAAAGTTGGAGAAAGTACAATTTTGCACATGTGTATACATATATACGTATTACTCAATGTGCAAATTTGCACTTGTAATTAATCAATTAGTATACAGCATGCAAATTTGCACAAGTGCTTGATGAAGCCATATATTTTCATAGCTGAATAATTGACTCAAGCCATAAAAGATGATTATGCTGCAACATAATTACATAATTCTTACCATTTGTGGCATCCCCTGTCACGTTGATAACGGTGTTGCCGACAAAAGAAAAGGTGTCCAATATCTTGAACAGCAACTCTTCTTGAGTTGCATGGTCCAAGACATTGGACACCTCTCCCCTAATGTGCTGTGGACTTATCTTTCCATTTTGGGACCAATGGCCAACAGTGATCAGTCTCAGAGCTTGCAACATGATCAAGCCTGCTGACAGATTGCTAGCTGTACAATAATGTAAGCAAAAGTACAACTTTTCATATAGCGAAATATCAAGACAACATGCAGGATCAATAGATGCAACTTCTGTCAATTTGATTAATAGCCAAATTTAGGTAGCAGGCCAAGCACGAGGCAACATTGGACAGCATTGACCTAAAATGTAAGTCATATTAAACAATAATGACCTAAATACATATATTAAACACTAATTAAAGTTATGAGAGGCTAATTATTTTCATTTTCACATTCTTTAATGCTTATGATGCAAGAATATATATCTATGTTTTATGTTCCTTTTGATAAAAATGTATACATGTTAATGACTCTTACTTAAGCTTCCTGTGGGCTTAGTATTGTAAGCATAGGCGTGTTCCACTGAATCAAAGCAGCTGAGGCTGGATTCTATCCTACTCTTGTCCTCCATGTCTGATAATATTATTAACTTGAAGACCTCAATATTCGTCCAGATTCGATTAATCTCCCTGGCAGTGTAGGCCAGGGAGGTAATCTGCTCTGTCTCCATCTCCTACATTAAGGAATTTCAAGGTTTATATATATGCATTGGTAATAGATTATTTTAACTCTAATTATTCTGTATACCTCCTTGCACTATACTCTTTACACCTACATAATACGTACGTATATATTGCTATATAGACCTTATTGAAATTTATATTTAAATATCAAGAAATGATAGAGAGTATTTGTTGTAGGTATGATGAGTTAGTGAGTGTCAACAACGAGGGTTGAAACGTTCTACTAAAGAATTCCTTGTTGTTGATGCTCAATAACTTTTTAGCTCATAAATGTTGAAGTATGGAAATCTGAATCTCTACATAAAGTATTTATTCTACAGGGGAGTAAGTAGTCACTCTAATAACCTTGGCAATGACTACAAACACAAGATTTGCACCACAGAAGTCAGGTAGGTGCCACTTGATGTGCTCCCCTGTCTGAGATGTACTCTCAGCTTTTAAACACGAAACTGTACAGCCATCTTGTGAAAAGGTTGTTTTTGTAGCGGTGTCCATGGATGCTGACTCTGTAGACAACATTGCACTGTGGTAGTAATCTTTAAATACGGAAGGCAGTCCACCTGTTAAAAAAAGAATTTCAGTAGTATTTTAATAGATTTTGTAAATTTGTATGCACTATGTCTTCAATCTTTCCAGATCTGCATGGTGTGGAAACATGTTTCTTGCTGTTTCCCAATTATTGCTATTAGTAGTTCTTACGAAGGCACCCTTAAGAGCCTCCAAAGCTCTAAAGCTCATTGCCCTCTGCCTCAGCTTCCAAAAGATATTTTCTTTTGAAGCAGCATTTGTAGCATGTCCATCTTTGTACGGAAAGAGGTATAATACCATAAATTGGTAAGTTTGGGCCTATTGTGATCTGCATGTGTATATATTGGTCATTTTTTGTGTTTAGCATTTTGGTACCTTTCAACAAGTCGGCCAGTTATTTAAAGGTACCATAAATGAAGTGAATTATTTGGCTCAAACCTGGAAATCTTCTTCAAGGTGATTAAGAGGTTGTAAGTGATGCTGCTTTATGCTGTTGGTAAGTTGAGTTTTATTTGTGGGCTGAGATTACCCCTTCAGCTCTCCCTTCTCGAAGGCATTCATAACCTGAGTGGTTAGCATCCACACCTTTGACAAAAATGAGGCCTGATTTAGAATATTTTCTCTTTGGGTTTTTGACATGTTCTGCAAGTTGAAGTGAGGAGAGACATTCTACTTAAGAACAACAACAAGACAGTACGCTCAAGAGGTCAGTCTAATATGTTAATTTATGACACTGTGTACATACCGTTGGTAGAATGTACTGCTGTCATCTTTTTTCCACTCTGTGGAGGGAAATGGTGTTGCTTTCCTTTTCAGGATCTTGATTGGCCATAGTGAAAAGCCTTGCTCTGCAAGCATCAAGCTGTGTTAAAGTAGCAAACAGGACCCATAACATAGGTTAATTGTCTTGCGTATGTCCGTAACCTTGCTGCAAACTTACATAGTCATGGTGTGTCACGGCTTGTGTAAAGTGGCCATTTATATTATGTCTGGCAGCCAGACGCAAAGATTCATCATCTGTGAGACCACAGTAGATGATGCTTGAAACATCTTTGAATGTTTCGTATCCTGCATTGACAGTATAATAGTACAATTAAATGATAGGGGAGTTATGATGCTTGTTCACATAGGGGTGTTCATTTAAAATTAGCATAAACATGTTATAGTGTAACTTTTCTGAACACTGTATATGTCACCTGGATGGTCCTGTAATAACTCTTGCCAAGCTGTCACACTGTGTAATCCCCCGAGCACTTCATAGCGGTACACTTTCTTGTGTGTCAGGTTGAAATCATTTATCTCCTTTATATGTATGTCCTTGCATAGTACAGCAATTGGTGGTATGCCTATAGCATCAGTAATTTCAATTTATGGCACCAACCAGAAATGTATCCCATTAGCAAACCTGTCTATAGCCCAGTATAGTTAAAGGTACGCAAGAAGCAATTCTTGTATTGTTACCTGCATGTATGCACCTCTAGGTCTCATATATATGTTACATCCTATAAAAAAGTTAACCGTCTACGAGCGTATGCACATCCATATGCATATCCGTAGACTGTCTGTACCCATAAATTCTTATATATTAACTGTGGTCCTCTTAACAAAGTTCCACTGTACTATATATACGTGACCTACCTGGTGCTGTTGGATCTTCACACATGTTTTGTTTCAGTCCCTCGACAAAGAGCCTATCTACCTTCCTGAGAAGCCATCTGCACGCAATTGGGTGTACCTTTGGCAATGGAGAAGATAGAGGGTCCAACAACTAGCCTAACATTTTTAGGTATCCAAATTGACACAGGAAAAATGGAAGCCCGCCTGCCTGCAGACAAACTCTCACGCTTGCAAAGGGAGCTTACTAGTTGGCAGGCTAAAAAATCATGTACTAGAAACGAGCTGGAACATTTAATAGGCATTCTACAATTTGCTTGTAGGGTAGTTCCTCAGGGTCGGACATTCTTAAGAAGGATGATCAACTTGTTGTCAATTCCAAGGGCACCCCATCACCACATTAGACTAAATGTAGACTTCCGATCTGATTTAGCTTGGTGGTCAACCTTTGTAGATTACTGGAATGGAATCACCTCTCTTAACCTGACGCAGTAGGTGGTCCCATCTATGAATGTATTCATTGATGCATCAGGCAAGTTCGGTTGCGGGGCACTCTGGGGCAACTTGTGGTTACAAGGACAATGGCCTTTAGAGTGGGAATCAGTGAACATTATGGTAAAAGAGTTGGTCCCTGTGGTCCTCGCTTGTGCTATGTGGGGTAGCCATTGGTCTGGGCATCATGTTCAGTTCCACATAGATAATTCATCGGTAATTGAAGTTATCAAGAAAAGGTCCTCCAAGGAACCCCCAGGGGTGGTGATGCACCTCTTGAGATGCCTATCTTTCTTCTCAGCTTACCATAAATTTACCCTAGCCACTTATCATGTTGCTGGCATACATAATACATTAGCCGATGGCATTTCACGTAACATATTATCCTGCGTTTACAGTACCATCTGCTAGCTCTTATGATAGGGCTCGGCACCTTTCGCTTTCTGATGTTTCATTCTCACAAACTACCCAGATGGTTTCCAGGTTAGCCATCAAGATAAAACAGTCAAAGACGGGCCCATTTGCAAAAGGATCTTCTATCTTTCTCTCCAAGACTGGCACTGACCTGTGTCCAGTCTCAGCGCTCCTTGATTACCTTACATTGCGAGGTCCACATGATGGCCCTTTATTCACCTTCAAAGATGCTATATAGTCTGCTAACTAGGGTCCGGCTGGTGGATGAAATGCAGAAAGCTCTCTCTGTGGCTGGTATTGATGCTAGCCATTATACAGGCCATAGCTTTAGGATAGGGGCCGCAACTACTGCTCTCCAAGCAGGGGTGTCTGATGCAAAAGTCAAGATGCTGGGCTATTGGGAGAGGTCGGCCTATCAATGCTATCTGCGGACCTCAAGGGTGTAACTGGCATCAGTCTTATCTGTACTAGCTCATTCCCCAATTTAAAAATAAAAAACTAAATGTACTATTATAACCTGTTACACTCACACTCGTGGTATATATTAACTTATATATATATACGTAGCATGTACAGATGTATTATACATTACTATTCAGGGTCAAAGGCTCTAATCAGTCCAGTCAATTCAATTACTACTGGAGCTAGATGTATTTATACTGTGTCTTTATGCTGTGGGGGAGTCTCCCCTTCACAAATGTTTCAGGCTGGCAGTAGAAATCCAATTTCATATTATTATTATTAATAATTAATATTAAAGTGCACACGTGCTAAAACAGCACTGGGGTATAGATCTGATGAGGCACTGTTAGGTATTCTATACACATCCACACCATAGATATAGTCCACAGATATATATAGTCAGGCTGAATCATGATCAGCTAAATCATGCAGGGGGTATAACTATCTTCGTTGCATGTGTCCCTACTTGGGGTCACCCCCAGATTGGACAGTCTGGGTATATTGTATTATATATGAAGGTCAGCTGGTCACCTCCATAAATGGATTGAAGAAAAGTATATAAAAATGGTAAAGTAAAACTTATCTGCAAAATTGGCCACAAACATTTAGTCAATAAAGTATATACGTAGGTTTCAGAATAAAGCCAAAAATGTTATACTAAGAGCCTATTCCACATAGACACAAAATTGGAAAATGTAGAGTAATATACTGCAAGGTGACAATTAGGGAACCTATTAGCAAAGCAGAAAGGTGATATAATGGACTATATTAAACGTATTCATATCCTAATTAAGCCTCTCAATGTAGGCATCTACGTATGTATATTTGGATATTTCCACATGTTAATATCCCCAAAGGGTGATCGAGCTTGATAACTAATTAAAGGAGCAGGAGATATTTCAATCCACAATGCTGGTGCATGAAACGATTATATATCCACTGCTCATGCATGCTCGGCTATAGCGGACCTCTCCATTTGCAAGCACATTGGTGTTAAGGCATTATAAGTACGTTTCTAAAATCAATCACAGGCTCAGGGAATCTTTTGCATATGCAATACAAAGTTATACAGACTTGCTCCAAATCATAGGTCTATTGAAAATTGTGCACATTTGTGCACGTGTCATATACATGTTATCCATGGTCCCAAATATCTTGTATTTTAGAATGTTTCCTATACATTAATCTCTTCATTCCTTACGAATTTTAATTTAGTCTTTTAGGTTTTATAGCGATTACAATTCATCATTTTTAGAATACTCTGCCTATTTCAGTTTTGCAATACGTTTAGAGATACACCAGATTACACATGAAAGAATTTTTAATAAGATTCTGTTCAGATATGCAGTTTTTATGTATGATCTGTTTAGTATCGATAAACATCACCAACTGAAATGAAATCTCTATAATAGAAATAATAGACGGTACTGCCATATATATGTTTTCACCTGTTTGGTATTATTTGATACACGTATATAAGCTGAAAATGGGACAATAAGTAGTAACGTTAACGTTACATTACAGTCAGACAGTGTAAATTGCACAGGTATAGGTTTTCACATTTCACATACATATACATCAGACTGAGCCCAATGAAATATATAATTCCATGTGACATGAAACTATAATATACATAGTTGTATAGCCCGGGCAGCCTGAACATCAAAGCAAATGAATAGATAGACATTAGGCCCATACCACATACCACTCAAGGATCCTGGGTGGTATTCATATTTTTCAGGGTATCTTGGGCAATATATGTATATTTTCAGTTTGTGGATAATTGAAAACTCAAAAGGTCACAACCTTAATTGCAAAACAACGACCATCTGGAAAGGAAAAAAGGGACCATACAGATCAGACAATATGGGAGAATATTAAGCGAAGCACATCTTGCTGCCCTGTTCTTTATCTTCTTCTTCAAGGTAGGTTACTCAAAGTCTTGCCTGAGCTACAAATAGGTTAAACCAGGCTTCTTAGGCATTAACAGATATAACCCTCAGTGGTACTGTAACGCCTTGGAAGCCATTGGATAACCTATATATAAATGTAGTAACTGAAGTTAAAAGACATTCTGGACTACTGTTCTGTAGTATGGAGTGAGTGTTTGCAGTGTGATGCTATTAAATTGGAGAGAATACAGAAGAGAGGGATGAGATTGATACTAAATGAAAGTTGGGATAGCTCCTCTGCAGCCTAATAGGATGGATGACACTACAAAGCAGACGGAGGATGTTGAGAGCAAAGTGTACCAGGAAACATTTAAGAGGTGCGTGTCCTGGATACTTGGAAAGACTCTTTAGTACACATGAGGATCTTGGACTTAGAGAGGATGTGTGATATAGATTTAACTACACCTAGGAGTAACTGTATGGCTTATTCATTTGTTTATAAGGCAGATCATGATTGGTACCCTTTTGCCATAAGAAGCGGACAATCAGAGTTTCAAATGAAGAATCAAAGACTACTACGTATATGAACTATTTCATTTTATTAATTTGCCATTGAATTTTTATCAATTATTGCATAATTGTGTTATTTTATGTAAATGTCCCCCAATTATATCAGCCTTGGCTAAAGGGGTTACTACTAATAACAATAACAATAACAATTAGTCAATAAAACAATTACTTTGGAGCAAAGTTGAAGATGTATTTTAATGGGTTATAGTAACTGTTTATATCCATTATAATGATGTTCAGACAGATAATTTACCAGAATGTGGGAGAATCCTTTAATATATATTAATTCTTCAACCATACAATAACTGCTTTAATTGTTCTTTATCTTTTATATTACAAACTAGCTGTGATTGCATGTGGGGATTATTAGAGGGATTATAGGGGACCTACCTCCAAATACAACTCTGGGTACATTAAGGATTTCTAAAACCAAATTTTATTTGCCGAGCACTGATGCAATATATTAGCTACAGGGAAACATTTACAATCTTGTATAGGTCTAGCAGGAGATCCAATCGAGCTTGTAGCATATAGATCACATTAAGAGTGGGACCAGCAGTGCTGCTGCGTAACCATGTAGTATATGCATATTGACACTATAATGATCATTACAATTAAACATTAAATCTGCCTTACTTAATATATATACCCGGTAAGCTGTTCTTATATACATTTCTGATGATGGACTTTATATGCATAGGGGGGAGGGGGGGCAGTGCCCCTCTCTGACCCAGACTCAGATTTTTGTATAGCATGCAGACTGCATGAGTTTTTAGTTCACAATTATAGTAAAACTAAATGGTATACAGTAGGAATTGACATTGGAGTATATATATACCATGTTTTAGCTTAACATTTTTTTACATGAATATACATAGGCCTTAAAGCAGTTCTTATACATCACTCCTGACCGACAGCATTGTTTTATTATGCAACTTTTACAGGACAGCTGTTGCATGTTCAAGAAAACAAATTCTTACCTCTGTTAAGGTGTTAAAAAGACGATGGTATGCGGGTTTGAAGCAGTGGTGGTTATGAATGGCATTCTATACTTTAGATTTGGCACCTCTGATTACTATGAATTTCATTTCCATTTTGAAACACTACCTAAAAAGGTATTATTATAAGGATCTGGCATGGATCACTTAAGGGCTAAGATGAGATTAACAACGAAGAAAAAGATGCTAATCATTCTCATCTGTATTTTATGCCTAGTAATCTGCTTACAACTTTCTCTTCATGGACATCAAAAGAAGAATCAAGGTAATTTTTCTTACTTAATTTCTAGTGGATTCTAATTTAGTGGAACTATTTTGGACGGCGATTCTATAACGTATATTTATCTGCGAACTATATTATGTTTTTCTCTGGTTTATCGTTAAAAGCACGTTAAATCAATCCGCGAACGTCCGTTGAATCAATGTGAAAAAGCCTTAAGTTAACCAACGTAAAGTCAGCGCGATATAGTCTTGCCTTAAAACGGTCATTTCACTCGTTGATAACCTCGTCTTATAATTTTATTATTCGCGATGTTTGCAGATCATAGCCATTCGGGACCGCTAAAAAATCAACTGATGCATTGCTGGTTCCTTGCCATCGAGGGCTTTGTTACTGCCAGTGAAGAAACATTTAGGCCATATAAATTTGATTTACAGTTTATCGTCCAGGGATTTTGAAAATAGCATGCGGGAGGGAACACAAGTCGTACAGCAATCAGTTATCTGAAGTTTGAATATTGGAACACAATAGCAAGTTCTACATACGTACTTACAAGCATATTAGTTGAAATATTCAAGGAGCAAGCAAGTGACCATATAATGAATAATGAAAGTTCAACTGCAGGCGGGGACGGTAAACTGGGAATCAAATTTCCCTGGCCTTATATTCGTTCTTATAGCTACGGTAGGCGTCAAAATAAACTTCCCATACCGTAATTGTCGTGCAACGTTGGTTCTACGGTCAGACGTTTTTTTTAAAAAAACTGTATAAACACGTTTATAAAACGTTGCGTCTTTTAAATCAGGCAACGTTGTTTACACCGTTGGAAATTTTAGACAGTCTAAATAACGGTACTGCGTTTTAGGTATTTAAAAACTCAATAAAGGATACCCTAAAACCAGAAATACTTGCTCGTTTTTTGTCTTGAAACTTCAAAGTGCTATATAACATCCCCGTATACCTATTTGAAAGACGGGTAGTAAAGCCACGAACAAAAGAAGAGCTGGTGTAAGGAATCTTACAATTCTGGGAAACAATTGATGTTGCCAAATGCACTAAATATATAAGGCACCTGAAGAAAGTATTTATATAGAATTAAATGTAGATGCAACAGGCCATAGATTATCTATTCTACGTAATCGGGATTGGAATCCGCCTACGCACAGCTGTCACCATGTTTGTTGTAGTTGGGTACAACGTTTTCGGGACGTACGATGAGCAAAAGCTTTTACTTCGAGCAAATAAATGACTTAATTCGAGTTTTTAGAACGAATTCGTAACGTTCAAAGTGATATGGCGGAATCAAACGAAAAATCCTTTTTTAGTACCCTTCTTCAAAGGCTATTCGACGGCGATTACACAAGCCGAAGTATTAGGCGTCATGGTACGATAAGGGAGCAGATTCAAGTCCTTCTCAAGTCGGAAAAGGTCAGTGAATTATCTGCCGCCTTACACAGCGAATTGAATATAGCTTACTGGACGACTTACCTCCCCAAGGAAGTAGACAACAATCGTTTAAGGCCTCTCTATGGCCTATAGATTTCACTTATCTCGTGTCAAGCGTGTACCAAAGATCTGGCACGAGACTGTGGGTGCTGTTGATCCCATACCTATGCAGAGGGCAACCCTAGATTACCTAATGCACATTGTTCAGGGCAGGAATGCAATAGAAGTAGCTACCTCCACTGAACTTAAGGAGGAAAAACGAAATAGCCTAAGTTTTGAGGAGAAAAATACTATAAGGTATACTGCTGGTTATGTCCTACATAAAGTAAAGAAGCAGTATAGCAATAAGAAATCGGCTATGGAAATTTGGCAATGTATTCTTGAGATGGCAGAGGAGACTGAACTGAAACATAACATCAATTACAGCCAAACTGTCGGACATGGTGATGGTGACTTTCTCTCATTCACTCACGCTTGGATTGACTACATTAATCGAGGAAGATTGTACAGAGTTAAAGATGAAGTATACCTATTTTTATTTGACTTGGAGCTGTGTGTATATCCACTGTTGCATCAGCAACTCACGAAACGGGGCCATAGCAAGACAAAAGATGAGATAATACACCAGGTTAAGGAGGATGAGGATGTGCTAATTGCATGGACATTATTGACAGTGGATCTGAGATTGAGCAGCTGCTGGAGGAGATAATTAAAATTTGGATAACATTACGTGGTTTCTCACTTGCATTAACATTAGGAAGCCATTCAAAAGAGCACTAAGAAATCTATAGGACTTCGTAGGCAGCTACAAATGGGGGATAGAGAAGGTCATTAACTAATTAATGTCCTTCGTTATTGCATGAGTCTGAATAATATACAAGTTGATCATCTAAGTAAATAATCCATGAATATCGTTAATTGGATAAATATTATGACAGGCCATGATTACACGTTGCATGCATGTTATTTAGTAATCGAAAAACGTTTTTGAGTTTTCTTTCATAGCTGAGTAACTTCCATGTTAGTGGGAGTGGTATCTACATATTTCCCGTCCTCGCACATTTCCACGGTCTTGCTTTAATAGTCCTCCACTTATTCTTAAAATGTTTGCAGTTGTACATGTCGAATTCGGTTCACTCGAGTACCACTCAATTATAATAATTAATATAATACAATACAGATATACATATATATACGTAAGTACAGCATCCGTTCATATAGTCCTACCAGTATATAAATTAATTATGTCAGCTTGCATAATGCCACATCTCCCTTTGTAAAGTTAAAATTTTAGCCTTTTGGGAGGCCTGACATTGGCACCGGTGCAGGATCAAGTCATGATCTGGCTACGTCCATGACCACTATTGTTTTGATCATCCGAGGGGGCATCACAATGGGTATTATCCCTAAGTAAGCTCTCTGGTCTGGGATTAAGGTGCTGACGGTCTCTTCAAACTTGTCCAGTGGGGGTGGACACATAGTATGATCTAGGAGTGCTCTCGGCAGATATATACAATTCTACCAAGCACTTGGATGTCCCCTGTCCTTACCCATACGGAGCAGTCATCCGGGAGAGGGTTCAAGATCTTTGTTCGGTGACAGAGATTATAATCAAACTGTTGTTTTTCCTTATCCAACTTACTAAATTCATTGAGGTATGACCACTGAGGAGTCAGTTGATTTGCTATTTGTGGGACATCTGTTCCTTCCCATAAGAAGCTCACTTGGACTGAGGTTATATACACCATTGAAGTGGAGTTGCTCGATAACTCAAAAGAGCCATTTACGAATCTGAGGAACTCTTGAGAAGCTCCTTAACCGTCTTGACCATTCTTTCGGCCAATCCATTGCTTCGGGGATACCTTGGACTACTGGTGGTGTGTCTAAACCAATACATGCTGGCAAATTCTTTCATCTCATAAATAAGAGTCATATTGTGGGCGGTTGTCACTCATTAAAACCTGAGGTACTCCATGGCGGGAGAATATAGATTTAAGGGCAGTGATGATACTTTTAGAGGTAGTACTTGTGAGTTTGATGACTTCAGGGTAGCGTGAAAAATAGTCAACCACCAGAAGATAAGTAATTCCAGCAAGCTCAAATAAGTCTGAGCCAACCTTCTCCCCAAATTGTGTAGGTAAAGGTGTAGGAAGTAAAGGCTCTCTAGCAAGGATAGAGGACTTGACACACTGTGGACATTGTTTCACAAATTGCTCCATATCTTTGGATACACCTGGCCACCAAACTGAAGAGGTGATCCTGAGACAACATCTCTGAATACCTGGTACCCTTGGTGGATTTTCTTTAGGGTCTCTTGTCTCATTGGTTTGGGAATGACTCTGTAGAGTAAAAGATCATCATACAGTGTCAACTCACTTTTAGCGGATAAGTGGGGAACTAGATTTTTTTTATAACATGCCGTTTAGGCCAACCATTCTTACAGTAATTAATGAGTAATGAACAAGTTGTGTCTCGGGACTGAGCTGCATGATAAGAATGGAGATGATCACTACTAGCAGGAAGCTGCGATGCTACTGAGCTAATGAAAAATTCTGCCTCACTTTTGAGGTTGGATGTAGTAGTTGTATTAGGAAGCAGAGCTATTGACAGGGTATCTGCAGTGTTTAGCCACTGTCCCGGCACATGTGCGATAGTATACTGAAATCTCGTCATCCATAATCTAAATCGTAGAACTCCCGGTGGTACATGATCAAGATGTTTCGTACTTAGAGGGGTACCAGGGGTTAATTGTTTGTTTCCAAGTGGAACTTCTTTCCAAGGATATAGTGAGAAAAGTTCTTACATGCCCACCAAGCTACTAAAGCTTCTTTTTCTATTTGGGCATTACGCCTTTCTGTTTCAGACATTGATCGTGAAGAATATGCAACAGGTTTCCATCCCTCATTACTATGCTGTTGTAACAGAACTGCCCCCAATCCATAAGCTGATGCATCTGCACTTACTTTGGTCTCTTTTTCCAGGTAAAAGTGTGCAAGGTTGGTTGGCTTAGACAGTTCCAGTTTGATACTGTCAAATGCTTTCTCTTGAGCAGGGCCTCATATCCAGGCTCTCTTATTACTAAATAGTTCTCGGAGGGGTTGTGAAAGCTTAGGGCTAAACTTCCCTACTTGGTTTACCATCCCCATAAAGTGCAGTAATTCTGTTATCGTAGAAGGTGTTGTCATTTCTCAAATGGCAGCTGTCTTCAGGGAGTCTGGTTTTATCCCATCCTGATTAATTATGTGTCTCAGAAAGGTTAATAGGCTCCTGCTGAACTCACACTTGTTTGGGTTCAAGGTCTCTCCCTTAGACTGAATTCTCTCCAACACAGCAGTGATTCGTTGGTTGTGTTCCTGTTGTGTACTGCCATACACCAGGACATCATCCAAATGGCACAACACTCCATCAAGACCTGTCAGTATTTTGTTCATCCGTCTCTGGAAGTGTTCCGGGGCACTTGAAATTCCAAAGGGCAACTTGTTAAAACAATACCGACCATTTGGCGTGATGAATATGGTACTGTGTCAAGAGGCTTTGGCAAGCGGTATCTGTCAGAATCCGCAATTGGTGTCTACTTTGGTGAAGACTTTGGCACCTGCTAGTTGCGACAGGGTTTCGTCAACTGTTGGTAATGGGTGGACTTCCCACCACACTACACTCTCATTCCAGGGTTTCACAGTGTTGCCAGGTTAGTTCCCCCAAAATTCAGAAACTGGAATGTAATTTTATGTTGTGCATGAGCACAATGCAAACTCTAGGGGGGGGAATAGGGACATGCCCTCCCATGCAGGAAAATTAACATCTCTAGGATCAACTCTGATGCATTCTTGATCAAAATTAATTATATATTGTTATATATAATTATATAATATTGGTGTATGATCTTAAGAATATGAATCAGAACACAACATTACAATGCAATAAAGTCATTTCTTACCCAGCCTTTTCTTCTGCCTGGTTTCATGACTGTGGGAACCTGGTTGCTGCTGACTCCCAGAAGGTAACAGTGGCTTAGCAGGAGGTCCTTTGGGTGCAAGTTTTGACCCTTGTGTCACCTTTCTGGTAGCTGTGGCCACCTCCTTTGAAGGCTCATAAAACCGACAGTCCTTAACCTTTGAGTTCATTTTAACATCCATGCAAGCTGCAACAGTGTAATTGATTCCGGTGATCAGTTGTGATTAGATTGATCTGAGAAAACATCCTCTCTGAGTCCGAGTTACCGTGAGGAATGCACAATAAACACTTTTAAAATGAGAGAGAAATCCATATAGTTTTGATGTACTTGACTCAAGCTCCCCAATCTTACCCAGTAGACATCAACATCTGTCTGGTGAAAAGTAACACAATCTGGAAGATCTTTGGTAGTTTGGTTAAGGCAAAACTCTTCTTTCAACTGGTCTTGCTTCTCCTCTGGTACAAAGTTTTTGAAATGCACTGTAGCTAGTCTTCTCACCATACTCACAGTGGATGACACTCTTTCAGCAGGGTCTAACCAGACAAGATCATTAAGGACAGTGTCTTCCATTGATAGTCGTTTAACTGCGCTGTGTACAAGCTTTGCAAGAAATTCACGAACATTGTTATAGAAGTTGGTGAGGTCCTGTGTTCCCTCCAGTTCATCACTCAATTCAGTGAAATGTCTAGGCAGGGAAGCACCCAGCATGAGATCTTGATCTGCTTTTTGGTTCTTCCTACATAGATCAACTTCTGTAACCCTGGCAGCAGAGTGGATTGCTTGTAGAATCACAAATTTATTGAGAATTCCAAGGAGCAGTTGTTTCATCTCTTTCACAAATCTGTGAATATTTGGAGATGAAGATTGGAAGAGCAGATTGAACTTGTTAACACTGCTTAGTACATTGTTCAGAAAACAAATACGCTTTGGTAATGGGTTTCTTTAGCTGGTCTCTCAAGGCCTTCATCTTCTTCCTAGACTTCTCATCAGAGAGCCTATAGTTTTCCTTGGAATCAGAGTAAGACAGAAGGGGATTATTTTGCTCCATGATGCAATTAACAGAAGCTTCTAAACTAAGCCACCTGTTGTCAACCTTCTTAAGAATCTTATGAGCCTCTACTTCCAGCCAATCTTGAAAAGACCTAAGTTCATCCACACGTTGAGCACTGTGGTGGAACCATCAAAAGAGATTCCCCATTTCACTACATCAGTGACCATGAGGTAGGATATGTGAAAAACGTAATGACGAACATACAGGTTTGGCTGCTTCTCCTTTAGTCGGCTAACTACACTAGTACTGTTACGTATTCCAAGCATGACACTTGCACCATCACTGTTCCATCTTATAAGCTTTTCATAGCTCAAGCCATTTCTTTCAGTAGGAAGTCAAGGCACTCAAACAGGTTGGCTGCATTAGCTTGTGCAACATCTTGAAGGCCGAGGAAACCTGTGGTGACTTTCAGAGATGATTGATCATAATATTGAATAAGGGTTCCCTCTCGCTTCTGCTCTCCCCTGTCCGTACTTTCATCCATCATAAGAGAGAATGCAGGAGAGATCAACACATCAGCAATCATTGCTTTGTGCATTGCTGGTGCAAGAGCATGCTTATCAATGGCAGTAGATTTGGTTCTTGCACACTTTACCTCCTTTGCAATCTTACTGTCAGGAAAGGCATGAACAATAACTCCTGGCAAGTGGTCCATCAGCAAGAAAAGAAGATTGTGCTCTACCAGTATATTACAGAGAATTGCCTCTGCCCTTGCGGCCTTGCTAGATGTACTCTCACTTGCATTCCATGTTGACATGAGAGTTCTCTGCCTGACACCTGCCTTGGCTAGCTTTATATGAGCCTCACTCTCACCATACCTTTTAAGATCTTTGAGACCTCCTTCGCTGCACGATAAATGTTTCTTACAGACAGTACAAAAACCATACTGATCTCCCTTTGGAGACGAAGTAAGCCATGGAATCCCAGCCTCCCATCCCATGCGACAAGTCTGGCAGTATTTCTTTTTCTTAGGATCCTGTGGTTGTGGCGCCAATGGCAACGAGCACTCACCGTTCAAATCAGAGTCGCTTGCAAGGCTGTCTCTTGTGTCAGAGCACGCCATCGCAATTGACTCACGTGGGCATCATTTAGGTTGAGCACGGGCTTGAAATGTGGTGAAACAGCAGTCTATTCGTTCAACTATCATCGAATCGATACACGATCGCTAAGGCGGTCTGGGACTGAAAGAAGATGCAAAGTGGTGAGTGGAAATTGTTACGCGAGTGTATGTTGGTTCGGAAACCCCCTCCCATACCTTAATAATATTTATTATTATACAGGCAGTTTCAAATTCCGTAGAAGTGTAGGTTGGAGACATTGTTCCTCCATCGATCCGTCTTTAGACCAAAAATCCGTAGAATACAGATAAATCCGTAGACCTGGCAACACTGGTTTCAAGGTAACACATATGCGGATGTTTTTCGACTTTTGGGAACCACCACCAACGCACACACCAATCTGTGGGCTCTTAGACTTTGGAAATCACTCCCAATGACTCCATTCTCTCGAGCTCTTTTGTGACCTCCACACGAAGTGGTTGGGGAATCTGTTGTGGGGTGAATAAAGCTTGCTTTCCGGCTTAAGGCGGATCTCGTCCTTTTCTTTAAATGATCCTAATCCAGTGAATACTTTGGGGAATTTTGCAATAAACTCCATGGTCGGGGGTCTTTGACATGTTCCACTTTAATAAGTTGGTTTAGAGCAGTGATTGCGGACAATCTCAATAAGTTGTTTCTTAAGTGTGTCAGAATATATATACATCTTTTGCTGACACGAGGTCTCGCCCCTATTCAGCTGTACTTCTGTGGATCCTAGTACATTGAGTGGTTTGTGGTCTGAGCCACAGAGAATTTTATCTGATTTTTCCAGTATCACATCCTTCAGGGCTGAGAATGTACTTTCTGATGGAGCAGTCACTTCCGCTCCAGTATCCACTTTGATCTCTGTCGGTTTCCCATTCACATTAATTGTGGTGGTCCAGGAACCCGCTTGTCCGGCATGAAGAGTGTCAAGGTAAGCTCCCTCAGGCTCCTCTGTCTCTACCACATTTGCTATGGCCTTCGAGCTGAAACAAACTACGCCAAAGTGACCCTTTTTGAGCACTTGAAACACGTGGCGTCTTTGGCAGAGCATTTGCTCCTTTCATGAGGACCTCTACCACACTTGGTACACTTCGTTCTGTTCCTTACTTTTGGACTAGGTGGCTGCGAATAGGACTTACTAGGATTGCTGTGTGATTTGTACCTGATTGCACCCATCAAGCTTGTTTTGCCTTTCGCTCCATTCTTAAGGACCTCTTGTTATTCTTGTACCGTGTCTCTCTGACAAATAATTTTCTTTGCTTTATCCAGTGTGAGCTCCAGGTCCAATTGAAGATACTCTGATAAAGCTGGGTCCTGAATTCTAACTACAAGACAGTCACGAATTAGTTCGTCCGTAAGAGGGCTGGACGCACAATTCTCAATGAGGTTGTACAGAGTAGTGATGTACTGTTCGGCCATCTCCTCTGGTAGCTGGTTTCTCTGATTAAATCTGAATATAATTAATGTTCCTGCGGACTTGAAAAAAGATCTCAAACTGTTCCATGACGGTTGTGTACTTTTTCTTGTTGTCCTCGGATATGTGGGTTGACCTCAAGACATCCTCCATGCTCACACCCAGGCAATAAAGCAAGGTACAAACCTGTCATTCGTCAGATTCTGAACACAATCTGGAAGCTGAACGGTATTGCTGGAATCTCCTCTTCCATCTAGTCCACTCATCGGGGTTTTGAAAGTTAAAGGGACCTGGGGGCTGCAACTGTAGGCTAGCCATTCGTGAACTACGGGGATCCCACTTTTCTGACACCATGTCGAATTCGGTTCACTCGAGTACCACTCAATTATAATTATCATAATACAATACAGATATATATATATGTAAGTACAACATCCGTTCATATAGTCCTAACAGTATATAAATTATGTCAGCTTGCATAATGCCACAGTACAAACTTGTTGAGCAGTTGAATTGTCATATCTAAGTCCTCTGCTTCTTTGGTCCCAAAATATGATTCTAGGGCATTTGACTAAACCTTTCAGTCAATAGAAACTTCACATTCTTGTCTTGTAAAGAAATGGCCCCAGTTCCAAAAATGATGTTACTATATATTGTCATCCAAGGAAAGAAAATATGTTACTATTAATACATGCAGTCAAAGCATAATTGACAATGATATATATATATAGATGCATATACCTGTCATACGTATACGCCATAAATGGTCTCAGGAGATATCAGCATTTTGTTCCATTTAGATGCTGTCAGATCTGTGTAGCTTGTGACTTCATCCTCCCATTCTTTAACCCTTTACTGCCCGAAGACCACTTTTGTGGCTCGAAATTCTTCCAGACCGTTACCGCCCGATAAGTTAAATAATCGTACGATCTCTTCGAAATTTATATGTATCGATAGCGCTATAAAATATTATAGGTTTAAACCATAGTATAACTGTATTATAAAAGGAAGAAATTTTTATTATAGGTATACAAATTATGCAAGCGTTAACAAAAAACGCAAAGTTTTAAAATGGCCGTTCAAAAGGAGGACCTATTTCCTTGGCGCTTTTTGGTTTTACAGTATTTGTTGCTCTTAATAACCTGAGTGAAGGTTAGTTGGAGGATTTTATAATTATTAAAGATGAAGATGGACCTTTAAAAGGTTAGACTAGGCAGTTGTTACTCTCAAGCCACAAAAGTGGTCATTGGGCGGTAAGGGGTGTAACGATTATACTGTAACGCGGGCGGGAAAGGGTTAAAGTATGATAAGAATATGTTTTTAAGCCACTTTACAATACAAATTTATGCATAATTAAACATGTATATGCTATATTAATAACATACATCAAATCTCCAATCATTTGCACAGTAAAAAGGATCTTGTGTACTCTTTCTTCTTTCCTTCTTTAAATCTCTTATATACATTGAAGATATCAAAGAATCTGTCCATTATTAATGTGAACCGTTCAGTAGCTTCAGTGTCAGTTCTTACACTACATTGTTCTCTGTAATCCTTTTGACACTGATTCACTTAGAACCTGCATACATGATGCATGCATCAATTAAAATTTGCCATGTATGGTCATCCATACACCTAACCTGTGCAGCTACATCAACCCACATCTTTGAGTATAGTGTCAAATAGATGTGCTCCCGTGTGAGTTTCTTCCCAATGTATAATCCAGTATGAGTTTGTGTTCTATCATATAGATCTTCAAGATGCTTCCATAGCTGTCTTTCTTCTACATAATAAAATAATACACATTCATATACAGTAAATCATGCATACCGCAGTTTGGGAAATTTTCGTGTTTGGAACTTTTTGTGGGAAAAAGTTTCATGTTAAAATATTTTCGTGGTCTGGGTTGCACAAGCGATTGTTGCTGCTGGTTCTTTGGACAAAAGTGAGCCTTTTGGCTCAGGTAAACCATCCTTGTGCTGCAGGTATCACAGTAGAGCCATTTTGGCCGTGCTCAGCTGTGTTGTGTTTACATATATGTAGATTGTACAACGTGTATTATTAGTTGTTAAAAATATTTTGTGTGATAAATGTTTGTGGTTTCAGCCAATCACGAAAATATTTTAACAACGAAAATTTCCCAAATTACTGTATATACAGTTAAGATTCTTTTACCTTCATAATTTTTTCCCCACCAACTTTGGATTTTTCCCAGCTATTCCTAGCTGTTTTATTCAAATGTGGTACATCACTCATAAAATAGATACTTCTCTCTTCTGCAGCAAAATGTTATTTATCTTGTAAACACCATCATTGGCAACATTGCCCCCAGTTGGATCTTGGTGCATCTTGACGAATTTCCTATTAGCAGCTGCCCCATCTGCAGTGATCACCATAACCTTGAAACTAGCACCTTCAGCTTGTTCTATAACATTCCATGTCATGCTGAATAATTCTTCCCCACTCAACTTAGAGGTTGCAAATTTAAATTGACCAATGCAGTATATAGTCCAATTTAGTACATAGCCCTTGTAACATGAAAGCAACATGTATAGCTACATTGAATTCTCCTGGTGATTGATTGCTATTTTCCAGCTGTGATAGTTGCTGCTCAACATGCCCCAGATTGACATATCCCACAAGTTTCCCTGTGTGCCTGTTCTATACCAAGTGTTCTTTGACTTTAACCTTTTACGGGCCGCGTTAAACTGTAATCGCTACCCCCGTTATCAACTGATGACCACTATAGTGGCTCGAGAGTAAAAACTGCCTAGTCTAATCTTTTAAAGGTCTATTCTCACCTTTAATAATTGTAATATCCTCCAAATAACCTTCGTTGAAGTTATTACGAGCAAAAATACTAAAAACCAAAAAGCGCTAAGGAAATAGGTCCTACTTTTTGGACGGCCATTTTAAAACCTTGCATTTTTTTCGTTAACACTTGCGTAATTTGTATACCTATAATATAAATTTATTCCTTTTATAATACAGTTATACTATGGTTTAAACCTATAATATTTTATATGAAGATTCTTATACATAAGCGCTATCGATACATATAAAATTTGAAGAGATCGAACGATTATTTAACATTGCGGCTGTTAACGGCCTAAACAATTTCGAGCCATTATAGTGGCTATCGGTCGGTAAGGGGTTAATTTCATTGTACATAAGTTTAACATACTGGCTCTTGCATTCTTCCTCCTTCTGTGCCAGATCTTCAATTACTTCCATATGTAAGCCTATATACATGACATATATATATATATATGCAATCCACCAGTGCATGATCCCTAATTATATACCAACCTGGCTGAGCTGTCATCCAGTGTGTGTAGTCACAAAGTGTTCTTGCAGATGGCAGCCTTAGTACATCCTTCACAGTTTCATAAGCTGCTGTTGATAGGTATCTCAGATAAAGGCACCACTTGACCATAAGTGGATGCCATCTCATTCCCCTCATGTCTTCCAATTGTTTGGCCTTTTTCTACAATCCGAATCCATGATTGCATAATACATGTAATCTCTTAAAAGAGCATGCATGGGCATGTAACTAAACAATTATTTCAGTATACCTGTTGGTCCCAAAAAGTTTCTTGGAGTAGTTGGCTGGTTATTTATCCATTTCACTTTCAGTGTCTGCAATGATAGTCATATGGTCAATGGAAAGGTCTTCCTCTACTTCTTTTGTATACTGGATCTGCAACTTTTCTAATCTAGCTTTTGTTCTCTGAATGGGCCTGGCTAATTTCCTGGTCTGTCTCTTCTTCTTATATAATAATATACTTTTTACTGGTGTCTTTAACTTGCTAAATGGGTTTATATAATAGTAATCATGGTTTCTTTATATTATTCATATGGTGCTAAAATAGATTTTATTTAGAAAGTTTTTTGAATTTTATCATTAACCTCTTACCCGCCGATGACCATGCATTATATTGGCTCGAAATTCTTTGGACCCTTGCCCGCTGCAACGTTAAAAAATCGTAAGATAACATCAAGATTTATATGTATCGATAGTGCTCATACATTAGAATCTTTGTCTAAAATAATATAGGTTTAAACCGTAGTATAACTATATTATAAAAGAAATAAATATACAGTCAAACCTCGATAATGAGTACACCAGGGGACCATTGAAATTTGTACTTGTTATCAAGAGTACTTGTTAACAAAATTGACCTTGTGACCTCCATACTAAGGTTATACATATTGTAAAGTACAATGTACTGTACGTGTAAACAAAATTACGTACATCTTCTAGTGTAATAGCAAACAAGTACTATGAAGGCGAAGGTGAGTCATCCTCTTCTTCTTCAGGTTCAGTGTGAGTCTCAATGATGACATCATCCGACATCACTTCTGTGGTAATTAATTCTCATCCACAGAAATATAATCTTCAAAATTAACCCCTCCAGGTAAGCTAGTTGTTACGTCTTGAATCTCTATGATGTCCTCCTCAAGATCGGTGTTTGGCAGTTTAAAGCCTGCATGACTAAAACAATTAGCAATTGTCTGCTCAGTAACCTTGTCCCATGCAGAATGGAAAATCCATAAAGCATCCAGGACATTGACAGAGAACTCTTCACCATTGTCGATAGCCATAATACTCTTCTGCATCAGAGTATGTCGGTAATGGACCTTTAGTCTGCGAATGATACCTTGGTCACATGGCTGGAGCACTGATGTAGTGTTAGGAGGTAAGAAAACAAGTTGGATGGCTAGAAGCTGAGACTGAACATTGGGATGTGCAGGACAGTTATCAACAACAACTGCCACTCTCTGTCCTGCCTGCATAAACTTTCTGTCCAGCTTTGTAAGCCACTTGGTGAATAAATCTGATTGCATCCAGGCTTTCTTGTTAGTCACATATTCTACCGGAAGTGTTTGCACACCTTTAAAACATCTAAGCTTTGCAAATTTACAAATATTAACAATGGTATCTTGTCTGTTCCAGACATATTTGGTCCAACAAGTACAGTGAGCCAGTCTTTACTCTGCTTCCCTCCACTGCAGCTTTCTCCTTGCAGCACAAAAGTTTCATCTGAGAGACACTTGTAGAACAGCCCAGTTTCATCAGCATTGTAGATATCACCATGCAGGGCTGAATTCTGACAACAAGGCTGGCATAATGGTTGAAGTCCACTCTTCTGTCATGGTGCTGGTTACTGTGGCAGATTCACCTGTAATTTTCTTAAGCGTTATGCCACGCTGAAATTTGAAGGGATCTAACCAGCCTGTACTGCACTTGAAATTGGAATGCCCGAGCTTCTTGGCTAAGGAATCAGCCTTTCCAGAATTAATGTCTCAGAAAGTGGCATATTCAGACTCCTTGCTTAAGCAAACCACTTAACGAGCGCTTCCTCTAGATCTTTGTATGCTGCTGTCCTGAAATGCTTTTGTCCAGGCTCGAACTTAGACTTTTCAAATGCCTCCTTAATCTTGTTCTTGTTCTTCAAGATGGTCGATAAGGTAGTCTTGGCAAACCGAACTTTTGTGCGATTTGTGTCTTAATGGTGTTCTTCTTTTTGACAGCAGCTCAAATGTCCAATTTCTTGGACAGGGTTAGAGAAGATTGCTTAGCAGCCATAGCTGGTAACAAATGAACAGCAGCTAGATGTGTACGTGTTAACTGTTCCTAAATATATGTGAAAAAGGTTGGTGAAGAATGCAGACTTGTACGTACTAACCGAGATTTCATGTTAACTGTGTTCATCCTAAGCGGACTTTATTTGTACACATTTATATGGTAACAAAGCTGGGGACTGAACATATGTTCGCTTTAACTGGTCTTACGCATTAACTGTGTTTGCGTTATCAAGGTTTGACTGTATATTGTAGGTATATAGAATACTCAAGTGTTAACGGAAAAAGCAAAGAAAATTTTCAGTTATACAAATTTTAAAAATGGCCGTCTAAGAGGAGGACTTGTTTCCTTAGCCGTTTTTAGTTGTACGGTATTGTTGTCCTGATTAACCTGAGCGAAGGTTATTTGGAATATTTTAGGGTGTAAATGGACCTTTAAAAGGTAAGAGTAGACGGTTTTTACTTTCGAGCCATTAAAGTGGTCATCGGTGGTCTGGGGGGTGGCGTTTACACTTTAACAGGGCAGGTAAAAGGTCAAGCATCTAACAACCAGACACTGTAAACAGCAGAGAGCTTTTACACCACAGTTATGCCATTATTCTAAATCAAAAGACACTGAAGAATCGTGATTGCTTGAAGCAGTCTCAAAATTTCACAATTATTAAGGGATATCCACCAAAGAGAATTATTACATTAAAATACATATATTCGTATGTATGTAGATGTTACTTGTAATGATGGCTTTGCCATTAGGTAAACTAAAAAATCTACAAATAATAAAACTCTTAATATGAATATACCAATTTGGTAAAATATGCTCAGTTTTGCTGTTATATATCTTTGGTGAAATTTGAATTTAAAAACTGAAAGTTAACTGATCTGTGGAGAGTCAGTCTTCAGTAGAGAATCATATTCCCTTGGATGCTTACACATGCTGTTAAAATGCAAAGGTTAAAGCTTGCAGATGGTATTTTTTAGATGTTTAATATATATCTAGCTTTATGACAACTTTTACTAGTACAAGGTAGTTTTCTATAAGAAACTACATGTGTTGTCTAAGTGGCGTAGAATAGATTTAGATGCGGGTGCCCATTTAACTTACATAATTACTTTGGTGAACATATTGTTTTCCATAACCGCTTTCCTGACTTAGCCAATGCTTCATTCAGCGTTTTATTAAGATGACGTTTAAACTTATCTTAAAATGGTGCTAAAAAAACAACAAACGGTGTGAAAACTGCAAAGGCATTTACATAGAACATTGATTCTATGTAAATATGGCAACGGTATGGGAAGTTTATTTTGACGCCTACCGTACTTATAGAATGTGGCTTGGTGCTGGATTTGGAGAAGGTTGTTCCTCCCTCGATATCGCTTCGCATAATCAGATTATCTGGTGCTTCACAGCCAAATTAAGCATCCTTCGTTTTCTTTCCCACCCATGAATGGTTAAACCATGAGCAAATAAATGTAGGAAGGAACTAAAGCTACCAAATAAGTTCCATGCCCTGGCTATTGTTGATTAATTTCAATTAAGGACAGATAACAGAATCTTTTATAGACTACAATGTTATAATTGTGGAAATTCCACCAAACTGCATAGACAGGCTGCAACCTTTGGTGCTTCAGCAGCCTTTGAGCAAGGTTGCTGATTCATTAAACGCAATTGATATGATTTTCCTCTGTCTTGCATAATTGCAGCAATTTCTTCTTCCACAGTGGGCACAACATCATCCTTGGCTACTACCCTGGTGGGCACAACATCTTCCTTGGCTACTACCATGGTGGGCACAACATCTTCCTTGGCTACTACCATGGGGTGGGCACAACATTTCCTTGGCTACTACCATGGTTGGCACAACATCTTCCTTGGCTACTACCATGATGGGACAACATCTTCCTCGGCTACTACCATGGTCGGCACAACATCTTCCTTGGCTACTACCATGGGGTGGGCAAAACATCTTCCTTGGCTACTACAATGGGGTGGGCACAACATCTTCCTTGGCTACTACAATGGGGTGGGCACAACATCTTCCTTGGCTTCTGCCACTGGGTGGGCAAAACATCTTCCTCGGTTACTACCCTTGGGGTCGAAACAGATGGCAGTTAATGAAAAATTCATGGTTGTGGTGCCATTGTGGTGTAACCTTCTGAGTTAAGGACACCTCCATTCAAAGGACAAATACTGGTGTCCAAGCGAGTACCTTTGATGGACAATCCACTGTAATACTATATACATGCATAAAAGTGTAAGATTTTACTATACATATAACCATGTACAAAATGGTCAGGCAGTGATGTTTGCACTTTCTTTCGAGATCCAAATTTGTGTGAAATGATCAGCGATCTGGTTTTGAGTGGCCTTCATATATATTCTTATTCTCAGTCTGTTACAAGCCTACAAAGGCCACTCAAGACCAGATTGCAGTCACAGATTTCTTTCTTCTTCGCAATTGATAAATCATTCATTGAACGTTTGGACACCATAACAGTAGACAACTGTAGCAATTCCTGAGGTGTTACGTAAACGACTATAGCGTTATGTAAACGACAGAAGAGAAGTAATAAAAGTAACGATGGCGGATTAAGTGGTACTAAACAATACATTATCTGAAATTGATGTCAAAAACTATGGCGGATGGCGGATTTACGGGTTATTAGCAGATCTATATAGTTTAGTAATACAAACGAATTCGTAGCTGTAGCCCCCCTCCACCCCAGGCTAGCAGAGCTACACACACTAAGGTACAAGACAGACAAAAGTTGACTAATACGTGCGTATTACGCACGTGTCTGCGTGACTTCTTACGGTTTATCTACAGGCGTAGAATAAAGTTGCTACGCCACTCTTACGGTTATCGCAATGGACATACTAAAGTAGTCATATAATCGACAATTTGAAATTGTGAAAGAGACATGTTAACTGTTCGGTATTCTCTAGTTCACTCGGAGTAATGGAACTTCTCCTAGTTGCGATACTTAGTCAGAATCAAACTCTCATCTACTCAACTCTCCTCGTACTCAATTCTGAACAAGTACGCAGTATGTTTATTAACGCATTTAATTGTGCGACTTACACATGCAGCAGTTTGGCATGTATATTTTGGTTGCACTTAGCTTAGAGATAGAGCAGCTGGCCAACATTAACGTTAGGCAGTTGACAGTTAAACTCCAATTACATTACCTGGGGAGCATGCTCGAACTACTTGCTAGTTCTTAGATATCCAGTTAACTGATTCCAGTCGTTGCTTGATTGCCGTCAATTTCAAGGCCATATCTCGCAGAAAACGTTTTGCGCAAACTTTACATTACATAATATTAGTGAGGGTGGTTTTTAAATCCATTTCGTTAGTTCACTGTTCTACGCTAAGCAAGAGAAAGCTAATTTTAAGCTAGAAATTGCAGATATAAAGCTTATATTATGATAACTTCCCAGTAAAGGACAACTTCCGAATAGTGGACAAGTCCCTTTCCACCAACTTGTCTGTTATTGAGGGGTTTCACTATAAATATATACAAGGTTACAAACAGGAAGCCACACTGTAACATAATTTCTGAAAACAATATAAGCATAGGCGACCCAAAAAGTAAAACATGTATTCACACTGAGGCTGCACAATCTACCAAAATCTCAATTTTGACTTTTGGACCTGGAATATAAATTTCTATGGAAGGTCACATATATGCTATAAGTTTGAGATATCAGTGTCTCAATGTATGCTTGTATATATATAGCATGGGTTTACATTTTACGTTGTTCACACTACACAGAGACTAAACTTGTGTTAAAATATTGTATATAGTTAACCTATATGAGTAAAAACTTTTGTAAGTTGTATTTTGTAGCAGATATACACTTGATTGTATATATATAATACAATGCATGTATTTACAGCCTTCTATGTATATATAATTCTATAGTGCATTTTGAAAGTAGAACAATCTGTCCGCGATACGTAAATTATGACTGCAAAAAGAAGCAAAGAATAGTGGTGATTGGTACAGGTCCTACTGGTTTAGGAGCTGTGCACAGACTACATCAATTGGGGACTATGAACAGCAACACCCAAGTCATTGTATTAGAAAAAGAAAGTAAGCCTGGAGGTCTTGCATCATCAGTGAGAGATGAAAAAGGATTCCTGTGGGACATGGGTGGACATGTGGTCTTCTCTCACTATAAACATTTTGATACAGTTCTAAATGAGGCTATGGCAGATTGGAATCAGCATACAAGGGCCTCTTTTGCCTTCATGAAAGGTTCAGATGGAAAGCGCAGGTTTATACCTTATCCAGTTCAAGATAACATTCACTTAATGGATGAAGCTGACAGAGAAATAAGTCTAAAGGGATTGGAAGAAGTGATCTCGAGAGATGAGAAGCCGGCTAACTTTGATCAGTGGCTTTTGTGGAACTTCGGTGAAGGCCTTTGTAATATATTTATGAGAAAATACAATCGTAAGGTTTGGACAGTGGATCCTCGTGAAATGAACTCTGTTTGGGTAGGAGAACGTGTAGCAGTTCCACATGTCAAACAGATAAAGTCAAAGATTGCATCATTGGAGAAGGAAGAAGCTTTAAAAGATTCTGCATGGGGTCCAAACAGATTCTTTCGTTTTCCTCGCTACAGTGGCACTGGTGGTATCTGGGGTAATGTGACAGCCAGACTTCCTCATGGATTATTTCACTTTGAACAACGAGTGATTAGCATTGACATACAGAAGAAGAGATTAGAAATAGAACCAAAGTCAGATCCAGCTTTACGTTATCATCTTGAATTTGATCACCTGATATCTACGGTTCCACTTGACCTTTTTCTCAAAATGATCAACAAATCCGGTGACACTTCGAATAAAGTCAAGACGCTCGCTGATCAATTTGTATACAGTCATACTCACATCATTGGAATAGGTTTACGTGGACAACCTCCAAAATCTCTAGCAGACAAGTCATGGATGTACTTTCCCGATGATGATGCACCATTCTACAGAATCACTGTGTTCTCTAGTTACTCTGATGACCATGTACCAGAACCAGGAAGCTACTGGTCACTGATGTGTGAGGCAGCAGAACCCAAAGAAACAGATGATCGTGATAGATGGAGTAAAGAAGTTCTTATTGATAGAACAATAAAAGCTTTAATTAACTTTCACTTTATCACTTCTAACAATATTGTCTCTAAATTTTATCATCGCTTAGAGCGAGGCTATCCAGTTCCCTTCCTTGAAAGGGAAAACCTCCTTGGTGAAATACAGCCTTGGCTAGAGTCCAATAGAGTTTACTCCAGAGGAAGATTTGGCGGGTGGAGATATGAAGTTGGTAACCAAGACCACTCCTTTATGCAGGGAGTAGAAATAGCTGACTTCATAATGAATAGTTACCCTGAGGACACATATCCTAATCCCAATAAAGTCAATTCTAAAAAGAACGACAAGAGGGTCTCTGTTTATCCTCCAAATCCACCTGTAGAGGAACAGTTCGAAATAGTTGTATCTCATTACAATGAAGACCTGACATGGTTGGATTCTGTGTCTTCTCACTGTCATGTATATCACAAGGGCAAGGAAGTGAGACCGCGCTATAACTTTAAACAGTGGGAGAAACTTTCAAATGTTGGTAGAGAATCTCATACCTATCTGCAGCATATAGTCAACAACTATCACCACCTGGCTGATGTGACAGCATTCGTACAAGGAAGTGTTAATGAACATCCTGAATATTGCTTTGGAAACCTTTTTGAGTATTTTTCTAAATCTCTTAAAAATGGTGTAGGGTTTAAAATGGTTTATGCATTAAACCAAATTGACATGGGTTGGTTTAAGCACTTTGGACATTGGGAAGAGGACTATAACAGTGGAAATATGCAACATGCCAAGTACACGTTTAGAGGGTTTTACAAGACTGCCTTTGGCAAGAGTGCCCCGAGTCAAATTGATTGGGTACCATCTGCTTGCTTCTCTGCAGCCAGAGAGAGAATTAAACAGCATCCTTTAGAATTTTATATAAAATTGCTAAGTTTTGTTGATAACCATCCTAATCCAGAAGAAGGACATTACTTTGAGAGGTTGTGGGTTCATATGTTTAGTTAATCACCAAGCCTGTACATAGCTTGTACACTAATTAATATATAATTTTTGACATGGAACCATAATACTTACTTTGTATACAACATTTATCAGGTATCAATTTTCTGTAAATTACCTTCACTTTTGGGGCACCATATATAGGCACCCCTATATTGTTTTGTAGCATAGCTAATGCTTCACTGTGTGACATCCCTTTCTTGTTTCTACACTTTTTATGCCATCCCTACATCTTCACTATTTTTGTAGAAAATATTTAATATTCTAGTTTCTTTATTTTTTGGAGCATGCATAAGCTAGGAATTAGATTTGTATTTTGGTTTTGCAATCTTCAACTGATTATGACGTCGTTAAAATGGCAAATTTATTGAAGCCTTGACTCTTGGGCCACGAAAACTGTCATCCTCAATAATAACCTTTGTCGCTCTCGCTTCTGCAAAGTACAGAAAATTTAGAGTATTTTCGCTGAAGAAGTAATCCGAAAGCTTATTTCCTTTTTTAGTTACAGTGGGCGAAGAAGATAAAGAAGATGAAGAAGAAAATGAAAACAGGATATTTCAAAATTTGTTCATTTGCTAGCGGAAGCCTATTTCAGATTTTCACTCCTATACAAATGTATAGGTAAAACGAAACAGCTGGTACCATCCCTACATAGAGTGTACTACTGTAGCCTCTGATATACATTATTATTATTATTATTATTATTATTATTATTATTGTTAGAGTACCCATGCATACAATGAATGTATAAAAGCAAACCAAAAGTGGTTAAGGGGTACAGTGCTATACGTGGACACGTATAAACAATTGCTACTTTAAGGCTGCCGGGCCATCCGCCCAGGTACATAGTCCGACTGCCTGGGCGCATTAAGCCATCGTCACTTAAGGCTACCAGGCCACAGTTCCCAGACAGCCACACATAAGCACCGAGTTCGGAGGTGGTGCATCATATAAGTAATAATAAGTGTTTGGTGTGGTGTAAGTGGGTGTGGGTGTGGTTGTATACAACAAATAAGGTATACATGTGTACATATACGTTTTAAATCATTATAATGTTAAACGTATATGTATAAAACAAGGGTGATATGAAGGTGAGGGAGCCATTGGGGTTAATTGCCAGGGTAGGTACGTTTTTTTCACATTGTCAAAAGTAACAAACCAATTCTTTTACTTTTACAGGCCTCTCTTAATACAACTAATAATTTCTCTTTATGCATTTTACAGTCAAAACTATTATCTACTTATTTTAACTCCTTAAGCAGACTAGCTCTTACATTTCTGAGACTAGGTTTACCACACCTGAAGATAAAATGGGTGCAGTCTTCCACTTCTATTAAGTTACTATTTTGGCATATTTCATCTTCCCATTCTATCTGTAACCACCTTCCCTCCTGAATCCTTAGTCTAGCTGTACCACCTCTCAGTTTGGCTATCAGATTTCAAGCCTTCCTATTTCTAAATACTATAACCTGGTTCCTCCACTATCCATCAGATTGGCTAGGTCCCTTAGCTTGCTACTACCAGTGTGTAGTTTAACGGAGGACCCCCATTACTGGGGATTTTGCTGATGTCCAATTGAGTATTGATTGATTGATTGATTGATTGAAATAACAGGAGGTTCTTACATTTTTGTATGTTATTAAATAATGCAGTTTTTCCATTGGTTTAACGCTTTTTTGATTGGTTTAATGAACGTTCAATTTCATTTAACGGACGTTAAGGCTACATAGCCTGACTGCCTGGGCACATTAATATGGGGTGCCAAACATGTCAAAATGACAAATTTCTCTGCTAAGGATATCATAGCCTGATATCATATATATATACGAACGACATCATGAATATATTGAAATATCACTTAAGCAATGACTCTTTTGAGCATGCTTAGTGCCACCTCCTATACATGCTGTGATAAAATGGCAGGTCATCCTGCTAAGGATTTGGACCTAGATAATGTAAAATACCTATTGGCCTTTGATTACAAATTGGAAGACAAAGCCACTTTATTGGATGTTAGTAGCAACACTTTATAGACACATGAAGAGTGCTCAATTGGAGAAATATTCTGAAATTTCAGATAGAGATCTTGATGACGCAATAAGAAGAATCAAGTATGACCACCAAGTATGAGTAGGAATACATGTGCAAAACAAAGATTAAGACTATCCATACAACATGTAGATCCTGTAAGTACTGCTTTACACCGTGCCAAAACAATATAAAAAAGGGTTTACAGGGTTGAAGGACCAAATAGTGTGTGACACCTTGATGGTAATCACAAACTGATACATTGGTGATTTGTAATACATGGAGGAATAGATGGTTGTAGTTTGAAGGAAACAAAAAGGAAAGTTGTTGTCTTAGCACATTGCTTCTTGAAACGTTGGCCTAACTTTATTTAAAACCTGGCTTTCAGACATTTCAGAGTGAAGCCGTATTTTGCCACAAAGACCTCTAGCTTGTAAGGACGTTCGGGCCTTGTCTTTTGGAATAGGTAAAACTCTCCTATTGCCTTTTCTATAATCCTTTGGCAAGCAAACAATGTTTCTGTCCTAAGTTACCAGTCGTGGTACCTTTTCCTTTGTAGATTTCCAATATGTAAAAGGCCTATTCCTGCCACCTAATGATAAATTTTGAGTAGACAGGGTTATAGGTAAAGGATTAGCATTAGCTTGGATGATGGAAGGAATATTTGATGGAAGAGGTGGTCTGCTAGGGGCAGATGTTGGCAGTGATGTCCTATAGAGGGAAAAGTGGGAAATTCAGTATAGTCATCTAATCGACAAATAAAACTATTAGCCGCTATATAACTGGAATGGAATAATTCTTACCTGCCTTCATGTACTGTTCCACAGCATCTGTGATTAATTCTCTCAACTGGTTGTGGTCCATATAGATCGATACTTCAATAAACCAGAATGCCTTGTCAAAAAGGTGATTCAATGGATGACCAGTGGAAGCCACATGTGAACCACAGCGAACTGAGCATGCTCAAAAGAGTCATTGCATTAAGTGATATCTTAATATTGATGATGTCATTCATATATATGATATCAGGCTATGATATGGATATCAGGCTGTGATATGGATATCAGGCTGTGATATGGATATATATCAGGTCATGATATGGATATCAGGCTATGATATCCTTAACAGGGAAAACTTGTAATTTTGACACGTTTGGCACCCCATACATTAAGCCCTTGCCACTTAAGGCTACCAGGCCGCACTTCTGAGACACAAGCACCAAGTTCGGAGGTGGTGCACTATAGTTCTAGTGCTATAAGGGATGAAAGGTTATTAACAGAGTATGGATTATGTCTAAATGTAAGTTACAGTAATAATTAAAAAATAGAATAAAGAAAAGAAAAACACATAGAAAAAAATGGGGTTATTATCTGACATATTTTAATCTTTTCCACTTTTTTAATATTAAAAACCTGATTTAGTACTCCTGCAAGCCTCAGTCAATGCCACTACCAACTTTTCTATTGCTATCAAATTCAGCAACCCTCTCTCCTACTTCCTCAAACAAAAGGCTCCTTTCATTACTATTCCTTTCACACCTAAGAATGAAGTGGCTACTGTCTTCTGCTTCCTGTGATTCACAGTGCTGACACAGACACTCACTCCTTTCTATTCTGGACCATCTACCCTCCTCTATATACTCTCAATCTAGCCTCTTATCTTAGTAATAAGGCTTCTAACTTCTCTTTTTAATATTAGTACTGTACCTAGGTTCACTAATAACCATTAGTTTTAATTTTTGTCTATGATTATTGTTGCATCGCCTATCATCATTGATTGTTTGGACGGAATAGTCTCCTAAGAAACCTTTCAAAGTACTAGAATAGCTTCGCTAAATACATGAACATAGGTAACGTCATAAAACTTCTCATAACGACTTCACATTACCTCGCGACATTGGTGTGACACAAGCTAGAGCAAGAGTCTTTTAAGAAATTGAATTTGTTTTGAAAAGGTGGGATCTAAATGAAGTTTTTTCGCTCCCAAAATTTAATGGCTCATTGACAAAAGGTAAAGCTAAATTTTCACTGTGTATATATTTGGTAGCTTGCTTCGTTACCGACATGTGCAGGGATTTGTGTAAAATTCCTTGTAAAAATCTCTAAAATATTGCACATCTCACGAACGAAGTGTTATTTAAAAATATACGAGGTGAAAAATTAGATATTACTGTGGGTAGTATTTTGAGACTGGTATCACAACGTCTAGAAGAAGTTATCTATTCCCAGGAAGGTACCACCCAAGGTGACCCACTGGAAATGATAATTTACTCCATTGCCAAGCTGCCCCTTGTACACCATCTAGCAGAGTCTACCTCCGCAAGGTAGGTCTGGTTTGCATATGACGCCATGGCAGGGGGACAACTCCAACGTGTGAAGGATTGGTGGGATGAACTAAAGAGACTGGATCCAATTTTGGCTATTATGCAAATGCCACCAAGTCTTCGCTTATTGTGAAAGAGGAATATTATGAACAAGCAGTGAATGTCTTTGGCAAAAGTGAGGCAAGGATCAAAAGATGGCCAGAGTCAACCTCTTATGGACCTTTTCTGTCACAAATGCTTCTACAAATTAAGGTTGGGGCTCCCAATGCTACACCCAGAACAACTTGCCACCATTGTCTCTAGTCAACCACATGTTGCCTATAGTGCTCTGATTCACAATCTCAATGGTAAGTGGACATTTATCTCAAGGAGAGTGCCAAGTGTTAATATCTATTTCTGCCAATGGAGAATGCTATACGAAACCGATTCCTGCCTGCCCTCACAGGCAGGATGGGTTTCATTGATCTGCATGGAGAGAGAACTCTTTGCACTGCCTACGAGACTTGGAGGTCATAGTATCCCGAACCCTACCAAAACATGTACAGCTAGTCTTCAGTTCAATAGTTCCCAAAGGGTGACAGCCCTTCTGATAGCCCTTATACTGCAGCAAGATAGGTCCTATCCACCAGGTGTTGCTGTGGACCAGAACCTTAGGGGCAAGATCAAAGCTCAGTGGTGATGAAAGCATGCAGACTATATAAATGAGAGGCTCTCAGTGCAGATGCAATGTGTCATGGACTGTAGCAGTGAGAAGGGTGCATTAAACTTACTAGCTGTACTGCCCCTCGATGAGATGGGATTCAGCCTACACAGTGGTGCCTTCTGCAATACCCTGTGCCTGCATTAGGGATGGTAGCCTCCGCATGTCTGTGGCAAGCGGCAAACAGTTAAGCATGCTTTCAGCTGCCCATATGGAGGGTTCCCAGGATGAGATTGAGTAGCATCTTCTTTGTTTTTAGTCTCATCCTCGCCCTTACAGATCCGTGGTTGCAGAAAAATACGGCAGCCATATTCTAAAAAACAATGTCAGCTGCGAGTGGCGACTGTATAATTATTGATTTATTAATCCAAATGGTGAGGTCTATTAATAAAGTTAAATGAAAACATTCAAAAATGAAGTTAAAAGTAGGGATGGCACTATAACAGTGATTGGCACATCTAGAAAAAGTAACGAAACAAGAAAATGATCATATGGTAAGGCTAACATTGCAGAAGTGGCATACTGAAACTTAACTATACACATCACTTCTATGTTTGGGCGCATCATGGATACACTAGAAGTAGGGATCAATGCCCCCAAACATAGAAGTGATTAGTATATATATATATAGAATTAAAGCACTTTAAAATTATAATTAAGATTGAATTGTGTGTATATGTATTAGTTATACCACGGTAACGCGACCAAGGGCGAGTACGTATATATTAAATCCAAATACACCAAAGCACCGTGGTATGAGTGCTATATACTCCGTCGCTTCTTATCATTATTTTGGCGGGACTTTCAGGATGGTTCATCTAGCATCTGGTTGCTTTTGCTTAAACACTGACGACTTCATAGAATGCTCTTGCCCTGACTACTCAAACTGTCCTAAATGTAAGGAGAATTGTCCACCCCCAAGTAGAAACATCTTTTTTACCATATTTGGGCAGGGATAGAACAGGATTTAAGAAGCCAATGCAGTCTATAGCTTCTTAAATCTTGTTATATCACGGTTACGAAATTTAAACACAGGGGTTACCCCGGCAAAGGAGTATATAGTATACGTATAAATTGACTAGAAACAAATATACAGATGCGGCATTGAGAGTATAATATTTATTCTTGTAATTGAACACCATTCTTGCGTACATTTTTTGTGTATATTGAAGGCTCACAGAATGTGTGTGAATGCCACAGCTCCCAATTTGCAATTGGTTTAATGTGAACTGCCTACTCATTTTCACATTACAAGTGATTTAAAAAATTGATCTAAGCATTTATGAGACAGTCTCACTCATTTTTAAGAAGTTTCACTCATGCTCTATAAGTCTAGCTCTGACAGAGGCAGGTCTGGTATATGCAGCTGGCTGACCATTTCCAAATGAAAAGTACTATCAATTAGCATACAAATACTAGGCTTATAATAGTTAGAGCACTCATGCACTTCATATATACGTTTATCCTTTACAAGGATATACACCTAAAATAAAAGAATGAAAAGATTTGCATATAAACAAGTATTTCAAGTTTAAAAAACTCGTAGGCGCCAAGCGCCCATGCAAGCTCACTACTTGCTGGTTCTTATTAGATGTCCGGTTAAGCGGTTACGGTTGACTCTTGTATGCCGTCAAATTTTCAAGGCCATATCTCATAGAAAACATTTTTGCGCAAGCTTTACATTACATAGTATTGGTAAAGGTGGTTTTTGTAGCGCTTCACGGCAAGTCTCTTAGTAAGGATCAAGTTGATTTCCAAATTGTCCTCTTTGGACACGTTCTCAACAACTCATTATTTACCATACATTCAAGCAATAATCTAAATTTTACAACTCATGCAAATATAAGGTAGTGTTACATACTAATATGTCACAGTTTTTAAATCCTTTTCGTTGGTTCAACATTAGATGCTAAGGAAGAGAAAGCCAATTTTAAGCTAGAAAATGAAAGCCAGTTGAGCATCCACCATTTTGGTGACTAATATAAATATATATATAATACGTATATGTTTCCGTGGTGATTTGTTCAGTCAAGTGGAAGAAGGGCTCTGGTGAAAATGTTTAAGAAACCAACGAATTCGCTAATTGTTATGCCCAAAATTGCCACAGGTTTATGTATATATTACGCCTGTACGTACTTGAGAAGTATCAAGCAGAAGCAGAAGCCAAGGAAACGGAGAAGTCAGCCGGAAGAGTACGCCAACTAGCGACGTTATAAACCACCTCAACTCTGGACGGAAGTAGTTAAGAAAAGCAGATCTAGCAGTAAGAGGACAAATATGGAAGGCTACAAGAGAAAGCAGAAAAAGGAAATTGAAAACAAAGATAAGGGAAGAGAAAACGGAAAGAAAGCTGAAGACGGAGGCCGCTCAGAAGACCCCCAGAGGATATAAAAGAAGTAGGTGAGGAAGCTTTGGGGAATGCGCAAAGCCCAGCATGCAGACCAGTTTAAAAATTGAATTGCTAATTTTGTTGATAAAATCGAAGACCTGTCCATTTTTTGGAATTTTAAGCATCAGGATGGGAACGATATTTGGTGGTTCAAAATTTCAGGCAATCAGTTAGTTTTGACTGAGCTAGAATCTAAATGGAAACACTATAATTGGAATTTAGAGAAAATCTAATCCACCCAGTGGTCTTTTTTAAACAAAGAAACCTACACAGGAGACCCATGAAGTAGCCGACTAAGATCTCCTATATGCAACCAAACTTGAGGAGTTTTGATTCCTCTATGCCAAATTTAATCTGCCCATAACAAAACATAGATATCTTAGTAGACCATGATATTGGACACACAAATGATAGTCTAACCAGTAAGCTGAATTTTCTTTGTTGGAACATGCAGAGATGAACCAATTATGATAAAGGGGAAACAGGACGTAGTGTTAGGCCAAATGATATAAGGGCCAAGGTTATAGCTGTCTTACAACCTGATATTCTGGTTATATCTGAGACTTGGTTACAGGGAAATGAGTCTGTGAAAGTAGACAACTATAGGTGCACGTGGATAGGGAACAACTGAAAGCATGCCATAGTAGAGCTATGCGAGGATCTGGAGGAGTAGGCCTCTTAGTAAATAATAAGGTGTTAACAAAATATAACGTGCAAGTGTTAGATGAATCTGGCCTTTGGGCACTGTTGAATCCTAATAAATAATCAGAGGCAATGGAGGGTATAGTAGTATATATGTGCTTGTTACCTGCCCCAATTACTAGTTCCAGAGGCGACAATCCTGCCCGATACCTTCTATGATAGCATAATTGACTCTTTGCACCACTATTGAAACATGGATGTGTAACTAACTTTGGATATCTGGAATATATAGAAACTGATTTACACGAGGACCTGGTTATGTATATACCTAGTAGAAAACCTATTATTGAACATAAAAATTGTAATGGAGAGAGACTGGGTCTGCTAAATGGTAGGTCTCAATGTGATAATTTTACTTGCATATTATCAAACGGGCGATCAGTTGTAGACTACTATATAGTACAAGCTGATTACTTCCAGAGTATATATATCAAATTTCACTGTCATAACTATATCACAGTTCTTAGATAATAATAAAATTGTAGATGCAGAATGATTACCTGCCCATTCAATACTTAGCTGGTCATTAGAAACATCAGTACCATTATGTGCAAGCACATGTGCTTTCTTTCTCTTCTATTGCAATAGAAGGGAAAGAAAGCGGGAAGGTGCACATACTGATTACTGTGGAATATCTAGCTGAAAAGGAAGATGAACTAAATGCTATTACCAATGATATCAATGGTCTGACAAGCAACGATGATCAGGAGACACTGGACCAAATTTATGACAACCTTGTGACCACACTAAGAGATGCTGGTGTTCAGGAAGAGCATAAAGAAGAAGAAGCTGAAGAATGTCACCCATGGTGGAATAGAGAGCTATGGAAAAGGAAGAAGGATTTTAGGAAAGCTGAAAGATTATGGTTGCAATGTAAGGACAGGAAGAAGCGAAGGGCAATGAGAGAAGTGTATACATTGAAGAGGAAAGAATACTCTAGGGCAATCAAACATGTACAGGAAAAGAGAAACTTCAATGAAATGAGGGAGAGAGGGATATGTAAAAACAACTGCAGTCTAACCCATAGAGGTTGTGGAAGGAGCTTAAGAAAATAGGAATAACCAGGAAAAAGCAAAATGCTCTCCCAAAAGAGGCAAGAAATGTAGATGGAGATGTGGTAGCTGAAAGATCCAATATCTGTAGAAGAGTTTGGACGTAGTATCTAGGCTCTTGGTGTAATGCTAACTCCTTGATATTTAACAATAACTAATCCATGGTTTTTACATGTTAGACCTATATATAAAAAGGAACCGAGAACCACCTATGTATTCATCATCAAAGGAGTATACCAGTTGAAATTAGAGACTCATATACCTATCTAGGCATTCCTATTACTGAGCATTTGGATACTAGAGCGATGATGGAGGATCGTCTGACAAAATATAATAGAGCCCTTAGTACTCTAATCCGCAAGTGCAGAGATTTTAACCCTCAATTCCTGTTGTTTAGCAAACTGTACGACACCCTGCTAACCACACACGTACAATCATAGACTATGGAGCAGAAGTTTGGGGACAAGGGCAGCGGATAGGTCAGTAGACAGGGTACAGAATAGGGCTATTAGAGGGCTAGGATTTCTAGGGTAGCTATCCATCATCCTATTACAGCCTTAGAAATTAATTAATTGACAATGGGCGGTGATCTCCAAATATATGGCCGAGTTATCCAGATTTTGCGGTTTGACATCTTTCATAACCAAAGCAATGCATAGCTATCTAAACATTTGATTGGCTAATAACAAAACTAGGTTTAAAACTGATTGAACCTCCTCCCAAGTGACATCATTGGTAAAGTTTGAAACTATATAAAGCCCTATTAAAGGCAGCTTTGGGCAAAATGGTACCGCAAATTTAACAAACAAGTACCCGTTTTTAAAAGATGGTACAATTATATAAATTTACTTACTATAAGAAACTCTTCCTCTTCTTACTGTATAATACAAGTCATATTTATGCTCCAAAGAAATAATAAAATCATGTTTCAACACTTGTATGTACAGCTTCTCATATATAGCCAGCTACTGTTTTACCAAGCCCTGATGACTTGGAGTATCATTCTCTGAGCGTCACATGTTCATGGTTAGCCTGCCCTGCCTTACCTATAGTGCACAGACACATCTGTGATCAATGGAAAGTGTATTCCACAACTGCTATAGTGTTAAATTAAAACTATTTAAGCCTATTTGAACTCGCATAACTCACTAACCACACAGTTGCTATCACATGTCTAAGGTACATTAAAATCTTGTCAAAGAACTCAAATTAACTATAGTGCTCACAAACTTGACCCTCTACACAAAAGGATCTCATTTAATCACATTTAATATTTGTAATTGTAAGCAAACATTTATTGAAATACCATTGTACTTGCAGGTATTTACTTATCTCCCCTCTCCCTCTCCCCTATATAGCTCATTGTGCTTACTTGAGCTCAAAACTGACATGTCACTCTATGGGTCAACTAACTCATGTTACCAACAAGGTGAGCCTAGCCCTAGTCTATCTCTTAAACAGGTCTCTCCAACCTGTCCTCTGCACCTTGACCTCTGTACCCTGATCTCTCTGCCCTGACCTCTCCATTCAGCCTCCTTACCAAGGACACTTGGTACACTTCAATGATGGTAAATTGGATGACTGCCCTCACTTATAAATCCACCACAAGTGAAACACTTGTGGTTTCATTTTAAGTGAGGATGGAGGCTACAGTCTAAGTGAGACTGAGCACTCACAATGACAAAGGGAGTTAATTGCACTAAGCCTGTGCAAAGGCTAAAATGATCAGAAATAATCAATGGACCGTATTACGCCATACCAGCCAAGTGACCATCATTGATGAGCCCAAATGAGGGCGAAACAGCTGTCTGTGGTTCTTTGATGAATTTTTTTCCATCTTTGGATGACTGGGAGGCGATCACTGGTTGCCAACTTAATAGGACTTCGGTCCCCCAGCCAAGATCAGACTTCGGTCACTTGGCTGGTATGGCGTAATACGTTCCAGTGATTATTTCTGATCATACATATATATATATATGTACTACACAGTACAAGTTACAAATTTAAGAGGTCCAAGTGACTATATAATAAAATTGCAATCAAGTACTAGCTCCACATGCAGTGTAAGTTGCAAATTAAAAGACATCCAAGTGACCCATAGGATAATCATGATCAGTATTTAAAACAGTACGTACAAGACTTTAGTCACTGTTGCAGGCTTTGAAATCCTTAACTAGCTGAGTAGTACAGATCATTCAAGATAGAACACATGGCCTACCAATTACCTTTTCACATCTTATTATAGACTGAAGATGATGATCTGCATACCATCTACAACAACAAAGGTTTCAGTCTTAAAGGGGTCTCAAGTCAATAGTCAGTTTATTGAGCGTTTTACTTAATAGTCTCAGCTTCTTTGAAAAAACAGTACCTTTTTAGTGCACTGTGTCAGTATGATCAACAACAATATTAATACCAATCAGAGTAAGAAAAAATGTGATCATAAAACCACAAAAGACAATATATTAGACTAAGTGCTATGAATGCTATATACATGTACTATATGTGTATATAGCTAGCTATAGCTATTTATATACTTTACTGTACATATGTAGGTCTTCACTGTTTCTAAAGATTAACTTCAGATTGAGGCCTATACTATAAGTTTGGGAGCTATATATCATTTGGCAGGTTTCTATATAGGTATTTACATATATACGTATATATGTATACAGAAGCACTATACAAATCATGCACTGTATATATACAGTATAGGTATGTAAGTATGTTAACTTGTATATGCATGTTATTGCATATACCTATATTATGTCTCAGAGTATTATAGATGAAAACAGATGCATGCATGACAGGTTCCATTATATGTTTTTCAATTAACCTGACATAACATATCTAAGGACTTTGCATTTTAAGTCATACTATATTTTTTACTCACTTGCAATTCCAGGAAGATATCGAAACAAAGCGTCGAAACATGTTTTGGCATTTAGAAAATCGTGCATTAGAGGAAGATATATATATATATATATATAAAGGCTGTACCCTACCTCCAAAGAAATGTTACTTGTACTATATATGAGACCTAATAGTAGACTTATGTACGTGTATCTTGTAATAGTTGTGCTGAGTCCGTTTTGCCTGTACAAACAAGATTACTAATAAATTTAATTCATAAATTCAATTCGACTTACATACATTGCTTTTTTCATGTGTCTTAGTTAACACCTTATTCAATTAATTTTGGCATCAAAATTGTGTATATATATATATAAGGCCCCTAGATTTAGCATAGAAAACCAAGGATTCACAGAAGACTGAGATAAAGAAAAAAACAGACTCCTAATCACTGATGAAGGGTGGAATTCCCAGAAACAGCTGCCTGGCCCAGTGGAGCAGAAGAAAAAAGTGGACACCTGTATATCTTCATCCAAAGCTCTCTCCAGGTTTAGTTCCCTATATATAGGCTTTTAATTAGGCACAGCATGTAGGAAAATGGTATACTAGACTAATCATGACTAATGAAGCAGCAGCAAAATCAACAGGGTTATATTAGAAACCATTTTGTAACTTGTATACAAGGGACATCATATGATATATGTATTAAAGGCCTTGGCCTTTTATGTCCGTGTGTACAAGTTACAAAATGGTCTCTAACCCTGTTGATTAAGTGAATACACTTCTGTGTTTGGGCACACTAAGCTAAAGTAGGAATGGTGCACCCAAACACGGAAGTATATGGTTAAGCTACTTAAATATCAGTATATATGCAACCTCTGTAATGATTAGCCTTATCATATAATCAGTGTCTTGTTTCGATACTTTTTGCAGATGTATTAGTGAACACTGCCATCCTACTTTTAACATCATTTTTGTAAATGTTTTTATTTACTTGTATTCCCCTTCTTAATATTACTTGTTTTAAGTTGATTTGAAGGTTTTCTTGGCGAAATCTCAAAATATCGTCTTAGATAAGAGAAATATACCGAAAACCATGGTCTCTTAATTAAAAAATGGCGTCCGAGAAGACCACAATTTTCGCCTTTCGCAATTACCATGCTTCTTGTAGAGCGCATTCATATTTAGGGCTGTCTATTCCCTAGTTTGGAAATATTTATGATGATTTATAACTTGTACGTGCCCGCATAAGTTCGCCTATTAGCGCTAGTCTATTCAATAAAAGAAGAAAAAATGAATTTTGGAAATGGGTCTATTCCTAGTTAGCCGCTTTTTGAACACTGTAGAGCGTGTAGAGCGTCGAAACATGTTTTGGCATTTAGAAAATCGTGCATTAATGGCTGCAAATTACCGAATATAACCGAAAATCGCTTCGTTGGTGATTTATGAGGTGTTGCTTGCTAATACATTGGATATGGCGGCCATTTTTCCCCGGCCATTCCCACTAGAGAGTACTACCGTACTCTCCGATAGTCGCTTTTGTTTAAGGAATAAATGAAATTAGTCAAGTAATCCATTCTACTGTCATAATAACTGTATATAGGTATTGAATACCTACTTCAATACAGGCAGTACAATTGTAAGTTGCTTGCTCTTAGTAACATAAATGTGTGTATGTGAGAAAGTGTGTGTGTGTTTGTGTGTGTGTATGTGTGTGTGTGTGTGTGTGTGTGTGTGTGTGTGTGTGTGTGTGTGTGTGTGTGTGTGTGTGTGTGTGTGTGTGTGTGTGTGTGTGTGTGTGTGTGTGTGTGTCAGAGTGTTTGTATAACCTACTATTTCTTCATCATTTGATGTGTAGAATCACTTGTCATCCTTGTATGACAAATGATTTAGTGAGAACTACCTTAGAAATGGTTGTGCCTGTGAATGACATCAACGCAAACCCTGCAGTGGTAAGTGTGCATCACTATTACCGAGCATACCATCTGATTATCACGTGACTGTCCTGTGACCACATCCTCTAATTGCTGTAGGTGAAGAACATGTTGGAGCGTTTTCTACAAACCTATTTGTGTAACACCTTTCAAATTGTCGTAAATACAGACTTACTTACTGACATAAGTAAGTGACATCTCTACTGCTAGATACTCTACGGATGAACAAGATCTAGATATTACTGGTTAGGAGTGTACTATTGTATTTTACATTACACATCTGTTGAAAGACAGGAAGTATTTTACATGTTTTCAGGCTTCCTCTAGAATGTGAGGGTATGTAGATGAATCTAATCTGGTTTTGAATTTTAGTTTGATTTGAGAATTTAGATTTCTAAATGAGAATATGGACTTTGTAGGTTCTACATTAAAGTCAAAATTCTTGGGAATGAGGATTTATAGAACTCAGTTGGAATACCAACTCATCAGACTAATAGCTATGCTATATATTGAATCTGTTTGTATCCTGGCAACTTCTGGCCTATATAGTACTTAGAGAAGTGGAACATCACCACCACATGTGTCCAGTGTGACCAACTGAACATATCAGTACTTTATAGGACAGCTGTTGCATGTTCAAGATAAACAATGTTTATTTGTCGAATTGGGGTATAATTCCCATTCCAAACTTAAATTCCAACAGTGGCGGTTATGAACTGCGTTCCATACTGTGGCTTTGGCACCTCTGAAGACTATGAATTTCATTTCCATTTTGAAACACTACCTAAAAAGGTATTTTTATAAGAATCCGTGGATCTCTTAAGGGCTAAGATGAGACTAACTACAAAGAAAAAGATGCTGATCATTATCATCTGTATTTTATGCCTAATAATATGCATACAACTTTCTCTTCCTGGACATCAAGAGAAGAATCAAGGTAATATTTCTTACTTAGTTTTTAATGGATTCTAACTTAGTGGAACTATTTTGGACGGCGATTCTATAACGTACATTTATCTGCGAACTTATATGCTTACTCTGGTTTATCGTTAAAAGCACGTTAAATCAATCCGCGAACGTCCGTTGAATCAATGTGAAAAAGTGTTTAGTTAACCAATGTAATTTAATGTCAGCGCGATATAGTCTTGCCTTTAAACGGTCATTTCACTCGTTGATAACCTCGTCCTATAAATTTAATGTTCGCGACTTTTGCAGATCGTAGCCATTCAGGACCGTTAAAAAATCAATGGAAACGGGTATGGTTCAATGTACAGAACAAATTGATGACGTCTTACTTAAGAAACTGGTGATGATCAGTCGTCCAGCAAACTGATGCGTGGCTGGTTCCTTGTCATCGAGGGCTTTGTTACTGCCAGTGAAGAAACATTTATATTCGTTCTTATAGCTACTTAGAATGTGGCATGGTGCTGGATTTGGAGAAGGTTGTTCCTCCCTCGATATCGCTTCGCATAATCAGATTATCCGGAACTAAAGCTACCAAATAAGTTCCATGCCCTGGCTATTGTTGATTAATTTTAAGGACAGAAAACAATCATTTCTTGACTACAATGTTATCATTGTGGAAATTCCACCAAACTGCATAGACAGGCTGCAACCTTTGGTGCTTCAGCAGCTTTTGAGCAAAGATGCTGGTTCATTAAACACAATCGATATGATCTTCATCTGTCATGCAGCAATTGGCTACTACCATGGGGTGGGCACATCTTCCTTGGCTACTACCATGGTGGGCACAACATCTTCCTTGACTACTACCATGGTGGGCACAACATCTTCCTTGGCTACTACCATGGTGGGCACAACATCTTCCTCGGCTACTACCATGGTGGTAAATGTTATATACTTCATAAACATTTGGGCCACTAAGTTTGTAAAAACAAGGGATTTCCAAACTGAAACATGCTCCGCGGTTGACCCGAGCACCAGCTACGGTATTATTATGATGTTTTTGATGGTAATTAATGAAAAATTCAAGGTTGTGGTGACATTGTGGTGAAACTTTCCGAGTTAAGGACACCTTCATTGAAAGGACACATACTGATGTCCCAGCCCGTCCCTTGGATGGACAGTCCACTGTAATACTACATGCAAAAAAGTGTAAGATTTTACTATAATGATCAGCAGTCTGGTCTTGAATGGCCTTCGTAATCTTATCCTCAGTCTGTTAGGCCAGGCAAATTCGATTCCCAGTTTATCGTCCCCACCCACATGCTTGTTTGGGCACGCCATCGAACTTGCATTTTTCATTAGAACACAAAAATAGGCGCCAATGACTTTTGGTTATAACTTGCTTCTGTGCTCCTTTATTACATTATCAACTTTAACACTGTGTGTTCTACTTTAATATGTACAACTTACAATTGTTTCTTTATTATTGGCAATTCAGTGAGTTTTTTATGTCTGATGACTGATTGCATAATGAAATATATTCAACTCAGTGAGTTTTGTGTGTGATTACTTAATTGCATTTGTAAGGCCAGGCAAATTCGATTCACAGTTTAATGAATAATGAATAATGACCACCCTTCCTCATGCTATTTTAAAAACTGCTGGACAATAAATTGTGAATCGAATTTGCCTATTATATGAATAATGAAAAATGACCACCCTCCCTCATGCTATTTTCAAAACTGCTGGACATGGGAGTTAAAGTTGATTATCTCGCCAGTGGGATATATTCGCTTGTCTTTAAGGTCTATTTATAGTATATATGTATATTGTATATTTAGCTATACATAGACTTGTTTTGTCGATTTTCGGCCTATTTCGGGATTTTGCTCCTATACTGATGTATTGAGAAAACGAAAAAACGCGTCATCCCTACTGTACTCCCTGATAATGAAAATAGACCTCCCTCCCTCAAAAACTGCTGGACGATAAACTGTGAATCGAATTTGCCTGGCCTTACAAGGATAAGAATACGAAGGCCACTCAAGACCAGATCGCAGGCACAGATTTCTTTCTTCTTCGCAGTAGATAAATTTGAACGTTTTGACACAATGACAGTAAACAACTGTAGCAAATCCCGAGGTGTTACGTAAACGACTTAAGTGTTATATAAACGAGAGAAGAGAAGTGATAAAAGGGCCGATGGCGGTACTAAACAATCTATTTTCCGGAATTGATGTCAAAAACTATATCGGATGGCGGATTTACGGGTTATTGGCGGATCTATATAGTTTTGTAATACATACGAATTCGTAGCTGTAGCCCCCCTCCATCCCAGGCTAGCAGCGCTATATACACACACTATGGTACAGGACAGAAAAAAGTTGACTAATACGTGCGTATTACGCACGTGTCTGCGTGACTTCTTACGGTTTATCTACGGACGTAGAATAAAGTTGCTACGCCACTCTTACGGTTATCGCTATGGACATACTAAAGTAGTCATATAATCGACAATTTGAAATAGTTAAAGAGACATGTTAACTGTTCGGCATTCTCGAGTTCGCTCGGAGTAATGGAGCTTCTCCTAGGTGCGATATTTATGTAGTCGGAATCAAACTCAGCTATATACTCGACTCTATACTCGTCACTCAATTCTGAACAAGTACGCAGTACGTTTATTAACGCATTTAATTGTGCGACTTACATATGCAGCAGTTTGGCATGTATATATTGGTTGCGCTTAGCTTAGAGATAGGGCGAACGGCCAACATTAACGTGAAGTAGTTGACAGTTAAACTCCAATTACATTACCTGGGGAGCATGCTCGAACTACTTCCAGGTTCTTAGATATCCGTTTAACCGATTCCGGCCGTTGCTTGATTGCAAGGCCATAGCTCGCAGAAAACCTTTTGCGCAAACTTTACGTTGCATAATATTAGTCAGGGTGGTTTTTAAATCCATTTCGTTCGTTCAATGTTCTACGCTAAGCAAGAGAAAGCTAATTTTAATCTAGAAATCGCCGATATAAAGCTTATATTATGAAAACCTCCCAGTAAAGGGCAACCTCTGAATAGTGGACAAGTCCCTTTCCACCAACTTATCCGTTATTGAGGGGTTTCACTATAGCATAGAGTACGGTAGAGTAGGGATGGCCGAAAAAAACATGGCCGCCCTATATAATGTATTATCAATTAACACTTCGTAATTCAACAACGATAGGATTTTCGGTTATATTCGAGTGTTTGCAGTCGTTTTTGCATACTTTTCTAAAGCCAAAATATGTTTCGATGCTCTACAACCTTCGCAAAGTGGTAAAACCGAAATAGGCCAAATTCTGAAATTCCTCATTTTTTCTTCTTTTTTCAAATGAGCTAGCGCTTAAATGCGAACTTACGCAGGTACACACAAGTACTAAATCGTCATTAATGTTTCCGAACTAGGGAATAGGCTATCCTAGATTTCAACGCGCTCTATCCGAAGCGTGTTACTTTTGAAAGAGCCAAATTTAGGACCTCTTCGAACGCCATCTTTAATTAAGTTTCAAATTCTCTCTATATAAATAAGTAACTCGAGTTAGGAAGATTGGAGGTACTGCCGCCCCCCGCGATCGAATTACTTAGTCGCTTTGCAGGGCCTTATACAGTTGTAGTCTTAACGATTATGGAGCCTTTAATATCCTAATCTGAATGTTAAAGTACGGTAGAAAACTTATTTTACAAATTTAGGATCTTTTCGGACGCCATTTTTTTAATTTAGAACTATTCTGCTACTTTATTTCGAGCCAAGAAAACTTTCAAAACAAATATTAACAAGAAAAAAGGGGCAATACAAGTTAAATAAAAACATTCAAAAATGAAGTTAAAAGTAGGGATGGCACTATAACAGTGATTGGCACATCTAGAAAAAGTAACGAAACAAGAAAATGATCATATGGTAAGGCTAACATTGCAGAAGTGGCATACTGAAACTTAACTATACACATCACTTCTATGTTTGGGCACATCGATCCCTACTTCTAGTATATCCATGATGCGCCCAAACATATAGTAGTGATGTGTATAATAGTTAAGTTCAGTATGCCACTTCTGCAATGTTATATAGCCTTAGCATATGATCACTTTCTTGTTTCATTACTTTTTCTAGATGTGCCAATCACTGTTACAGTGCCATCCCTACTTTTAAGTTCATTTTTGAATGTTTTTATTTAACTTCATATATACAAGGTTACAAACAGGAAGCCATACGTTAATATAATTTCTGAAAACAATATAGGCATAGGTGATCCAAAAAGTAAAACATGCATGTATTCACACTGAAGCTGCGAAATCTCAATTTTGACTTTTGGACCCGGAATATAAATTTCTATGGAAGGTCACATATATATATGCTATAAGTTTGATATATCAGTGTCTCATTGTATGCTTGTATATAGCATGGGTTTGCATTTTACGTTGTTCACACTACACAGAGACTAAACTTGTGTTAAGATATTGTATATAGTTAACCTATATAAGTAAAAACTTTTATAAGTTTTATTTTGTAGCAGGTATATACTTGATTGTATATATATAATTATACAATGCATGTATTTACAGCCTTCTATGTATATATAATTCTATAGTGCATTTTGAAAGTAGAACAATCTGTCCGCGATACGTAAATTATGACTGCAAAAAGAAGCAAAGAATAGTGGTGATTGGTACAGGTCCTACTGGTTTAGGAGCTGTACACAGACTACATCAATTGGGGACTATGAACAGCAACACCCAAGTCATTGTATTAGAAAAAGAAAGTAAGCCTGGAGGTCTTGCATCATCAGTAAGAGATGAAAAAGGATTCCTGTGGGACATGGGTGGACATGTGGTCTTCTCTCACTATATACATTTTGATACAGTTCTAAATGAGGCTATGGCAGATTGGAATCAGCATACAAGGGCCTCTTTTGCCTTCATGAAAGGTTCAGATGGAAAGCACAGGTTTATACCTTATCCAGTTCAAGATAACATTCACTTGATGGATGAAACTGACAGAGAAATAAGTCTAAAGGGATTGGAAGAAGTGATCTCGAGAGATGAGAAGCCGGCTAACTTTGATCAGTGGCTTTTGTGGAACTTCGGTGAAGGCCTTTGCAATATATTTATGAGAAAATACAATCGTAAGGTTTGGACAGTGGATCCTCGTGAAATGAACTCTGTTTGGGTAGGAGAACGTGTAGCAGTTCCAAATGTCAAACAGATAAAGTCAAAGATTGCATCATTGGGGAAGGAAGAAGCTTTAAAAGATTCTGCATGGGGTCCAAACAGATTCTTTCGTTTTCCTCGCTACAGTGGCACTGGTGGTATCTGGGGTAATGTGACAGCCAGACTTCCTCATGGATTATTTCACTTTGAACAACGAGTGATTAGCATTGACATACAGAAGAAGAGATTAGAAATAGAACCAAAGTCATATCCAGCTTTACGTTATCATCTTGAATTTGATCACCTGATATCTACGGTTCCACTTGACCTTTTTCTCAAAATGATCAACAAATCCGGTGACACTTCGAATAAAGTCAAGACGCTCGCTGATCAATTTGTATACAGTCATACTCACATCATTGGAATAGGTTTACGTGGACAACCTCCAAAATCTCTAGCAGACAAGTCATGGATGTACTTTCCCGATGATGATGCACCATTCTACAGAATCACTGTGTTCTCCAGTTACTCTGATGACCATGTACCAGAACCAGGAAGCTACTGGTCACTGATGTGTGAGGCAGCAGAACCCAAAGAAACAGATGATCGTGATAGATGGAGTAAAGAAGTTCTTATTGATAGAACAATAAAAGCTTTAATTAACTTTCACTTTATCACTTCTAACAATATTGTCTCTAAATTTTATCATCGCTTAGAGCGAGGCTATCCAGTTCCCTTCCTTGAAAGGGAAAACCTCCTTGGTGAAATACAGCCTTGGCTAGAGTCCAATAGAGTTTACTCCAGAGGAAGATTTGGTGGGTGGAGATATGAAGTTGGTAACCAAGACCACTCCTTTATGCAGGGAGTAGAAATAGCTGACTTTATAATGAATGGTTACCCTGAGGACACATATCCTAATCCCAATAAAGTCAATTCTAAAAAGAACGACAAGAGGGTCTCTGTTTATCCTCCAAATCCACCTGTAGACCAACAGTTTGAAATAGTTGTATCTCATTACGATGAAGACCTGACATGGTTGGATTCTGTGTCTTCTCACTGTCATGTATATCACAAGGGCAAGGAAGTGAGACCGCGCTATAATTTTAAACAGTGGGAGAAGCTTCCAAATGTTGGTAGAGAATCTCATACCTATCTGCAGCATATAGTCAACAACTATTACCACCTGGCTGATGTGACAGCATTCGTACAAGGAAGTGTTAATGAACATTCTGAATATTGCTTTAGAAACCTTTTTGAGTATTTTTCTAAATCTCTCAAAAATGGTGTAGGGTATAAAATGGTATATGCATTAAACCAAATTGACATGGGTTGGTTTAAACACTTTGGACATTGGGAAGAGGACTATAACAGTGGAAATATGCAACATGCTAAGTACACGTTTAGAGGGTTTTACAAGACTGCCTTTGGCAAGAGTGCCCCGAGTCAAATTGATTGGGTACCATCTGCTTGCTTCTCTGCAACCAGAGAGAGGATTAAACAGCATCCTTTAGAATTTTATATAAAATTGCTAAGTTTTGTTGATAACCATCCTAATCCAGAAGAAGGACATTACTTTGAGAGGTTGTGGGTTCATATGTTTAGTTAATCGCCAAGCCTGCACATTGCTTGTACACTAATTAATACATTATTTTTGACATGAAACTGTAATTACTTACTTAATATACAACATTTATCAGGTATCAGTTTTCTGTAAATTACCCTCATTTTTGGGGCACCATAGGCACCCCTATATTGTTTTGTAGGATTCATGCATAGCTAATATTTCACTGTGTAATATCATTTTCTTGTTTCTGTACTTTTTGTGCCATCCCTATATACATCTTCACTATTTTTGTAGAAAATATTTAATATTCTAGTTTCTGTATTTTTTATGGAGCACGAGCTAGGAATTAGATTTGTATTTTGGTTTTGCAATCTTCGACTGATTATGACGTCATTAAAATGGCGAATTTATTGAAGCCTTGACTCTTGGGCGACAAAAACCGTCATGCTCAATAATAAAGTTATTGCTCTTGCTTCTACAAAAGACTATAGCACGGAAATTTAGAGTATTTTCGCTAAAGAAGTAGTCCGAAAGCGTATTTCCTTTTTTAGTTACAGTGGGCAAAGAAGATAAAGAACAAGAAGAAAATGAAAACGGGATATTTCAACGTTCGTTCATTTGCTAGTGAAAGCCTCTTTTGGATTTTCACTGCTATACAAATGTATAGGGAAAACGAAACAGCCGGTACCATCCATAGAGAGTACTACCGTACTCTCTGATATATATATATATATACATATTATTATTATTATTAGAGTGCCCATGCATACAATGAATGTATAAAAGCAAACCAAAAGTGGTTAAGAGGTACAGTGCTATACCTGGACACGTATAAACCATTGCTACTTAAGGCTACCAGGCCATCTGCCCAGGTACATAGCCTGACTGCCTGCATGCCTGGGTGCATTAAGCCAACACCACTTAAGGCTACCAGGCCGCACTTCCCAGACAGCTACACACAAGCACCGAGTTCGGAGGTGGTGCATCATATAAGTGTGGTGTATGTGGGTGTGGTTGTATACAATAAATAAGGTGAGTAAATATACATGTGAATAATAATTTAAAACGTATACTGTATGTATAAAACAAGTGTGATATGCAGGTGAGGGAACCGTGGGAGTTAATTGCCAGGGTAGGTACGTTTTACTATGTTAGAATCCCCTCAGAAATAATACCTTGATTTTTCAGGTACATAGCCTGACTGCCTGGGCACATTAAGCCCTTGCCACTTAAGGCTACCAGGCCACACTTCTCAGACACAAGCACCGAGTTCGGAGGTGGTGCATTATAGTTCAAGTGCTACAAGGGATGGAAGGTGATTAACAGAGTATGATGATGTGGGTTATGTCTAGATGTATGTAAGTTACAGTAATAATTAAAAAATAGAATAAAGAAAAGAAAAAAAGAAAATGACATTATTATCTGACATGGTTTCATCTTTTCCACTTTTTTAATATTAAAAACCTGATTTTAGTACTCCTGCAAGCCTCAGGCAATGCTACTACTACTTTTCATTATTCAGTTTGCTATCAAATTCATCAACCCTCTCTCTTAATTCCTCAAACAAAAAGCTCCTTTCATTACTATCTTTTCATACCTAAGAATGAAGTGTGGCTACTGTCTTATACTTCCTGTGACTCACAGTGCTGACATAGACACTCACTCCTTTCTATTCTGGACCATCTACCCACCTCTATATACTCTCAATCTAGCTGTAGCTACCTCCTCTTATCTTAGTAATAAGGCTTCTAACTTCTCTTTTTCTAATATTAGTACTATATCTAGGTTCACTAATAGCTAATAGTTTTAATTTTTATCTATGATTATTGTTGCATCGCCTTTCATCGATTGTTTGGACGGAATAGTCTCATAAGAAACCTTTTAAAGTACTAGTAGCTTCGCTAAATACATAGGTAATGTCATAAAATGTCTCATAACGACGTCAAATTAACTCATGACACAAGCTAGAGCAAGAGTTTTTTAAGAGGTTGAATTTGTTTTGAAAAGATGTAGATCTAAATGAAGCTTTTTCGCTCCTAGAATTTAATGGCTGATTGACAAAAGGTAAAGCTAAATTTTCACCGTGTATACTTTTGGTAGCTTGCTTCGTTACTGACATGTGCAGGGATTTGTGTATATATAATTCCTTGTAAAAATCTCTAAAGTATTGCACATCTCACAAACGAAGCATTATTTAATAAAAGTATAAAGGGTGAGAAATTGGATATTACTATGGGCTAGTATTTTGAGACTGGTATCACAACTTTAAAACAACATCTACAAGCAAACTAGCATATTGTAAGAGTTTCTGTTCTTTAAAATAATTTCTGTTTTGATCTCTAATCTCAAGCAACGTGGGAAATACGGGTTATACCATGTTTTATGTTTTTGACCACCATTTTGTGTTCGGCTGTGGTTTGAACATATACTGTAGAAACTCCTTTTTTTGCATTGATGGTGAAGTCATCTACTCCTAGGAAGGTACCACCCAAGTCGACCCCCTGGAAATGATAATTTACTCCATCGCCACGCTGCCCCTTGTACACCATCTAGCAGAGTCTACCTCTGCAAGGCAGGTCTGGTTTACATATGATGCCATGGCAGGAGGACAACTCCAATGTGTGAAGGATTGGTGGGATGAACTAAAGAGACTGGACCCAATTTTGGCTATTATGCAAATGCCATCAAGTCTTCGCTTTTGTGAAAAAGGAATATTATGAACAAGCAGTGAATGTCTTCGGCAACAGTGGGGCAAGGATCAAAAGATGGCCAGAGTCAACCTCTTTTGTCTAATCATGGACCTTTTCTGTAACAAATGCTTCTACAATTAACACCTTATTTAACTTTTGGTGCCAAAATAGCGTATATAAGGCCTTTAGATTTAGCATAGAGAGCCAAGGATTTACAGAAGATCAAGATAAAGAAAAAGACAAAGACTCCCAGGATCACTATTGAAGGGTGGAATTCCCAAAAACGGCTGTCTGACCCAGTGGAGAAGAAGATGAAAGAAGGGAAAAGAAGGAAGAAAAGACTCCTGTATCTTCATCCAAAGCTCTCTTCAGGTTTAGTTCCCCTATAGGCTCTTTTACAGAATAGGCATAGCATGTAGGAAAATGGTATCTTAGATTTTTCATGTATATATATTTGGAAGAACCTTACTTTAATGACCCAGATATTCACCGCAGTGTAAGAGATATATAGACCAGTGCTGGGCTTCTTTTAGAAAATAGCACAAGCAGGACAAAACATAATACGTATGTATGCAGTAAAACTTTGAAGGGCAACCTCTATTCTCTTAGGGGCAACCTCTATTCTATTAGGGGCAACCTAGTTCATTATTTGTTTGCTATTACCATTTGGCATTCTCTTAAGGGGACAAAGCAATTCTAAGAGCCCCCCCCCCAAATAACCAGAAAAAGTATTAATTATGTGATTTTATATACATACGTACGTACGTATGTAGGGGAAGTCCCTTTATTATGCTTACTTCTTTTGCTGCAAATCTAAGGATGTATTCAAGATATCCACCCTATATAGGTACATACATATGTACATACAGCATTATTTAGAAATAGAATACATGTTCTTAGTCTGGCTTGCTAGACTGTCCCTAATTAAGTGCCCAAAGTGTGTAAGGGGAGGGATGGTCTAGCAGCACTAAAGATTAAAAACAACACCTTTTTCGGCCAATCACATGCATTTAAAATAAAAGTATTCATAGACATAGAAGTGCAGCGATGAATTTAAGGGATAGGTGTCTTTTCATCTATATTCTTAAGGTGGACAAGCTCCGAGTTTTGCAAAGCAGTCAAAGTGAATTAAACCCCTGCTTCAAACCAAAACTTGGTAAATAGCTATGACATGCTATTGCATACGTACGTAGGTGTTATTCAATTCAATTCAATTCAAAGCACAGCTAGACTAGCAAGCCAGACTAACAAGTTACTGTATTAGGTACTCGTGACCAAGAAGTTGTTTATCTTCACTAACACATGAAAACCTACATTTGTTGAATGTAGTTTTTAAGTGAAAATCAGATCACAACGTATATCGGGAATGTGGGTGTCTAAAGAATGCAAGATTGCAAGTTTTGCCTGCATCCACAATCTTTTGACACACATTGATTTGAAACCTTAGTAATTCTGCATACTAGTCTGTACATCTTCAGCTTCATTTTACATTCTTTTAACCAAAATTTTCACTTATTTCCGTAATGTGGATAAATGGATATCTATTATCCTCACATTCGATTCCCAATATGTAATTGTATTGGCATTGTAGATAAATGTGGATGTGGATGGATTACAGAATCCATCTTTAAATAAAAGTTATGCATTTCAAAAGCTGAAGAATCATAATCATTGCAAACATACTGATTATCCAATGGAGATACAGATAAAGATTTAAAATCAATCTTCGCCTCAGTGATCATAGCATCTAGTTCACCTAATTCAGCAAATATAAGAGAACATTTATATATATAAATCAGTAGAGTTTGTGTGTTTGTTTGTTTGTTACTGCATTACTCGGACGAAATGCAGTCTAACTCTCACGGATTATGGAGTATCACTTGGGAAGTGACCTGAAGTATTTCATTTACGAAAATTCGCTGCTGCGGAGAAGAACGTCCGGTCTTAAATTTATGTACGGGTTAGACGCCATCTTTTTATTGTTTTATCGTAGCGGAGAAGCCCGCCATCAGATCATAGCATCTAGTTCACCTAATTCAGCAAATATAAGAGAACATACGTAGGTTAATAGTCTGTATAGACCTTGACCCTTTATCAAGGACTCCCATAAACAGTGAAACAAATCTGATAAAGGTAGGCAAGTTACTAGGCAATTACAACTCCAAATGGAATTAGCAGTAAATAAGCCATTAAACTCACCTGACGTTAACACACAATCGACATCCCTAGTACTGTATATTTCACTGTAAAAGTCATCTCTTGAGGCCTCTAGCTTCTTATCATAGCAGGGCATAACTGTCACATGATACACCATATTAGGACTGGGTACAAAAACAGTAACAACAAATGTTATACATTGAAGTGTTGATTAAACCACAAGTATGTACGCATAGAATCATCTTCAAATATCATGAAGAAGGTTTGGTGAATATAAGGCCCCCACAACCAGTACACCTCTTGATCTTGCTGTTAAGAGGCTTGATCTAGAACTCTGCACCAGCCTGGTTTCTGCAAGGTGTGGAGGTCGTCTGTTGTACCAGGGCTGGCCAGGAACTGACAGTTCATGACCCGTGGCAGATTGTAAACTAGCTGCATTGGTTTACAAAGTAGTATAAGGCACAGCTAGTGTATTTGTCTGTGACATGCTGTACTGGATACACTGTATATAGGCAGATTGTAGCCTGGCCCCATTGGTTTGCAAGATAGTGTAGGGCATGACAGCTTGTACAACTGCAGGCACATTTGCCTGTGATGTGTTTTCCGAGATCCTGGATACGACAGAGGCCGATTGCAGATCAGGCTGGCTAGATCCTTATCGAGGCCCGTGATAAAAGGAGAGTTGCATGAATTCGTCTTCACTCTATGATTCAGTTCATGGAAATGATATATAGACCTAACACCACAGGAAAAGATCATGCTAATTGATTAAGCTAACTCTTTACATAAGAGTATGCAGAAAACAATCAACCACCTTTGACCCTACATCTAATAAGTTGATTTACTCAGCTTATTAGATGTACTATCCTCCTCATTAAAATCTACAATTATTGGTGAGATGCACTCCTCTTCATCGTCCTATTCTTGGGTAAAATCCACAAATTAAACATCCTGCATTACTGCCATGTTAGACTAGCTAGCTATGCACGAGGTCCGCTGCAGCTGCACAGTAGCAATGTTACCACACAGGTAGCACATTTGCGTATTGCGGTCGAAAAAATGCCCGACAGAAAACACAATGCAAAGTTACCCCTATTTCCTCCCTCTGTCTTAGATTGTAGATTGAAAACAACAATTTTTATAAACACAATAACACTTATAGTATTGGAAAATAACTTTGTTTTTACATATATCATATTTAATAATGGAAGAAATGAAGATTTAGTCGAGCATATGAAAAAAAGCTTCAAGTGAAAATAAGGTTTTCAGCTTAAAGTAATAATACCAGTCTCAAAAGACTTTGCACAAAAGTATCTAAATTTTCACTACATATAATTTTGAAACTGTACTTTGTTCCCGAGATGTGCAACTTTTTAGAGAATTTTACAAGAAATCAAATGAAAACCCTTGCACAAGTCGGCAACGGTACTAGCTATCAAAATTACACATAGTGAAAATTTAGGATTACCAATGATGTATAGAAGGAGCATCCATTTGCAATAATGACGTCACCAATCAACTCACGTCACATGACGATTCTATTCCATGTGTCGGTGGGCACTTATCTCCTGCCTCATATACGGCTTAGACCGGTGCTTATTGTCTAGTTTCCTAGACAGCTTTGTAGCCCTTGTTTGTCAAGAGATTCACCCGTAAGTTTTCTTGTATGTCAAGATTCACCTGTAAGTTTTACTCCTCCTTGATAAAACCACTGTCTACTTTAATCCCTGTTCCTGCACTTTCCAGCCTCAATGTTACTTTGTTTGTTTGTAAACAATATATAATTATTATTGCAAATTAATCACTTTTTTGTGTGGAGCTAGCCTCTGTCATTAGTCCTGTATCTTATCAGACCATTAAGGTGTTATTACTGTTGAAGTGATCTAATGTGACCATCATAATGGATCAGTAATGGATCAGTAATGGATCAGAATGGACTAGACAAAGGTTACTCTATGTGGCCACTTTTACCTGCCTGTCAATTGCGATGGTGACACAAGTGACATCCCCAGCTAGCTAGCATCCTAATATCTGTCTGCATACCTTTTTCAAGGACGCATTTAATGTACAGTTAGGGCTGTAACTTTTTAAAATGGCAAGATATGAATCTAATACTTGCTGCCAGCATTCACAGACATCTGTAAAGCATGCCCAATGAGTTTTTGAAAATTTGAAGTATAATACATTTTTATGAAATGGCAAGTCAATGCACTGTATGCAATGCTATTTGAAGAAATTCTAGCAAATAAATCCAGCAGTTAGGTTCATTTACATTGAAACCTGCTAAATATGTGCTCTAAAGAACTCCACGAATACGTAGGTTGGCATAGGGCTAGGGTTAGGGTTAAGGTTAGGAATGGTGAGATTAAAAACTAATTACCTTGGTTTCTTTATACAGATTGAAAATGAAAGAGAAGACATATCAGAATAACTTATTTAGCCTGTTTCTTGAAAACAGAATGTAAATTAAATAAAAAATTGTGAAATTGTGACTAATTTTAGGTACGAATTTGTTGATGTAATCCTCCTTGCACAATCATTATACATGAGTATATGAATAATCGATGTGATAATCAAACCACAAGTAATAGTCAATCAAACATCATAAAGAGGGAAAAACACGAAAGAAGCAATTGCTGGGAATTGAACCCAGGACAGCTGGTTATGACCACCAGTTGCTCTGCCACTGAGCTACAACTGCCACAGCTATGCCCCCCCTCAAGCGATATCTACATATTATGCAATTATTGTAGGTATCATGAATAACTTGCTTAAGGGTGTGTAAGCTTTCAAGTCAACCAAACTTTCAATATTTTCACGATTTTAATTCGATTCATTTGACTAATTAAAATTCATACATTAATTTAATTAAGGCGGTTCATTTCAGTGGTTTGAAAATGTCGTTTATAGAAATTGGAGAAGTTGCATATTTGTGTGAAATGATCAGCGATCTGGTCTTGAGTGGCCTTTGTATCCTCAGTCTGTTACAAGGATAAGGATACGAAGGCCACTCAAGACCAGTCAATTCTGAACAAGTACGAAGTACGTTTTTTAACACATTTAATTGTGCGACTTACACGTGCAGCAATTGTAAATGACGGCTTAAAGTAATAATACCATGCAGTCTCAAAAGATATGGCATGAAAGTATCTAAATTTTCACGGCGTGTAATTTTGAAACTGTACTTCGTTTCCGAGATGTGCAGCTTTTTAGAGAATTTTACGAGAAATCAAATGAAAACCCTTGCACATTCGGCAACGGTACCATAGCTATCAAAATTACACACAGTGAAAATTTAGTTTTATACCTTTTGTCAAGAAGTTAGATGTTCGTTTACATCACCGCAGGGGATCACGGCGATGTCTGAGCTGGCAACAACGAGCCGCTGCGCTGGCATCTCTCATCTCGTATCTCGCTTCTCTCATCTTGCATCTCGCATCTTGCTTCTCGCATCGTGCATCTCGCATCTCGCGTCTGGCATCTCGCGTCTGGCATGTCGCATCTGGCATGTCGCATTCTTGAAGTAACGGAAGCTGAGTGACCGGATTAAACTATATAACCGAGGTTCGACTCACCTTCGATTACCCAAGTGAAAACTGTATTAAGGACCAAGATGAGACTAACAACAAAGAAAAAGATGCTAATCATGTTCACATGTATTTTATGCCTAATTGTCTGCATACAACTTACTCTTCCTGGACGTCAAGAGAAAAATCAAGGTACTGTTTTTTACTTACTTTCTAGTCGATTCTAACTTAGTGGAAATATTTTGGACGGCGATTCTATAACGTACATTTATCTGCGAACTTAATATGTTTACTCTGGTTTATCGTTAAAATCATGTTAAATCAATCCGCGAACGTCCGTTGAATCAATGTGAAAAAGCGTTAAGTTAATCAATGTAATGCTATTAGAAACTCTATGAACTGCCAGGTTTTAAAAGGTATGAAAGTATATATAAAACTCGGAAAGGGGGCTGTTAAAAACTTGGAACCAGTGAAATTCGTTAGCACATTCTTGAGCACCATTTGAAACCTGGCTGTTCAAGTCATGCCATATGAAACCTGTAATTTGATCCTGTGTCAGTGGACTGGACACAACATCTTCCTTGGCTACTACCATGGGGTGGGCACAACATCTTCCTCGGCTACTACCATGGTGGGCACAACATCTTCCTCGGCTACTACCATGGTGGGCACAACATCCTCCTTGGCTACTACCCTCGGGGTCAAAACGTTAGACCAAAAGATTTCTAAAGCCAAACTGTGTTTTTAGATGCACAACGAGTCAAAAGATGTACCATCTTAAAGACAATTAGTTTGAATTGCCTAAAAGTTACTTCAAAAACCTTTGGGCCACTAAGTTTGTAAAAACAAGGGATTTCCAAACCCAAACATGCTCCATAGTTGACCCAAGCACCAGGTACCGTATTATTACGATGTTTTTGATGGCAATTAACATAAAATTCATGGTTGTGGTGACATTGTGATGAGACATTCTGAGTTAAGGGCACCTTCATTCAAAGGACTAATACTGGTATCCCAGCCCGTCCAATGGATGGACTGTCACGGAAATTTTGGTCCTGTGAAAAAATTGGTCCAGGGGACCAATAGTTTTAGAGAAAATGGTCCGGTCAGACCATTTCTCCTTGAATATTGGTCCGAGTTTGAAAATTTGCAGACTTACAATTACCACGGTAATTGTAAGTCTGCAGAAATCATATATTAGTGAACTCGAAATGCTTTAACGGCTAAAGGTGGGGTACCAACAAGAAGAACTTACTAAAATGTGCGAGAATAAATAAGTGGGACCAATATTTTCAGGGTAGGACCGATGTTTTCAAGAAATATTGGTCCAGGGGACCATAATTTTTGCTGATAAAGTTGGTCCTAGGACCAATATTTTCAGGACCAAAATTCCAGTGACAGGACAGTCCACTGTAATACTATATATACATGTATAAAAGTGTAAGATTTTACTATACATATAACTATGTACAAAAATAGTCAGGCGGTGATGTTTACACTTTCTTTCAAGTTCCAAATTTGTGTGAAATGATCAGCGATCTGGTCTTGAATGGCCTGCATATCCTCAGTCTTTTACAAGGATAAGGATACAAAGGCCACTCAAGACCAGACAATTCTGAAAAAGTACGCATTATGTTTATTAACGCATTTAATTGTGCGACTTACACGTGCAGCAGTTGTCGACAGCCTAAAGTAAGAGAACAATAAAAAATTTCTACAAAAATGGTGAAGATGTAGGGATGGCACAAAAAGCACAGAAACAAGAAAGGGATGTTACACAGTGAAGCATTAGCTATGCATGAATCATACAACACCCTTGCTTGTAGGATTCATGCATAGCTAATGCTTCACTGTGTAACATCCCTTTCTTGTTTCTGTGCTTCTTGTGCCATCCCTACATCTTCACCATTTTTGTAGAAAATTTTTATTGTTCTCTTGTTTCTGTGGAGCATAAGCTAGGAATTCGATTGTATTTAAACCCATTTTCGTTTCGCAATCTTCGACTGAATGTGACATCATTAAAATGGCGAATTAATTGAGGCCTTGACCTTGGGCCATGAAAACCGTCATACTCAATAATAGCGTTATCGCTCTCGCTTCTACAAAAGAATACAGCTCGAAAAATTTGCAATAGTTTCGTTTAACAATTAGTCCAAAAGCTTATCTAGTTTTGTAGTTATGGCTGGCGAAGAAGAATATGAAGAAGACTAAATGGGAATTTTTCAAGTTTATTATTTAGCCAGCGGGACATATTCGCTTGCTTTTAAGGTCTATTTAGAGTATGTATATTGTATAGTTAGCTATACATATATATATATATATATATATATATCTATAGCCTTGTTTAGTCGATTTTCGGCCTATTTCGAGATTTTGCTCCTATACCAATGTATGGGGAAAACGAAAAAAAACCGTGTCATCCCAACATAGGGAGTACTACCGTACTTCCTGATGATACCATGCTTCTCAAAAAACTTCGCACAAAAGTATCTAAATTTTCACCGCGTATAATTTTGAAATTGTACTTCGTACCCGAGATGTGCAGCTATCTAGAGAATGAAAACCCTTGTACATGTCGGCAACGGCACTAGCTATCAAAATTACACACGCGAAAATTTAGTTTTACCTTTTGTCAAGAAGCTCCCAAAGTTAGGAAGTGATAGATTTTCGTTTACATCATGTCACCGCAGGGGAGCACGGCGATGTCTGAACTGGCAACAAAGAACCGATGAACTCGCATCTCGCTTCTCGCATCTTACATCTCGCATCTCGCATCTCGCTTCTCGCATCTTGCATCTCGCATCTTGCTGCTTCTCGCATCTTACATCTCGCTTCTGGCATCTCGCATCTCGCATCTCGCATCTCTCATCTTGAAGTAACGGAAACCGAGTGACCGGATTAAACTAACCCGGGTTCGACCAACTTTCATTTACCCATTTGAAAACTGTATTAAGGACTAAGATGAGACAAAGAAAAAGATGCTAATCATTCTCATCTGTATTTTTATGCCTAATAATCTCCATACAACTTTCTCTTTCTGGACGAAACAAGTGAAAAATCAAGGTAATATTTCTTACTTTACACATGCAATAAGGCTATAGCTTACGTAAACCGGTTTCAATGAAGTGGTTTACGTAAACCAGCTTACAGTCGTGTCCTCACGCATTCTAATAAAGAGGATTTATACTGCGTGAATTAACGAACTTTCGTCTTTTCGAGTTATACCTGGAACAGGATTGTAAATCAGTGTTTTAGAGATAATGATTGGTTAGAAAACGAGCGCCACTATAAAGCTAGTTTAAATTGTTTACACGCAGAACTAGATTAGTTAATCCGCAAGTTAAACTACCTCTTGAGGTGGATTACGTAAACCAGTTTATAAAACGGTTTAAACTGTTTATACGTTGATAGTTAATCGCGACTATAGGGAAACCAATCTTTAAACCAGTTTAAAACTTGTCGTGTAAACGCAGCTTTAGTTTTTAGTCGATTCTAACCTAGTGGAAATATTTTGGACGGCGATTCTATAGCGTACATTTATCTGCGAACTTAATATGTTTACTCTGGTTTATCGATTTGTAGAAGGTTGTTCCTCTCTCGAAATCACTTCGCATAATCAGATTATCCGGTGCTTCATATCCAAATAAAGCATCCTTCGTTTTCTTTCCCACCCATGAATGGGTTAAATCATGGGCGAAAAAATGCAGGAAGGAACTAAATCTACCAAATAAGTTCCATGCCCTGGCTATTGTTGATTAATTTCAAGGACAGATAACAGAATCTTTTCTTGACTACGATGTTATAATTGTGGAAATTCCACCAAACTGCATAGACAGACTGCAACCTTTGGTGCTTCAGTAGCCTTTGAGCAAAGTTGTTGGTTCATTAAGCACAATCGATATGATCTTCCTTTGTCTTGCATAAAATTGCAGCAATTTCTTCTTCCACAGTGGACACTCGGAGAGTTTCACCACTGTGGCATACTTGTGACTGACTGTTAGGACTTAATTGTTAATAGAAATAGTACCATAGCATATACGGTAGTGTTATAACATGATTGTAACTATTGTGATAGTGGTAACCATGTGCTTTCCAGGTGCTTTCCAGTCATTATTGTTGAGTTCATGTGTGATTGTGACTGACTCTAAACCGACTCTAAAGCGGAACGTCTAAATACTACAACCACAATGTCACCACAACCATGAATCACGACCAATGTCACCACAACCATGAATCAGTGGACTGGGCACAACATTATCCTTGGCTACTACCATGGGGTGGGAACAACATCTTCCTTGGCTACTACCTTGGGGTAGGCACAACATCTTCCTTGGCTACTAACCTCGGGGTCAAAACGTTCGACCAAAAGATTTCTAAAGCCAAACTGTGTTTTTAGACGCACAAAGAGTCAAAAGATGTACCATCTTAAAGACAATTAGTTTGAATTGCCTAAAAGTTATTTCATAAACCTTTGGGCCACTAAGTTTGTAAAAACAAGGGATTTTCAAACCCAAACATGCACCATGGTTGACCCGAGCACCAGGTACCGTACTATTATGATGTTTTTAATGGCAATTAACGTAAAATTCATGGTTGTGGTGAAAGGACAAATACTGGTGTCCCAGCTCGTCCCTTGAATGGACACTGTAATACTACATGCATAAAAGTGTAAGATTTTACTATACATATAACCATGTACAAAAATATTCAGGCAGTGATGTTTGCACTTTCTTTCAAATTCCAAATTTGTGTAAAATGATCAGCGATCTGGTGTTGAGCGGCCTTCATATTCTTATCCTCAGTCTGTTACAAGGATAAGGATACGAAGGCCACTCAAGACCAGTCAATTCTGAAAAAGTATGTAATACGTTTATAAATGGATTTAATTGTGCGACTTACATGTGCAGCAGTGTGGTACGTATATATTGGTTGCAGTTATCTTAGAGATAGGGCGGGTGGCCCACATTTACGTGAGGCAGTTGACAGTTGAAATCTAATCACTGTACCTGGGGAGCATGCCCCCCAAGAATGCTGTGGGCCATGCCAACAGGTCACTTTTGTAGCTACTGCTGTGCCCAGCCCCCCTACTATTTTGCCCTGGATCCGCCCTTTATTATGAATCTTTTTGAACATGATGAAAGTGAAGAAGTAGTTGGAATTTCAAATGAGCTTCAGAATAGCAAATGTCTTCTGTTAGATCCTCATAAATATCATTAAAATTAAAATTTAATTCACTATCACTCTTCAATGGAAGGAGATAGCCACATAGAAAAAAGTAAAAATGTATATATTCACACTGAAGCTGCAAAATCTACAAAAATCTCAATTTTGGAATACATAAATTCCCATGGAAGGTCACATATATATTATAAGTTTGAGATCTCAGTGTCTCACTGTTTGCTTGTATATAGCATGGGTTTACATTTTACGTTGTTCACACTACACAGAGACTAAACTTGTGTTAAGTAGTTAACCTATATGAATAAAAACTTTTGTAAGTTGTATTTTGTAGCAGATATATACTTGATTGTATATATATAATTATACAATGCATGTATTTACAGCCTTCTATGTATATATAATTCTATAGTGCATTTTGAAAGTAGAACAATCTGTCCGCGATATGTAAATTATGACTGCAAAAAGAAGCAAAGAATAGTGGTGATTGGTACAGGTCCTACTGGTTTAGGAGCTGTGCACAGACTACATCAATTGGGGACTATGAACAGCAACACCCATGTCATTGTATTAGAAAAAGAAAGTAAGCCTGGAGGTCTTGCATCATCAATGAGAGATGAAAAAGGATTCCTGTGGGACATGGGTGGACATGTGGTCTTCTCTCACTATATTCATTTTGATACAGTTCTAAATGAGGCTATGGCAGATTGGAATCAGCATACAAGGGCCTCGTTTGCCTTCATGAAAGGTTCAGATGGAAAGCGCAGGTTTATACCCTATCCAGTTCAAGATAACATTCACTTGATGGATGAACCTGACAGAGAAATAAGTCTAAAGGGATTGGAAGAAGTGATCTCAAGAGATGAGAAGCCGGCTAACTTTGATCAGTGGCTTTTGTGGAACTTTGGCGAAGGCCTTTGTAATATATTTATGAGAAAATACAATCGTAAGGTTTGGACTGTGGATCCTCGTGAAATGAACTCTGTTTGGGTTGGAGAACGTGTAGCAGTTCCAAATGTTAAACAGATAAAGTCAAAGATTGCATCATTGGGGAAGGAAGAAGCTTTAAAAGATTCTGCATGGGGTCCAAACAGATTCTTTCGTTTTCCTCGCTACAGTGGCACTGGTGGTATCTGGGGTAATGTGACAGCCAGACTTCCTCATGGATTATTTCACTTTGAACAACAAGTGATTAGCATTGACATACAGAAGAAGAGATTAGAAATAGAACCAAAGTCAGATCCAGCTTTACGTTATCATCTTGAATTTGATCACCTAATATCTACAGTTCCGCTTGACCTATTTCTCAAAATGATCAACAATTCCGGTGATACTTTGAATAAAGTAAAGACGCTCGCTGATCAATTTGTATACAGTCATACTCACATTATTGGAATAGGTTTACGCGGACAACCTCCAAAATCTCTAGCAGACAAGTCATGGATGTACTTTCCCGATGCTGATGCACCATTCTACAGAATCACTGTGTTCTCCAGTTACTCTGATGACCATGTACCAGAACCAGGAAGCTACTGGTCACTTATGTGTGAGGCAGCAGAACCCAAAGAGACAGATAATCATGATAGATGGAGTAAAGAAGTTCTTATTGATAGAACAATAAATGCTTTAATTAACTTTCACTTTATCACTTCTAACAATATTGTCTCTAAATTTTATCATCGCTTAGAGCGAGGCTATCCAGTTCCCTTCCTTGAAAGGGAAAACCTCCTTGGTGAAATACAGCCTTGGCTAGAGTCCAATAGAGTTTACTCCAGAGGAAGATTTGGTGGGTAGAGATATGAAGTTGGTAACCAAGACCACTCCTTTATGCAGGGAGTAGAAATAGCTGACTTCATAATGAATGGTTACCCTGAGGACACATATCCTAATCCCAATAAAGTCAATTCTAAAAAGAACGACAAGAGGGTCTCTGTTTATCCTCCAAATCCACCTGTAGACCAACAGTTTGAAATAGTTGCATCTAATTACGATGAAGACCTGACATGGTTGGATTCTGTGTCTTCTCACTGTCATGTATATCACAAGGGCAAGGAAGTAAGACCGTGCCATAACTTTAAACAGTGGGAGAAGCTTCCAAATGTTGGTAGAGAATCCCATACCTATCTGCAGCATATAGTCAACAACTATCACCACCTGGCTGATGTGACAGCATTCGTACAAGGAAGTGTTAATGAACATTCTGAATATTGCTTTGGAAACCTTTTGAGTATTTTTCTAAATCTCTCAAAAATGGTGTAGGTATAAAATGGTTTATGCATTAAACCAAATTGACATGGGTTGGTTTAAACACTTTGGACATTGGGAAGAGGACTATAACAGTGGAAATATGCAACATGCTAAGTACTTAAGTACATGCTAAGTATATAGCCTTTGGCAAGAGTGCCCCGAGTCAAATTGATTGGGTACCATCTGCTTGCTTCTCTGCAGACAGAGAGAGAATTAAACAGTATCCTTTAGAATTTTATATAAAATTGCTGAGTTTTGTTGATAACCATCCTAATCCAGAAGAAGGACATTACTTTGAGAGGTTATGGGTTCATATGTTTAGTTAATTGCCAAGCCTGCACATTGCTTGTACACTAATTAATATATAATTTTTGACATGGAACCGTAATGCTTACTTTATATACAACATTTATCAGGAATCAGTTTTCTGTAAATTACCTTCACTTTTGGGGCACCATAGGCACCCCTATATTGTTTTGTAGGATTCATGCATAGCTAATGCTTCACTGTGTAACATCCCTTTCTTGTTTCTGTACTTTTTGTGCCATCCCTATATACATCTTCACTATTTTTGTAGAAAATATTTAATATTATAGTTTCTGTATTTTTTATGGAGCATGAGCTAGGAATTAGATTTGTATTTTGGTTTTGCAATCTTCAACTGATTATGACATTTAAATGGCGAATTTATTGAAGCCTTGGGCCATGAAAACTGTCATGCTCAATAATAATGTTATTGCTCTCGCTTCTTCAAAAAAATATAGCACAGAAAATTTTCGCCTAAGAAGTAGTCCGAAAGCTTATTTCCTTTTTTAGTTACAGTGGGCAAAGAAGATAAAGAAGATGAAGAAAAAAATGAAAAACGCTAGCGGAAGCCTATTTCAGATTTTTACTCCTATACAAATGTATAGGCAAAACAAAACAGCCCGTACTGTCCCTACATAGAGAGTACTACTGTACTCTCTGATATATATTATTAGTAATAGTTATACACTGAAGCGCCATGGTATGAGTGATATACACTCCGTCACTTCTTATTGTTATTTTGGCGGAACTTTCAGGATGGCTCATCTAGCGTCTGGTTGGTTTTGCTTAAACGCTGACAACTACATAGAATGATCTTGCCCTGACTACTCCAACTGTCCTAAATGTAAGGAGAATTGTCCACCCTCCAAGTAGAAACGTTTACCATATTTGGGTAGGGATATAACAGGATTTAAGAAGCTGATACAGTATAATTATAGCTTCTTAAATCCTATTGTATCACGGTTATGAAATTTAAACACAGACAGTTGCCCCAGCAACTGAGTATATTTATTATTATAATTATTAGAATGCCCATGCATGCAATGAATGTATAAAGCAAACCAAAAGTGGTTAAGGGGTACAGTGCTATACATGGACACGTATAAACCATTGCTACTTTAAGGCTACCAGGCCATCCGCCTTGGTACATAACCCGACTGCCTGGGCACATTAAGCCATCGCCACTTAAGGCTACCAGGCCGCACTTCCCAGACAGCCACACACAAGCACCGAGTTCAGAGGTGGTGCATAATATAAGTAATAATAAGTGTTTGGTGTGGTGTACGTGGGTGTGGAGACCCCCGTTACTGGGGTTTTTGGCTGATGTCCAATTGAGTATTGATTGATTGAAATTACATGAAGTTCTTACATTTTTGTATGTTATTAAGCAATGCAGTTTTTTCACAATGGTTTAACACTTTTGCGATTGATTTAATGGACGCTCAATTTCAATTTCATTTAACGGACATTAAAGCTACCAGGCCTTCCGCCCAGGTACATAGCCTCACTGCCTGGGCACATTAAGCCCTTGCCACTTAAGGATATCAGGCTGCACTTCTCAGACACAAGCACCGAGTTTGGAGGTGGTGCATTATAGTTCAAGTGCTATAAGGGATGGAAGGTGATTAACAGAGTATGATGATGTGGGTTTTGTCTAAATGTAAGTTACAGTTATAATTACAAAAATAGAATGAAGAAAAGAAAAACATGAATAGAAAAAAAATAAAAAGTGGGGTTATTATCTGACGTAGTTTCATCTTTTCCACTTTTTTAATATTAAAAACCAGATTCTAGTACGCATGCAAGCCTCAGTCAATGCCACTACCAGCTTTTCATTATCTAGTTTGCTATCAAATTCAGCAGCCCTCTCTCTTAATTCCTCAAACAAAAGGCTACTTTCATTACTATTCTTTTCACACCTAAGAATGAAGTGGCTACTGTCTGTGATTCACAGTGCTGACACAGACACTCACTCCTTTCTATTCTGTAAGGAAGCATTATTTTAAAAGTATACGGGGTGAAAAATTAGATATTACTGTGGGTAGTATTTTTGAGACTGGTATCACAACTTTTAAACAACGTCTACAAGCAAACTCGCATATTGTAAGAGTTTCTGTTCTAAAAATAATTTCTGTTTTGATCTCCAATCTAAAGCAATGTGAGGAAATACAGGTTAAATATACCAATTGCTTTTACCACCATTTTGTGTTCGGTTGTGGTTTGCACATGTACCGTAGAAACTCCCTTTTATGCATTGATGGTAAAGTCATCTTCTCCCAGGAAGGTGCCACCCAAGGCAACCTCCTGGAAATGATCATTTACTCCATTATCACGCTGCCCCTTGTACACCATCTAGCAGAGTCTACCTCCGCAAGGCAGGTCTGGTTTGCATATGACGCCATGGCAGGGGGACAACTCCAATGTGTGAAGGATTGGTGGGATGAACTAAAGAGACTGGACCCAATTTTGGCTATTATGCAAATGCCACCAAGTCTTCACTTATTGTGAAAAGGAATACTATGAACAAGCAGTGAATGTCTTCGGCAACAGTGGGGCAAGGATCAAAAGATGGCCAGAGTCACCCTCTTTTGTCTAATCATGGACCTTTTCTGTCACAAATGCTTCTACAAATTAAGGTTGGGGCTCCCAATGCTACACCCAGAACAACTTGCCACCATTGTCTCTAGTCAACCACATGCTGCCTATAGTGCTCTGACCCACAGTCTCAATGGTAAGTGGACATGCATTTATCTCAAGGACAGTGCCAAGTGGTAATATCTATTTCTGCCACTGGAGGATGCTATACGAAACCGATTCCTGCCTGCCCTCACAGGCAGGATGGGTTTCACTGATCAGGAGAGAGAACTCTTTGCACTTCCTACGAGACTTGGAGGTCATAGTATCCCGAACCTCACCAAAACATGTACAGCTAGTCTTCAGTTCAATAGTTCCCAAAGGGTGACAGCCCTTCTGATAGCCCTTATACTGCAGCAAGATAGGTCCTATCCACCGGGTGTTGCTGTGGACCAGAACCTTAAGGGCAAGATCAAAGCTCAGTGATGACGAGAGCTAGCGGAGGAGGCAAGCATGCAGACTATATACATGAGAGGCTCCCAGTGCAGATGCAATGTGTCATGGACTGTAGCAGTGAGAAGGGTGCATTGAACTGGCTGGCTGTACTGCCCCTGGATGAGATGGGATTCAGCCTACACAGTGGTGCCTTCTGCGATACCCTGTGCCTGCATTACGGATGGTAGCCTCCGCATGTCTGTGGCAAGCAGCAAACAGTTGAGCATGCTTTCAGGGTTCCCAGCATTGAGACATAAAGATATCAAATATCACTGTCTTTGAAGTATGCCACAATGTGGCAGTGGAACCGGAACTGCAACCATTAATAACTGGGGAGAGACTGCAGCTGAGGACAGCCAACTCAGAATAAGGTGCACAGCTTGACGTAAGTGTGTCAAGGTTTTTGGGGGGAGAGACATCAGCGTGCATTTTGATGTCAGGGTTTTAACCCATTTGAATCAAGTAATTGCAAATCCACCCAAATCGCTTTGTACAGAAGGCACAAGAATGAGAAGAGAAATACCAGCATTGTGTTTTGGAGATTGAGCATAGTTCTTTTATCCTCTTAGTTTTCTCAGCAGCAGGTGGCATGGGCCCTGCGGTAGGCGTTACCTATGGGAGACTAGCCTCTCTTCTTGCAGTGACGAGGTCTTCCCCATACCACAAAGTTATCAACAGCCTTTGTTGCCTGCTAAACTTCTCACTGCTGAGATCCACAGTCATGTGCATTTGGTATGCATGGTCAACCTCAAACGGACCCAGCAGATCAGTAATACATGACAATCCACTTGACCTAGCAGCCTGCACACATGCAGATGTGGGGCTCATAGATGACTTTTACAATCTTGATAATTGAATTTCTTTTTCTTACTTGTACAATTGTGTTGCACATCAGTATTATGATAGCATCAAACAAATATTGTACCATTTTCAATTATTATATTTGGTCTGTACATTGAATCATACACATTTCCATTGATGTATATATAAATTTTAGTGGGCAAAATATTCGCGATTGGCTCATGATCCACAAAAATCGCCAACATTAAAATTTAAGTACGAGGTTATCAATGAGTGAAATGGTCGCTTTAAACTAAGACATTCTGTTAAGTGCTTCTAATAGATAGTTATATATATTTCGCAGACATTACATAACCATTTCATTGTTTTAATGCTTTTTCACACTGATTCAACTGACATTCAGATTGTTCAGATTGGTTTAGTGTTTGTGTACTGGCTTTTCATTTGTTTTTAATGACAAACCATAGTACAGTATCTAGGAATAAACATATACGTTTTCAGTTAAATGTACGTTATAGAATCGCAGTCCAAACTACTTTTACTACGTTACAATCCTCTCGAGAAATAATACCTTGATTCTTCTCTTGACGTCCGGGAAGAGAAAGTTGTATGCAGACTATTAGGCATAAAATACAGATGAGATTGAGTAGCATCCTCTTTGTTATTAGTCTCATCTTTGCCCGTACAGATTCGTGGTTGCAGAAAAATACGGTGGCCATAATTCTAAAAAAACAATGGCAGCTGCGAGTGGCGACTGTATAATTATTGATTTATTAATCCACACGGCGAGCTTTATTAATATAATCGGCCATCTTTTCATGTATTTCCCAGCCACCATTCCAGTCAATGCTGGGTTTGTCATATACACATTGAAAATAGCTATATTGAGCTCCTTATATTCAGACCAAGACTCTATGATGACATTAAATATGCCATGCCAAAAAAGGTAATGACTGTATATCCTCCTCCTCCTCCTACTGTGATAACACTGGCCTTTCATCATATACACCACTTGTTACTCTTTCTTCATGACATCTGTTAATTTGTGTGCATATTTATTGGGAATGTTTGAATAACATTTTCAGACTCTGCATATTTGGAAATGTCAGACTAAGTCTACCAGAGTCTAGATCTGATGAAATCCTATTTTAATTGCATAAGAATAGGGGCTGATTTCGTCAGATTAAGTCAGTCTATATACCAGGGTAGTTAAAAAAAACAGTTGGAGTCTAACCTAGTTTGAGCACCTACGTATGATTCAAATTGCATACAAATATAAGAAAAACTTAAGAACAACAGTACTGAAAGCATTTTTGTACATAATGGTTGAATATAAATTTATAATGAGCAAACAAAGTCGCTGCTGAGAATCTACCACTTAATAGTTAATGCAGATTGAATTCTTTCTATTTCATGATACTGGGTTCTCAACATTTTGGCTGCCTGTAAAATCAAAGAATTTAATTTCAAGTACTTGAGCCAAAGGGAACCTGATTGTGACAGCTATGCAGCACTTCTATTTGCTATAAGTACGTATATTTCACCTTAGTTCTAGAAATGGCATACACCTTACTACTATTTGTAACATAGAATAGTACAATCTATTCAGTGAAACCTCTACCACTGCAGATTGCTGGGAACATGAAAATCACTATTAGTACATATGGAGGTTTCTACAATTTGGCCGTTTATTTAAACACTATTAATCTATTAGACAATCTTTATACAGGAAAAACCAGAATATTCAAAAGACTGGCTATACAATATTTAACACCAAATTTAATTCAAAAATCACTGTAGGTTAATCTTACAGCATGCAGCCACAATATATTAAAAGGTTAGGCATTTTATGGCTATGAATATGTACGTACGTATTTGTATTGCTAATTAGAGAGATTTTCACATTTCAAAGGTGCTTATGTATTAAAATTAATTATTAATTATAATATGGATGCTTCCATATCTTTTTATGAGTACGTACATTAAGAAAGGTTTCACTGTAGGATTATTATTATACATACGTACGTACATAGGTACGGTCGGCACGGAAATTATCTTTACATTCCGTAAGGTAGTACCCTGTAGGACTCGGGTACTTCGCGAGGGTAATTGTAAAGTACCCGTACTAAAATAAAAGTATCTTTTCGACCAATAAGTACAGTCAAACTCTGATAATGAGTACCACCTTGGGGAACCAAAAAACGTACGCATTATCCAAGGTACGCATTATCCCAGGTACGTACTAAACGAGTTCGACTGTACCTCGATCGCACGATCGTAAAAGGTACCCGTATTTTTGATCGGTATTCACCAAGCGCAATGTGTTAATAGCTAGTTGCCTTAGGTGGTTCAATGACATGCGAGCTGTTAATAGTTCGGTATTTAATAGCCTTCCGAGGCTGTCTCAAACTACCCAGCTCCTACCTTAAAAGTAATACTTAATCGTTGCTACAAAGCTTATTTTCGGCTAGCGGTACTTCATTTTCTAATACCGATACTTTTAATCGATGCTCAGGTAGTTACAACTACCCACGTAAAGATAATTTCCGTGCCTACCGTATACTTATGCATTAGAGAGGCAGTCCTAACTAGTATGATATACGTAACTAAAGACCTTCCAAAATATACTTTTGACAGTTTGTGCAATCAATATGCAAACACTACAGTACATCTATGGCATCATGGTCTACTCACTTTCTGCATTGAGCTTCCACCTAACCAAACATCATAAAGATGCTTGACAGCTTCATTTTCCTCCGGAGGCTTCAGTCTAAGAGTAGATAATGCAAGCAGAAGAAAACTTATCTAATAGCAATAGCTACAGATTACGTACTTAAGTACATATGTACTAACACAATACAGATTTTTCGTACAGTACAGTATACGGTCATAATGTATTTAAAGGTAGACTGATGGACACAGACTGACATTAATTATATATACGTACCTGATAGAATTGTAAACATCTTCAACTTGCTTCAGAAACTCTTTATTGTCTTCTTGTTCTTCTGATCTCAACTGACCTCCTCCATTCAGACAGCCCGATGGACAAGCCATCACTTCAACAAAATGATATGGACACTTTCCTCTCTTGATTTTCTGAACCAAATTCTGAAAATTTTAAACATTGTATACCCTAACTCTAACAACATAACCCTTATACCTATAGCTATTGCTTGAATATACGTATGTACGTACGTATGTATGTACATGAATTTAAGACTTTATTCTACTATTCATTGAATAATAATTAATTGTACAAGTATTATCATATTGTGAATTTTTTTAATTTGTTAATTTCAGAGTGTTCATAAAACAGTTGAATAATGAGATCTATGCCACCACACATGATATCAAATACAATTACGTACCTCAGGGGACTTCTACATTATGACAGTAAAATCCTAATACGTACGTACATGGGGAAATTAGAAACATATCTGTTTTCATTATGTAGGCATCTGTAAGGATTTGGCTATATATATTTGGAATTGTATTGGAAGAACCTTACTGGAATGACCCAGATATTCACCGCAGTGTAAGAGATATATAGACCAGTGCTGGGCTTCTTTTAGAAAATAGCACAAGCGGGACAAAACACAATACGTATGTACGTAGTAAAACTTTGAGGGGCAACCTCTATTCTATAAGGGACAACCTATATTCTCTTAGGGGCAACCTCTATTTTATCAGGGGCAACCTATATTCTCTTAGGGGCAACCTCTATTCTATTAGGGGCAACCTAGTTCATTATTTGTTTGCTATTAGCATTTGGCAATTTGACATTCTCTTAAGGAGACAAAGCAATTCTAAAAGGGAACCCCCCCCCCAAATAACCTTGCAGTGGCATCAGAAAATAGGCTCACCTGGATATTTCTGAAGCCATAGGCAGCAGCAAACTTTAATAAGGTTTCTCCATTGAGCTCCAAAGTGTATTCCTTAAAATCCTTGTTTCGTAAAGTTTTATATTCAATATCTCCAACATTCATTTTAAATAACTATAGATTTACAAATGTCATATTGAAAAAGTAGATTTTTATATACATACATACGTATGTAGGGGAAGTCCCTTCATTATGCTTACTTCTTTTGCTGCAAATCTAAGGATGTATTCAAGATATCCACCCTATATAGGTACATACATACGTACATACAGTATTATTTAGAAATAGAATACATGTTCCTAGTCTAGCAGCGCTAAAGATTAAACAACACCTTTTTCAGCCAATCAGATGCATTTAAAATAAAAGTATTCATAGACTGTTTTGTCATCTATATTCTTAAGGTGGACAAGCTCCGAGTTTTGCAGAGCAGTCAAAGTGAATTAAACCCCTGCTTCAAACCAAAACTTTGCCACAATCATCTAGGGTGTAAATAGCTATGACATGCTAATGTATACGTACATAGGTGTTATTCAATTCAATTCAAAGCACAGCTAGACTAGCAAGCCAGACTAACAAGTTACTGTATTAGGTACTCGTATAGCATCATCATGCCACTCACAGAACCTCCACCTCCTTGACCAAGAAGTTGTTTGTCTTCACTAACACATGAAAACCTACATTTGTTGAATGCAGTTTTTCAGTGAAAATCAGATCACAACGTATATTGGGAATGTGGGTGTCTAAAGAATGCAAGATTGCAAGTTTTGCCTGCATCCGCAATCTTTTGACATGCATTGATTTGAAACCTTAGTAATTCTGCATACTAGTCTGTACATCTTCAGCTTCATTTTACATTCTTTTAACCAAAATTTTCACTTATTTCCATAATATGGATAAATGGCAACCTATTATCCTCACATTTGATTCCCAATATGTAATTGTATTGGCATTGTAGATAAATGTGGATGTGGATGGATTACAGAATCCATCTTTAAATAAAAGTTATGCATTTCAAAGCTGAAGAATCATAATCATTGCAAACATACTGATTATCCAATGGAGATGCAGATAAAGATTTAAAATCAATCTTTGCCTCAGTGATCATAGCATCTAGTTCACCTAATTCAGCAAATATAAGAGAACATTTATATATATAAATCAGTAGAGTTTGTGTGTTTGTTTGTTTGTTATCGCATTACTCCGACGAAATGCAGTCTAACTCTCACGGATTATGGAGTATCACTTGGGAAGTGACCTGAAGTATTTCATTTACGAAAATTTGCTGCTGCGGAGAAGAGCGTCCAGTCTCAAATTTATGTACGGGAAAGACGCCATCTTTTTATTGTTTTATCATAGCGGAGAAGCCCGCTAAAGGGCTTCTATGCTAGTAGGTTAATATTTAAGAGGGTTCCATTGTGTACATATGTATGTATGTGCATATTGAAAGTGTGTAGACCTTGACCCTTCATCAAGGGCTCCCACAAACAGTGAAACAAATCTGATAAAGGTAGGCAAGTTACTAGGCAATTACAACTCCAAATGGAATTAGCAGTAAATAAGCCATTAAACTCACCTGACGTTAACACACAATCGACATCCCTAGTACTGTATATTTCACTGTAAAAGTCATCTCTTGAGGCCTCTAGTTTCTTATCATAGCAGGGCATAACTGTCACATGATACACCATATTAGGACTGGGTACAAAAACAGTAACAACAAATGTTATACATTGAAGTGTTGATTAAACCACAAGTATGTACGTATGTATAATCATCCTCAAATATCATGAAGAAGAAAACAGGAGAGAAGCAATTGCCGGGTATTAAAGGTAGGACAGTTGCTCTTGACCACCAGTGCTCTGCCACTGAGCTACGTACATTTGCATACATTGTGTCATCAAAATAATAATATCAAAGCACTGACAGTTCAATTGCTTGCAGTCAGCTTGTTTCCATAGAGATTGTTTAAATTGATTTAACTCAAATAGCAGGTGTTAAGCTAATGAAAAGTATATTTACTGACTACAGATACTTTTAAAGGTTGGATATGGTTTTTAACAGATATAGCTGGCATGTAGTCAGTCATATAAAGCCTTATAAAGGTACTAACTCCACACCAAGCACTGTTTTGGCCAGGTAATCCTTGACTAGCGAGCCCATGATTTGTTGCGGAGACTTTGTGTGACTAATAAAAGGTAGTATATAGCTACCGTGTGTCTTCTCAGCATAGCACACCCAACCTGTGAAGGTATTACAATTTATGAATAAATACACTAATTAGACAACATGTGATTCAGTAGGGGACTTGTATGAATGTGATCAAAGTCAAAAGTGTTTCTCAATATTTTAAAGTATTAAATTAAAATTAAAACGAATGTACGTACATATGTATGTACGTAATATTACTGAGTACACAGCCTAGCTTGACTATAGCAGCAACCTCAATTGGCCAACATGAATATGCAATCACCTGGGCAGGATGATGCAAGCATCGGCAAACACCCCTGTTTTGAATCCTGCTTCTTAAATCTTTCGACAAACTCGTTGGCACTGAGATAAAACAACATCACACTGACTACAATCAACTAACATGCAAGAGAGAGAGAGAGAATATTCTTAACCTTTCAATGAGTGAAAAATCTCTTGAAAATGTCGTGTCAAAGACATAGTCAACACCTGAGATAATAAAACAAAATAATGAAATAATAATCCTATAGCTGTAAATCAAACAATGCACTACCAGAATATGACTCAATACTACTGTATTTATCAAAGTACATACAGTTCTGTGTCCTCACAAGTATTAAGCAGTGATACTCATGAATAATCTAACACAATATACTCTGGAAACTATGGCTATCATGACTAAAAAGCTAGAGCTTTGGATGAGGATACAGTTAGGATTCTTTTCTTCCTTTCTCCACTCGGCTGTATCATATTAGGTGCAGACATAATAATAATAATAATACTATATTTAACCTTAATATATACGTACGTATGGTACGTACCAAATACAGTATTATTCTACTATACGTACTACTTGCCTAGGCTTTTTAAAAAGGTTATAATTCTCCCCAGTACATCTTCATTAGTCATTTGATACTTGACAGCCAATGAAGCTCTTGACTGAGGTGATACAGAAACCACAACTACTTTACAGTTCTTAACACTGCCAGCCTGTAATTTATTTTAAAGTTTAAAGAATATAATAACAAAATTGAAATATTACAGCTACCAACAGAGTAAGACTATGAGAAGTACTTCAAGGACATGTAGGCATGCACATACAGACATTGTAGGACGACCTTTGGTTTATGAGGACAACCTACTTCTTTCAGCTTCCTATTCTCCTCCAACACTTTCATCACTTCATGGTGGGACTGTTGTACTATTAATACAGTCTCAGCAGATGTTACGCAACCGCTACAAGCCAAGCAGTCGTTCAGAGTAATCTTTGCCTTTTCCAATTTTGTCTCGTATCCTTCCTTTTTAAAAGTCCAGAAAAGGTTAGTATCACAAGAGAGTTTAGTACGTCATAACTTATATGTTACTTTCTGTACCTTCCCAATAGATCCACTTTTGTCAATCTTTACTGGTTTTATGCACTCCTATTAAAAGGGCAATAAGGCCGAGTTAACTTACGTTAGATATAACTGGTGGTTACCACAGACAATAAGAATACTTCTTACTTGGGAAGGAGTGATAAAGTCATCCAAATCGGTAAGTCTCAATCCGCCACTAAACACGGCCATTTTAAAATCCTCCAGTCCCTCATCGACACCTCTCCTCTCGATTGCGCAAGCTTTCATAATATACCGCGATAATCTAATCTGATGCATGGATATTTCTTCATAGTTAAGGTATGATCATAGATCTACGTAACCGAAGGAGAAAAACACTTTTATCCTCATCCAAAGTTCTCACTAGGTTTAGTCTTCCCTGAGTTCAATTTCTTTGAAGACAGCTTGAGGTATAGCAGTCATTCTACAGTCTGATAAATCCAAGATGGCAGTTTAGTTCCTACTTTAGTACACTCTGTCGGTATCAACGTCATCTGGGCCAGTTTGTAACATCACATAGATGCAAGTTGATACACATTTTACTGGTGAATTAATTAACATAATTCCAAAACAATGTCTACAGCTATATATTATATGTGTATACCCCTAGATGAAAGAATAATTACACACATACGTAGATATACATCAGCCAGTTTAGTAATGTTGGGAACATGTCACTGGCATAGATAATGGTTAAGCCACATTAGAAAATGGCTTCCAAGAGAGATGGTTTCAATTCAGTCTTAAATTCTTCCAATTTGTCTTTGATTTCAGTGAATAAATCATCCCTAAAAATATACAAACAATTAACCATTGTGCTAATTCACAATGTAACCTGGCTATAAAAGGTTTTGAAATATTTAAATAAAAAGGTATGTAAAGGGTATAGCATAGGTTCTTTGTTACTTGAACTATCTGCAACAAATCCTTGAATTTTGGTGCAGATAACTCATACCAACTATAAAAGGTATAGCAAGATACAGACTTATCTTTGAGGTGGTTCATATTTAGTCTTTTGAGCGTCTAGAGACACAGTTGGTTATTTTAAAGATTCAGATGTTTCAACCCTAGGGTCTTCTTCAGCGACTGAGCTGACTGAAACATCCGAATCTCTAAAATAACCAACTGTGTCTCTAGACGCTCAAAAGACTAAATGATGAACCACCTCAAAGACAAGTTTGGTGCAGTTAGAAGAAATCCCAATCATTTAAGATACAGACTGTTAGCACAACGACACTATACATATTATGCAAAATTGTGTATATAAGGCCCCTAGATTTAGCATAGAAAGCCAACAAAAGATCAAGATCAAGAAAAAGACAAAGATTCCTAGGGTCACTGATGAAGGGTGGAATTCCCAAAAACAGCTGTCTGGCCCAGTGGAGCAGAAGAAGATAGAAAAGAAAAGACTTCTGTGTCTTCATCCAAAGCTCTCTCCAGGCTTAGTTCCTTATAGGCTTTTTTTATAGAGTAGGCATAGCATGTACAAAAATGGTGTATTAGATTTATCATGTAGACATACAGTACATACAATCACACTGGTCCCCAGGATTGCCACACATGGTTTAACAATAGGTTTAAACAAAAAATGAAATTCTGCCTGCTAAGGAAGTTTCCAAAGATATTATTCACTGAGTGATTTATCATCAACAAAACAGAAAGCCTACCATTCTCTTTGTAGCTGATCATCCCCATCTTCTTGGCTACTTAATGACAGTCCCCTCTTAATAAGAAGATTGAGTACTCCCGTACCAAACTCTGACTTGCCAGCCATTACTAGGGCAGGCCTAGGTGGGTTGGCTTGTGGTGGACCCTTAGCTAAAGAGGTAACTGATTCCAAAATTTGGGGAAGTAAAAGATTTGAAATGAGAACGGAAAAATGCTGAGTCAGCTCAGGCAAGATCTCATCTGACTGGTCTCGTCGGACAAGTGCTGTCATGTTCCTTAAGATAGCCAGGAGGATGGAATACAGGTCGTCCTGTTATGAAAATTGTAAAATTGGTAAAATCATGTAAAAAACAATATTCCAAATATGGTCCACTTAACAAAGTTCAAGTAAACACTCTGTCCTCTTCAGCTAGCACTCTTTGTTAATTCACAATAAAAGGGTATTTTTAATTCTAGGTGAGATATTCAGGGTAATGCTTAAGTGGTATCTTAGGAACCTGGCAAGAAAACTACACTAGCTTTCAATAATCCAGGAAAGTTCACTAAAATACGTACAACATGTTTACTAACTATATTCTTGTGATACACTTTTGACATGGTTTCAGTATACATTTGCTTGTACGTACATGTACATATGTATGTAGGTAGGTAGGTACAATATACTTATGACATACGTACACACATTTCAAACTTACTGCTTTAAAAAGTGGCAATGCTTTCGATAAAAGTCTCTTTCCTTTACTGATGAACATTATTTGTAAAAAGAACTTATCATCACTTCTGAAAAATGAAAGAATACAAACAGTCACTAAACATCAAGGGCTCTTAGTTTAGGGGTAAGTTTCCATTTCAAAAGATTGTATTCTAAACCATGAGTTAAAATTATGAGTGAATGTCATATTCAATACAGAATAGATCTAAAGGTTTCCATTTTAATTGCATTCAAAACAGACTAAAGCTTTTATATGATAGGGTCTAATTGCACCAAACTTATCTTAGAGATGGTTCATCTCAAAGCTAGATTAAAGCTTCAATTTTCAATTGCATTCAAAACAGTTTAAAGGTTCAATTCTTGAATAAATATTAAAGTTAGAGATAAAATGCATGCATAACAAGGAATCTCACTTTGTCCATTCTTTGTCAAATGGTTTGACCTTTATCATGTTAAACACCTTTGTACACAGCTCCTCTCTCCTTGTAAGTGTCTCTTCCTCCTCTTCAGTTGGCTGGTCACTTGACCTCCTGTAGTCAATATCCTCCACTTCAAGCACAATATCGTACATCTATAAGTATAGAGGAAAATGACTGGGGTAACTACCTCTTCATGCATTTGCATATTTGAAGTGTAAAACCAGTCAAGCAAACCTAACTGTTACTGACAGGTATAGGCTGGTGCATTACTACACAACTTTTTCGACTAATTATAGTACAGTTATCAGAACTCCTTGTACCAGTCCATACGTATATTATATACGGGTAGTTAAAAATGGAGACCATACGTATGTACGTGTGTACTATAGTACGTACATGTAAACCACTCATGACATTTATAAACAAACATAGAAACTTTGTACCTTTTCAAGGATTAGTAAAAGTCTTCTTCGCTTTTGCTGAGTATTCATTTCTCTCTCAACTTCAACTTCTTCAGTGTGAGTTGATTTCAGAATCTCCAATGTTTTCCGTGGACTTGTAACAGAACATTTTGTTACTTTTCCCAGAGCACCCTCAAACTCCACTAGAAATAGACAACACATACACATACCACATGAAGTATAGAATATACCAATGTTGTGTACACTACACAAGTAAAATGTCACATACGTAGGTACGTATGTAAAATGCCAAGTAGAGTTAGTTCCAAGTCACATTTGACTATTTTAAACTGTATAAATAAACTAGTTACTGCTGAATGTGCTGTGCCTACATCATATAGCACAGTGACTACACATTTGTGCTTATCTAGTAAGGATAATCCAACAATGTAGAAAATTGAGAAACAATTATTGGATGCAATAAATTAAAAGCTGTAGAAATCTATGTTTGGTCAAGTCATGACAATATTCCTTAACAATCAGCTTGCTACTGAAGAAGTCTATTAGTGTTTTCTGTACTTTACAGGAGTAACATCATGTCAAAGATCTAGGAATCAGCCCAAAACCTCTGTTGTAACTTAATTTTCATAAACTTTGCCACTTAAATATAAACCAAGGATTTATATAGTTTAAAATCGTTTCTAAATTGTTTTGGACAATCAAACTTTCATTTAATTTTTGTTCATTATTAACATGCTCTACTGTACATAGACATTACACGAATGATGCAGAGTTGATGATGTCAAGCACAGCCAAGTACGTACCTGGGAGATATCTCCTCTCTTCCTTTTTGACTTCTGGAACTACTAGCTTCTGCTTACTTTCATCTGTGAGCTGGCTAGACATTACATCAGCACAACCTTCCTTTGATAACAAATATTTCTAAAAGTACATAAAAGAGCAAGCACCACAGAACTTGTAGTTGGTGACAGCATCTTGAAAGGTCAATAAGTGACAACAAACCTTACTGCTACAACTGACCTTGTAATAGTAATCTTCCTTAAAGTCATCTTTACATTGAAGAGAAAGGAGAGCCATCTCCATAAACTTCTCCTTTTCCTTTCTGCTCATGAAGAGGTTTCTCCAATGGGGACTTTTGTTGTCACCCGACATGTGCTGAGAAGAGGACTGCTGCCTTGCGTATTGTTCTTGGAATCGTGGAGGCCTCCGGCGATAATGAGGATACATCCGATTATCATGGGGACCAGGGGGACCAAGTGGACCAGGTGGACCATGTGGACCGTGAGAACCATGAGGACCAGATGGTCTACAGAATTATGATAGAAATATGCACTAAACATTTAAAAACTGCACTTAACTTTCAACTTGAAAATCACAAAGCCAGATGATCTATGTATAATGGCTGAATATACGTATGTACATTCACCTCACCTAAATCTAGTGGGAGGAAACTGCAATAGTGGTTGCCTGAGCTGAGCATCCGGCAGTCGATGGCCTAGGAAGCCAGGGGGAGGTGGCATAGCCGGTAACCTTCCACCTGATATCAGTGGAGTGTAGTGCATTGAAGGCATCATACCGGGGGGAGGACCTACAAGAGAGAATTGAAAAGTGAGAGCGGGAGTGTAGAGATCAAAGAGATAGCCAAGATGCAAGGATGAAAGAGAATAAGAGAAACATGAGAGGACGTGATACAGTATATAATTAAGGGACTAAATGCCGAACAAAGGAGCAGAGGGGAATCAAACAAAGTCGTATATGTACAAAATTATGCAATTATTTGATGTAAATTTGCTACAAGCAAACCTAAAAAATGATTTAAAAGCTACCAACACTGAACAGTGCATCTATAATTTACTGTGACAAATGTAGATATAGCGTATAGCCTGGCTAAAGGCTGCCCCACATTAAATAACAAAATAAATAAATAAATGAAACACATTTGTGTACCTCAGAAGGCAAAGAAATACAAGATGATGATATAATCTGTGACACCCCTCAGATCAGAATTATTTTTCTTAAATGATCATGGAATATCTCCTGCATTACACTCCTTTTAGCCATACAGGACTACTCCTTTAGCCATACAGGACTACTCCTTTAGCCATACAGGACTACTCTTACGTACTTTCGTGTTTGGGCACCCACTCACCATTACGACTATCTTGTCCCTCTGGTCCAGGGTTGTGTGGCATGTGATAGGGCATGGGAAATGCAGCTCTTGGAGGAAAAGGCATGACTTGTGGGGGAGGCCCTGTAATATTTCCTCCTTCTTGAGTGGGCGGACCCTTGTCCTGGTTCATCAGTGACAACAGAGCTGGTGGAAGTGTAGACTTAGATTCATCCTCTTCAGAGTGTTTCATCATTTTCTGCTCAATTTCAGACACAGTCATAACTTTGGGTTTGTCTTCCAATAAACTATTCAACTATAAGAAGTACATAGCATAATACATTATTAGTACCGGGAAGGTACGCATATCAGATAATATTACAAAGAATATTCTCACTTGTGATGGGGCTTCGTTGCCTTGGTTTCCCCAGAAGGACATTGTAAAATGGCTTCCATTTTTCTTTTCTCTAATCTCTGATTCAGATTTGGGTGAGTTCCAAACATTAAACTGCAAAGTTTGGAATGAACTACTGTACTAGTCCGAATAGAGGCCTGGGTCTCTATTTCAGTGCCCATCTTCAAGCACCCACTTAGCTACTTAGTCTTCCTCACAGCGCACTTCATGGCCTTTTACTTGAAGAAGACATCCTAGAACTACCTATTACTACCCCTCTAAGTGAGACCCGGCTTTTATTTACAAATAGCCCAGCTGATCCCCAGCCCTCTATTTAATTGACTCCTGGTTTCTCTCTCTCTCTCTATATATATATATGGTATATACTACCTGATATACACTGATTGAGAGAACTTACTTGTGCAAAGGGTGACGATGAAAGAATGTCACTACCTTGTGACACATTTCCAACTTGGGGTGACATCCACACCTCATCCATTGACAAGCCGCTCAGTTTGCCCTCAATCCCCGCCCCTTTATCCTCCTCCACTGTACTAGTGTCATGAGACATTGGCTTTGAGTTACTCTTTGCTGAGGACAGGCCACCATCGTTATCTGAACAAGTGATGAGCAACAGGAAGTAAAGCATCAACCAAGTAAATACATACAGTATGTATCCCTCTGTAACTTTAATTGGAGCACACTATAACGTATAGTCATTGGGAGAGACTTAGGGTTAACCTGTGTAATTCATTGAAACTATAATGAGCGTACGTATGTGTCTATGAAATATAAGTGAGGCTAAACTACTGTAATACAGAGTTGTCTTACTACTCCACTCATATCATTTTAAAAATCATATTAACATAAACAATTAAATTAATTCAGTTTCATTAAATTGTATATTTAATTACATTTCTAATTAATGCATAATGACATATGTTAGGCAACAGATAGCAGAGATATGAATTGAAGTGTCACACCAAACTTTATCTAGAACATAATAGTACTGTAATAATACTACAACTAAAAATAATAACAACAATAATAATATTAACAATAACAATATTTTTTCAGTTGTCACTGTCGATAGATCATAGTACCTTATGTGATAAATTGTTTGACCAGGTAAACCTCATCTTACAACTCCGACACTAACAACTTGAGAACCTTAAGAGATATTGCATTACACAAAATAGACGCATCATACTTAACTTAAAATTTGAACTTCGTACCACTAAATAATCAATTATCACGTGGAATACGAAGATTTACTAGAAACATTATAAAATAAGAAGAAACTAGTTTCAATCATCCTTTACGAAACATAATCATCCACCCCTCGAAACTCTTACTTTTAACTTTAGGTCAGTCATAATAGCAGTACACAAATATTCACATAACACGCCTAGGGTTCAATCCATACCCGAATCATCATTTCCAAACGTTTCCGTATTTAAAGCATCTTCTTCTTCCTCGCTGGGTACACTCAGATTATCTCCTTGGATTAAGGTGGATTCAACGGATGGATCCATATACCTTAAGCAACAGAGTCGAGCTAGGAGAATTGGTACGTGGCCAGTCAAGTGGCCATTTTATTTCTACGAAGTAGGATTACCCAATGCTCAAATGGGCGTCAACGATCTGAACCCGCCCCATTGGTACGTAGTTCAGTAAGTCAAAACAGTGAAATTCGGGTCGTCAAGGACATGTCTAGAACAGAACATTTCACTTTGCCGAGAATACCGTAAGGATTAGAATGCTATATCTGTTGTTGGTAATACATATTAAATGTTTGAGTGCAAGTGCCTGGCAAGGTTTTTTGTTTTTTAATAAAAAAAAGAAGTTAATAACGTAGTAGAATGCAATTGAGTGAGTAATGGAGTACGTATGCAATATCTTATCCAATGTGTAGAACTAGTCATGCAAGAGTGACCAGCCCAGGTAAGTTGCAGCATCACTCTGCAAGGACTGCTAGATCTAAGAATGAAAGCCACAGAACAAGGACTGAGCCAAGCTACACTGCTTACCTGTAAGACAATTGTATTGCTGTAGTGAACACTTGGTATACATATATACAAGTAGCTGTTGTAAGATGGTTTCTTCATAGACACTCTATTCTGTATTACAGTATTAGTTAAAAACGTTTGTGACAATTGAAGTTTAGGTATGGAATATGTTTGTTACAATCCATGAAATATCTAAGATACCATTTTGCTATGCTTATTCTGTAAAAGAGACTATAGGGGAACTAAACCTGAAGAGAGCTTTGGCTGAAGATACAGGAGTCTTTCTTCCTTCTTTTCCCTTCTTTCATCTTCTTCTCCACTGGGTCAGACAGCTGTTTCTGGGAATTCCACCCTTCAACAGTGATCCTGGGAGTCTTTGTCTTTTTCTTTATCTTGATCTTCTGTGAATCCATGCATGGTATAGCTAGGCTGTCCCACACTATAAGGAAAACATTTCACATATGTATACCTACATTGTGTTGAAGGAATAAAAATTTTCAGTGGTTCAGCTATAAACAGCATCATATTGAACTTCTAAATGTATTATATGATAGTTCACTTTCCCTTTGATATTAATACATGATGAACCTTAGGGGAACACCTCGTCAAGACATTCCAGTGAATGTGTTTAGAGATGCTGCTTTGTACGAAGATGTGTTTGATAAAGAAGGTAGTCTGTTCAGAAGACAGACTGACAAGTTTAACTCTCCTCTTAGCAGTCGGGACTACAATAGGTACATGTCTTTAACTACATTCATTACGTACATAATTAATTACTACAGCAATAGGAAAATATAACTATAAACGTACGTATATCACTGTGATAATTATCTTCCTTAATAGCAACTCTCTAGTCAATGGTACACTTGTGATTCCACATTACGAATTACAAACTGAATACACTTATTATCCATACATATATTAATCCAAGTGTTTTGATATACATTATATATAATTTCATTAAATTAGTAGACAACTGCTAATTTTATTGCTTGCCTATATACACTATATACGTACTTAATGTATACATTTGTACGTACCTACGTATATATTTGCAGGATGGATGCATAGAAGACATACTGTATGTAGGTATATAAAGCTAAAGAAACATATAGACTAAAACTGCTAATTACTTAGAGCAAACCTACGTACGTACGTACGTATGTATATAGAGCTTTGGCTGAAGAAAATAATTAGAATTCCTTCTGTCTTTCTCCACTGTGCCACATAGCTGTTTCTGAGAATTTCGGCCTTCATCAGTAATCCTGGCATCTTTTTCTTCTTCCTGTCTTTTTGTGAGTCCTTAGCTCAATATGTACGTATGTACGTATGCATGTCAATTAACATTGTACATTATACGTAGACCTATTTAGCTGTAGGATTAATTTTATTCTGTCTAATTGTATCTTTTCAGTCTTCATGATCCACACTGTCAAAGGCTTTACTTGAATAATAAGAGGTTAAGAGAGCACTTGATTGGACTAGGGCTGGTAAGGAGAAATTAACTTATTTTGCACATTTAACAGTTACCACTATAGAATAGGCTGTATTGACTGGAGTGTGTATTTGATACAATATTGAACTTTAATTTCCGCTGCTTATCTTCAGTTAACAGAGGATCTTAAAGTAGTTGCTACCACAAAGGAACAAAGACAGAGAATCAGAGCACATGAGATGTTGGAGAGAAAGGAGCAGCTACTTCAGAAGCTAGAAGATAAAGAGAGAGAGCGTGTAAATAGCTTTATGGTGAGCTGCCATATTGACTTACTCTGGCTCACCTCTACCCAACTATACAAATCTTTCACTTCAGTAGACCGTCTATGAGTAGACATGGTGCATGAAATTGTATATTTTGTTTGTAAACTGTCACTAGGGATCAAAGGATGTACCTGCTGCTATCAAGTGGACACATGAGAGACAGTCCATGAGAGCACAGATGAGTAAGATCAGGCAAAAGCAGAGCATTGAAAGAGAAGAAGTTAGAAAAAAGGTAAACAAGCACACAATTTTTCAACGTGCTACGTACTTACTGTACGTATATACATAATTGGAGTAAAAAGTCTATAGGGAACTACGTAAACCTAGTAAGATACAAGAGTTTTACCTTCTACTTCATATGAAAAATCTAAGATACTATTTTCCTACATGCTACGTATATTCCTATTCTGTAAAAGAGCCTATAGGGGAACTAAACCTAGCTGAAGAGAGCTTTGGATATGCACGAGTTGTAGTGCAAAGTATGTATATGTACTGTAAGTACGTATGTTACCTTTCTTTACCTTCCTGTTACAGAAGGAGAAAGAGATAGTGGATCGAAAGTTGGAAGAGAGAAAGGAAAAGTGGAAAAGATTTGTTGAAGAGTATGAATTAGAGGAACAGAGAAGGAGAAATGCAGAAAAGGCCATTCAAAAGGAAAAGGATCTTGTCAAGTATATTAATGTGTTTGGAATGGTAGGTACTGCAACTATACCCATGTACTTACGTATACTATAATGTTTTATGAATATGGGGTACATATGAAAGCCAAAGCAGACATTAGTATTCTGTGAAGGCAAGGCCTCCAATCTAACATGCCAACTTCCACCACCCACATATGTACTGCAGTAGCCTGCTGACAGTGGGTTTAGCTAGCATTCCATGCTTAAAATACTAAGAAATGTAGCTCGTATTAACAATTCTACTCCTTTCTACATTTATACATATGCAACAGCAACATTAAATCTTTGGAATAGAACGTTTCAACCCGTAGGTCTTCATTAGCAATATACATCTCATCATGATCGCGACATATAAGCACTATCACTTCATATGCATATGTATATAAAAATGTACACTATGTACTGTAACGTACAGTACGTATGTTATTTGTATAATATAATATGTATCTAGTCAAATATGGGCATTGAAATGGCCAGTTGGTACAGGGACTCTGATGTCATTGCTGAAAGAATGAGAAATATGGCTTTGAAGCATAAAACAGACACGCAAAATGAAGCAATGGCTGAAACTGTAAGTACTGTATGAAAATAATTGCTAATTGCAGTAGAAAACACAGTGCATGTATACAGATGCTAGACTCATATTCTGTACATGGGAGTGTTTAACTACCTATTATGTAGGTACATACATATGTATATTCACTCAGTGGGTTGTATCCAGTAATGCCCAGAAACAATTAACAATAGGTAGATTTAATGTACCCCTAAGACTAAAAATGATGCAAGAATAACACTGACTTGCATATAACATACTGAAGAGTGTAGTAAACTAATGACATGTCAGTGTAATGGAAACTAGAGTCTCCTCTTCCCACTGGTCGAATCACATAGCTGCCTAATTGTAATTTTGTATTTCTATCAGATTTATGTATACAGGACATATTGTAAAATCATAATGAGTTCAAGTTAACACGTATATAACAGTGAGTATTAGGTTTCTAATCAAGTGTACTCACGGTTCCAAACTAAGGTTTTGAGGATGTGGCATCCAATAACTGAAACTAGTATAATATGCAGTAAAACTTGTACATACGTATATATATATATACGTACATGTACATACATACGTATGTATTTATGAAATGCTATGGATTGTTTGTTGCGTTCATTATAAGATCAGTGGATTTTATATGAGCATCAGCAACAGTAATTTTACACAGATAATTGAACGTTTTGACCACAAAAACCTGGCTGTATCATTCCCACCTCATCCTTTTGCTGATGAAGACCTTTGTGGTATACTGTTGCTGATGCTCATATGAAATCCACTGATTTTGTATGTACTTATATACGGCTCTTGGTTACATATTATTATGCTCTTCGAGTACAAACTAAATCAATTCAAATTACCTGATAATTCAAATTTTTATCCATTTTCCTAAAAGATTTGAAATACGTGGATATCAGGTACCGTACATTGAACCAAATCTCAACCCTTTAAATTGAATAAACAATGTAAATTGGATGGCATTTTACTAAATTTGGGTTTAGATGTGTTCACAGACATCTGACACATGCAGCTCTATATGTCTGTCATCTCTCAGCTAAATGCCACACCAGAAACTGGTTCACTGGTTGGCGAGGTGGATCAGTTAGATTACCTGAAACAAGTGAGACAAACTGCAGAAGAAATTGCAATGTCAAAGGATGAAAAAGTGAGCATTTTCAGAATACTTGGATTAATAAAGTCAGTACCTCTTTACCCATTTTGTCAAACTACCGCATTGGTCAACTAAAGGGATATTGGATATTGGATTGACTACTATCTATATTCCATTGTACAATATCAGAGGCCACCTGGTGTTTGCTACACATGTTTCCTAACTGAGTATTTGAATGAGATAATGTGTCTTATGCCAGATTTTTAATTCAATATTAGATGATAGCCACCTATTAAAGTGTACAATGTATGTCTAATATATATGTACCTGCTGTATGTGTGTGTAGACAGTAGATGATATAAAGCAGCCTGAACAAGATAATGAAGCTAAAGGACAACAAAAGGAGGAAGGTTCTACAGATGCTGATAACGAAGCTTTATCTCTTGTACCAGGAAAGGACTTAAAGGCCTCCCCAGAGCAAGAGGAGCTGACAGATAAGCAGACACTAGAAGGAGCAGTTGAATCACATTCTCCCAGTGAGCAGGGCATCAGAGGGGAATCCCCAGAAGAACTTGCTACTGATGACGTAAAAGGTAAACTTATTACAGTACATTGTGCAACTAATAAACAATTAAAAGATTAAAAAGAATTAAAATATATCCATTTTTGACTATATATTTGCCGTGATGAAAAACTTGTCTATGACTGTTAGCATAATTCTAGCTTCAAATTCTTAATTTCATTTCAGATTTCATTAAAAAATCCCCTTTTCTCCAGTCCCAATACTCTAAACTATGGCCATAACCATATGGACCATTTAAATAGCTTTTAAAGCAATCTGTAAACCACCATCCTCCATGGTATTCCTCTGCACAGTTGTGGTCCTTCAAGTAATCATTATCATTGTCTGCTGTAGAGAACTTGGCACCTGAGTAATGAGTTCAAGAAGGGCTGGTAAATATTGATTTAGATACTCATAATTAAGTCTTGGCCCCTAATGTTAAAGGCGTACTGTATGTCTTATTGGATTATAAATGTAAGGAAAGGCTACATTAAGAATTTGTAAAAGAATGTACTAACAATATTCAACAAAAGAAGCATTATTGCTGTAGGTAAGACTGATATTTCCTCTCATTTGTTAGATAATTGTGTTCATAATTTGTCAAATTAGCTTTACAGTACATTTAATTACCTGAATGATGAGTAAAAGAATCTCCAGCAATAGTGCCTCCTTTGTAGCCACTCACAAACAACTTAAATCCACCTTCTTCACTTCCCACCCAGAAGGCATCAAATGTGGTATGTACATGGTCACCTATTTGAATAAGAAAACACAGTCTTAATATGAACCACATAAAACTGCATGCATGGTAATTGAACTGATAGTCAAACTGCAAAGTACTTATTATTAAGATGGCTGGAATAGGAATCAAACAATGGTTGAGGTTCAGGCCCGTATACATGCTGTTCTGCAAGTATTGAGCTACAACCATCACAACAATGTTCAGAATTCACTACTTATAATTACACTGCATTAGTAAAGTTGCATGCATTTGCAGCCAGTATACTTGTTTAATGGAGGATGAAATATTGAAGAAAATTCTTTCTATTTAATGTTTGCACTCACATATATCTTAGATGCATTGGTAATTATGCTACTAACCATCAAAGTCCCAAAGGTCTATCCTCAATTCTGTTGGTCTCTTTTTCCATTTTGTTAAAATGTGTAAATTTTCTAGACCTAACCAAAAATCATGTCCAGGTTTTCCAAAACCAGATTTGTATTCATTCCAGGTTCTGTCAAAATCGGAGCTTCCATTATGCTGAGACTGGAAGATAGTCCACCCTCCACCATCACTTTCTAGGTCACACTGAACGACCATAAGTTCTGCTCCTTTTGGCTGTATAGGATATAAACCTGTTTTACTGTGACCCTGAAACTGAACCTCTGTACAGTCCTTAGGGAAAAGAGCCCTATTAGCTGGTGAAGCTGGTACAGCACCAGTAGTTTGTAAAATGCTTTCACATCCTTCCATATACAATAATAGCACACTAAGCAATTTCCTAATATTCATAGTTCTATAGAACTTGTCCCAACTCTCAGCTCTAGCTGTAACTATAAGTGTGAACTAAGCCGAATATGCCCACTCTCTTCGAAAAAGTTTGCAACAAATGGTATTTAAAATATTATATCTCCAAGTGTTACCTTCATTATCCCTGCAGTAGGTATGCATTAAGCATTCCTAACGTTCGACTTGAATGGCTTGAATACCGATTACGGTTACATGTCTATTCAGGGGAACTGCATTGAAAAAAAATTAAGTGCTCTTTTTAAAATGAAAGTAATGTATTGTATTACCATAGATTATCTATACTACGTAGTATAGATAATCTATGGTAATACTATTCGTTTTGGTAAGTCGGGCTTACTTTAAAAGTCGAAGAAATCACGAAAATCGAAAACGGCCACATGGTAACAGTCGTTGTCCTCCATTTTTTTCGGAAATAAAACGTCACGAGGACTTTATATCAGCTTCGAGGAGTCCTGATGTCATTTGCATATCAGGTTCCTGTGATATGAAATAACTGTCGCACTCACATTAATAGATTGTTTGGATAGTATTCTACTTTGATACTCAAGCTTGTTTAAGTAGAATTGGAAAGGCAATGTAATAGATAAAGGCTTAGAAATACAATATCTCTTTGTATGACAAGAACTTAATACACTCATCAAATATCCTGCTGGTGCTATTTGTCAAAACTTTCACTAATTGTTTCTCGTTGACACAATATCATGTCTTTATGGTATTGCTCTATCTAATTATACATCACCTATACACAGAATATCACATGAATACATACTAACATTCATAACACTAACTACATCCAAACACTCATTTACACTCCCAAATACAGTTTGTCTGTTATCTTCCCAGTATCCCTGTTTGGTTGATGTGTACATATGCTTAATACTTTTCATTCCAGTTTTACTGCATGACCAAGAGATGACTCATCTCATAGGCTGGGTCCCTCTCATCAGCTGGGTCCCTCTCATAGGAAATGGGCTGGGTCCCTCTCATAGGAAATGGGGTGGGTCCCTCTCATAGGAAATGGGGTGGGTCCCTCTCATAGGAAATGGGCTGGGTCCCTCTCATAGGAAATGGGGTGGGTCCCTCTCATAGGAAATGGGGTGGGTCCCTCTCATAGTAAATGGGCTGGGTCCCTCTCATAGGAAATGGGCTGGGTCCCTCTCATAGTAAATGGGGTGGGTCCCTCTCATAGGAAATGGGGTGGGTCCCTCTCATAGGAAATGGGGTGGGTCCCTCTCATAGGAAATGGGGTGGGTCCCTCTCATAGTAAATGGGCTGGGTCCCTCTCATAGGTAATGGGCTGGGTCCCTCTCATAGGTAATGGGCTGGGTCCCTCTCATAGGAAATGGGGTGGGTCCCTCTCATAGGAAATGGGGTGGGTCCCTCTCATAGGAAATGGGGTGGGTCCCTCTCATAGTAAATGGACTGGGTCCCTCTCATAGGAAATGGGCTGGGTCCCTCTCATAGTAAATGGGCTGGGTCCCTCTCATAGTAAATGGGGTGGGTCCCTCTCATAGTAAATGGGCTGGGTCCCTCTCATAGGTAATGGGCTGGGTCCCTCTCATAGGAAATGGGGTGGGTCCAACTCATAGGAAATGGGGTGGGTCCCTCTCATAGGAAATGGGGTGGGTCCCTCTCATAGTAAATGGGCTGGGTATAGAGAATTGCAGTTAGACAATTACATATAGCTTAATAGCTGAGCATCCTTTTCCCTCTTTATTATATTCAACATTGATTACTTGTGATTTGATTATCACTATGATTATAGCATTTATACAATTACATTCACATACATAAGTACATATAATGTGTATTTAAATCTCCATTTGATCAATAGTTGCCTTAGTAACCATTGATACCAACATATGAATTATGCAATACTGTAACCTTTTAGTTAGTAAAGTGTAACTGTTATACATATGTAAATATAAACTGATAGTTTTTGGTGCATTTATTGACTTATTGAGTATCAACAACATTAATTGAATCAATTATCTGGACATTTAGATCTGAAGGTCTTCATCAGTAGAGAATATTGAAGAGGGAGTGAAACCACCAGTTAATTAAATATGCAGTGCAATTAATACATTACATCACTCATCTTTTCATATCAACACCTCCTTATTTCACTTGGTTTTCCCTCCCTGTTCTATAAATCTGCTGATGGAGACCTTTGATCTAAACGCCCAGATAATTGATTCAATAATGTTGGCAATGCTGGTGTATAATTAGTCGGGTTATCATATATATGCACTTGGTATATTTCCTTGTAGATACTACTGACCAGATACCTTTACAAACAGATAAGCAAAAGGAAGAAGATACTAAAATTACTTCAGATACTGCCTCTAAAAGACAAAAACCAACCGAAGAAGAGAGTATTCAACTCCTTGCCCAGTTTATCATACTTCTTGGAATTAGGTACGTATTCATTGTACATACCAAATTACCTATATATCATGCCACTGTTTAGTAAAATGTTGAGCAATCACTTGCAAAGAGTAAGTGATTTTATTGGTGATATTCTGAAGGTCATCAATGTAAAAGATATAAAATTAAGTATAAAATCATCTGCATGTACGTACATATCTACATACTTATGTATGTAATAGGTATAAAATTTGGACCTTGAACTTAATGGGATTTACGTACTTACGTAATTCTCAATACTCAGGAACCCTTGATTTATAATGTATATTAAGAGGCACTTGCAATTAATTCTCTAAATTAATTAAAAAGGAATACAGAGTTAATTCATTCTTCTTTCACAGTATTGATGAAGAACAAACTGGATTTATACAAGCTACTGATTTTATGCAGGTAAATCTCCATAGGAATTCCGTACTATGTATTGTCTAGTGATATCAGATAATTTAACATTGTGTTTTTTTTTTACTTGAAAAACAAAAGCCTTAACGGAGAACCTTGTTACTTCTTGCCTTAGTGTACTAAGGCAAGGAGTATCTGGCTTGGACAACCCTCAGTCAGTTATGTTTTCCTTTCTTTGGGTTTTTAGCCAGAAGCCTCGGCTTTTCCTCCTTCCAACAGCAGCAGACGGGTGCACGTCGGGCCAAAGTTGACCGTCATAATAGGAGGGAGTACCTCCATACACCAATCCACCACTGCTTTCCAGAGGTCGACAGGCAAGGACTGGGACAGGACTACTTATCGTCCAGGCCCCAATCCCTCAACAGATAGATGTCGCCTCAATATCCTCACAGCCGAACAGAGAACAGTTCTCTGCATGGCTCTCATCACTTCTACTGCACTTTTTGACAGCTTTGGAATTCCCCTAAGGTCTTCCAGGAGCGTGTCCACTGTCCCCAAAGCACCAATTATCATCGGGACTACCTTAATTCGGTAGCCCCTAAATTGTTTCCTCATATCAGCTGCCAGCTTCTGGTACTTTTGGAACTTCTCTTGCCATCTTCCATTAATATTGCTGTCAGTAGGAACTGACATCTCAATAATGAAGATGGACTTACTTAGCCGATCCTCAACCACTAAGTCTGGCCTTCTTTCTGTCATTTCATCATCTGTAGGGATACTAGGATCCCACAAGATTTTGACAGACCTATTCTCATAGACTGGTTTTGCTTCTAGTTTGTACCAGGGCTCTTCCTGCCTGAATCCATATTCTTTCAACAGTCTCCACAACACTATCAGTATTGCCCGGTCATGTCTCTCTTTGTAGAGAGAAAATCCCTTGGGCTCACACATGTTTAGTATGTGTTTGACCGTTTCCATAGCCTTGCCACATTCTCTGCACATTAGGAGGCTAGAATTCTTCAGAATCCTATTTTGGTACCACCTAGTGTGCAGCACATCATCTTGGGCTGCGAGAATCAGAGCCTCAGTTTGAGGTCTGAGTCTCCCCTCAGAAAGCCACACATAAGACTCCCTATTTGTGACTTGTCTGTGGTATGAGCCCTGGTGAGACTTTTCGGCTAGGTTACTTTTTAACCTTTCAGTCTGAGCCTCCCGGAGCTCACGTGCCACTCTCCTCCATTCTCTTACACTATTTTGTGAGGGATCTGTCTTCAGCCACATTTCCGGTTCTAGTTCTATTCCGTGGCTTCTCAGTATCAATCTGGCTTCTTTCAAGACAGTCCTCCTCTGCTTTGAGCACTCTAGCCACTTTTGGTGTTTAACCAAAACAGCTATGAGTGGATCATTGGCAGTATGGAGGTATCTTGCCAGATTCACTACAGCCCTGTCGTGATCCAAAGGAAAACTACAGAGCCCTCTACCACCTTGAGAGCGAGGCAAATTCACTCTTTCAATGGCAGAGTTATAGTGATGACACTGGTACTTTCTCATGATCTTTCTCACCATTCGGTCCAGTTTTGGAAGCTCACTTTGAGTCCACTTCAAAACTGGGTAAGAGTATCTCAATAGAGAGGCACACAACATGTTAGAGGCTTCTGCAGCATTCTTACCATTGAGGTGAGAGCCCCACACTTTGTGGAGTCTCCTCCTCAATTCATTGATCAAGCAAGCTTTGACCTTGCTGTCATCTACCTCAAACAGTTGTTCTAGCCCTAGGTACTTATAGGTAGTACCTTTTTCAAGGCTCCTTATGGATTCTTCACTGCGTTCAGGGTTGTCTGGGCCAGCCAGAACTTTCCCCTTTTGCATGTGAGCCGTTCCACACTTTCTCACTCCAAACCTCATGCCAATGGCATTTGAGGTTTTCTCCACACATTCCATGGCTTCCCTGAGTTTATCAGGCCCTCCAGCATATATCTTAAGGTCATCCATGTACAGCAAGTGTGACATGGTGTTCCTTTCCCCATCATGCCAGAGGGTATATCCCTTGGTTCTGTTAAGAACTTGGGATATGGGAGCTATGGCCAGACAAAAGAGGAGTGGCGATAGGGAGTCTCCTTGGAAGAGTCCCCTGTTATATTTAACAGGGGTGCTCCTAACCACCTTCCCCGCAGTCCTCAACTCAAGCACAGTAGCCCAGTGTTTGGAGAAGAGCTCTATAGACCTCCTGATCCAATCTGGGCACTTGATGGTTTTTAGCACCTTCATCACCCACTTGTGAGGGACTCTGTCATATGCCTTCTCATAATCGATCCATGCCACACTAAGGGGCTTACCCATAATTTTGGCGTCTAGACCGATTGATTGATCCAGCAGTAGACAGTCCACACAGCCCCACCTCCCTTTCCTCATGGCCCTTTGGGCCATAGGCAAAAGATCATTAGTGTAGGTGTAAGTGAGTAGTTCTGACGCAATGTATGCTGTGACAGCCTTGTACATTGTGTTGAGACACGCAATAGGTCGGTAGTTGGCCGCACTTTTCGGGTCACCCTTTTTGGGGATGAGTAGAGTGCGACCCCTTGTAAGCCAGTCTGGGACTGACAGATCTCCGCTCACCACCCTCCGTAGTACATCTGCCAAGGCAGACTGTGCAGAGGGGAGTGCTTTCCACCAAAAAGTGTGGACGCCATCCGGCCCAGGGGCAGACCAGCTTTTTGCCTTTTTCAAGGCCTTCCTCAGTTTGGTCTCATCAATGCTATCGGGACCTTCAGAGGAGGTTCTACCCACCCTCTTTTTGGTTTCCTTTAGCCATTCTTTCACCCCTGGGTCGTCTTTGTTGACCTTACCAACAGTACCTACAATCTTTGTCCAAAAGTCTCTTACTACCTCAATTGAGGGAGCTTCATTGGAGGTTGGAACATTGCCATTCATCCGGAACTTCCTTTGGGTATTCCAAAGGTGGTTTTGTTCCTGGAATTTCCTGCGTTCAGCTGATCTTCGCTCTTGTAGGGTCCAGACCCTGAGTTTCCCCAGTGTCTGTTCCCGAGCTCTGATCAGCACATTCAGGTTTAATGAATGGAACTCCCTCCTAAGCTTTCTTCGGAGTACTTTCTGGCGTTTGGTCATAGGATTATTATTCTGTTGACGCGCTATTTCCACATCCAACCAGGCAAGCAGTCTTCTAAACCTAAGGCCCTTGGCCTTCCTGTCACTTATGTGACCTTCCTGTCTCTTACTTCCCTTCTGATTATCTGATTTCCTTCCCTGGTTGCATGGCTGCGATTCGTTGGTTGTTTTTCCCCTCACAGCCATAGCAACAGAGTAGACCAGGCAGTTCAGGTGCCAGGCCGACCTAGGGCCTTCCTGCCACTCTTTCTCCACCCAATCATTGGCCTCCTGAAGCAGTGCCGTATCAACATGGTTGAACCGCACCGCCCCACAGGGTTTTCTTCCAGAGAAATCTCCAGGTTTCTTTCGGAGACAGGCATCTTTTGCTTTGCCTAAAAGTTGCATCAGATTATCATTGCCACTTGTCCTGGGTCTGGGATGATCATGTGCAGGAGTTTCAACAGGGACTGCAGGCTGCTCACCATTTTGTTCAGTCCCGGCCTGAACTTGGTGAAGCTCCTCCTGTCCCTGGGCTCCCACACCTTCCTCCACAGTCCCAGTTAGGGTGGCTACACCACAAGAGTCAGGTTCCACAAGGTTTAGTCTCGAGAGACCTTGACCTCTGCGGATTCTACTAAGTCTTGTAGTTAGCGCTACCTTTGTGGTTTTATGGTCTGGCATTGCAGCATTCCAAGCCTGGTACAACCGCTCGGCATACCCCTTTTCCATGGGCTTACTTTCTCGGTAGAGCTCCATGAGGATATTATCCCTCTGAAGGTTCCAGATCACCCCTTGGATCCTTCTCCTTCTAGAGGCACCTTGCGGTGCATCATTAACCAAATCTAAATCTCGGCTACCAGTTACTTGCAGTACTCCGTCTCCTACCAAGCTCCTTTTGGCTTGGAAGGCAAGGGTTCGACCGGTCTGAGGCAAATGTGGGTATTTGCTCAGCCATTCCCGCTCTAAACGCTTCTGATAGCCACCTCTTTTGGGTTCAGATCGCTCAAAGCAATCAATTAGTGCCCTAACCATTTCCTCGGTCCATAGGGCTGGTTGGCCCGTCACGGGGACCGAAGAAGGGTTATTACATTCAGGTACATCTACCTGTGAGGCACCAGTGGAATCGCCTATTCTGGTTGACCCAGGGTTTTCTTCTCCACTGGTGCACCTAGGCCACAGCCTGTCTTGAAAATTGTCATTCTCATGGCGCAACGTAACCCAGTGAAACTGCCAGACGGGGGGTTAGCCCATACTGGCAGGGAGGCTGATTTAGCCACAGGATGCCACATGAAGGGCTAAGCACCCTGCTCCGTCGGGGGGTTGAACTGGACAATACCCATCCTCTTGTCAGCTCGGAACCACAGCCTCCAATTCCCACGACTTAACATTGTGTTAACTTTTAAATAAAACTAGTTTCACTGTACGTTTGTGGTAATTGTTACAGGAAATAGATCAGAGGTCAATATTGTACAAACTGCAGGCACACTAGCTATATTTGCCAGACTTTGGATCTACTTAGTTACTGTACTTATCATCATTGTTCTATTTTAGTTGTTAACACTGCGGGAAACTGGTCTTGATGTCTCCAATGAGGAGCTTCATAGTATTGTTGCTTACCTGGATGCTGAAAATACAGGATGGATTGCTTATTATGATACTTCCACTGTTATGAGAGATGTTTTCATGGCTTTGTATGCTGCAAGGCCTAATGATATAAAGGTACGTACTACTAGCTTTTTAAACCATTAACCCACAAGATATATCATCTTGTATTCTACATAAATATTATGACAACGGAAAAACTATAATACATATCAGATGGAACCCAGTATTTTCAGAGGACTGACCTCTTAATGTGTGCTATATATACGTATACTGGGTGTAAAGTTAAAGGTTTCAGAAAATTGATGTTAATGTGCAGCTTTAACCCTCTTAACCACCTGAGCTAACTATGTACTAATAGGATGTATCACAGATTAGGCAACATCTTTAAGTTCATCTTTTTGATGGTTCATGGTTCCACTGAACGTCTAGAGACATGATTGGTCAATCTCTTTGTTAATGTTTTGACCTCCTTAGTGCCTCTGGATGCTTAACAAGCTCAAAAAGATGAACCATCCAAAAAGATAGGTTCAGAGAATACAGTTAGGAGAAATCTTTATTCTGTTTACTAAGCTTGAACTGTTGTGTAGTTACATACACATTATATTTCACTGCAGCCACCATCAGTAGCTCATGAAAAGGCGTGGTGCCAGATGTACACACCTACTTTTGGTTTTCTATACTTTAACACTGTTGATGGCACAGCCCAAAGAGAGCGACCTCCAGAGTATAGACCATATTTAGCTGTAAGTAATATTCTCTCCAACTGGAATAAGAGATTTGTTTTAACTGTTTCCTTTATAATGTCATACGTATGTAACAATTCCATCCTAATAACTCATGATTCTATAGTGAATTATGGTACCTATGCTTTAAATTGCATTACTTGACTCGGGAACCTCAATACTGATATGTACGTATATTGATGAGTCTTTTTGCTTTTTTGCTATATATATAGGATGAGGTATTTGAAGATGCAATAGTTGACCTGTTTCAATCAGCTGATGTACACAAACAAGGAATCATTGATAAAGATGCCTTTAGACAGGTCTGTAGTATAAACTACATACAGTATATTCGTTATAATTTTTCAGTCAACAAATATGTATCTAAGCGTATATTTGAGATAGTTCATCTTTAGTCTTTTGAGCATGTAGAGATGCTTCTTGAAAATCGGTCATTTCAACCCTAACAATCTTCTTCAGCAAACTACATCACTAGACGCTCAAAGTCTAAAGATGAACCATCTCAAAGATAAATGATGCCCTTCTATTCAACCATTTGTATATACTTCAAATCTGTCCAAAAATAAATGTTATATATCTTCTATTTGTCGTTCATTCCTCAGCTCCTCTACTCAGCAACAGTTAGTGAACAGCTCTTTGATGATCAGAAGGACAGTTTACTTGGACTCTTTGAAGCCTCTGCACTGAATGGCCAAATGAACCTGGAGGATTTTGTCCCTCTAGCTAGAACTATGATAACTATGGTCTATAGGAATCAGTTTAAAGATCAGTTTAATGTAATATATCCTTGTTATTAATGTGCATAATGACTGAAATGTGTTTTTTCCTAAATACAAATTTATTACTTTTCTAAAATGTCTTGCTAGGATGACTGGTTGGAGCTGAATTCAAACAAGTTTGGTTCATTTTGGTTAAACAAAAGCACTGGAGAAATCATGTTTCCAGAACAGATTAGAAGAGAAAGAGTGAGAATCCCGTCTGTAAGTGGTTGGGTCTCCCCTTTGATAACTGCATATGTACACATAGAAATAGGTTTTTAGTAATAAGGATTTATTAGCAAGTTAGTGTTATTGAAAAAGTTTCAGCTAAGATATATTCTGCTATACATACTGTATACCGTATTATCTCTAATATAAGCCTAGATCTCTAATGCAAGCCCGTCTCCAATAGAAGCCCACCTTTACGAATCATTGAAAAAATAGAAGTCCAGTCCCCAATATAAGCCCAAATTCAGAGGGGTTTTAAAAAATACAAGCCCCAGGCTTATATTAGAGATAATGCGGTATCTACGTACATAAAGTAATGAAGTATTATTAATGATAGAATCACATTGTTTTTATAGGGTGCCGTTTATGTCAAAAATACTCTGAGTCCTACACTATGTATTATATAGGAAGTCCTTGTTATATAGGATATATACTACTTATTATACTACAATTAAATTAATTCTAGACATACGTACGTACGTACATATAGTAGCACATGCCACTGACATACGTACATACATAAATGACATCTCATTGTTCATTGTTTCTTTCCTATGTTTTACACTAAACAGCTCTATCTCTTCTCTTAACTGATTACAGCAAGCAAGTTCTGATGTGTTTGTGGCCCCCTCTCTTAGTGACTCACAACTGAATGCTATACCTGAACAGTTTGGAGTTGGTCAGTAGACATATGTACTTAATATATACGTACGTATGTACTTAATATATACGTACGTACGTATATACTTAATGCAGAAATGTATAGTAACTTTTTACAATTTCTCAGCTTAGTTACTTTACAGATTTACAAATCTTGAAGTTGTGCATAACACTGCATAACTGCTAATATTTAAACTACTTATATACCCATGTAAACATAGGTATACATATATTATTGCCAAGATTATTACTTGTCACTGCATTTATGGTTGAATGTCTGTGTAATTTTTTCTCTCACTAAAATATCATTTTTTATTGTTTTTCTTCCTTTAGTTGAAGAACTTCCTGAACCAGGTACCTCATATCAACATCAAAACAGACCTTCTACTTTCTCTTACACATCAACACTAGCTGGGATGGCATATACTGGTTATCATGGCAACATACCTTCAACTGCTGATGAGACACAGAGAAAGGAGGGTAAGAAGAAAAAGCTAAAAAAGAAGAAGTCGTTTGCTGAGAGAGGAGGTCAGTTACACCACTCAAGAGTTATTTAATTATTACAGGAAACTAGCTAGTGGGTGCACAAATATATGTATGTGAAAGTTGGTGGGAGATGCAACTTTCAGATTCTCTGCATTTTATCCTATGTACGTATAAACAAACATATATTATATCTCCTTAGATATCATGCTATACTCTCTAGGGTATGGGAAAGTAGCTGGCCTATCTAATTGTAATGTGCCAAAAACTTCAAAAAAGAAATAACATTCAGCATGTTAGCCTCTGTACACTCAAACTTAAAAAGATGTTGTCATCAATAGCATTATTAAGTGCCAACTCTTGAACTCAATTAGTACTAGAATGGTAGAGTGAAGTAAGTGATTGCAATAGTGGCACTGGAATATACAGTACATATTTTAGTGGAAATGGAAACAGTTGCAAGAGATGTGATACAAGTCAAAGTTTTAGTTTGTATAACTAATATTAGAGGGAAATGTAGATGTTATTATACTAAAGACACTGTCATAAGATTATCTTACTTTTAGTACATCTCGAAACATCTACATCTGTATGTACTGTATGTGACTCTCTGCAATGTAGCAATCTATGCATATAAATGTCACACATTTTCAAAGCCTGGGAACACTCAGACCCCTAAATTCCTTAGTGCATGTTTGTGTGGTGTATCTATAACACAATCTATGCAAGAATCCAAAGGATAATGATAAACTTTGGTTTTAGTTTGTTCTCTATTTACTTGGAAATGGAAGCCTGATTTGGGCATTTACATTATATTTATTTTTAACATGAAAAAGTCATGATAGTTACATATATAGAGCCATGTAAGGACAGTGATCAATGTCAATACCAAGAATGATAGCAAGCTTGAAATAATATACCAAAACATGACATGTTATGTAATCAGGTTACAGCTATAGCTACGTAGTTACCGTGACTAGCACAAAATGGGTTCCTTGAGTATGTATGTGTAATAATAATATTATGTGTGTGTGTATTTGTTCTTGCAGTTCATATCTCCGAATAATCTTCCATATTATCTGCAATTTCAGCATAGTCAGCAGCAGGATCTATGTACATACATACATGTCCATTATAAATATAGCACTTCTATAACTAATGCTTATTCTACTTGGTAAGCTACGTATGATATTATGTATTTGTGTATATAATTACATGCGTACCATCATGACTTGGGTTGGAAAAGGTTGCAGAGTTTATTGATCCAATCTCTCCTACATACACATGAAAATTTAAACATAAAACAGAGCTATTGGAGAAGAATAGTATGTATTTTAATAAAATACTAAGAAAATATAGGTTTTGTCTTGACATTCAGTTTTTCTGTTAAAAGGACATGTGACTTAATTGATATATTAATATAGCTAAGTATAAAATTACTTGAAATACTTCATTTCTATGGTATCAAGCCATATGTATATAGCTTACCATAGTTTGGATTATCAAACGATCCATTGCTTTGGCCTGGAGCATCAGCATAAGTTGGATTGCTGAAGGCGTCATTAGAAGTTCCTGGTCCACTTCCATAATTGGGATTATCTATTCCACCTATCATGTATAAAAGGTTATCATCTATATACTATATCCTATCCCAACAAACAATTAAGAATATAGTAATTTTTTAGCCCTACTATATACAATACTACTACAACCATCCCTACTTAGGAGGTTCTTTATATAGGCCTGAGGGATCAGAGTTTATCAAAAGCAAAATGAATATACATCTTTGATCTCTGGTTATTTTATCTACTTGTTGCATAAGACTTTGATTTTTGCTTTCACTGATTCTCTATTAGTATGTATAAAGTGGGTACTAAAGTACGTATGTCTCCTAATGCATAGTGCAACCAACTAGAAAACAGCGTGATACATGTGTATACATACCTAATTCTCCACCTGCCAGATTAGATGAACTTTTAGATTTTCTTTTCCTGCAGTTTAGGAAATGAATGTATGTAAAGTATGTTTTCTGAAGGATTTTATCCATTAGATAAACATTGTTACAGAAAAGATATATAAAAAAAGTAATATTGTTGCCCTAAGATAAACTAGGTTCAGGATATACATGACCTGGTAGATAAAACAGATGCACACTGTAATAATATACATGTATCAGGCTACTGTAGCTACATGTCTAATTTAGACTTTAAGCCAAAAGCCATGATCTACGTATGCACTTTACTCACCTCTTAAAGTATACCAGAGCACCTATTAATGCAGCACCTGCAACAACTGCTACTACTCCTGCAATAGCCCCCACAGCTCCAACTATTGAACCTTCTTCATCTCCTTCTTGTCCAGGATCAATCTGAGCATCAGTATTAGTTAAAGTGTCACCTCCCCCTTGTCTCCTTCCAGTAATCTCTGTCACAGTTGCTCCTCTGTTATATACCACACTTCCATCTTCATTGCACTGCACAACTCCCTCAGTCATCCTAAACTCAAAGCAACCTTCTTTGTTAGAAGTACCACACTTTGCTGTGTAAGCTCTAAGCCACTTATTATGAAATTTCTCTTCATCCAGCACCAAAATATCAAAATCAACCTGTCATAAAATAAAACAACCAATACATATTATGAAGGACATGCAGAATTAATTGTACTGTACATTCTGCATGTGTATGTGGGTGAGGCTATGACATACATTAATCACTGGAAGTATATAAACACTTTAATAGTATACAAATTTTAAAAGTCAATACATACTTAATTACCTTAAAAAAGGTAATGTCCCTTATACTCCCATCTGCCATCACATAGCCATGCTCAATTTCTAAGTAGAATCCTTCTTTGTCCAGTTCCTCGACCTCAATGTTATCAGAATTCACTGCAACAATTTTTACTATTTCACAGTCAACAGGAAGAATACTGTCATTTTTCCATTTTACAATTCCACCTTCACATGTATTGGATCCATTTAGAGCTATGCCTCTTTCACTTCCAAACACCAGAATATGTACTTCACCTTGTTCAACAATTTGGACATCTCTTAACTCAGATTCTGCTACGATTTGTTGAGGACAATTTATTAGGGATTCTTCTCCACTACCGGAACCTTCTCCGCTACCGGAACCTACTCCGCTACCGGGACCTTCTCCACTACCAGGACCCTTTTCACCACCTGATCCTTTACCACTTCCTGGTCCCTTTTCACCACCAGATCCTTTACCACTTCCAGGTCCCTTTTCACCACCAGATCCTTTACCACTTCCTGGTCCCTTTTCACCCCCTGATCCTTTACCACTTTCACTTCCATTTTCACCACCAGATCCTTTACCACTTCCAGGACCCTTTTCATCACCAGATCCTTTACCACTTCCTGGTCCCTTTTCACCACCAGATCCTTTACCACTTCCTGGTCCCTTTTCACCACCAGATCCTTTACCACTTCCAGGATCCTTTTCACCACCAGATCCTTTACCACTTCCTGGTCCCTTTTCACCCCCTGATCCTTTACCACTTTCAGTTCCATTTTCACCACCAGATCCTTTACCACTTCCAGGACCCTTTTCACCACCAGATCCTTTACCACTTCCTGGTCCCTTTTCACCACCAGATCCTTTACCACTTCCAGGACCCTTTTCACCACCAGATCCTTTACCACTTCCTGGTCCCTTTTCACCCCCTGATCCTTTACCACTTTCAGTTCCATTTTCACCACCAGATCCTTTACCACTTCCAGGACCCTTTTCACCACCAGATCCTTTACCACTTCCTGGTCCCTTTTCACCACCAGATCCTTTACCACTTCCAGGACCCTTTTCACCACCAGATCCTTTACCACTTCCTGGTTCCTTTTCACCACCAGACCCTTTACCACTTCCAGTATCCTTTTCACCACCAGATCCTTTACCGCTTCCAGTGTCCTTTCCACCACCAGATCCTTTACCACTTCCTGGTCCCTTTTCACCACCAGATCCTTTACCACTTCCTGGTCCCTTTTCACCACCAAATCCTTTACCACTTCCTGGTCCCTTTTCACCCCCTGATCCTTTACCACTTTCAGTTCCATTTTCACCACCAGATCCTTTACCACTTCCAGGACCCTTTTCACCACCAGATCCTTTACCACTTCCTGGTCCCTTTTCACCACCAGATCCTTTACCACTTCCTGGTCCCTTTTCACCACCAGATCCTTTACCACTTCCAGGATCCTTTTCACCACCAGATCCTTTACCACTTCCTGGTCCCTTTTCACCCCCTGATCCTTTACCACTTTCAGTTCCATTTTCACCACCAGATCCTTTACCACTTCCAGGACCCTTTTCATCACCAGATCCTTTACCACTTCCTGGTCCCTTTTCACCACCAGATCCTTTACCACTTCCTGGTCCCTTTTCACCACCAGATCCTTTACCACTTCCAGGATCCTTTTCACCACCAGATCCTTTACCACTTCCTGGTCCCTTTTCACCCCCTGATCCTTTACCACTTTCAGTTCCATTTTCACCACCAGATCCTTTACCACTTCCAGGACCCTTTTCACCACCAGATCCTTTACCACTTCCTGGTCCCTTTTCACCACCAGATCCTTTACCACTTCCAGGACCCTTTTCACCACCAGATCCTTTACCACTTCCTGGTCCCTTTTCACCCCCTGATCCTTTACCACTTTCAGTTCCATTTTCACCACCAGATCCTTTACCACTTTCTGGTCCCTTTTCACCACCAGATCCTTTACCACTTCCAGGACCCTTTTCACCACCAGATCCTTTACCACTTCCTGGTTCCTTTTCACCACCAGACCCTTTACCACTTCCAGTATCCTTTTCACCACCAGATCCTTTACCGCTTCCAGTGTCCTTTCCACCACCAGATCCTTTACCACTTTCTGGTCCCTTTTCACCACCAGATCCTTTACCACTTCCTGGTCCCTTTTCACCACCAGATCCTTTACCACTTCCAGTTCCATTTTCACCACCAGATCCTTTACCACTTTCAGTTCCATTTTCACCACCAAATCCTTTACCACTTCCTGGTCCCTTTTCACCACCAGATCCTTTACCACTTCCAGTATCCTTTTCACCACCAGATCCTTTACCACTTCCAGGATCCTTTCCACCACCAGACCCTTTACCACTTCCAGTATCCTTTTCACCACCAGATCCTTTACCACTTCCAGTATCCTTTTCACCACCAGATCCTTTTCCACTTCCAGTGTCCTTTCCACCACCAGAACCTTTACCACTTCCAGTTCCATTTTCATTACCAGATCCTTTACCACTTCCAGTATCCTTTTCACCACCAGATCCTTTTCCACTTCCAGGTCCCTTTCCACCACCAGATCCTTTACCACTTCCAGTATCCTTTTCACCACCAGACCCTTTACCACTTCCAGTATCCTTTTCACCACCAGATCCTTTACCACTTCCAGTGTCCTTTCCACCACCAGATCCTGTACCACTTCCAGTATCGTTTTCACCTCCAGATCCTTTACCACTTCCAGTATCCTTTTCACCTCCAGATCCTTTACCACTTCCAGTATCCTTTTCACCACCAGATCCTTTACCACTTCCAGTATCCTTTTCATCACCAGATCCTTTACCACTTCCAGTATCCTTTTCACCACCAGATCCTTTACCACTTCCAGTATCTTTTTCACCACCAGATCCTTTACCACTTACAGATCCCTTTTCACCACCAGATCCTTTACCACTTCCAGTATCCTTTTCACTACCAGATCCTTTACCACTTTCAGTTCCATTTTTACCACCAGATCCTTTACCACTTCCAGTATCCTTTTCACCACCAGATCCTTTACCACTTCCAGTATCCTTTTCACCACCAGACCCTTTGCCACTTCCAGTATCCTTTTCACCACCAGATCCTTTACCACTTCCAGTGTCCTTTCCACCACCAGATCCTTTACCACTTCCAGTTCCATTTTCACCACCAGATCCTTTACCACTTACAGGTCCCTTTCCACCACCAGATCCTTTACCACTTCCAGTATCCTTTCCACCACCAGACCCTTTACCACTTCCCGTATCCTTTTCACCACCAGATCCTTTACCACTTCCAGTGTCCTTTCCACCACCAGATCCTGTACCACTTCCAGTATCGTTTTCACCTCCAGATCCTTTACCACTTCCAGTATCCTTTTCACCTCCAGATCCTTTACCACTTCCAGTATCCTTTTCACCACCAGATCCTTTACCACTTCCAGTATCCTTTTCATCACCAGATCCTTTACCACTTCCAGTATCCTTTTCACCACCAGATCCTTTACCACTTCCAGTATCTTTTTCACCACCAGATCCTTTACCACTTACAGATCCCTTTTCACCACCAGATCCTTTACCACTTCCAGTATCCTTTTCACTACCAGATCCTTTACCACTTTCAGTTCCATTTTTACCACCAGATCCTTTACCACTTCCAGTATCCTTTTCACCACCAGATCCTTTACCACTTCCAGTATCCTTTTCACCACCAGACCCTTTGCCACTTCCAGTATCCTTTTCACCACCAGATCCTTTACCACTTCCAGTGTCCTTTCCACCACCAGATCCTTTACCACTTCCAGTATCGTTTTCACCACCAGATCCTTTACCACTTCCAGTATCCTTTTCACCTCCAGATCCTTTACCACTTCCAGGTCCCTTTTCACCACCAGATCCTTTACCACTTCCAGTATCCTTTTCACCACCAGATCCTTTACCACTTCCAGTATCCTTTTCATCACCAGATCCTTTACCACTTCCCGTATCCTTTTCACCACCAGATCCTTTACCACTTCCAGTATCTTTTTCACCACCAGATCCTTTACCACTTACAGATCCCTTTTCACCACCAGATCCTTTACCACTTCCAGTATCCTTTCCACCACCAGATCCTTTACCACTTACAGGTCCCTTTCCACCACCAGATCCTTTACCACTTTCAGTTCCATTTTCACCACCAGATCCTTTACCACTTACAGGTCCCTTTCCACCACCAGATCCTTTACCACTTCCAGTATCCTTTCCACCACCAGACCCTTTACCACTTCCCGTATCCTTTTCACCACCAGACCCTTTACCACTTCCCATATCCTTTTCACCACCAGATCCTTTACCACTTCCAGTATCCTTTTCATCACCAGATCCTTTACCACTTCCAGTATCCTTTTCACCACCAGATCCTTTACCACTTCCGGTATCCTTTTCACCACCAGACCCTTTACTACTTTCAGGTTCCTTTTCACCACCAGATCCTTTACCACTTCCGGTATCCTTTTCACCACCAGACCCTTTACCACTTTCAGGTTCCTTTTCACCACCAGATCCTTTGCCACTTCCAGTATCCTTTTCACCACCAGATCCTTTACCACTTCCGGTATCCTTTTCACCACCAGACCCTTTACTACTTTCAGGTTCCTTTTCACCACCAGATCCTTTGCCACTTCCAGTATCCTTTTCACCACCAGACCCTTTACCACTTACAGTATCCTTTCCACCTCCAGATCCTTTACCACTTCCAGTATCCTTTTCACCACCAGACCCTTTACCACTTCCAGTATCCTTTTCACCACCAGATCCTTTACCACTTCCAGTGTCCTTTCCACCACCAGATCCTGTACCACTTCCAGTATCGTTTTCACCACCAGATCCTTTACCACTTCCAGTATCCTTTTCACCTCCAGATCCTTTACCACTTCCAGTATCCTTTTCACCACCAGATCCTTTACCACTTCCAGTATCCTTTTCATCACCAGATCCTTTACCACTTCCAGTATCCTTTTCACCACCAGATCCTTTACCACTTCCAGTATCTTTTTCACCACCAGATCCTTTACCACTTACAGATCCCTTTTCACCACCAGATCCTTTACCACTTCCAGTATCCTTTTCACTACCAGATCCTTTACCACTTTCAGTTCCATTTTTACCACCAGATCCTTTACCACTTCCAGTATCCTTTTCACCACCAGATCCTTTACCACTTCCAGTATCCTTTTCACCACCAGACCCTTTGCCACTTCCAGTATCCTTTTCACCACCAGATCCTTTACCACTTCCAGTGTCCTTTCCACCACCAGATCCTTTACCACTTCCAGTATCGTTTTCACCACCAGATCCTTTACCACTTCCAGTATCCTTTTCACCTCCAGATCCTTTACCACTTCCAGGTCCCTTTTCACCACCAGATCCTTTACCACTTCCAGTATCCTTTTCACCACCAGATCCTTTACCACTTCCAGTATCCTTTTCATCACCAGATCCTTTACCACTTCCCGTATCCTTTTCACCACCAGATCCTTTACCACTTCCAGTATCTTTTTCACCACCAGATCCTTTACCACTTACAGATCCCTTTTCACCACCAGATCCTTTACCACTTCCAGTGTCCTTTCCACCACCAGATCCTTTACCACTTACAGGTCCCTTTCCACCACCAGATCCTTTACCACTTTCAGTTCCATTTTCACCACCAGATCCTTTACCACTTACAGGTCCCTTTCCACCACCAGATCCTTTACCACTTCCAGTATCCTTTCCACCACCAGACCCTTTACCACTTCCCGTATCCTTTTCACCACCAGACCCTTTACCACTTCCCATATCCTTTTCACCACCAGATCCTTTACCACTTCCAGTATCCTTTTCATCACCAGATCCTTTACCACTTCCAGTATCCTTTTCACCACCAGATCCTTTACCACTTCCGGTATCCTTTTCACCACCAGACCCTTTACTACTTTCAGGTTCCTTTTCACCACCAGATCCTTTACCACTTCCGGTATCCTTTTCACCACCAGACCCTTTACCACTTTCAGGTTCCTTTTCACCACCAGATCCTTTGCCACTTCCAGTATCCTTTTCACCACCAGATCCTTTACCACTTCCGGTATCCTTTTCACCACCAGACCCTTTACTACTTTCAGGTTCCTTTTCACCACCAGATCCTTTGCCACTTCCAGTATCCTTTTCACCACCAGACCCTTTACCACTTACAAGTTCCTTTTCACCACCAGACCCTTTACCACTTTCAGGATCCTTTTCACCACCAGATCCTTTACCACTTACAGTATCCTTTCCACCTCCAGATCCTTTACCACTTCCAGTATCCTTTTCACCACCAGACCCTTTACCACTTACAAGTTCCTTTTCACCACCAGACCCTTTACCACTTTCAGGATCCTTTTCACCACCAGATCCTTTACCACTTACAGTATCCTTTCCACCTCCAGATCCTTTACCACTTCCAGTATCCTTTTCACCACCAGATCCTTTACCACTTACAGGTCCCTTTTCACCGCCAGACCCTTTACCACTTGCAGGTCCCTTTTCACCACCAGATCCTTTTCCAGTGTTTTTCTTGCTGAAAACCTCATTATTCAACAGCACAAGTGTAAATAAAATTACACAAAATGTTATCTTCATTTTGGCACTGAATGAAATCTAATTTTCTCCCTTTAATAGGAATATAAATATCCTGTGTACCAATTCAAATCTCTCTTTCTATCCTCAGTTACTCAAAATTGTACGTACTGCATAATATTTATACCACCTGACAGTATTTTCATGTAAATACCACAAATATTTCCCTAGACTCCTCTTTATGTTATCAGTATAATAATTTACACCCTATGTAGCAGTTTCTCATATAAGTGTACCATTGCGGTGGACCTGACTGGCTGTAAATGGTCTACTCAAGTATCGATTGCTTATATATTGTGTATATATGCTTAACCCAAGACAATTACAAATTTTAGTTACCAGTTTACTATTTAAATATCTTTAATACATTAAATTATTTTGACCTTTTTCTTGTTAATGTATGCAAAGCAACCATTTATATACATATAATATACTTGTATAACACACTGTATGGTTGCTGGGTGGTGAGTTTGAATTAATTGTTTTTCATTTGCTTACATATATTATACATTTTGTGGACAGACACTACACAGTTTCGTTAGTGGTAGGGATAGCATTTTCAAAGGAATCACAGTATTATACAATAATAGGATATGCACTCCATATGTTTGTGCCAACTCCTAGGGCTGGGAGTAGCCTATCTCAGCAACTCATTTCATAAGTTATACAGTTAACATATACATAGGTTAAGCTACATAAAGTCTTTGGTCATGTTTATATAAACCTGATGAAAACCTAAATGTGAACGCATTCACTCACCCTCAGCCCCCTGAATTCCTTTAGTGTTTTAAGGGTATATCTATGCTATGTAATCAAGACTCATACAAGACATTTTATCAATCTCAACCCACTTCACATTCCCAGCTATGTCACTGTTTATAATGTTATTTGTAGACCATAAAAGTGCTAGGAGTGATAATTTTGAATATTTTCCCACATACTGTACATAGCTTCTGAGTTTTAGACCATTGTGTAATTTGTGCTACAAACTTTATTCTTTATCAATTTTTCAACTAAACTCATACATATTGATTGTGCAAGTTGGTTTATCTATTTTTTGCGATTCTTATGTCTATTTGGTGTTGGTATCTCACCTGTTTGTGTTGCTTTGCATGAGTGCGTCAATGTATTGTTACCGACTTACTGTCTTCTTACATACGTTAAAATTTAACTAGTGATACATTAAACTAGTAATCAGATTGTCTCTGTGCATCAGAACCTATAACTTGTCTATATCAACATATAAACATTGTACCAAACAAGGAATATAATTAATACTTATACCCTACAAGGTTTTTGAATCAGGGCTGAAGCAAAGAAAGCTTCATATATTAGCTCGTTGTTATTATTATTTGTTCTTAATAATTTTTACTCTCATTGAATCATAGGTATTCCAGCTTTGAAACCAAAGTCTAGACCAAGTACAACTACTACTGCCATTCCATCTAATGTAATGACTGCACTAGATGCAAAAAAAGAGAGTCAATGAAGGGATGTTAGTTTCATAATCATGCAGTTAAGTGTCTACAAAATTAACTTGTGTAATTTTAAATATTCTGGGCATACACATACGTACGTATACGTATGCATATCTTCTCAGAAAAGAATCTATTGGGTCCATTTCTATTTCATATTCCACTTCCCATGAGCTGAATATATACTCTACTGGAATTAGAATTAGTGCTGGCTGTCCTGTTCTGTCCAATGTACCCAAAATGGCCTTACCGTATATCTGGATATGAATGTGAGAGTAAAGGATTGCAAATTACTGGTTTAAGTAAACATTGTGGTTAAAAGAATGCAAGATAAAGCTTAGGTGTATGGGACGTGTAAATATACGAAATTACTGAGGTGCCAAATCAATACGTGTCAAAAGATTGTGCATACAGTCAAAACTCGCACACACACATTCAATACCCCATATACGATAGATAGTAGTGAATATATTTGAACTAGATATGTATATCATCTAAAAGTGTAATTATATACGTAGTATCATTAACATTAGCGGGGGATTAATATATTAGTAGGGCTGGGTTATATTCTCAACAATTGCCACTTTGTCATGCTTACGTACATCTGAAATGATATTGATTGTGGCCTAGATGTTACTATTTAAGCTTAATATTATATGTTTTACTTTTATATAGGTTTCACTTAAAGCTACGAAGTCATTGTTTCCTAAAACAATTAATACAGTAACTGTAATATTTTTATTGAAACAATGTTATTAATAATTGTTGTCCTCCAATAATTGATCACTTAATACATATGTACATGTTTATTACTCTTCATTAACTCATTGAATAACTCACTGCAATGGAGTATGTATATATCTTTGTATTAATAAGCAACAAAGTTCGATCCAGATTAGTTTACACCTCCTCTAGGAATGTCAGTGGACACACAGTTTTTTACCTTATAACACTTAAAGTAATTTATAGTAATACCGTAAAGGTACGATTGTATGCGTGTGAAAATTTATGCGAATTTAGAAAATTTGGCCTCTGAAACCAATTTATGCACTTCTTATTTATGCCTTTGTGTCTATCAAGATAACATCTTTTATTACTGACTGACTGCCGCTACATTTCCATTTTCGGAAGCGTACCTCCCAATGGCAGCTCTCTGTTCAGTGGTAAACAAAGTGTAAGCCTTACACTTTCTTGGCTGCTTTGCTGACTGTGTCACGACATCTCCGAGCTGTGTTTCTCTGGCTGTTAGCAAAGAATTTGCAGGTTGGAAGTATACAACAATACTCAAAACACATAATAACATAATAGATTGTAAATATCTTGGGAAAAATCTGTCAATCACTGAACATGTACATATATAGCCTAGTTGAAGAGCAGATTACAATTGAACTATATAGAAGCTAGAGCCAAGTCACAGGCTGGCTTCAGCAACTGAAGAGGCAAATGATTGTGGGCATCTCATTGAAATCGGTGCTCTTGTTCGGCTGCTTCGGATTGCATTGATGGAGGAACTGATCAGTGAAAAGCTCAATCGACACCTAATCCATGCAATCACTTGGTTGTAAGAGTCACTACACCTGTCAGAGAGTAGAGCTGCTAGTCTTTTATAGGCAATCTGAGTTGTTCGGCTACTCCCGCCTTGTATCGAGATAAAAAGTGGGGTAAATGATCCCATCTCAACATTGCGAATTCTTTCTTCATAGGCTCTCTTCTTATCTTGCTCATGTCTCTCATACACAGTCCGGATGCTTCATTCATTAATCCACTATGAATTTCTACGTAACTGTGTACGCTTGTATGTATTCATTGCCTATACATTAAGATCATATACTATGGCCAGTATATTTAGCGCTGCAACTAATACTCTTTAAATATATGAAATTCAATCTTGGTGTCAACATTAACAGACGTGTATGGAAAAACATTTGCAATGATTTTTAGAAACTTTGATGGCTACTGTCATTAGTCCTTTGTTTCACAATTTCATATACCAAAATTTTATTATACATAAATTTATTGCTGTTACTCTTTGATGTATAAACTTATCAGCATTCGCAGACATGTATACGTATATAAATATGAAACATATATACATTCCCAATGAGTTATCTCTCACCATACATTATGTTTATATATTTTAATGTACATTTATTGCTGTAGCTTTAATTTGTCAAATGGTTATGAAACGTTTACAGAAACATCTATTATAACCAAATTGAGAAGAATAAAGCTAAGATAGTTGGTGTGCCGAGTTGGTGCTGACATTTCATATATATGTACGTATATATGATTTGTCCATACATGTTTGTAATATGGATTATAAGGTTTCTATATACCAACAATCAAATCTAACACATGATATATATATTTAACTCTGTACAGTATGATCAGTCAAGGGTGCACTGTTTTGGTTGCTATATAGTTCTCTCCAGTTAGAAAGCTAGTGATATATATAGTCGAAATAAAAGATTCCTGAAGTATGGTCTCCTTAAAGTTCTGTCAATACTTTTCTATCTTTGTGTGTGGTACGTTATAGTATATACTGACTCTATATATTATGTAGATCTTACACTATTCAATGCAAGCTTTTCTATTTTCACTGTTTTATTTTTGGTACCTATCATAATATATTTAATGTATTATTAATTTTAGTGTTCATACTTTTGAGTTAGTTTTTATGTATACATACAGTATATAGATATAATTATAATGATAAGATTCTTTCTTTCCAGTGATGCATTTAGATTTTTCTTTGAGTCTTGACATATTTGTTGGGGATACTGTATTTACAAACAAGACACTTGTGGTGCCAGAGCTGTCAAAGGGTACTGTGATACAATGTGACGGTGCTAACGTTACTTGGATTTTTCAAAATGGTCAACCTGTTCAGATTCTGGATCAAATGCCCACTTTGAATTTTCCTCCTGTGTTCCAGTTTGGGAATAGTTCAATAAGATTATTAAATATCAGTGTCTCCTTCACTGCAAATCAGCAAGGATTCTACACTTGTTCCTCTCCTTCCAGCAAGAGTGCTTACATTGGAGTATTTTTAAAGAGGAGGCTTGGTACGTACATATGTATGTATGTATGTATGCATGTATATGAAAGTAATGGTCTCATTTTAGGATCTTCTTCAACCTAATACCTTATAATTATGTCAGTCTCAATTTCTTTTCTGTTAATCAGTTATTATGTTCTAACCTTACAGTTCCTAGCAACATTCGTATTAGTCCTCAAATCTATCCAATTGCTATTGTATCCTGGGATCCACCAGAAGTAGGCAGCACTCCACTCACAAACTACAAAGTGGTTACTGTACACCCTCCAAACAGACAAGTGAAGACAACTACAAAATCTTCTCACAGTGTATTCTACGAGGCCTCACCAGATGAGCCAGGAGAGTATCTCTTCAAGCTGAGAGTAGTGGCAGTATATGGAGAGTATACTAGAGAAGTGGAAGTAACTAAAGGTATTACATATACCTATTGTGTATATAATATCAGGTATAATAATATTATTATTATTTATGTACATACGTAGTATACTTTACATATACGTATATACATACGTGCGGTATTATGTTATATATAATAGCCACAATAAAATTATATGAACAAGTGCATATCCATGTCCATTATAGTGCAAACTATTTAAATTGATTCCATTTGACTCTCCACTAGAAATCTTTCCTCCCCCATCTGAATTCACTGCTCAGCCTTTAATTCAAAAAGGATCAGTGAGTTTGAGATGGAGACAGATATTTGGGCAGGTCCGTGGATATGTCATTGAGCTGAGGAGGGTATCCAATGGAGAAGTAGCTCCGTATGGAATATTTCCTCATCTTGTCCGAGGTGACATTGTAATCATCAAAAACCTTGCAGCAGGAGAGAAGTATCAGTTTCGTGTCAGAGTTGAACATGGCACTGATACAATATCCTTTCCAACTCAACCAGTTACTGTGGTTACATATTCTGGTAAATCTATACTTGCATGTACCAAAGTGTTTTATTACTATATACATTATTTATAATATATTAACATGTTAACTGTACATGCATATATAGAACCAGATGCACCAGTTCTCACCGACATCAAGGCAGTTAGCACCACTGAGCTGGTTGTTTCCTGGCAACCTCCTGCCAATGAAGGTGGACTTCAAATTTTAAAATTCTATTTAAGATTAAATGAGAAGACTTTTCCTTTGAATCCAAATATCAGAAATTACCACTTATCCAATTTGGATCCAGACGAGAACTACATTATCTCAATTTCTGCTGAGAATAGTATTGGAAGAGGTAGAGAGAGTGCAGAGAGAATGGTAAACCTACAGGAACTCTCCAAAGACAATCAACAAAACAGTTTTCCCTTGGAGATTGTCATACCTTCAATTGCAGGAGGAGTAGTAGTAATTGTATTCATTGGAATCACCCTCGTATTCTATATGGCACTGTAAGCCTAACTAACTTACATTACATTCCACCCAATGTGTGTACATGCACCCAAAATAGTCATGCAATTTATACTCAAGTATTATATATACAGTACAACATTTCAAAGCATTGTAACTGCTATATGTATATACTATACAGATCTGAGGTCCTTCAATATATACTTTTATAACAGCCATAATTGAGTGTACATGGCAGGCTATATACGTATGTATATATACTTAACTATAGCTGGTTGTTGTTATACATATATAATATATACAGCTCTTCTGAAATCTTATATGTTGTCATAACAATACACCCATTTACTATGAATTCTTTCCCTATGTGTATATTCTATATTTTTATTCCTCTCATATACAAAGAAGAGGTGGGGCCCTAGTGTTTACATAGTGTACAATGACCATATGAATACCTCTATACTCTTGGTAGTAACCACAGGAACCTTTGAAATGTTGAACTTTCTAAACAAAGCCTTATAAGGTTTATGAATATCATTACTTCAAAAATATAACTAAAATATAACTTATTTCCAACTGTTGTGTATGCTTATATTATAAGCAATATTGACTTAACTAGCTGAATATTGTAATCTAGTGTTGAAGGAGAACCTAACATAATCAGCATTAATGTATGGCTATATACGTAATTGTAGTATGTGCCATAACATATTATGTACAAATGTACGTCTATGCTGATCTGTTATACTGAACCATAGAATCACATCTTTAGTCTAAATTAAATACATTCATTTCCCTATATAGAACAAGTTCAAAATAATAATACACACCTGGTACACTTACTATACATATGAATATTTGTGTCATTGTTTTGTGTTATATATATCCATTTAAAGGAGAAAACGAAAGAGAAGACAAGAGCGTCAAGTTCCATTTCAGTATGATCCTCCAAGACCACCATCCCTACCTAATCCTCAAGGTACATTAATAATGCATATACGTATATACAGTATATAATGTAAAGTATCAGAGAATATAACAGTACTCTCTAAGTATATATATAAAAACATGGCAGCCCTTGTCAATATACCCTTCTGTCCTTTCCGTGTGAATAACATCCTATACGTACATACCTCATGCTATACCATGCAGTTGAACAGAAGATTCTAAGCAGCTTAAACTTTCTACGCGGAATCTAACTACATATGTTGATTGTCATTCTTTAGTCAAATGCTCAAAACTTTTCTATTGTTTACTTTTCCCTATTAAAGTTTACATGAATGGCATTAAACATTTTTAATTGTGACTCACTCAAACAATTGTAATGCACTCCCATTGGATTACAGTAAATATATACATACGTATACACATGCGTATGTTCAGCTGAAATGTGTATATCATTATCAATTTTTTTTTCATTCATAGAAAGTGGTAGGAGTCACACATGGAGTGCAAGTAATACTAATGTCATAGACCATAGGCCTGTACCACCACTTCCTCCAGAGACTGTATACTCAGCGAGTATGCCAAGAAGACCAATGAATGCCCTTCAAACAGACACCATTGGCTCATATGTTGCTCAATCTCAGATAAATGGTTTTGAAAATCCAAGTGCCTCCACTAATATAGTATCAGGCCACAGTACATTATATCATTCCTCACAGCCTACCCAGGGAGTGTACAGTGGCCAACAATCCGATACCTTTTCCTCAATAAAATCCCACCGCAATAGTCATGACTATGAAAGCATTTTGGATGCAGTTCAATTTCCCATTCGAAAAGTTTTGAGTAACATTTCCATCTTGGAAGAGAGATCAGAGAGCAGCAGCAGTGAGGATGAGGAGTATGAAGATCTCAATCCTGACACTATTCTAGACCCTGACCCAGGATACCAAAAATTAAAAGCCCCTGGCCTCTATGAATCCATTCGACCTGATAGTTTAGTAGGTGATTCCTCTTCTAAGAGCCCTAGTCCACATTCTAGTCAAATGAATTTGGATTTAGAATCAAAACAAAAAACTGGAAAGAAGTCTAAGAAATCCCCTCCAAGAAGCTCAGTTAAATCTAATGGAAGGAATAAGAAGATAACACTAGTGTCACGGTCACAGTCTGAATCTAAGAAAGATGTAATCACCTGCTCAAAGACCAATGAGGCTCAGAAGCACGACAACAGAGTGGCTGGCAGCAATATTAATGTGGGCCCAGTTAGCAACGAAAACCAAGTTAAGCCTCCCAGGGGGACACCTAGACGCATCAAAACATTTTCACAATCTTCCGATCACTCTGCTGCCTACAGTTATGAGAAGCCTGTTCCAGTAACAAGGACACGCCCACCTGTTGCCCCCAAAACACGCCCTCCTCAGCCTCTTCCAAGGAAGGATAAAACTGAAGTTACCACTTAATAAAGTACATCTTACTCTAGCTTACACAATCTCCAAAAACAATCATGCATATACGTATACATGATTACACCTTGCAATTGACTACATTTTCGCTTACGTATATATATGACATTATATGCACAACACTTTTTATTTTTTATTTCAAATATATACATATTAACTATATATTGTTCATGCAGTTCTATATATAGAAATTGTTTTATATATAATATAGCATATAATAACTTCAGTTTGTGCTGTTAATATGAACTTAAAGCTTGAACAATATATATGAGTTTAAAGTTAGTAAAATTTTAATAGTGTTTCGTATAATTCTTATCGCTTAAATTTATGGATGTATATACTGTATATAGGGTATACGTATACATCTTATTCTGCACAACAGGAATTCGAAGTCAATATGTATGTATAATGTTGATCTCTAGTTTGAAAGGTGGCAACTCATTCAATTTCATACACTACATAGTACTGCTTAGGATGATCCTTGATGTACGAATATTTCCAACATTTATGAATATATGCACAACAGTGAGTCAAATTTGTTTACCAATAAAAGATTTCAATAATAATATAATACTTATATACAATTCTAAATACGTAACTTTTAGCACCAGCAATGGCAGGTTGTCATATTGTCAATATGTACACATCAGTAATAGAGCAATTTCATACAAAAATATTGTATACTTTTTGTGTTCTAGGACTTTAAACAAATTAGTTGTTAACATCTTCTCTCAAGTGCTTAATAGCTCTAAGTATTCTATGTCGATGACCAAGTGCCTGAATTCCCATGTCTTCCTTCAGATCAGATTGACTGAGACTTAACAGACATTCACCATCAATAGCATGTTTAACAAACGCTTCACTGAATTGGCCGAGACCTGCACTATCCAACCACTGAACTATGTCACTGGTGGACCATTTACGTATTTTACTTTCTTTACTAGAGCTTTCTGGAGTACTGGGTCCATTTGTAATGGTTTCTGCAGAAATATCACATAAATAAGTGTTTATGAATGTACATGTACGTACATACATACGTATTATGCAAATGTATAAACATTCAATATGTATATACATATATGCAGCTACAAAAATAATAAAAATGTATAATGTGAAGTTGATAATTATGATTATTATATCACCTATGTATATACAAAACAAAATTACACACCTGAAGAAGTGGGTATTGAATCATCTAAAGAGTTTGAGTGTTTTAAAATCCTTGATCTTGGAAGAGGAATAGGCTGCAGATCTCCTGAAAAACTACTAATTTGTAAGAAAAGTAAGGCATGAAAAAATAAAAAGCACTGACATATACCACACAAGTGTGGCAAGTATTGCACTAAATAGTGCGAAAGGCCTGGTGGAGCAAGTGTGATTTAGTTAGAAGTCATTACATACATACATTACATTACAGGCACACCCTACGTAAGTCTTAATTTTGGTTTAGTCTATTATAATTTCTTAGCACCTTATGCTTGATTAAACTAGTAGACAAAATGGTGATTTACATTATTATATACGTATCCTAATTTATTGAGACTCAGCAACAATTGTATTTAAATAAAACTGAACGTTTCAACCCGGAGGTCTTCATCAGTATAATAAGCATTTATTATGAACACAACAAAAAACCCTTATCACTTCATTATTATGTACACATATACATATATACGTATGATATGTACCTTTGTTTGGAGAGTTCCTTAGCTGCGGCTGTACCTTCTCTGCATCCCTTCAATCCACCTTTTGGCACACTTTCATAACCAAACAATTCATCGAGGACTTGTTTGGGCAATATTAAAGGTTTCATAGGAACATCATTAGTATCAGATAAAGCTGACACAAAGTGCTGCAAAGAAGTACATACGTATATGTACATACATATATACGTACACATATGTATATAGAAGTACATACAAACATATTATGCTAAGTATATAGGTATATATAATTGATGAGATGAGAGGCTATACATGTACACATAAATCAGATTTATCAAAATATGAAAGTTGGGTACATTACACATAATGCCATGCAAACACTCATAATTATGTAGAATACAGTCAGTATACAGGCATCCAGGAATAAGTAAAAACAACAGGTGTGGAGCTCTTGGAACACATAGATTCCATAAGTATGTATGCAATACCTACAAACCTCTCCTGTAATTGATTCTAGTTCAACTTTTAACTATTCTAGAATCCATAAATTTTGTAGAATGCTATGCTAATCTACCACATAAGACTAGTCTACCTATAGCAGTATATACTGTAGTGAAGTCTAGATTGCAATACACTACTTAAACTCACATCTATTACTTCCTCTATTGAACTAAAACTCTCAGGATATGGCTTTACAAAAAATGTATTATGGTTAGATCGTGTTATCTTCCAGTTTCGAATTTCTTTGCCAGCTCTAAACACTATTGCAAAATCAGATGGATCCTTTTCACTTGGTCGTACGAGGAATGATCCTGATCTGGAGATAAAAGGGTGGTGTAAATAAACATACAGTTGTAGAATCAGCTAAATCTTAGGAAATACAGCGGATTATACTAAATCCGATCCTGCATAGCTGAAGTAGGGCAACTCTCTGTATTCCATGTGTATGAACATACAGGGTTAGTAAATATGTGAATACAGCAAATGTCACATGAATGTCACATGTATAGACTTACTCTCCGTGTTCATGTAGCATTTTTTCTGCTCCCTGTCTTGTGACATTTAAGACCATAGAGTGATCCCAGGAGAGAGTACCATATTTATTAGTCTACAAAGAGGCAACAAAAGAATTAAGAATCATTAATGTACGTACAAATGTACGTAAGGTACTTAATGTATGTACTTAACAGCCTTACTCACATTTTCATATAAGCTTTCCATTTCCAGTTTTCTTCCAACAAAATCTACAACATCTTGAAGTTGCTTAATTGTAAACGTGGTCTCTAAATCTGAAATACTTTGTAACTTCTGCAAATTAACATGACAAATTATGTTTGTACAACTGCAGAATATATAGTACACATAGTGTCACCTTGATAATACGCCACAATTGGTTCAAAAATGTGGCTGATTAGTAGAGCTGGTGGATTAGTGAGGTTGGCAGATCAAATCTATGTACTTATATACGGCAAATAACATCACTGGATAATCATCACTGGATAATTACACCAACCAACCAAGTGACAATTGTGTACTTATATACGGCAAACAGTGACACAGCTTAAAATGTATACTTTTTCTGTAAAAATGAATTTGTTTAGTGGAATCTTAGGCGGCAGGGTTGATGGATTTAAGAGGGTAGATTATTGAGGTGACATTTGTATGTATGTAGCTGGGACTGAAAGGGGGACTAAGGAAGACATTATGTCATACCTGGTTATTCTGCCACCCAACCACTTCAAGCTCAGTGCAAAATCCTTGGTGAATATTTAAGTTGACACAGTTTTTCAAACTCATTGAAAAATTCTAAGAGAGACAGGAATGTGAAAAACTTACACAAGTTACAAAACACACTTCAGTTGTATTCAACTGGAGAACAAATCATAATAGAATGTAGCTACCTAGTTATGTATGAATAATCTAACACACCCTTTTTCAACATGCTACATCTACGTACTTTAGAGTAAAAGGTCTATTGGGAACTAAGCCTAGTGAGAGCTTTGGATGAGGATACAAGATTTTTCTTCTCCAATGAGCCTGTACTTATGTACGTACGTATGTACTTGTAAACTTTAACTTTAAATTATGTTGGCACCACCTATGTACGTATGCGTCTAGTATATCAAAATTATGTTAATATACGTCCATGATTGGGAAGAGGGTTCCATTAATTTTTGCAGTTTAATTTTTGAGGATTACCCACATATGTGTATATTATTATGTGATACTATTTTGAGGTAAATATTTCTGAATGTAATCCACAAAAAAAGCAAAATTTATTCCCATTGAAAATTTCCTGCTATATGCATGGTAAGTATGTATCTGTATAGGTGAAAACATGTACGTACGTATGTACATGTTATATACCTGTGTAAAGGCATCCAAGGATGGAAACATTGGACTAGTTCCCCAAAAATACTTCCCATCTAATGTTTTGATCTGCCAGTGCTTGATTCCCGTCTGATTCCTGATCAGAAAATAACACAACTACAGCATAGCTTCAACTGTCTAAATTATTCATCAACATAATTTTAAGACAGTTCATCTTGACTTCTCTCACAACCTACCACTGTATCAAATTGCATGGCATATATGTATGTGGAGTTGTAATAAAAAGCTGCTAACTGTATTACAAGTATCATCCTGGGATAGTCAGGATCAACACTTCAAGCAGTTCAGCACACATATGTACATACATACTAGCTGTATGTACGTACATATCTGGCAAACTGAGCCATATACATAATAGTGCATGTATACATACATACGCACTTACGTAAAGTACGTACGTATCTACCAATGTACATACGTAAATATCTATACATATATATATAACTACTGAATTAATCATGTTTAATTATACATAATGTACATACGTACATACAAGTAAAATATATTTACCGGAAGGAGAAGACATATTGTTCTGGTGATGTAACACTTTCCCTCACTATAAAGGCGCCAGGTGACATCTTCTGCAGATACTTATCACACATATCCCTGCTTAATCCACTGTACACATACTAGATATAAGAAAAAGAAATATTCTGTACGTAAGAACAGGGAGAAGAGAATGTGATGTGCTGTGCCTAGCAATACACTTATTACGTACGTATGAACAAAGCATGAAACCATACCACAAATATAGCTTGTGAAATAAACTTAAGTAACAACATACACATACGTATATGTAAGTACATATATAAGTATATTTACGTACTAACCTATAAGTACATATGTACATACAGTAGGTATACGTAAGTACATGTAAAAATAAAATCTTCACAAACATGGAACAAAACATTTTGCCCAATCTACAGGACTCCACTAACTAGAACATTCTTTGGTTGTGATGAAGGAGAGACAATTTTTTCCAGTTCTCTCAAGTATAGCTCTCCTGCTTCCTTTGTAAGCAGCACATCCCCAAGAAACAGGTTGGGTTCTGAGAGGACCTTTAGTAGTGTCTCCGGCTTCCCTTTACTAACTGCAGCACTTGCTAAATTTAACAATGTCTCAACTAGAAAATGGAAATGTAATCTGTATTTGTACATGTACGTTTGTACATAAGTATATAAGTATGTAAGTAGATATATGTATATGAATACATATGTTAACAAGTATTATTAAAAACTTAAGTGGTGGATTAGCTAAATGATGTAACTGCGAATGGTACCATTGAGGATAAGTTGTATACTACTTTAGACTACTACAGTACATGCATAAGTATGTAGGAATGCAGTTGGAAAGTAAAGCCAAATATGGCACTCCACTGGATTAACCACAATTATTTATGCAGGTCAGGTACCTAATTTTATAGTGAATTCATGAGTTAGTGGTTTACACAAGCTGAAGCTCAGTGTATAAATTACATCCATATTCCCATATACGCAACTGTACTATACATGTTACATAGATACATATAAATATCTCACTTGTTGATGTGATTGGAGATGGTTCACTTGACTTTTCAAACACCTTGACAAAAACTGCACTGGTCTTAGTATTCAAATAGGCCATCAATGTTTCTCTTGATTCCATGGCAATCACGCTATGACTTTGAGGGACCTGTATGAATGAATATTGGTTCACCAAACCTGTTAATTGACTTCATGTGATCCCCTAGAGGGAGGAGCCTTTTATGTGAGGGTGGCTTGTACTTACAGATAATCCTTGTATTGTGTCATACAAGTCTGTTTCTCCAGTCTCTGAAGTGGAACATTCAGTATCATCGTCTTCTATTCCCATTTCTTGATATTGCAACTGGAATCAAAACCACACAAAAGGTACGTACGTATACATATTAAGTAGGATAGCTACATCAACTGGTAAAGAGACATGTATAAGCAGCTGTGCATACTTGAGTTAATAACAAATAAAAATGGACATACAGAAGAGGTACGTACACATACGTATATACAAAATACATATTCAAATGCATACATAGAAATTGGATGACTAGTCTTTAACATTGTGCAATATGTATGAATGTACATTATACCATAGATTATACACACCTCATTTTCGTGACTACACGTACAGAAGCCCATACTTACCTCCTCATGAATCAGCTCCTTTGCCATTCCAATGGTTTCTATCTCTTTGGAGGACATACCAGTAGTTTTTTTCAGTGTTGTTTTCTTCCAACTCTCATCTGTACAAGTAACCACTTGCCTCTTGAAATATACACATACGTACGTACTTACATACTTACGTATGTACAACACATACGTACAAGAATGACTGTACGTACGTACATACGTACATACACTGTTGAACTTAGTTAACAAGGTCGAGATATTTTGAATCATAACTTACAAATGTGCCACGAAATAATTACAGTACTACGTACGTATATACGTACGTACATACATACGTACATCAAACAATGTACGTACGTATACCATACCATATTATTATTATTAGGGAAATACCACTGTGGCAGAGACCTATTGTATATCAAGGTACGTATAGGCATTCAAACCTGCACTGTATGTACGTATATAAACATGTACATTGGATTCTTAAGGACTTACGCAAATGATACATATTGTACAAACACGTGTATAAATAACTAGTGTTGAAAAGTTAACCCACTTGCATATATTGTAGTTTAGTCATGAATTCAATAAGTACGTACGTACTTACGTATGAACTGACCATTTTCCTGTATACTCTCCTCAACTGTTACTATGACTTGCTTTGTGAAGCCTTTTCTTTTCAAAAAGTGACTTAGAGCATGAAGACAAGAGACCAGTTTGGCCATATTCCTCTGTTGGTACACATCAAATGTATTCGGGTGAAATACCTTGTAGAAAGGAGAAGTGCAGTAATGTAGAAAATGGAGTCCAGAAATGAAAAAAATGGAGATCATCAAAACATGTAGATTATTACGTATTTCTGCTCACAACTGACCATATTAGTAATAGAACTGAATCAGAAAGGTCTAATTGGACAGATACAGTCTAACATCTTAGGTACATACGTACATACGCATGGGGAAAGTATGTACATACATGTAGTCGTATGTAAACATTTACACAAACTACATACGTACGTACGTAGGTCTTGTAACAGTGATACCATTTTGAAAATAATAGAGGACTCTAAGATCCGTAGGCTGAATAAACAACACATAACATCATACCATTCTGTGCATCTCCTTGGCTGTACATGTGCAATACACAGACAACTAACTTTTGGAAAGTTGATGTTCTTCAAAAACGTTAGAAAGAAGTTAATATTGTCAGTATGCCTGTAGTCTACTCCACGAACCTACATACGTAAGTATGCATTAAAAGGTAAGGTACGTATATTTGTTACGTACATAAAGGTACAGTGGTAAAAAAGGATCTATGGGTCAAAATGTTCAGATAACCTGTTGAATTTATGTTACTGATGCTCAATTTATCTACTACTACGTATGTATACATACGTACATAAGATACAGTGGTAAAAGAAGATCTACGGGTTAGAGCGTTCAGATAACCTGTTGAAATTATGCTACTGATGCTCAATTTATCTACTACTACGTACGTATACATACGTATATACATATTCTTAAACAGGCCTCAATATAACGGCTGATCATTAGTCATAATATTAGCATGCACATCAGATGAATGTCCATATGTACTGTACCATGTGTCTGACAAAATGGCTGAAAGAAGGTGTTAGATTGGGAGTATAAGTAGTAGTTCTAGCAAACCAGGTAAGAGAGAAGAGAAAAACGATAATTGTCAGGAGGAAAAAAGGGGAACTTTAAGTTCAGAAGCCAATCTTAAAGCATTGATATTTCATCATTAAACTCTGGATATTACCCCGCCCACTCAGGTCCCCTGAGGAGCACAAACAGCTAATGGGCAGAACTGAAGTTTGCTTGTTTAATGATGACATATAATTGTCAAGAGGTTTAAAATGTGAGATGAATGCTAGCAGGCTCTTGACCTGTAATTTACCTTAATAAACTGGCCTAATGGTACGTAGGTAGCCTTAAAACATTGAGCCCTAAATGTATGCACATACACAAGTACGTATGTGAGGTGGTAAACCAAGAGATAAAATAGCAATCTCTATATGAAAATAGAAGGTAATTGACTGACAAGTAAAGATTTCAGCAATTTTCAATAGTAAAGCTCTATCGCAACATAGTTGAAGCTAAGTAGATAAATTATTCACTTAAAAACTATTTGAATAGCATACAATATGTCACCATTTGTCTGTGATATACTGAAAGGTTACGTATATGTACGTATATACTTTGTTATTGTATGTTCACTGATTAGTGCATGGAATGAGTAACAATCTATTCCATGCAGAAGAAAACGAATTCATCATTTGAGTGAACTTCAGTTCCACCCTTTACTCATTACACTCCTCAGGAGACATGAATGGGCAGGGTAATATCCAGAGTTCAATGATGAGAATATCTAGACAAATCCATTTAATATCAGATTCAGTCTATATAAGGAAAGGGTCAGGTGGCTATCACATGATGGTCAGATGATGTTAATGAACCTATTATATACGTACGTATGTACATACGTATATTATTTAGAACACCTACATGATGACGTCCTACATACGTACATATGTGCGTACGTACGTACCTCAAATCTTGCTTCATCCTTGTCATAAACCTTCTTCCACATTGTTGCATCGGGAGTGTACTTCTCACCAAGCTTGCAAAGCAAAACACCATTCTCCAATCTGTTTTCAAACTCCACCAGGGATGGCATGGAACATTCTAGAACCTGTCCCATCCATCTGCAGTAAGGAAAGGAACACAAACACATAGCACTAACCCATGGTGATGTTGATTAGCAGAAACACATATAGCACTAACCCATGGGATGTTGATTAGCAGAAACACATATAGCACTAACCCATGGTGATGTTGATTAGCAGAAACACATATAGCACTAACCCATGGGATGTTGATTAGCAGAAACACATATAGCACTAACCCATGGTGATGTTGATTAGCAGAAACACATATAGCACTAACCCATGGGATGTTGATTAGCAGAAACACATATAGCACTAACCCATGGTGATGTTGATTAGCAGAAACACATATAGCACTAACCCATGGTGATGTTGATTAGCAGAAACACATATAGCACTAACCCATGGTGATGTTGATTAGCAGAAACACATATAGCACTAACCCATGGTGATGTTGATTAGCAGAAACACATACAGCTGATATTAGCTCTCAATATACATATCTCCTGTCAAAACTTGTACTGAAAATATAGCAGGCTCTATTTAATTAAAGCTTAAACGCATAATCCCATTATTTGTATAAAATTTTAAGATGCCAATACATTTTGTACACATGTGAAGAAGAACCCTGGTTAACTGCATACGTAGATTTCCGATGCTAATCCCAATGCTATACAAAGAAGAGGAGTTTACTGCATATCCAATGTATGTATGTGCATTTTACGTGTGGTCCACTAGATGAAAGTGAATACTGAGCTATACGCAGGTAAGAATCCTTTTCCTGGCCTCATACTGATGTCGACCATATTTATAGGAAAATGGTGCCTTCGGTAACATGGAATGTTATATATGAGAGGCGGGGTTTTAAATGCATAGTTTGGATGAAATTCCTACAAATGTGGTAGTTTTGAATATTTCCTTGCCACAGAGTACAGAGTACACAAACAAAGTACATACATATGTATGTACGTATTTATGCTAATACAAATGCAAGAATGAGATAAACTGTATGTAGGTATACGGTTGATATTCATATTAGGCTCATGAAGCAATTGAATGGAAAAAGCTAAAACATATCCTAGACTTCTTATTAAGGACTACATATACATAAATGCTTATTACATACATACGTATTTGATCATTTACTGTAATTCAGGAAATTTACGTGAGTGGAAATTTTCATGCGATAAATTTTGAAATATTTTCCTGGTCTAAACCAACTGCACTTCTTGATTCACACAAACAAATGAACGATCGAAAATTTGGTTTGACAAATTTCCATGGTTTGGGCCAACCATGAAAATATTCTAACAATGAAAATTTCCCAAATTACGGTACTCATACTACATATAAATACGTATATATATTATGTACATACACATGTACGTATGTACATACGAACGTACGTTGGTTCAAATATTCTAAACAATGGTGATGTGAATTTACTCTATCCTAATATTTCGCTATAAAATGTAATATGTATTTGTAAGCGGACACTTATGTACGTACTCTCTTATTTGTTATGTTGAAGACAGACAGGATTCTTGAGAGTCAGCAATCCTTATTGAATCACTGAGCCAATAAGGGTTGCTGTAGCTCCCAAAAATCTATCCTCAACATAAAGAGCATAATAAATGACCTCCATTATTTCTGTTCTATTTTCAGTTTAAAAATGACTGTACAAACAGTCAATGAAGCCATACATTTCCACATCTATTGCTTTACATACTTTATTGTGTTCAAAGTGATGTATTAGCGATTGAACTAAAATCAGTTAATAGGAGTAACAGAGAAACATTGTAGTGTACATCGTTAACAAGTGTACGTACATACGTATGTATATAAAACATTCCTGGGCCTTTACAGTGCATACAACAAAAGGATCCTCAAGGTGTTAGGTATAAATACATACATATTACAAACATGGAGAATAGATTTAATCACTAGAAAATATTAACTGACCAGCCAAGTGACCACAGATGGTCCTGGGGACTAAAGTTCCATTAATGACAACCAGTAATGGTCTGCCAGTTACCTAAGAATCACAAACAGATGTTTGGGCTCATCCATGTATTACACTTTGGTGGTGAATTTGGATGACTGCCTTCAACGTATTTACCCACCACAAGTGAAACACTTGTGGTTTCATAGTAAGTGAAGGCGGAGATCTAAGTGAGACTAAGCGCTCATAATGAAACAAGGGAGTTAACTGGTTGCCATTATTACCACTTCAGTCCTGCTGCTAAAATAATATTTTGGTGACTTGGATGGTCGGCATAATACTTTCTAGTGATACGTATATCCATTATTTCTCCATTATAGCAATTGCACAGGAAAAATACAATTAACTTCCTTAATTCATATGTATACAGTGTGTGTATGTATAAGGATGCATACGTATGTACATATGTACATAAAGCATACTAAGTGAATGCACATTAAACCAATGGATGTACGTACATAGGTACGCACATACGTACGTTCGTATATATATAAGCATCCCTTCTTGTGCTAGCTACAGTCACAACAGAAGGAGCTAGGATCTCATGTTTTAGAGAAACAAGCTACCAAAGTTATTAGACTCTGGATTTACCCGCCCTCTCATGCCTCCTGATAAGTGCAAGCAGCTACATACGTACGTACGTACATATGAACTAAAATCAATTTAATGGAAACTACATAAATTACCTCTTTGCCACTCAAAAAAGTATTTTAAACTTTTAATTTTGTTTTTTACTGGTGCTTTTGTTATGTCTCATAAAATTAAGTTGTAAATGGACATTTAGGCTTTTTCTTTCAAAATCTACGTATTTGGGGCTAAGTGAGATGTGTTGTTGCATGAGGTCTTTATATGTATGTATGTACGTACGTAGGCCACCCAACTGGCCACTGTGAATGTTCAACTACAGTCAGAGTGCGTACACTGAGCCAGTGCCTATGTTCAAAGAGATGATACTATTTTCTGAACATTTGTTATATTAAAGATGCCAATATGAAAAATATAACAGGCTGGCCATTACAAAGCAAATTCCATTTACATACACTTACAGTATACGTAGGTATGTACGTATATATAAATCATCTCAGTCTTTAAGCCTTCAGATATTTCTGATTGGACTGGACTAGCATGGAAGGCTTAAATAAGAGGAACGTAGACACTGAAACCCTATAGCCTGTACATGAAGGATTGAAGAAACATTACAACTGATTGTAGATATACATAGATAACTTATAATTGAACGAGGGCAGATCGTATTATTTTTCTTCTTAATTTAATGTAATTTTGTGACTCATGGGCTAGTACCCTTCCAGCACGTGTCACTTTAATAAATAATAAAAATAAAAAATATAAATGTTCCACATTATTTACTATATTGAGATGATGGTTCTCCTATTGTCATTTCTTTATTTTATGAAGCCAAATGCTTACAGAATTAGACATGCAATGAGCACTGCAATATACGTACATTGAAGGGTAGTTTTGACACATTCCGAAAGTACTATATGTAAGTGAGTAATAAGGGAGATTGAGAGTGTCACAACAAACGGTCTTACATTGAAAGTACACCCTCCTAGGAAAGGCATTCTTTAAATAGGAAAGACCATCAACAATACAGAACATAAAGGAAATTTAATAACTACAGTAAAGTGGGTTTATAGCTGTATTTGTTATGACTAGAGCATTCAGTACAGTCAACAGAACATAAACGATAAAAGCGTGCAACTACATATCTGTACGTTGTATGGCATTTTCCAAAAAACTACATATTAACACGTGACAAGTACGTAGGTATGGAAACTACGTATATTAATATTCCTACTTAAGGCAATATCAATATTGGTACTATGCTTACATGTGACACATACATCAATATCATTACTATGTAACTTACATGTGTCATGTTAATATGTACGTACGTCATTTTAGAAAAATGCTGTTTATATGTGAGGATGTACATTCTTATCTCTTATGTACTCTTGATAGAGTCTGTTACTAATCTGTTATCAAACTTAATGTACCATAGGGTAAAATATTACAATTGATATGATACACTTAAAAGGGGCAAGAGTATGGAATATAGGCTGGTTATGAAACACATTATAGAGGAGGGTGCCTTCTACAAAACTGTTTGTGATCACAATGTTCTATCATTACTGATGGGACATCTCATTTTGCCTCAAGAGAAAATAAGGCAAGGAAGAGATAATAATTTGGAATGCAATAAACTCAATCTACGTACATACGTATGTATTACTTTTAAGTCAAAGGCAACCCCAAATTATCCTTCACTCAAAGCTGACTACTCATAGTTATTCCTCTTTATGTATCCTTATAACACATGTAACACCTGGAACTAGGTACTGCACAATTAAGTTGTAACTACTGTATAGCTATGAATAAGTCCATAACAAGTGAAAATTATGTGTAACAATTCAAACACACACAAAGGCTTACCCTGTGTCTCTTAAGTCTCATGTGTTTTAGTCTTAGACTATTATCTTTTACAGTATGTTTATTCATGGAATAATCTAACACACTTTGAGCAGTATTCTTATATCTAAAACCTATGGCATCTTTAAAGATGGATGAATATTCAGTTAAGAGATTCCTCAGGATTGTAAAGAGGTGTATCTGTCAGGTTAACCATGTGTATAGCTAAGATAGGAAATTAGCCAAGCCCTTACTGAAGATTGTTATTCTGGAATATAAAACAGCGGTGTCAACGGAAATTTGTCAATATTTAATCAATATTAATTAATGGTTCGTATGACTCAGAATTCAGCACTTCTCGCTAAAAGAAAGGCCGTTTTTACGGGTATAATGGGATCACATTAGAAGCATTTAACGTAACTGGCACATTATCACGAGATGTGCGCTAATGACAACTTGGCGTGGAGACACTTCGCAAGTTTAATAGAACCATGAGTTTAAAATTGAGAAATATCGAATTGGGAAAGTGTATCAGAGAAACGACTTGATTAGCATTCTCTACAAACAAGCAGTAAGTCATTGACTACTGTATGCAGCGCAATAGTCACCACTACTTCAGTACTTACTCTGTCATACGCCTATTACGCACTGTTAATGTCAACGCAAAGCGAATGAAGAAATTTAGTGGATAATAATACCTTTTGAAGCAATATCCCTACGACCTTCCCGTTAGACTTAATCACAGATAAATACTGAACAATCCGTAAACCAGCTTAGGAAAACAGATAACGCGTATAGGATATTTAAAGATTGTTGGTTTGTAAACTATGCCGGCTCACCGTCTGGCTTCCTCCAAATAGCGAATGTATTTCAACCCAACTGCTGAAGCCTCTTGCTGTTCGGCCATGTTGATTGACCTTCTGTTAGGGGCGTGAACTTCAAAACGTCACGCCTTGTATGCACATCAGGGAGTACGGTAGTACTCCCTATGTAGGGATGACACGGTTTTTTTCGTTTTCCCCATACATTGGTATAGGAGCGAAATCCCGAAATAGGCCGAAAATCGACAAAACAAGGCTATGTATAGCTAAATATACAATATACATACTCTAAATAGACCTTAAAAGCAAGCGAATATGTCCCGCTGGCGAAATAATAAACTTTAAAAATTCCCATTTTCGTCTTCTTCATATTCTTCTTATTCTTCTTCGTCAGCCATAACTAAAAAACTATACAAGCTTTTGGACTAATTGTTAAACGAAACTATTGCAAATTTTCCGAGCTGTATTCTTTTGTAGAAGCGAGAGCGATAACGCTATTATTGAGTATGACGGTTTTCATGGCCCCAGAGTCAAGGCCTCGATAAATTCGCCATTTTAATGACGTCATATTCGGTCGAAGATTGCGAAACCAAAATGGGTTTAAATGATACAATCGAATTCCTAGCTTATGCTCCATAAAAAGTACAGAAACTAGAGAAAAATAAAAATTTTCTACAAAAATAGTGAAGATGTAGGGATGGCACAAAAAGCACAGAAACAAGAAAGGGATGTTACACAGTGAAGAATTAGCTATATACATGAATCCTACAAGCAAGGGTGTTGTATGATTCATGCATATAGCTAATGCTTCACTGTGTAACATCCCTTTCTTGTTTCTGTGCTTTTTGTGCCATCCCTACATCTTCACTATTTTTGTAGAAAATTTTTATTTTTCTCTATATATATACATTTACATGATTGAGGTAAGGAGTTTCAACTCATTCTTATAGCATCTCGCATATAATAATAGCTATGTAGCTACTGTAGCTAGCTAGTTATAGATAATTATATCCACATATCAACATGTCTTATATTGAGTCTAATATGTCATTTTCTCCAACTTCTTGGCTAGATCTAATTGACCCATGTGTGATAATGCTTCAATCACAGTAGACCACTCCCTTGGCTTGTCTCCAGTGCCTCTCTCTTTCTTGAGCCACCTGTTGAGGACATCTTTACATGCTTCATCACATCGTTTCTTTTTGTTATCAATCTGAACCTTATCAAGCACAGCTTGTTCTACTCCAAGATACAAACCAAGTTCCTCCCATACAGATGCAATTTGGTGAACTAGGTCTGAATATTTGGGGTCTTGTAATAATTCTGAATTTAGAAACAAGAATTTAGCTAGACCAGTTGACCATGCATGCGGTTATACATACTAATACAGAATCAGAATATTGCAGCTCACTTATATAGTATATGTCTACATAAAGTATAAAATCAAAAGTAATCAAATTCTATATTTCAACTTTTTTAATACAGGCTACTACATGCCTTCAAAATAGGTAATTATTTAAAACCCTTTATAGCTTTTGCATAATTTAAGCTTTATACGTCTTAAATGCATAATAATTATATACAAAAACACCAGTACAATTTTCATACGTGAGGGTAACATATACGTCATATGTAGACTTCTTAACTTAGTCTTATGTATGTGACTTAGAGTAAGCTTCTAGAGAGCTTTGGATGACATATAGTATATAAGTTAGACTAGTTAGAGTTTCCTTTCCACTTAAACATACGTACGTACATACGTAGGTGATATTTGAAAAGAAGTATATTTAGGAGTTTTTTCATACATTTGCAAAAGCTGGTACATATATTTACTATAGATCTTATTTCACTTATAAATGCCCTAGCTTGGTAGTTTTGAAATGTCTAATACGTATACTCTACATATATCTATTTCTTAATTAAGCATACGTGTATTAATAAACATATATATTAACCTAGTATATAACCAGAAGTTCTTTAGAACATACAGGAACCTGTGTCAATAAGATACAGGTACGTATAAGGGGAGCCTGCTTATGGGAGAGATGGGGGAGAGGATGAAGATGTTGCAGCATTGAAGGAGTGGTGCATAGGACAAAGTATATATATATGATGACTGGTATATAGACTATAGAAAGAATGGAAGTAAAAGAAAGAAGTATTCAGGACATTGTGGAACTCGTCTTATTGCATGGAATTAACTCATATAATCTCTTTGAGAAGGTTCATTTTTAGGCTTTCGAGTGTCTATATAGAGATGCAGTTTGTTCTTTCTTTGGAGTCGGATGCTTTGGGGTCTTATTCAGTGACTGATGAAGTAGAAGAAATCCCTAATACCCTTTTAATTCATTGTAAAATGCTAGGATTACATAGGACAATGCCCTCAATGTGTTTACATATGCATAAATAGTAAGATATGCAGGCCTATATACGTACATCATTCTTGTACATAATATATTATAATACCTCTTGATAAAATTGTTTGTCTTTTCCTAGACTTCGAATTCACACCACATCCTATAAAACAAATATAGAGATTTAGCTTTATTATGTTTGTGTATAGGCTGAAATTAGTGTTAATAACACATATGGTGTGACCCAGTGGAGAAGAAGATGAAAGAAGGGAAAAGAAGGAAGAAAAGACTCCTGTATCTTCATCTAAAGCTCTCTTTAGGTTTAGTTCCCCTATAGGCTCTTTTTACAGAATAGGCATATAGCATGTAGGAAAATGGTATCTTAGATTTTTCATGTATATATATATATATAGAGTCAAGTTTCTTTTAACAATTAACAGCTGTGAGCCAATTTGGTACCAGTAAAGTAGTTATCAACAAAGTGTTTTGCTTTTATGTAGAATGTTCACCCAAATGTCTTCATCAACAATTTATTCAGTGTCACTGTGAATAAATTACTAAAGCACCAACCCTTGGCACAGTGTATTGTGTAGGCCAAATCAATATACAGTATATACTCAGACGTTGACGATTACAAAATGGTTGCTTTGAAAGTTCTCTAGACTGGTTATGTTATATCTGTCAAAGGATTTTTTTTTCAAAAATCAAAATTCTTTAGTATACTTATATACTGATATCAACTCTGAACCTGTATACTACCCATGTGCTCAAAACATGGTAACACATCTAGACACGCAGACATAGATTGAGTACTGCAACATGCACCTAATGCTTGCTAATTAACTACGTAAGTGTTGATGTATGATGTTCAAAAATTACATAGTCATATAATACCTGCATGCTTATGCAGATACAGTACATATTATAACAACCATAATAAGGCTTGACAGAAAATGAACTATAGTTAATAACAAACTTTTCCTTTGTTGAAGTATTTTATCAATTTCCTCTTTACTCAGCTTTGCCACTCCATAAACACCTTCAATGTCGCTAAATCAACATGAAATGTTGTGTATTATTATAGAGAATAATATTATTATAAATTAGGTAAATCTACCTCTCTGTGGTCACTTCCACAGCAGTTGATAACAAAAGGTGAGGTTCCAATGCTTTCTTGGATATTTCCACATGATCATCACTAGCACTGTCAATTATCACAGGGTTTGTGTGGCTTATTAAGGGTTCCCCTGCAATATCACTCTGAAAGGAAACATTAATACTGCAAATGTCAGTACCAGAATTTCTCAGAATAGGAGTAACTACACTTCTTACACAAAGATCACATACCTCATAGTCAACATTTGGCAAAGAATTACAATCTGATATCTCTACAGTTAAACTTTGTGTGTCTTGGGAGTCTAATTGTGATTCTGAGCCACTCATTCCATCATTTTCATCACTGTTCTCGATTTCAACCAAATCCAGTAATCTACATATTGCAGGATTAATTCCGATTAGGATATTACATAATATTATAATAACCAGTTAGAATAAAGCATTTTTGTACTCAATCGGCACCTTAGGCTCAAATCTCAGGTTTAATATTGCACGAAATCTATTTGAAACTTCTCAAACAGCCAGGTTTCAAAGGGTGCTCAAGTATCCACTAATAGATTAATTTCATGGGATTTATATAAGTTTTTTACAGCCCCCCCTTACTTAGTTTATACATGCTTTCATACCTTTTTGAACCTGGCAGAGTTTCAAATAGGTTTCATGCCTTCTGAAACCTGAGATTTGATCCTGTGTACTTTTCAATGACAAAATTGCACTTTTTTGCATTATACAATACACAATATTAAACAAGTAATATATAGGGATTATATAGTATAATATATAGGGAGTTTAGCTAACGCAAGCATTTTTGATTAAAATTATTGCTGTTATATATCATGTATTTAATGTTGAAACATTTAGACAGGTAATTAAATTAGGTTAAAAGCCAGTGGGCCGGCCAGGGCTGCTGCTACGCACTTGAATGGTTGGGTAAATGTATAGTTGCAATCTTAACAATTCTTGAATCTTATAAGTACATCCTCATGCATGTATCCTCAAAGGAATAAAGAATGATAGAAAGGTTTCGTTATTATCTATAAGGCTGCCATTTACAAAATAGATGTATTTATGTATAAATTAAAAATGTTAGTATAATTGTGTAATAACATGATACAATACAGTATATCAGTATTAAACTCTAAGAAGACTTTGTCACATCTGCTGACTAATTAGCCCCTTTACTGTATTCATTGTCTGTAGGTTCAAGTCTTCCTCAGAGACTACTAAAAAGAAGCTTGTATCTGAGGAAGACCAGATCATCACTGCCGTGATTGTGAACATTGCCCTTTTTCATGTTTACAGAGGTTGGCTGACTTAGCCTATATAGAAGTATATTGGGAGGATTACCAAAAAGTGAGGATTACTGTTTGCTACTTTGAGAGGAACACACACACACACACACACACACACACACACTGTTGTATACATATATAGCTGTAAACTGAGACCCCTTTACTGAGTAAATATATTTCAGCATAAGTCCAAGGCAATGGGCTACAACTGATTAACTTTATTGTCATGGCATCCAGGCAAGCCAGGATCAAAATGGCTAGAAAAGCAAAGGAATACGTGAAATTTACTTCAGTGACTATAGAAATTGCCAGCAACAAAAAAAAACAAATAAGTCACTTATTTTATCTTTGTTACAAGTTTATACATGTCATTTTCTGCATACATAAATTAACTTACCTCCTCATCACTTGGAACATCAAGTTGGCTATTCTTGCATTTGTTTATACATCTCTTTATAATAAAGGTACATAAAACTATTGTAAATATAAAGCCAATTGCAAGTATAGAGTTAACGATAATCCATACCAAGACGTGCTCATTACATTTCAAAAAGTAATACCATGTGTCCTCTACAGTTTGTGGTATGTTATCAAAATCTTGCCAGGCTATCTTCACTCCAGAACCAAAATTGTCACTGGTTACAATAACATAACTCATGGCTTTGCTATCAACATGTAATACAGGGAACCCAAAGTAATAAATCTTTACAGCTCCATTGCTAGACAAGTATGATCCAATATCAGGTAAAACCAATGGTGGTAGGCAGTTAAAATTTCCATCTGATGGGCAGAGAATGTATGTATCAAAATTTCTAGTTAAGTTAATGCAACTGGAGGCAGAAGGTTGAAAATACTGGTTTATGGTTTCAAGAATGTGAAGCCTCAATGCACAAACTCTGCTAATGTGTGTAAAGTTATCATCAGCAGGTGACTGCACTATACCAAAAGCTATATAGTCATCTGAGATAGTGGGTTGGTCCAAAGGGTTAAAGGAATCAAAATATTTATCATCAATATTTCCAGAAAGGAGTAGTACACATTGAGGTGCTGCAACAGTGGAAACGATCCCAGCAATAATTGTACCCACAAGAGTTATCCCCAAAATAACCATCAACCAAAAAATTGAACATTCGCACTTTGTTAGTTTCCTGTAAAGTTTGAAATGATGCATATGGCTATATAGGATCCCGAATAATAAACATATATTACTAGATTAATATCAAAAGCCAAACATATGACAAATGTAAAATCCGATGTACGCAGACTGAATCCTTATGAATACTCACTTTACTGTTTGAGTGCGGGAAGCTTCCATGCTTAAAATGAGACATGCAGAGGTGCAATCCCAGAGAAAGTTTTCTATCTTCTAAAATTATAATTATACAATGACGTAATATGGCGCGCCATTCGGCTCCTTTATTGGCGGTCCCTTATTTTTAATAAATAGATGGGATAGTGACTTAGATTTTAGTATAGCTACCACTTCCGTATGGTTAGCTATGTCTTGTTTCGATACTTTTACCAGACGTGCAACACTGGCCATCCCTACTTCTAACTTCTTTTTAAATGTTCCCAATTTTTCCTGTTAATAGTAACAGCACTGCATACAAATTTGTTGTCCGCTAATAATAAAGTTACAAAATAATTCTAAACGTGTGTCCAAATTATGTGTTCGAATTTTTATAGAAAGTATGGTATAAACAAAGTTAGTCTACAATTCAATTCTACAAATTCAAACTCTACAAATTAAGAATTCAATTCAAGGTTAATAACGTCTATAGCTTCACTTGTCCATCCTTTACTGTTGTTTTGAAAGGCACTAATTCTATCCCTGCCACTTTCAGGAGCTTTCTGCCTGCTATTGATGCAGGTTTTGTTGGCTTATCATCTAAGTACACAACCTTTTTTATTCCAAATTGTATAATTGACTTGGCACATTCATTGCATGGAAAAAGTGTAGTGTATAATGTGCATCCTTCCATGGCTCCAGCCTGGCAGTAGAGATGGAGTGCATTCCTTTCAGCATGGCACACTGTTGAACACAAATTAAGATGTAAAGTATATTATATGCTGTGAAATAATTTGGATATATTATGCATGATTATGTATATACAATATGTTTGATCTTGAAATTTAAATGAGTTATTGAAATTCTATAGATACCTAGCTACTATCATTCTGCAGACTTGCATGCAGTATGGTACATTAATTTGATTTGAATTCAAACAAGTCCCAAAAGTTGCCCACCCTCTCCCATACACTGGGCACAATAAAAAGTCATTTTATGTTTACATGTAGTTTAAATGGTTATATAGCACCAAGCTATATTTATATACCTTTAGAAACTTAAAGCATGCTCAATATTGAGTGACTGCATGGCCGGCCATGTTTAGATACTATATTATACATAATACGTTAAAAATATATCTATAGGAGACTCAAAAGTTGTTTGATCTGTAAGCTTTGATTTTCACCAATCATGCATGCAAATAATGTATATAAGGCTCCTAGATTTAGCATAGAGAGCCAAGGATTCACGGAAGATCAAGATAAAGAAAAAGACAAAGACTCCCAGGATCACTGATGAAGGGTGGAATTCCCAGAAATGGCTGTCTGACCCAGTGGAGAAGAAGATGAAAGAAGGGAAAAGAAAGAAGAAAAGACTCCTGTATCTTCATCCAAAGCTTTAAGCTCTCTTAAGGTTTAGTTCCCGTATAGGCTCTTTTACAGAATAGGCATAGCATGTAGGAAAATGGTATCTTAGATTTTTCATGTAATTTGGGGACAAATTTTAAATGTTCTTATACGATAATGAATGAATGAATGATTTTACCCATGTGTCCACTCATGTCTCCGGAAGGAGTGCAATGACCTATAATGAGTGAAGTTAAAGTTCGCCTAATGGACTCAGATCGAATCTCCCTTATCTATAGCTATATATACTCAAAAAGATGGTTAATGCACAGACATATCAACAACACTATTATGTAACTATATAGCTGTTTGTTAAACGTTCTTATAGGACTCATTAGTTTGACATATATACGATGGAAGTCTGAGTACCCAATGCAATATAGCTCATTGCATGTGCTTCTCGGGAGACCTGCTGGGTGGGTGGGGTAAAGTCCAGAGTGAAATATTGATGCTATATGTATATATAATGTAAATATAGAATCTGCATGCAATTAGTAACTTTTTATAGGAGGTAACCATGTATATAGTTTCACAACATTTTTAGCATGCCTACACATATACGATGGAAGTCTGAGTACCCATTATAGTTCATTGCATGTGCTTCTCGGGAGACCTGCTGGGTGGGTGGGGTAAAGTCCAGAGAGAAGTGATGATGCAATATGTATAGTGTATATAAATATAGAATCTGTATTATATATATGCAATTAGTAACTTTTCATAGGAGGTAACCCTGTATATATATATATTTTAAGCATGTCTACACATATACGTACCATATCGATTCACAATTACACATATACGTAATAGTCATTGCACAATATTACTAACCATAGTCATTTTTGATTTTCTTATCCCATGAATATATTTTATCTTCACCTAATGGCATCCCATTCCATCCAACTGCAATTAGCTTGTTATTCTTGTCAGAAATAGCTGCTCCTACTTTGCGATTTGGATCTTTACTTCGCTCTTTTGATAAAACAGCCACTGCCATGAAATAATCGCTCAATGGAAGAATATCCTTTCTTGGGTTATATTCTTTTCGGTCAGGTAAATACTTGTTTAGCCATACTCCAGCTTTGCCTAAAAAATTTTTTAGGCAAAGCGGGGGAGAAGGAGAAGGAAGACTGTCTTCTGAACTATTGTTCTGGGGAGTTAGCCGTAATATAACTGGTTCAGGCTCTTTTCGGTCAGGTAAATACTTGTTTAGCCATACTCCAGCTTTGCCTAAAAACTCTTTTGCCTTTTTTACACTTCCATGGGGTCCCTTTATATCATACTCTTTGGACAAATATACAACACGTTCTATGCCAACTTGAATTATACTCTTGCTTGTCTCATTGCTTGGAGCTAGTGTAGTATACATTGTACAACCTTTCATGTTGTCACCTTGGATATATAGATCAATGGCATTCATCTGAGCATGACAAACTATATAATGTATATAAACATGTTATTATTAAATGCAGTAATGAAAGGTTTTAATTTTTGTGGCGTCTTCACGCAAACTACACTTACTACGTAAACGCCCACGCTATTGGTGACGACATAATAGGCGTCGAAAAACATGGCGATAGGAAGGTCACGTAGCCCAGACCGCTATTTCGCCTCCATATTTTCTTGATGACGTCACACGCCGACCGTGCTACGCGGGGACTGGGTCAAGTGTATAAAACAAAGTGTCATCACCATTCATTTTGGAAGGTTTTATCGATTCTAAAATTTGAGGTGGACTTGACTTGGGACCGAGGTTCATATAAATAATTTACAGGCAATAAATTAGTCACTCGGTTAATCGAACCCGTTCGGAACAAACGGCCGAATTGACATCGCATATAGCTTCAAATGTATGTCGGCGTACGCGTATTATTTTGCTGACGGACGGATAAATACTAACATGTAAGATATAAGATTAAATATGTACTACGTGAGATATCTTACCGTACGGATATTTAGACTCCAACCATTCCTTCTCGCCCGACTCGGGGCACCACTCCCCACTATTCCAATGCATATTCGGTTTAGAATAGTCAGTCCCCTGCGGCATTCCATTATGACCAACTCCTACCAACTTTTTATCTTTAGCGACGATGACTGTACCAACTTGTCGACACGGATCTTCTGCTCTCAAAGAAGCGAGCTTGGCCATCCCCATGAAGTAGTCGTTGTAAGTTAGAGGCTTGGGTTCACTATTTACTCCTTTAGAACACTCGCTAGCCTTCTGATTGGGACTTTCAGATCCCACGGTGCCTATAATCGCAACCGCACCACAGAAATATTTTCCTCCCAATTTCAAGAATTGCGCATACATGGCTATCACTAAATCAGAATTAAATTTGTATCTTGTTACGTGATTGTTATTCCTTTTAAGCAACCTTTCTATATACTTTTAACATTGTTATGTATATATAATAACATTTTGGTTATAAAATTAGTAACCCACGCGCACCCCATTCGTGTTGTTCCAATTGCAAAATGCCTATCCATAATACTTCCTATTTAGTAGGTTGTACAAAATGAAATGGTACATTTGAATGAATAACATTTCTATACAGTTGCTTAATTGGAGTATACATATATCATTACAGCATTTTGAAGTTGAAAATATGAATATACACATGAAAATTTACATAGGATCAAATCTGAGGTTTCAAACTTTTATATATATAGCAAGGTTGCAAAATTCTATAATTAAATATTAAGTATATATATATACAATATAAGCCACAGAATTCCTTTGAATATATTACATCACTATAGCATGGCACTCCTCTGCACTCCGGTATAAGATATGCATATATGCATGAAAATATGTTATTGGAGAGTATATAAATGTAGTATACATGCAATATAGAGATAACAATAGGCTATAAACAGCATACTAGTATATATTCACATCAAGAAGGTCTTTTAACTACATATATATAGGCATATATACATACATAGTAGAGCTATACATATTTATGTTATCTTAACATATCCTTCAATCCTTGCTACATTGATCTCTCTCTGTTACTTAGCTATAGGTAAGCAAATCATTTTATATAATACCTTACACATTATATACACATTACTCCTAATGTACAGGAAATCACAGAAAAAGTGTTCTCATAAAATAAGAAGTGATCAGCATATTAATCAGACACAGGAAATCTTAAGTTAATAATTTATCATCAAACGATGACATGAAAAAGAAAATATATATTGAAATGTGAATAACAGCAAAGTCCACCGTCATTTCAAGTTGTGGGAAGATGCTGAAGGTTTCAGCTTTGATTTAGGATTGCTTCCCATGCTATTATTCATACTTTCTGAAGTCGGTCTTCTCTGTCTACTGCTATGGGCAGATGGTGAATGGAGATTAGAGGTGGACATGGCCGCTCGGTGAGGAACCTTAGCCTTGGGGGGTGTTTTTGAAAGGGAATGATCATGAAGTGAGGAATGTGTCAGAGAGTGAGAAAATGTTTCACTACCTAGTCTTGGCCTATGTGGCTTCCCTGGAGAAAGGAAATACAAATTTCTATATGACTGATCACTCAGATTATTGCAACATATCTTAACTCATTCTTTATACCTACGTATATACCTTTTTCATTTTTTTCTAACTTTTGTTTTGTTTTAGGCTTTCCTTTGTCCAGGTTGTCTGTACCATTTTGAGCTTGAGACAATAATTTAGGGTTTTCCTCTTCTATTGTTTCATCTCGTTCACCTTCTTCATTTTCACCAGTTTTCATTTGCTTCATCATTTCAAATATATCAATATGTCCAAGAGATGTCTTTCCCTAATATGCAGAAGACAGCTCATGTATATTCAGAAAATGGTAGCCCCCCTCATTAAACTGCTAGTCACATGTTGACAACTTATGTACGTATGTATGTACAGATGTGGTAAAACAAACATCTGATTGCATTGTTATGAGACAACCAAAGACTTTAAGTTTTAAAAACTATTGCCGTCAAACTGTTCTAGCACATCCATCCATTATGCAGTCATGCACTAGTTAAGGGGATTATACATTCATGGGGCTTTGACTAGAAACATTTTAAGACTATTTTCATAATTGATACATATAAATAACAAACAATTAACCCTATCACTTATGATCAGATGATGTACTTGTATACATTCTGTAAGCTTACAGTCATCCATTTGTCATTCATTATTTCTCCAGTTGTAAATCTTGTTACCGTGTCAACACACAACATACGATTAATCAGCTTCTGAGCTACATTGTTACACATGACATTCAAGGGTACAAGGGTAACTATACTAGTATGTATGGACATTCACAAGCATGCACATGCACACTGTGACACATCAGGTACATAAGATGAGAAGTGATAAGCTTAATTATCTCTTACATAGCTGTCAATGAAACTCTCTACTTGAAACATACACGTATTAAAATATGTTACAGTACAAATTTCAACTCACCATCCTGAGATACATGAAGCCATTGTGATTCCTTGAATGATGGCTTTCCCAACTTTATTAATTTCTCCAAATCAGAAGGTGACGGATCAAAGAATGGCACAGAACCACACAGCCTATACAACAGTTACATATGATACAGAAGTAGGTATACTCAAGTTGATAAGCAGTAATGGATAAAATACCAGAAAGAGAAAGCTATTCATACATAAAGAGAATAGGGTTGTATTATCAATATACTATTTAACTGTATATTCAGTTTAGTATTCATTCAAACGTAGGTAGGTACAGTCAGAGTTATAAGTAATATTGGATTACATGCATAATAAGGTTGTATCATCAATACTATTAAACAGCATATTAAATTAATACGTATATACGTAATTAGTATTCATATTCATAATATTGATATAAATCTCAGAAATTGAATAGTAAAGCTATTTATGATTCCTCAATTAGCAGCCATTTAATAAACCACAAATGATCTATTGAATTGATTAGTGTAAATTGTCATACGTATACCCTAAATCTGTTGTTACAGATATATGGTTACTGCTTTTGATGGATTACTCTTAAGTATAACAAGAAGATAAAAGCTTAGCATAGTAGTTGACATACGTACACAAGTACGTATATATAGTTTTTAGTTTATAAAGTATACTAATAGATTTTCACTTAAACATGTACGTATGTACTTATCACTATAATGACATACGTAGTGTGTTGGGATTTATACTACGTATGTTGCAATTAAGAGAGATATTAACAGAGCTGTCAACATGTAAAAAGATCAGGACGAGACAAAGATTCCCAGGGTCACTGATAAAGGACAGAATTCCCAGAAACAGCTGTCTGGCCCAGTGGAGAAGAAGAGAAGTAGAAGGAGAAAACTTTTGTATCCTCTTCCAAAGCTCTCATTAGGTTTAGTTCCTAATAGGTTGTTTACTCTAAATTAAATGTAGCATGTTGAAAATGATGTGCTAGATTATTCATGTGCATCAGTCAACTTACAGTTCATACATGATGACTCCAAGACTCCAGACATCACAGAGATTACTATAGACCAGCTTGTTTTCCAACACTTCTGGTGCCATGTAAAGAAGCGTGCCACACGTACCATCCAACATTCTCTGTCCAATCATGTTGTCATCATCCTTCTTTGACTAGACAATTAAGAAATTTGAACAAAGCCATGCCATTAATGAGAACACCTATCTCAGTATCAATAAGATGACTAATGGTTTTTTAAATAGATTAAGCCTTCCATAGTATATACATACGTATCTACATACGTACGTATACCAGTTGGCTCTTAATCAATGGTAATTTAGTAGAATGGAATATTTATACATGGCTATTAACTTACGTACTATCGTGAGTGAGACAGAGTGAACTGACCAATAATGCACAATGTACATATATATACAGTCTGTTTCTAATACAGCATTTACGTAGTAATTACTCTTTGAAATAAACATTATTCCCATATTTGGCAATAACACACATACAGTAACTGTATAATATGGATCTCCATTTACAGCATATGCAATATGTACTATGTACTTATGTACGTACTCACTTTGTATGCTAGTCCAAAATCATTGACTTTTAGGTCTAATGGATCATCTTTGTTTACCAGTAAAATATTCTCCGGTTTCAGATCTCTGTGTACCATATCTAACATATAGAGTAGACAGATGATCAATACTACGCACATTATCAACTACATAAGGGAACATATTCAGCAAGTATATATGTATGTACGTATGCACAGTACAAACATCAAAACGCTAAGTGCATAGTAATAGTATTATGACTATTGTACACAAGAAAAGATTCTGGATAGATTCACTATACATACGTACGTACATACTTAATATACTCCTATAGGTACATATACAGTGGACCTGCCTAATTTGGTCACCTAGACGAGTCCTAATTTACCTGGCTACATTAGAGATGACCTCAAAGTCAGGGTTAAAATGGTATAAAAATAAAGCAGTGTAAATTTTGGTATTCGATTTAAGTAACAGTTTGACAATCTAGGAGAGGATGACTGTTCATATTCAGTATTATAATCAGGAGAGGATGACCATTCATATTCAGTATTATAATCAGGAGAGGATGACCATTCATATTCAGTATTATAATCAGGAGAGGATGACTGTTCATATTCAGTATTATAATCAGGAGAGGATGACCATTCATATTCAGTTTGACAATCTAGGAGAGGATGACTGTTCATATTCAGTATTATAATCAGGAGAGGATGACCATTCATACTCAGTATTATAATCAGGTAACTTGCTCTATACGTACATGATAATCTGTTGAAAATATAAATTATTAGTATACCCATGTCAATCAAAATGTAAGTACGTAGGCTTCTAAGGACTGGTTCAAGAAATTGAATGCTGTTTTGTTGAAAGTACAACATGAATTTCATGCCACACATTATGGAAGACATGTGTAAATGTAAGTAAGTACGTACGTATATCAGGGCATTATATGAATATATTGCCTCTTACATACCATTTTTATGCATGTATTCAATAGCTGCAGTTAATTTCTTCATAATCACTTTCACATCCTAGAAAGATGACAGAAGATACATGTAGGTGTACGTAGGAAGGGAAAATGAAATAGTAGCTTACAATTTAATTCAGAATATTTAGTGGAAAAATAAACTTTTTAAGAAATTCCAATCATATAATCATGCATGTCTCATTCAAAGTACCTTGGCTCTTAACGACACAAAAGTTGTACTGCATGACTATAATATTTACGTAAGTACGTAGTTTACTGGTAAGGTCTATGAATAACAATTCTGTCTCTACGTACGTACGTATGCTACTTACACACCTCTTCCTTTAAAGGTCCGTGCTTCCTAATGTAATCAGAGAGCTCTCCTCCTGTACACAGTTCCAATATTAAATAGATCTTCTACATAATAGGAACACGAAGAGTATAATTTATAAGAATAACTGCACACAAAAGAGCATTTCAGCATGATTACACTTCAAATGCTATGATTCCTTCAGTACCGTACAGTAAACCAGTTCAGTATGGTAAACAACCCTATTCCTTCAGTACAGTAAGCCACCCTATTCCTTCAGTATGGTAAACCACCCTATTCCTTCAGTATGGTAAACCACCCTATTCCTTCAGTATGGTAAACCACCCTATTCCTTCAGTATGGTAAACCACCCTATTCCTTTAGTATGTGTGTAGAACTCTTTGGGCATACAAATATTCAGTTTTGGCTTGAACCTCTTCTCCATCCTGTATTTGTTAAACAAAATCCCCAGTGTATAAACATCTGACAAGAAGTTCAAACCAAAAACTACATCTTTGGATGCTCAAAAGAGATCAAAATATAAACCCTTTAAATTTTTTTCAAATTTGCTATTGTTGGTTACAAGTGTTACTATCACAACTGTTTCTCATACGTGTTTATTTTGTAAAATAAGAGGTCCCTTCAAACTGCATATATGTGAAAGAAGATTCTTACACATGAATAATCGATGTGATAATCAAACCACAAGTAATAATCAATGAAACATCATAAAGAGGGAAAAACACGAAAGAAGCAATTGCTGGGAATTGAACCCAGGACAGCTGGTTATGACCACATACATACGTACGTAAACGTATTATGTGCAGACCTAACACAATATGCATTGCCTATGTATGTACGTACGTATGTACCTTTTCAGTTTCCAGTACTTCTTCAAGATGAATGATATTAGGATGACGCAGTGACATTAGTATTTCCACTTCTCTTTCAATTAATTCCATTTGGGTCCCCTAAATGAAAGTGGAAACTTGCAAAATTTGATAGCATCAATATAAAAGTTGCACCAAGTCATTATTACCCCTAACTGGCTTAGAGAATAGAAGTCAGCCTCCAAATTATATAAAGGGAGAGACTAATGATAATTATGTAATATGCATTTGGTAGAAATCTGCACATAAAATGTATTTGGACATCACAAATGAGTGCTGCTTTAAGTATTTCATTGAAAAAGTATAATTTACACCATCTCAGCATCCCAGGTGGTGTGTTCACTACAGACTTGCATACAACATACCAAAGGTAAGCTGGTATCCTTTGACATTATATAACAGCAGTAATTATTAAAAAAACAAAAGCTACAAGAGAAGCAGATGGCAAAGAGTTTAATAATGCTTAGCAATATTGAATTGAATAATTTAGCTCTCTATACGTATGCACTTAAACAGGAAGCCATAGTACAAATCCTATGTTTATATTAGCCTAGACGGGTACAATTTCATAACTGCAATCAAAAACAGGTAGTCACATTACAAGGCTGCTCTACTGATATGCATCAACATACATACTAGTCTCTCAAAGCAAGGTACTTTCCAGTAAAATAGCACACTAAACCGCGCTATTGCAAACCCACTCAAATGACCCCCTAACCCAAAAGTGTCACATGGAAACAGGAAAGCTGATAAACGTAAATAGGTGACAAACAAAACTAATTCTTGGAAATGCTTACCCGTTCCTTGTTTATGACTTTCACTGCAAAGTCCTTTCCTGTTGCAACTTGTGAACCGCGTATAACCACCCCAAAGGCTCCTTGACCAAGCACCTCGCCAAACTTGTACTTTTCTTCAACTTCTTGTTCATTGTTCACCCGACTACGCATGCGTTGTTCCTTCTGCAGGTCCGATACGGACTTTCTTATTGCTAGGTTCTTCGCAGCCATTTCTGTTCGCTAGGTAAAGCACATTCGGAAGACAACGCCTTTCCTACTATTTGCTTTTTCACCTACGTATTGTTTGTATTTACATAAATTCCTTATACGCCATTGATTTCCGTATACTCAAGTAAAGCTACTAGATATATTCCGTATTCTAAACACTGAACGATTTGGTAACGTTTTGCGGGACACGCCTTGTTTCACACGAGCGAGAAAAAATGGAGGGCAGAAGGCATAAAGTTCACAAAGTTATGGTTCAGCCGATTGTATCCTTTACTCTTCAAGGATTTCCTTTTTTGGAATGAACTAAATTTTAGCATATTTCGTGTTCCCTTGTATTTCCTTATTTTAGCAGTAAAATTTGAAGTCCTTCCCGACTTCATGATTTAGTGTGTGTGTGTTTGTGCTCAATATTTGACGATCTTTAACTGTTTATCAGAATGTAATCTTCAAACATTTCCAAGCGGTGAGTTCAATATTATACCCTGTAGCACTGATCAACATGTTTTGAATGCTAATTCAGAGCTTACTATCGATTCCAAATGTTATGTACGAATCTTGTGTTGTCTGGTGAATTCACAGCATTATCACTTATTTACATTTTGCCATATTTCTCATAAAGATGAATAGTATGGTAAAGTTGTTGTATGTTTTACTGCTCTGACTGTTCTCTCTCCAGAAAAAGAGAGTGCAAATTTGGCTCTATGGAAAGAGTAATTTGAGACTTGAAGGCATCATTTTAGTAAGCATATACAAAGCTTATCTGGTAAATAGGTATATACGTATGTACCAAATCCAAAAACATGCAACATGTGCATTGAAGGTATACATTATTAATAGCTTCAACATCAAATATTTTTTGCCTGCATACATACATATGTACATACAAATATACCCATTATACGTATGTATGTGTGTTTGTATATATAAAGCCTCATTCACTGGATCATGTTGGCCAAATTAACTGAATATGTAGTAACTTTTATAAAAGAAGGTAGATGTGAATTTAGTAGAGTTTTAGCCAGTTGCGCTCTGCTCTATTCCAGTGACTATTACTACTACGTTGACTTACTTCCTTTTTGATTACTGTGAAATATTGTAGACACTTAACTGTTACTATAATTATGTAGGTTTATACTGCATATTTGCATTATTATTATTATATGTGCGTAAATATGTACGTATATACTGGTTTCCTATGTAGACTTCCTATATACGTATGTATATATATCAGCTTTTTCACCTTGTATGTTACTGTTTTAATTGCTTGCAGGGATTTGATGAGTTCATGAATTTAGTTTTAGATGAAGCCACAGAGTACCACATTACCTCCAAGTCTTCGAAACCTATAGGTACGTATAGTATATGACTTACATATATACATATACGTATACAGCGAGCACAGGGTTATTTGAAACCATTGGTTGCCCCTTTATGCACGGACAGTCAAAGATGTATCAGATGTAGATGCATACATCTGATTTTGGTTATACGTAGTGAGATAATTATGTACGTACATGTACGTATACTATTGTATACGTACTATTGGTGAAATATAATATTAATTCACAGGCAAGTACATGTTTTACAGATTTATGTACGTATAATACATAAATGCATTCCCCATGCACGGAAAGGTAAAGCTATGCAACTTTTGTGTTTTATCATTAGATTTTTCGTAAGCTTTTATTTTATAATGTAAACATGTAAACATACTAAATTACAAAAGTTTATTATAATCTCACTCTATTTTAGGTCGAATATTGCTACGTGGTGACAATATAACTTTGATACAGACAGTCTAAAATACATGTCTACATTCATATGTACTTACATACATGACTGAACCATGGAAATCAACTCTGTTCTAACATATACGTATGTATTTTGCTAATATGATTTATCCATGTGAAGTGATTAATATATGAAACTGAATAAGAATAACTGAAAAATGTAAATGAAATTGTCTTATTAGATAACTTAAAATTGACACTGTTATAGGAAAGCTGAAGTTTAAACACTGATAAACAATTTTAGGCCATTGGAAAGCAGTTCAACATCTGGTAAGTCTTATACGCAGATGGCAAATATTGCTTCAAAAATGATGATTAACCACTGTTTTGGTTACTATCAGAGAGTACGGTAGTATTCTCTAAGTAGGGATGGCCGAAAAAAAACATGGCCGCCCTATTCAATGTATTATCAATTAACACCTCATAAATCAACAACGATGGGATTTTCGGTTGCATTCGAGTGTTTGCAGTCGTTTTTGAATGCTTTTCTAAACGCCAAAACATGTTTCGAAGCTCTACAACCTTCGCAAAGTGGTTAACCCGAAATAGGCCAAATTCTAAAATTCCTCATTTTTTCTTCTTCTTCTTCTTTTTTCAAATGAGCTAGCGCAAACATGCGAACTTACGCAGGTACATACAAATACTAAATCGTCATGAATGTTTCCGAACTAGGGAATAGGCTACCCTAGATTTCAACGCGCCCCATCCGAAGCGTGTTACTTTTGAAAGTTCCAAATTTAGGGCCTCTTCGAACGCCATTTTTTAATTAAGTTTCAAATTCTCTCTATATAAAATAAGTAACTCGAGTTAGATATATTTGTGGTACTGCCGCCACCCGCGATCGAATTTCTTAGTCGCTTTGCAGGGCCTATATACAGTCGTATTCTTAACGATTTTGGACCCTTTAATATCCTAAACTGAATGTTAAAGAACGGTAGAAAACATACTTAACAAATTTGGGATCTTTTCGGACGCCATTTTTTTAATTTAGAGCTCTCTATTATATCGTCTATTCTGCTACTTTATTTCGAGTTTTCGCCAAGAAAACTTTCAAAACAAATATTAACAAGAAAAAAGGGGCAATACAAGTTAAATAAAAACATTCAAAAATGAAGTTAAAAGTAGGGATGGCACTATAATAGTGCTTGGCACATCTAGAAAAAGTAACGAAACAAGAAAGTGATCATATGGTAAGGCTAACATTGCAGAAGTGGCATACTGAAACTTAACTATACACATCACTTCTATGTTTGGGCGCATCGATCCCTACTTCTAGTATATACATGATGCGCCCAAACATAGAAGTGATGTGTATAGTTAAGTTTCAGTATGCCACTTCTGCAATGTTAGCCTTACCATATGATCACTTTCTTGTTTTGTTACTTTTTCTAGATGTGCCAAGCACTATTATAGTGCCATCCCTACTTTTAACTTCATTTTTGAATGTTTTTATTTAACTTTATATATATAAGCTTCATATACGTGGGAACATATCTAATAATGGTCTGCATGTAAGTAGATTCTATCATTGACAGAGCCACTGAGATGTTAACTCATTTGGTATATAGGTAGGTTGTAGAGACAAAGAGAGAATTTATAATAGTTTTATACAGCAAAGTGAATATATAATGTTGTAACTAAAACATCAATTTTTGTAAATGCAGGTTCATGTACTCTTTCCCTTAAGCTAATTGATGTCAGCTTGTTATGATTTATGATTAGCAATTATGTCCTATATATAAATAGAAAAAAACAATGTTCTATTATACATCATCATCCTATATATTTTGTAGAGATTCCTTCTAGATCTGTCAATCAGTTAGTCATATATCTAAAGTTAAATAAAAACATTCAAAAATGAAGTTAAAAGTAGGGATGGCACTATAACAGTGATTGGCACATCTAGAAAAAGTTACAAAACAAGAAAGTGATCATATGGTAAAGCTAACATTGCAGAAGTGGCATACTGAAACTTAACTATACACATCACTTCTATGTGTTTGGATATACTAGAAGTAGGGATTGATGCGGTGTTAATTACATTGGATAGGGCGGCCATGTTTTTTCAGCCATCCCTACTTAGAGAGTACTGCCAACTCTCTGATATATCTTATTATTTAATGCATGCATAGTTTTGCATCTTTGAGAAAACGTTTTGAAGTGTTTCAGTCATTTTTATACACAATGCCAATGTCACCCTTTCATATAAATGTGTGTTCATGTGTCACAAGCTTAAGAGAAACAAATTAAAATTTTGAAATTTTACATCAGCTGGAAATCTTTTTATTGGTGGAAATATTGGCAAAATTTTCTGTGAGGCACGTAGTCACAAGCTCACATATTGACAGTTGATCCTGTCTAAACAATCAAACCATCAGACTAGTACTGCTATGATTATTTCCAGCCCTTTACATTCAGGATACTGTTAGGCTGCATGCAGTGATATAGGAATAGATAATCCTATATTTTTTCATCTTGCAATTTATTTGGTGACGAAATATGTTTATTGTACATACACCCTATATACGTAGCTATGCCTCCACCCCCATTAGTTCCATTCTGATAAGTTAACCTGAAGCTTCCCACTGAATAGAAGGAGTATAAAAGGTTAACAATCATTTCATTTGTTAGACACTCCAGAAGTGCATGTAAATGATAAAAATATCATTTGTGGATACATGTGACTTTGGTTAGATTATATGGATACTATCGGTGAAATATATTAATTCACACACTATATATATAGTACCAATTTTTACAGAAAGAAAGCTTTTATATATACGTACAAATAAGGTATGCAACTTTTGTGTTTATTCACAAGTTTAGACATTTTAAATTACAATTGTTTATTATAATCTCACTCAATTTTAGGTCGAATATTGCTACGTGGTGACAATATAACTTTGATACAGACAGTCTAAAATACATGTCTACACTTCGTATGTACTAATAGACATGACTGAATCATGGAAGTCAACTCTGTTCTAACATTAACAATGTCATTAGGTATGCATGTAATTTGCAATTACTAATATGATTTATCCATGTGAATTGATTATTATATATGCAACTGAATAAGGATAACTAATATACTGAAAAATGTTCAAAGACTTGAAAAGCCTGAACAATTAAATGTAAAATGCATACGTATAAGTCAATGTACTTGTCTTTTAATTGGATAACTTAATTGATAAGTATACATCTTAATACGAGCTAGAATTGTGTCTTTATAGATGCAAACAATTGCTATATATAGAGACACAAAGAGAAAATTTATTAGCTTTATATCACAAAGTAAATATTATATAGCTTTATATCACAAAGTGAATATATATAGCTTTATGTTGTTACTAAAACAAATCAATTTTTGTAAATGCAGGTTCATGTACTCTTTCCCTTAAGCTAATTGATGTCACCTTGTTATGATTTTTGATTATATAGCAATTATGTCCTAAATAGAAAAAACAATGTTCTATTATATATCATCCTTCTATATAATTTGTAGAGATTCCTTCTAGGTCTGTCAATCAGTTACTCATATATCTATATCTTATTATTTAATGCATGCACAGTTTTACTTCTTTGAGAAAAAGTTTTGAAGTGTTTCAGTCATTTTTATACACAATGCCAATGTCACCCTTTCATATTAATGTGTGTTCAGAGTACCACAAGAGAAACAAATTTAATGTTCTGAAATTTAATATTTCACATCAGCTGGAAATCTTTTTACATATGTATTATTGCATGGTGGGAATATTTGGCAGAAGTTTCTGTGAGGCACGTAATCACAAACTCACATATTGACAGTTGATTCTGGCTAAACAATCAAAACATCAGGCTGCTATGATTACTTCCAGCCCTTACATTCAGAGGCTGCATGCATGCAGTTGAACATTTAAAGATATACGTAGGTATATAGATAATCCTTTATTTGGTGACAATGTTTATTGAACATACACCCTGTGCCCACCACTATATACGTAGTACCAATATACATATGTACAAATTAATGCATTTCCCCCTGCATGGAAAGCTAGGTATTATAAAGCTATGCAACTTTTGAGCTTTTATATTATTTTATAATGCAAGCATGTAATATGTTTATTATAACCTCACTCTATTTTAGGTCGAATATTGCTACGTGGTGACAATATAACTTTGATACAGACAGTCTAAAATATATGTCAGACTCTACACTTCATATGTACTTACATGACTGAACCATATGCATGGCAATCAACTCTGATCTAACCTAAACATTAATATACATGTATTTTGCTAATATTATTTTATCCATGTGAATTTATATATATGCAAATAGAGTGATAGATTCTATCATTGACAGAGCCACTGAGGTGGAAACTCATTGCTATATAAGTTATAGAGACAAAGAGAGAATTTATAATAGTTTTATATAAAGTGAATATAAAATGTTGTGACTAAAACAAATCAATTTTTGTGTACACAGGTTCATGTACTCTTTCCCTTAAGCTAATTGATGTCACCTTGTTATGATTTATGATTATATATTGCAATTATGTCCTAAATATATAGAAAAAACAATGTTCTATTATATATCATCTATATACATATAATTCGATCTCAGTTGGTCAAATATCTTGTTATTTAATGCATAGTTTTGCTTCTTTGAGAAAAATTGAACTGTTTCATTCAATCATTTGTTTATATACATATATACACACTAACAATCAAAACATCAGACTGATATATATATATATAAACATATATGATTGTGTTTCCCGTCTTTTATAGTTCAACATTTACTTGCTCATTCCAAATTTTTGCAAGTTATTTGGTGACAATGCTCGGATTAATTTCTCTTGCAGTAAGCAAATTAATTTGAAGTGAGCCATGACTCATAAACAGAAAAATTATTACTTTAATTTGTGGACTTTACATAGACTGTAACTGACAAATTGCTCATGTTGCTAATATAATAACATGTACAAGATAGATTGCATAATATACCTTCCAGTGCTTATCAACATAGGCTGCTTTAGTTATATACTCTAATTAGCTATATATAGGACTCTGATACCAATGTGTTCCATTCTGACTCTTTTGTACAGTAATATAATTGAAATAATATTATACTGGGCCTAATGGATTATGCATAATAAATTGAATAAGGTTGAGTGAGTATTCTTCATGTTTGGACTTCAATATATGCATACGTATGTAGGTTCATGTACTTCTCTCGTACTCAAACTTTATAATGATTTATTATGTGGATTCACAATTATAGGACATTAAGGTATTTTTTAATTAAATATATGTAAATTCCTGTACTTCTCTCGTACTCAAACAACAATTTATTGTATGGATTCACAATCATAGGACCATTGTTCAATAAGTCTTATTGTGTCATCAACAATTATGGGCACTGAGCCAATTCAATTCCATGTGGATTATGGACTATATGTAGATTTTAATAGGTTAATTTACTCATTATTGTTTTCCTACAAGCACATACATAAACCCTACCTACTTACTCCATGCATATGCATACATAATATATTACATCACAATTAGTTCCTACAAATTACTTCTTACTAAGCCATGCCACAACCAGCTGCAAAACTCCACTTAACTTTGAATTCAATAGGCCAAATTCAAAACAGATAAAGTCTTATATACCTCATACATTGAGTGGCTAGCACCTTGACTTCCGAAGACAGGAGTGTGTGCCAGACCTTTTCAAATGTGGGCATGTGGCTATAATTACCAGTTATGGTCACATAATGATCATAATAAATAAAAATCACTTTTAAATATATAGGCTAGTATATTATCATTGCATCCTTGTGTTTAAATTTCTGAGTACAACATTTAAGGAAGTGCATGGGTTTGGTTTCTGGGCTATTAATAATCAACCATGAGTTATATACCCTTTTATATCTTCATATATAGTCCATAGTACGTCCATTGAATATATATATATATATATATATATATATATATTATATTGGCTCAGTCCACAAGCCCATATACAGTATGATCATCAAGTGACTCTAGATCTGACTGACTATACTCTTAAAATGGATTATATAGTTGCCATGGAGACTAAGTGAATAGTAAACAATAGGAAAGTATAAAAGGTTTTGTGTTGCAAATTTTAGAAACATTGCAGGTTAATTCTATAAAAACAACTGAAGATGCAAGTTATTGCTGGATTTGCAATTCTTACAATTATCTCACTTACGAGTACTAGTGGTAATGCTGAAGAAATTGAGTTAGGTTCTCCTCAAGTTCCCAACAGAGTTGATGATTTTGATTTACCCAAAAGTCAGCCTGGTGAATATACCGAGTTGCAGCTTCAAGGACTAATGAATTTTGAAAAAATATCGGAGAAGTTTCACTCATTTGAAGTAACTGAGGACATTAGAATGAATTACACACTGCAAGAGATTGAAGGACATCGCTGGATCACACACTGGATGAATGGAACAGTTACAACAGCATCTGATGAGGAAGTTATTAAAATGATGGAATACAAGAAAGAAGTGGAAAAGTACATATGACATTAATGTGTTTTCACCACCTAGTCTTGAGTCTGAACTAGAAAGAAAAAGAGGATTCATATTTGGTAATGACAATACATATCAAGTTCCGCATACAACTGGACCATCCCGAGCTATGGTAGACCAGGTTATTACTGTTCTGCTGTTGCATTTAGTTGTAATTTTGCCTTGTCAGCAAAGCAATGCATTGGTGGGAATATTCAAGACCACATTTTCTACTATAATAGGAACTGTTACCCATAAAAACAAATACAGGATCGAGATTTGGCATTAAAGGTGTAACATATTTTGGAGATATAGCTGTTTTGCAGTTCAATGGGATAGCCAGCTATAGTCTTGGCTATGGTTACTGTAATAACACTGTTACTACTATAGGTATTACAAGCCATGGATACGATCAGTCCTGTTTAAAGGAAATAGGCTGTACGGCTAGTGGATATGGTAGCAATTATTATCAGCACTATTGTGACATGCCTGGTGGGTTTTTAGGTGGCCCAATAGTAGAGAGCAGTGTGTATATTCGAGGCATTAATTGGGGGACTGCACCTTCACCAATTGCAAATAGAAATTTGGCAGTTCGCTTAAGTAGTGAACTATTTTCTTTTATGAATCGTCTTCGTTGCCTTGATGGTACAACTGCTTTTTGTTAAGTTTTCAGGTTTACCAAGCATGTTTAAAGGTATCAGGAAAGCAGTTGATCATCATAACCTATTTACATGACATATGTTTGTAGTTTGGAACTATATCCCATAGAGGGTGATTTCATATGCATGATGTTTAAATAAGTTTTGTATTTCCAATTTTCCAAATTATGAAATGAGTGAGAAATTTGAAGGTGAATAGGCTGCTGTACATGTTAAATTATATAAGATCAGTGGTTTTCATATGAGCATCAGCAACAGTAATTTTATACAAGTTATTGCATGTTTCAACCACGAAGGTCTCTTCATCATCAAAAGGATATATAATGAACACAACAAATAAGTCATATCATTTCATGTTCAATATTATATACTTGTATAAGAGAGGATCAACTTGGCTTTATTTGGGTTGCATGATAGGCTGTTTTGCAGTCTCATAATATAAAGTGATCAAGACAAACCGGAAGTAAGAATAAGAACAATTTATAAAAGGGGCTGCCATAACTAAGGAGAGTGCTATTATTGGATCGATCAATTAAGTGCACGACTACTTGTGTCATCCAGATAATCCTAAATATGGATCAAATTTTACATATAACATATACTCAAGCTTCACCTCTTCCCCATGAAGTCATCCCCCTGTATATAGCTATATACTTTGGCTATCATGATGCACCCAAACACATATATATATACAGAAGTAATGTGTATGGTTAAGTCACTAAAATATTCATTATATAGGCCACTTCTGTTTGGTTAAACAATGATCAGTATATAGGCACCTCTCCAGGCTCTGGTTGGATTGCTATCCTTGTTCACGCACTTTTACAGGTGAATCAACTGACAGACCTTCAGGAGAAGGCGTCCTTAGCTTGGAGGACTTACTGATGCACTCTTTTATTCAGTCATCATTAATATTTAAAATGTTATATACATGCATGTATACAATGATATGGCTTATTTGTTGCAATCATTATATGATGAAGACCTTCGTGGTTGAAACGTTCAATAACTTGTATACGTAGTTGCTGATGCTCATATGAAAACCACTGATCTTATAATTTAACTTTCAATGCAATTAGCATGGGTTTAATGCAGGATCAGTAATGGTTTGAAGGAGCTTGCTCTGTTCCTTCCTCCATACACTTAAAGGAGAGGTGATTCTCACTAAGCTCACAAGATTAATGCTAAATGTTTAAAATTGAATTAGAAATGCAAAGATTTAAACCAGCCATGATATAATAGATAATACCAACTTGTGCACTCAATATAAGATGTAAATGTAGTTCAATTTGAAAGATAATGAAGCTATTGTATAACTACTGTTAGATGTCTCTTATACTAGATGTTCTCATATACTACTACTGTTGTTGCTGGGTCTCACTTGGTACACACAACACAAGAGAGCTCTTTACGATCATCATAAGGTGGACAGGGAATTCCATAATTACACGTTGCTTCAACATGCTGCAGTAGCACTCCATCTGTACTAACATACAAGCCTGGTAGGACATCAGGGTTCTTATCCAAACACATGTAGGTGATTCTTCCTTTGTGATTTACATGGTTTGTCCTCTCAGCTACCAGCCAACCATCATACTCCTCAGTCCAACCAGCTGGGCAGTCATAGAGTGCTGGTATCATTAAGTGTTTGGAACGAGTACTGACTTCACACACTGCGCATGGTGCATTTTGATCATGATGTCCTCTAAGGTGCTGGCTACCTCCTTTAACTTGATATTCTGCACCAAATAACTCTGCTTTATTAGGATTATCAGTGGAAGCTTCTGCATGATACTGTGGTACCTTTGGAAGACATATAACATTAGCTCCTCCTCCTGGATGTTTATGTTCTGTTCCTGCAGTATATCCATCATAGACTGTTTCTGTTCCAGGTACATTAGGACATCTGCTCTTTCCCCATCTTACATAAGTCACTCCTCCTCCACTCAAACCAGGTGGTCCTTGTGCACCTGTAGGACCTTCTTGTCCCTTCTCTCCTTTGGTTCCTGGATGTCCATCTCTTCCCGGAGTGGCAGGTGTTCCAGGAACCCCAGCTAATCCTTGAGGACCAGGTGGACCAGTTAGACCATCACGCCCATCACGAGGTGTAGTACATGTCTGTGTGTCAGTGGACTGTCTTCTTGTTCTTTTGTAGACTGCTCCCAAATCAGTAGCATCTGTTTGGAGAAAGAAATAAAAAACTCTTTGACAAAATTTAAACATATAATAAATGCATCTGCTTTTAGAGTCACCTATGCCAGGATATCAAAGTTACAAGTTTCCTCACCAGTTAGTGCCAATAACAGTAATAGAACAGTGGATTGCATGTTTAGTCTTCATTTAGAATGCTGAACCTTTAAGGAGCACTCTTTATTTATACCTGTTTTGGTTGTGGGAGTGTTAAGATTATGAGATTAAGGATCCAGTTCTAAATATAGTTTGGAACTGTATCTATATATAGGGGCATGCACAGATATTTGTAAGGTGGGTGCTGCTAGGCTATAATCTACCACTGATAAATAGTCTTATCCCTTGTCACCTCCTCAGTGTGTCTTGCAATACAAAACTTACACTTAGTTAAATTTGTTCTCTATACTGTTATACTGTACATAATATACATATTTAACACATAAAAAATTGATAATCTGATCACTTGTTATGGTTTGTGTACTACTTGGAACTGAAACTGTTTTAATTCTTTAAAAACTTTACAATTCTTGGAATGATATTTAGCCCAGTCCATTAATTAATGCGAATAGATTTACTGGTTGATAATTAAGTCAATCATAACAACAAGATGTCATGTACTTAATTGAAAGTGACTTTTCTTTGTTCATATATAAGTTTAGGGTTCAAAGTAGCAAATATGCAAGGAATCCAGTATGACCTGCAATCTTCTGTCGGATTGTGCATGAGCAATCTTGAGTTCCATATTATATCTGGATATTATACATATACAATTATGAGCCCCTGGAGCTAAATGATAACCACAAACATTGTAATGGCCTTATCAAATTGATGAAACCATGCAATTCAATCCAGCTAAATATACCGTGCAAGTTACAATATACTAAAGTAGTCTAATATAATTAATTAAATAATTCATATGGCTCCAAGAAAGGACCTATATAGAAACAGAATGGGCATATTATCATAAAGTTTAGGGTATATATAAACTCATTTTCAAATAAGGGATTTTATTTTTAGGCCTCGAGCCATTTGGTAGAAAACGGAGAACAAAGTCTGCATATAAAAGGTCATAGGACTATATATATATATATAGTTATACTCAGATGGTCAAGTGCAGGTAATTCAGGTTGGGCAGCTTCTGGAGCTGTCATTTGCCTGATTAGTCTAAACCCATTTGATATAAGTAAAAATCGACATATAAGCTAAATCTTCGTAATATATTATTATGGTTGTGACTTTCACTGATGTGCGACCCATAATCACTTATATATAGATCTATAATTTAAAATAAGCTGGTACAGATTTAGAGTCATATATAATGAATTTTGAAAAAATATCACAGACTTTTCGCTCATTTGAAGTACGTAACTGAGGACATTAGAATGAATTTCACACTGCAAGAGATAGAAGGACATCGCTGGATCACTCGCTGGATGACACGATGGATGAATGGAACAGTTACAACAGCATCTGATGAGGAAGTTATTAAAATGATGGAATACAAGAAAAAAGTGGAAAAGTATGACATCGTGTTTTCACCACCTAGTCTTGAGTCTGAGCTAGAAAGAAAAAGAGGATTCATATTTGGTAGTGACAATACATATCAAGTTCCGCATACAACTGGGCCATCCCGAGCTTTGGGCTATCTCAGTAGACCAGGTTATTACTGCTCTGCTGTTGCATTTAGTTGTAATTTTGCCTTGTCAGCAAAGCAATGCATTGGTGGGAATATTCAAGACCACATTTTCTACTATAATAGGAACTGTTACCCATACACAAATACAGGATCGAGATTTGACATTAAAGATGTAGCATACTTTGGAGATATAGCTGTTTTGCACTTCGATGGGACATCCTTGGCTATGCTTATTATAACACTGTTACTACTATAGGTATTACAAGCCATGGACACGATCAGTCCTGTTTATATAAAGGAAATAGGCTGTACGGCTAGTGGATATGGTAGCAAATATTATCAGCACTATTGTGACACGCGTGGTGGGTTTTTAGGAGGCCCAATAGTAGAGAGCAGTGTGGATATTCGAGGCATTAATTGGGGGACTGCACCTTCACCAAATAGAAATGTGGCAGTTTGCATAAGGAGTGAACTATGAATCGTCTTCGTTGCCTTGATGGTTCAACTGCTTCTTGTTAAGTTTTCAGGTTTACCAAGCATGTTTAAAGGTATCAGGAAAGCAGCTAATCATCATATCCTATATACATGACATATGTTTGTAGTTTGGAACTATATCCTATAGAGAGTGATTATGCATGATATATACTTAAATAAGTTTTGTATTTCCAATTTTCCAATTTATGAAATGAGTGAGAAATTTGAATGGGAATAGGCTGCTGTACATGTTAAATTATATAAGATCAGTGGTTTTCATATGAGCATCAGCAACAGTAATTTCGTACAAGCTATTGAATGTTTCAACCATGAAGGTCTTCATCATCAAAAGGATATATAATGAACACAACAAATAAGCCATATCATTTCTTGTTCAATATTGTATACATGTATAAGAGAGGATCAACTTTATTTGGGTTGATATGCTGTTTTGCAGTCTCATTTGGATATAATATAAAGTGATCAAGACAAACCAGAAGTAAGAATAAAAGCAATTTATAAAAGGGGCTGCCATAAAATAAGGAGAGTGATATTATTGGATGCATGACTACTTGTGTCATCCAGATAATCCTAAATATGGATAATATTTTTTACATATAACGTATATATAATACTTAAGCTTCACCTCTTCCCCATGAAGCCATCCCTATATATAGCTATATACTTTGGCTATCATGATGCACCCAAACACATGTACAGAAGTAATGTGTATGGTTAAGTCACTAAAATAATAATTATATATGCCACTTCTGTTTGGTTAAACAATGATCAGTAGGCATCTCTCCAGGCTCTGGTTGGATTGCTATCCTTGTTCAGGCACTTCTACAGGTGAATCACCTGACAGACCTTCAGGAGAGGGTGCCCTTAACTTGGAGGACTTACTGATGCACTCTTTTATTCAGTCATCATTAATATTTAAAATGTTATATACATGCATGTATATAATATTGAACATGAAATGTTATGTTACGTTCATTATATATCCTTTTGCTGATGAAGACCTTTGTGGTTGAAACATTCAATAACTTGTATAAACTTACTGTTGCTGATGCTCATATGAAAACCACTGATCTTATAATTTAACTTTCAATGCAATTAGCATGGGTTTAATGCAGGATCAGTTAATGGTTTGAGGGAGCTTGCTCTGCTCCTTCCTCCATGCACTTAAAGGAGAGGTGATTCTCACTAAGCTAACAAGATTAAGGCTAAAGGTTTGAAATTGAAGTGGACATGCAAAATTTCAAAGATTTAAACCAGCCATGATATAATTATATAATACCAACTTGCGCACTCAATATAAGATGTAAATGTAGTACAATTAGAAAGATAATGAAGCTATTTTCACACATGGTAACTACTGTTAGATGTTTCTTATACTAATGTTCTCATATATCACTACATGTTATTATTACTACTGTTGCTGCTGAGTCTCATTTGGTACACACAACACAAGAGAGCTCTTTAAGATCATCGTAAGGTGGACAGGGAATTCCATAATTACATGTAACTTCCACATGCTGCAGTAGCACTCCATCTGTACTAACATACAAGCCTGGTAGTACATCAGGGTTCTTATCCAAACATGTGTAGGTGATTCTTCCTTTGTGAGTTTCATAATTTGTCCTCTCAGCTACCAGCCAACCATCATACTCCTCAGTCCAACCAGCTGGGCAGTCATAGAGTGCTGGTATCATTAAGTGTTTGGAACGAGTACTGACTTCACACACTGCGCATGGTGCATTACGATCATGATGTCCTCTAAGGTGCTGGCTATTTCCGTAAACTTGATATTCTGCACCATACAGTTCAGACTTAAGAGGATTATTTATTGAAGCTTCGACATGATATTGTGGTACCTTTGGAAGACATATAACATTAGCTCCTCCTCCTGATTGACTAGCATGTGTTCCCGCAGTATATCCATCGTAGATTGCTTCTGTTCCAGGCACATTAGGACATGTGGTCTTTCCCCATCTTACATAAGTCACTCCTCCTCCACTCAAACCAGGTGGTCCTTGTGCACCTGTAGGACCTTCTTGTCCCTTCTCTCCTTTGGCTCCTGGCTGTCCATCTCTTCCCGGAGTGGCAGGTGTTCCAGGAATCCCAGCAAATCCTTGAGGACCAGGTGGACCAGTTAGACCATCACGCCCATCACGAGGTGTATTACATGTCTGTGTGTCAGTGGACTGTCTTCTTGTTCTTTTGTAGACTGCTCCCAAATCAATAGCATCTGTTTGGAAAAAGAAATGAAAAACTCTTTGACTAAATCTAAATATATTATAAATACATCTGCTTTTAGAGTATAAGTTTCCTCACCAGTTAGTGCCAATAACAGTAATAGAACAGTGGGTTGCATATTTAGTCTTCATTTAGCTTGCTGAACCTTTAAGGAGCACTCTTTATACCCGTTTTGGTTGTGGGAGTGTTAAGATTATGAGATTAAGGATCCAGTTCTAAATATAGTTTGGAGTTGCATCTATATATAGGGGCATGCACAGATATTTGTAAGGTGGGGGCGCTAGGCTAATGTACCACTGATAGATAGTCTTATCCCTTGTCACCTCATCAGTGTGTCTTGCAATACAAAACTTACACTTAGTCTAATTTGTTCTCTATACCGTTACACGGTACATAATATACACATGAAAAATTGATAACCTGATCACTTGTTATGGTTTGTGTACTACTTGGAACTGAAACGGTTTTAATATATAAAAACATTATATTTCATTACAATTCTTGGAATGATATTTACTTCAGTCCATAAATTAATGCAAATAGATTTACTGGTTGCTTGTAAAATAAGTCAATCATAACATGTCATGTACTTAATTGAAAGTGACTTTTCTTTGTTCATATATAAGTTTAGGGTTCAAAGTAGCAAAAACAAGGAATCCAGTATGACCTGCAATCTTCTGTCGGAGTGTGCATGAGCATGCATTCTTGAGTTCCATATTATATCTGGATATTATACATACATAATTATGAGCCCCTGGAGCTAAATGATAACCACAAACATTGTAATGACATTATGAAACCATGCAGTTCAATCCAGCTATATATAATATACAGTGCAAGTTATATATATATATATTATTGTAACTTGTACTGTATATAGTCATACTCAGGTGGTCAAGTGCATGGCATTGGTCCATGGAACTCTTATTCAGGAAATTTAGAATCATTGGTTGGGCAGCTTCGGGAGCTGTGATTCGCCTGATTGGTCTGAATCCATTTGATATAAGTATCCCATATTAAAATTAAATATCAACCATTTAAGCTAAATGTTTGCGATTTAAATAAAATAAAAAATGGCCATATAAGCTAAATCCTCGCGATATGGTTATGGTTGTGGCTTCTCACTGATGTGCCCCATATATAGAAGTAATCCAGTACAGAGTCATAATTAGTTTTATCTTATGCGTATATTGTTCTTTTAACAGTTGCATTAATGTATAGAGCCTCGAGAGATCTTCAATATTGTACTATATAATGACACCATGCACGTGCACCCGCATTGTGGGAATGAAGACATAAAAGTATACTGCGGATTTCGTAAATATAGAATAGAGCCTGGTCTTTGTAAATCGTCCAAGTGATAATCTCTTAACGAGTGATATTCTGACTAAACAGGGGAAACTGTTAGATGCAACGCTGAGAAGCAATATATTCCACAAGGTATAGAGAAAATAGCATGAATTGTTATTAGAATTAGAACTCTTTAAGAGTAATTATAATGAGGAGGCTTCCTAATTCCTATCTTCGTGGTTTTTATTGTTATAGGTTTGTTCGAAGGAACTCTCAGAAATGGATGTGGCATTTTCTATTAAATATGCCTTGCTTTTGGTTGCGACATTAACTAGCTTCTGTAAGTTGAAAAAACCTCAATGTTTATATATTATTTCTCTGAATATATTTCTCTGTATATATTTCTCCGTATATATTTCTTCGTACATATTCTCTGTATGTATTTATTACGATCGAAATAATTATTCTAGTGCAACTGTTATTTTAAAAAATGTACATTTTCCTATTTATTGCACATATATATAGATTTAGAATTTATTATAATGTGTACATCATATATTTAGACAATTTCACAGAAGGAGTTACAATAACAAGACTTGATAATGGATTTAGAGTGAGCAACACAATTAGTGTTCTTGAGATAGGAGTCACTCATGTGTTCATATGCGAAGAGCTGAATACCAAATGGTATTTCCAAAATGGCACTATAGTTCCCCTTGACTCTCCTTCAAACAATGTTTATCAGATTGAGGGACCAAGCGGAAGTGGGAGTCAAATTGTTTTTAACCCTTTTATTCCAACATCTCAAGATTACTACTCTTGTGTTCAAGTTGTTGATGGCAACGTAAGAACAGCTTTTTTGGGTGCTTTCATATCATCCCACTTAAGTGAGTTAATTAGGAGAATTATTTAATCTGCACATACATATAAGGACATTCTGTTAGTGTAAATTAGATTTAATCTATCTCTTAATATGTTATAATAAATGAGACTTCCGAGTTTAGAGAGTTCACTAACAATAGTAATAACAACAATAAGACAACAGCAACACAATAAAAAATAGTAAAAATAAGAAGGGTAACTGATCATATGCATGACACTGCATGTTGCTGACAATCTTTCTATAAATATGTATAATAATAATAATTTAACGTGTCTCTATTGTGTCTGGATGTATGTAGACCCTACCAATGTGCAAATAAACTCTGATCCGGAGAAAGGTCAGATTATTCTAACATGGGCGGTGGAAACTGGTTTATATCCAGTAACCAGGTTTATCATTAGAGATGTGAAAAATGCAACTGGTGTTGCCTTTCCGAAGACTACAACAATAGGAGGACTTTATTACAAGGATATTCTTGGAAATGGACCACAGGTACAATTTACTATTTTTGAAATTACTGCAGTTTACTTTGGATTCTACCATCCCACTACTATATCAGCAGGTGGGTGAATATTCATTGCATATTATTATACAACTTTAGATATACACATGTGTCATACGTATGTGTGTATCACAAGACAGTACTTTAATGTATTCATTTATACATAATTCTGTTTTATACTGCATACCTATTCGCCATTATAAAAGTTACTGTACATTTATTACTCCATGGAAGACTTATAACATTTTTCAGACTACTTACAATAACTGTTTGTGATTACCATGGCCTCCCTATTTGAAGAGGTATATAGGGTATCTATACAGATATTGTATACAGTCTAGAGAGTACTAAAGGAATGTTTGAATACTTGGGCAGACAAATTTGGTTGGGGGCTCTTCCACACCCATCTAATACTTGATCTTCTAGACAATAATATCATAAAGAACGGATGTTGTTTATAGTATAGACATGTATACTTATAAAGATGTATATGAAAGTACATTGTGTATAGCAGGATGATAAAAAATTTGATTTCCAAGGAGAATTACGTAGATGGAGAATTACATAATTTAATTAAAATTCCTATTTGCTCATAGAGGTATAATTTACACATAGTATATGAAGGAAGGAGTATACAAATTAAATTACTTTACACACTTCAGATAAAACAATACCAAAGGTAGAGAAATTAGAAGGAAGCTTATTTGTTGGCTGTTACTTGATATGATTCAACTGATTGACTCTATTATATCACTTATTATGCATTTATGACAGTCTACTACAACAGACTTGCTGAATGAAAGATCAATTATATATGTACCTGCGTATGTTCTCATTTGGACCATAAAAATAGCAAACGGTTTTAAATGTATCTTTCAAGTTTTTCTATATACTCTGCAGTCATTGTTGGACCTCCATTAAAAGTTGAAGCAGTCCCCATGAAGAATGATACCATAGTAACAGTATCCTGGGAACCCATTGAAAATCCAATTCCTTCCATAGTCATTATCAGTGGGTATGCAGTTGAATACAAGAAAAGTGATGATAGTCTATATATTGTAAGCAATTGGTACATATATGGTATATAGCATTCAGTACTGAATGTATGATAGATTAATATAATGGATTTTATACTTAATTAATAACATATGAATAGTAAACTTATCATTTGGTGATTACTTATTTGTATATATAGGATTTTCATTTCATTACTATATCATAATATTATGAACATATAATAGTAGCCATATAACTGCTTCCAAGAGTTACTCAAGCTATATAAATTAGTCCACACCTAAAATGTTAATGTACATCTGACCACAGTATATTGGATCATTTGAGACCTATAGTGTATAAGTGATATCTATAAGTTGTATATTTATGCTAAGTACATTGTTTTGCAAATTGTATAATGACCCACTACTATAAATTTAGACAGTGTGTAGTTGTAATAAACATAACATGTACTGACATACTAATCACTGCATGGGTTTGATCCATTAAGTACACATACAGTGCATGTATATAAAATTTATTTTATTATGTACAAATCTGGTTTCTTTTGTGTGGTTAAAATTATTTTGATTTGCACCATTGTGGGAACACATATAATACGTACATGTGTGCTTTCAAATTGGTTGAATATATATATGTAAGTAGTTTACATGGAATCTGTTTTATGGTTAAGATAACACATGTAAAGTTCAAGTTTCATGCATGACTACAACACTGCATGTACGTAGCAATACAAAATTTAAAGTAAGTTTTGTATAATGTATTAGATATACGGCTCAGTGGAAGAATCCAATATTGAAATAAGAGAATTATTCCGAAATACAAAATATGATTTCAGAGTTAGAGCATTGACTATTAGCAACTCGACACTTTCAGTATTACCAGCCTTCCCAAGCAATGTTGTTTCCATCATTACTTCCAATGTTGGAAAAGGTACATATATGTATGTATAATAGGCATGCATGTACTTATATATATGACCTCATGTAGATATAGCCTTATCTATATAGTGTATATTACTGTGTACGATGAGTCTGAGCTAGGGATAGCCTTAATTTACACGTACATCACATTTAAAAACACTTCAATCATGCAGCTATTTATATAATGCCGATAAATTAATAAAATTATCATAATACTTTTTCTGTGTCTTATTTTTATACATTTTCATCTTCAGTTTTACTCTCAGTACATTCAACCACCTACGTATGTTCCTCATTTAGCCATTTTATTAAAGGACATCCACCATTTATTCCAATATACGTATATCCATCCATTCACCAGTGCATAACCTAAGTTTGTATGAATTATTTCAGATGATCCAGATGAAAAGGAACCCATGAGAGGACCTAACAATGCCTCATCTAGTTTGAGAAACCCACAGAGTAGTGGAGGTGTAACTGCTGCTGCAGTCATAGCAATACTAATCCTAATTATAGCAATATGGGCAGGTTTAATATTTTTGTTAGCAATCTTGATCAGGTTGGTGTGCATAATGTATTGTTCAGTATATAATTATTCGTACAGTATTATATGTTTATTCATGACTCTTTCATTAAAAGACAAAAATGAAAAAGAAATAAGTACGTACCAAATATTTTACTTTTCAAAATTAGGAGAAACCAGAGATCGAGAGATCTAGTAACTACAATTCGACGATTTAAGGAGTCTCCATCACTTCAGAGAAAAAATGAAGCTGAAAGAAAAAAATTAGTCTTGAAGAATATTATTAATGATGGTCACCTCCCCTCCTCTTCAGCATGTTTGAAAAGAATTCCAGCAAGCATTTCTTTGAAGAGTCTACTTAAGGGGGGAGCAACAATTGAAATTAATTCTGAAATGGAAGACAGTGTTTCAACAGTAAAAACAGATGATCTGGATCATCTAAACTCACGAGAAAACAGTCGTGATAGAGAATATGCAAATGTAATACCACTATCACCTCCAAATGGTTAGTATATACGTACATACATGGCCATAGGCAATCAGTTTTATATTATATAGTGGTCTTATTATGCCTATATAATTACATTTTATCAGGTAAATGTATGGTAGCATATATAGAGGTGTGTGCATAGATATCCAATTGTATAGACATATATATATAATTTTTCCCATTTAAAGTAAAGTGTATATATACAGTAGACTTCACCAATTCCATAACACTTGCATGTATATATGAAAAATTAAAGTTTAGCGACCAATGCAATTTGTATATAGAATAGTGAATTGCACAATTTGCTTCAGTTCATAGTGAGGATAGTCCAATGTATCATTAATAACAAGTGTTATTGTATGTATAATTTAGGCCAAATTGAGTATCAGTATACATTGAGTATCATGGTGTGTTAATCAAACATTTCATACAAGAAACAGAACTTGAGTCAAACAAGTAATTTGTGATGCCTTGGATTTTAAGAGGAACTTGTAGATATGTACTTATACTTCCTTTATATTAAGGGAAGTTTCCAATTATGGAAAGGGTTTTTATAGACTTCAGGAGTGTGTGCCTATGTACGTATATGCATTTTAAAATATTATTTTGGTGATGTAGAATTCATTGATCAGCTATTGCAAAACTTTATACTTGTGCATGTATCATATTTTCATTTAAATTATATGTAGCTTTCTTAAAAATAATTATGTATGTATCAATTATTTTCTCTTAAATCACAGAAGACGCTGATCACAGTATTGATATAGTCACCTTTCCAGACTATGTAAAGTCAATGCACAATCAAAGACAAGAAGGCTTTGAAAAAGAGTATGAAGTTAGTATATTTAGTCAGCTGAATATTATAAGTACGTACGTAGATGAAAATACTATAAAAGTGTGTAATATATACACATTTAACTTGCTATATATACATAACAGAATGTATTTACATACACACATACATACGTATATGGTTGGTTAATACAAATTTATTATCGTGGATGGTCTAGATAGCTAACTATATAGTCAAGTAGCATTCTATAAATTTGTTTTAAGTACTAGTCTTATTCTCTCAAGATGTTGATAAGCTTATATAGAGATATAGAGCATTATTTTGTTGTAATTCCTTATAATACACAGATACACTACATTAATCTATAATTTTATAGATTCTCTGTAAGGAAAGTCATGCCGTTCCTTTCACTGCACATGGAAGCAAGGCAAATAGAAACAAGAACAGATTCAATAACATATTTTCATGTAAGAAACATATAATGCATGATATAACTGATATAGTAATTGTGAAAAGAATATATACTTATTACATCAAATTAATGTTTTACAATATCTAGTTGATCATTCAAGAGTAGTTCTTTCCAAGTGTGACCATGAAGGATCTGATTACATTAATGCATCTTTCATCTCTGTAAGTCTATATCTGTATATACGTACGTACATATGTAATAAAGTATGTATATATAATCAAATTATGCGCATTACCAATGTATTATTATAATATGACATTGTTTACATAATATATGTAACTGTTACTTATATATTTATATAGGGTTACAACAGGCCAAAGGCATATATCTCAACACAAGGTAACTTATTTAATTTACGTATGCATTAATAGCACATTACATTTTATTATGGGTACATTATGGGTATATTCACTGTACATATAAAAGCAGTGTTGCTTAATGACATATTTATTTATTATATTTCCTCTTGTCTGAGAAATGATACATTTTCGATATAGATGTTCATGGATATTGGTGATGTTATTATAACATTTAATTTAATTTATAGTGTAGCTATTTCTTAGACTTGTTATTCAAAGTCGAGTAAATTATGCGTGTCTTTTAGTTACATAAAGTATGGAATTTTATGATGAAATCTATGAGTCTTTGGATTAATGACATTTGACGTATATGAGTACTTTGAAATTTAAAGCTCAATACAGATGCATATTGTATGGGTTTATAATATAATTTTGGTGGTGCAGGACCCACGGAAGAAACAATATCGGACTTCTGGCAGATGATCTGGGATCAGAGACCACCTGTAATAGTCATGTTGACTAAATTAGAAGAGAAGGGAAGAGTAAGTTTATATAGTCTGCATGGAAGAGTGAGATCTGAATTGATATGACAACCACATTGTATGTATAGTAGCTAGTCCAAGTACAATTTAAATTACTCTTGTATCTTTAATTAATAAATTTATATATGTATATGGTGCACCTTATACAGTATAATTATGTATGTGATGCACCTAATTTCCATAGAGAAAGTGTGAGCGCTACTGGAGTGAAGAAGATGACGTACCTTACAGTGTGCATGACAGACAACTGACAATTACTATGAATGCTTTCAAGTTGTATGCAGAATGTGAAGTTAGAGTATTTACTATCAAAAATGTGAGTTAAATCATTCCACTCAACTTTATCCATCCACTATTATTATATGTATTAAAATTGTTATATATATGTACGTATATGGCTTTACATGTATGCATGTATACCCATATTAATATTCTATAATATAGTCTAGATCTAGAGTCTTCCTAAATACACCTAAATACACCTATATATGACCTAAGACTAATAACTGAGAGTTAAGCCTAGAGAGCCTTGAAGGAAGATAAAAGTCTTTTCTATTTCCATGGAATCAGTAATGATTCATAGAGACCTACAAAATGTTCACTCTTTCCCTGCATGCACCACATCATGCATAGTATGTTATAGTATGTTATATCATTAAACATTATTTGCTAAAATAATTTTAAATCCATCCTCCAATTCTCCAGCTTCTGGAGCCAGAGGTTCCTCCCCACCAAGTCTATCATTTCCTGTTCATTGGCTGGCCAGATCATGGTGTGCCGGCTCACCCTTCCTCACTCATCAGGTTTATCCATCGGGTGAGAACTATCCACCGGGACCATATCTCACCCATGCTTGTCCACTGCAGGTAAGATAACATAGAAAACAATAGAAGATCAGGCAGGAATACAATTTTGAACAATGATTTTATTGCAATATACAGGACTGTATAGGACTGTACATTTAAGGTGTACAGAGATATGTCACACATGTATATGTGTGGGCACAATATTTGGTTAAATGCATAACAAGTAGCGTTGGCCTAAAGTATATACTGTATATTCAAAATGCAATACATTCGGTCTTAATACACTTTTAGACAATCTATACTTGTTATGTTCCAAGATACAACTATACATAGAATAGTGTAACAGTACATCCAATGTAGTAGATGTAGCATGTTGAAAATGGTGTATTAAATTATTCATATCTTGTGAATGATTCATCTTTCAAAAGATAAGTTTGGCACATTTAGCAAAAATCCTTATACTAATTTTATTTTTTAACCTAGTGCTGGAGTTGGACGTTCTGGTACTTTCATTGCAATTGATGCTATGATGCAGAGATTGAAGGGAGTTAAATCAGTGGATGTTTACAACTTTGTCAAGGACATGAGGAAGCGCAGAACTCACATGGTCCAAACGCTGGACCAGTACGTGTTCATTCATGATGCTCTCTTTGACTACATTGCCTGTGGAGACACGAGCGTGCCAACCTCAAAATTGAGAGACAAGTTAAAACAGCTAAAATCGATTAATTCAGGGAAGGGAACTAGCCAACTAACAGATGAATTTACAGTAAGTACATAATACGTACGTACGTATGTACATAATATGAACATGAAGTTTGTAACTTGCACTGTATACGTACCTGCTGCTTACAATATACTCTTTTTTTTAAAAATTGCCATTATGTACGTAGCTACTAAACACAGTCTGTATGTCACCCACTGAAGATGATAAACAATTTTCTAAAAGAGTTCTCGTTGCAAGGAAAAACAGATATCCTGACAGATACCCATGTAAGGATCACAAAATAATCTCTCCTATTTATATACTTTATTACTCTATAACTCTATTTCATTATCAGACGGTCAGTTAATAATTTTGTATTGTTGTAATGTGTTAAATTCAGATTCTCAAAAGTACCTATATCTGATGGGAAAGGGAGGGACACTAGGATCAGAATACACTAATGCTAGTCTCGTTAATGTAAGTGTCAACATATTTATATACACCTTTATGTATATGTATATGTATGGAAACATTTCAATCAGCCTTTTTAATGATTTATGTATTATTATTATTCACACAAAATATTGTATACTTTTGTTTTAAAAGGGTTATTGCAATAATGCTGAGTTTATAGCTGCCCAAGCTCCATTATCTCAAACTGTGAATGATCTGTGGCAGCTGATATGGCAGTTTAAACCAAGTACCATAGTAACACTATGCACCCTCCAAGAAGATGGAAAGGTGTGTGTATTCTGTCTGTATCCCATTGCCACTTTAATTGGTTAACAGCTCCACCCGTATGTACGTACATTCCTCCATGCACTATATGTTTATAAATGCATTGAATTTTAATATAGTACGTATGTACATTTTTGATAGTATGATACATCTGAATACTGTATGAATATACATAGGAGTCATGCCATGTATTTTGGCCTGAAGAAGAAAGAAGATATTCCCATGTAATTGTCAAAACCACAAGCATTGTACATAGAAGTGATTACATGATATACAAGATGGCAATATCAGATGGTCGAAGAGTATGTTTCTATATATTATATGTTACACATGGGCTTTCCATTCAAAATTGTTGCTACCATACTCTTTGAATGGCTGAAAAATGGCCCCCCTATACAATGTATTATCAATCAACACCTCATAAAACACTAACAAACTCAAAGCAATATTCGGCCATTCAAGAGTACGTATGTTTCTATAATTTTGTTATACATAACTTTTCCATTCAAGAGATTATTGCAGTTATATATAGTCTTTCTTTTTATTTCAAAATGAATCATTGCAACTGTGCATGTACTCTGTAGCTTACCGAAATTAATAATACGTTTATACTCTTAAATTGCTTTTTTGTAGCAAACAGTGCCTCATGAAATCACCCACTTTCATTACCAAGCCTGGCCCAAAAAGGGAAGACCAAAGTGTTTGTCTCTGCTACACTTGATTGATGCTATTCAAAAGTCAAAGAAATACGACCAGAAGCCAACAATGGTGCTTTGCAAGTAAGTGTCTGATTCTGTTATAGAGGGCATGCATAAATATATAGTATGTTTGAAAATTATTTCTATAATATGTACGTATGTACATATATATAATAATAGCATATGGAAGTATACAATCTATATATATATATATATATACCATTTAAATTTAAAATGTCTGCTACGTACATTTCATGTTTTTGACAGTGATGGCATGAACAGAACAGGTACCTTCATTTGCATTTATTCGGAGGTGGAACACCTACGTTTGGAGGGTACAGTAGATGTATTCCAAAGTGTAAAAATTGCTCGCTGTAAGCGCCCACACCTTGTGACCACAGAGGTAAGACATAATACATATGATATGTCATATGTACATTGTCAAGCAGCTATATGGCCTTATAATTATAATAGTTGTGTATATTAGAACTTATAACACAAATCTTATTCACTCCAAATAACTTCCATACATACAGTGTTTTCTTGGTCTTCATCAGGTAAAACGTATTTAAGTTATTTGAAGTGAATAAGACGTGTGTTAACAGTAATATTTCTATATAGCAACTACTCAAGTAATTTCCACTTAATATAATGGTATTATCTTTTCTTTATACATTGCAGGAGAATTACTTGTTCTGTTACGAGGCACTCAGCAAGTTTGTGGATACATTTGAAGACTATGCCAATTTTAAAAACATATAACTGTCAACATTTATAATTAATGAGAACTCAATCATAATATTATGCAATCACATTAAACTTTCAAATTTACAAGTATTATGTATGTTGGAAAAGATTAAAATCCGATGAAATAAAATTTTAACATACAATGTTACATTAATTCTTAAATTAAAGAAGAACCAATCTTCTGACCAGTTATCAACCAGAGCAGATTAAATTATGTATACACCCTAAGAGGAAAGTACTATGTTTACAGTTGGAAATCATATAGCTACAACCAATCCATCCCCCAAGTACATACAATCACTGTATTTACATTAGATTAGATTACTATGGTATATTGTAACTTGCATGTACAGTATAAGTGTGTATATACATATGTATATATATAGTTACAGAATATTCTCACTCTAGCAATCCAGTTAACTAAATATTAAATATTGCAAATTACAGTAACTGCACTGCATTGAGGGCAACATGCATTCTGATGGCCAATTGGACAATAAATGGTAATTACTTTGCTTCTATTCTGAAAAGTTCTTATTGCAACACATATCATTCCCTGTCATAGGATAGTTACTGATCATGAGTTGCTTTGCACTATTGTTCTTTGCTATATTCCCTATATAACTGCTCATAACAATAATCTGGACTGTAGAACATTATAAGAAAGTTTTCTAAGTAATAGTCAATCACAAATAATCATAAAATGATGATCACACATAGACTACAAACTGACATACCCTATACTTTAAACTAAAAGGTACCAGGCCCCAGGGATTTATTTTAAACTAAAATTGTAACAAGGATCACTATGAAACCCAAGCAGCTAGCTACACTTCAACAGGAACAGACAGATATCTGGCTCCAGGGCATAGAGACACTTTAAACTAATTGCTGGCTTGTACATGGAAAGGGTGCTCTCCACTTGAGCACTGCCAGATATCTGGTTTGGCTGTAGAACATTAGCAGGAGCTGTAAACTTTGACCAAGCCAAACTGTATGAAAATCAAGTTTGGGATTCTTTCGGTTAACCACTTTAACTTAAGACACAAAAATTTAAAAACTGTAGCTAGTGGTATGGAAACAAAAAAATCACAGTGGTATGAACCTGGGAATGAAAATAATATAGCCTGGACTGATAGACAACTATAAGAACAATTCTCATCATTCTAGTCAGACTTAGGAAAACATGTCTGATATTTAAGAACAAAAAAATCATACAACCAACCAAATACAATTACCATGGTTACATCTACATAACAAGATTGCCATAGCAACAGCTGCAATCCATGCAATTAATTTAGGCTGCAACTATATAAACAGTTAGAACATTATCTTAGCTGGTAATACGTACTATATATGTTTAAACTTTATACAACACTTAGTACAAATGAACTCTATTAATTAAGAGCATGAATGATCCCCATATGCATGTAACGATAAAGTTGTCTACAGTATATACATATTAACTTTATTTAAAAAAACACGAATGATTCTTTATAATTAAGTACCAAAACCTCACATGGCTGTGCATGTAGCATCTCCCATCATCTTGTCCATTTATTTGTCACTTTCTTAGTCAAACTTGTCATCCGAGATAATGTCCAGTGCATTCTGATACGTAAGTCCTATGAGTTCATAAAGGAGTAACAACAAATTGAAATAATCATATAAACAAGACAAACAAGTGCATACAAAGCTACTAGAATGTGGTACATACGTATGTGCTTGTAGGAAAACAATAATGAGTATATAAATTAACCTATTAAATATAGTCCATAATCCACATGGAATTGAATTGGCTTGGTTTCCATAATTGTTGATGACATAATAAGACTTATTGAACAATAGTCCTACAATTGTAAATCCATACAATAAATCATTATAAAGTTTGAGTACTAGAGAAGTACATGAACCTACAAACGTATGTAGACAAACATGAAGAATTGTAATTTCACTCAACCTTATTCAATTTATTATGCATAATCCATTAGGCCCAGTATTATATTATTTCAATTATATTACTGTACAAAAGAGTCAGAATGGAACACATTGGTATCAGAGTCCTATATGTATATAGCTAATTGGAGTATATAACTAAAGCAGCCTATGTTGATAAGCACTGGAAGGTATATTATGCAATCTATCTTGTACATATGTTATTAGCAACACGAGCAATTTGTCAGTTACAGTCTATGTAAAGTCATGAATTATATATATAGAAGGATGATATATAATAGAACATTGTTTTTTCTATTTAGGACATAATTGCAATATAATCATAAATCATAACAAGGTGACATCAATTAGCTTAAGGGAAAGAGTACATGAACCTGCATTTATGTACAAAAATTGATATGTTTTAGTCACAAAAGTTATATGTATACGCCGTTACCGGGGCAACGCTGAGGTGTTGAATTCAATAACCCTGGGTTTAACTGCAATAAGAGGCCCATTCCGGGGTGTAACTGCAATAGGATGTCTAGGCTCTTATATACAATAACAATGAAAAAAGGTCAAAAGAATCCCGCCATATGTATCTATTACATATTCACTTTGTGGTATAGAAAACAATTATAAATTCTCTCTTTGTCTCTATAACCTATATAGCAATGAGTTTCCACCTCAGTTGCTCTGTCAATGATAGAATCTATCACTCTATTTGCATATATATATATATAAATTCACATGGATAAAATCTTCATATTAGCAAAATACATGTATATTAAAGTTGATTTCCATGGTTCAGTCATGTAAGTACATATGAAGTGATGATGATGTCAAGTATACAATGTTTGTGGTTATCATTTAGCTCCAGAGGCTCGTAATTATATACGAATAATTATTAATATCCAGATATAATATGAAACTCAAGAATGCATGCTCATGCACACTCCGACAGAAGATTGCAGGTCATACTGGATTCCTTGCATATTTGCTACTTTGAACCCTAAACTTATATATAAACAAAGAAAAGTCACTTTCAATTAAGTATTATATATAAAGAGTGCTCCTTAAAGGTTCAGCAAATTAAGGAAGACTAAATATGCAATTGCAATCCACTGCTCTATTACTGTTATTGGCACTAACTGGTGAGGAAACCTGTAACTTTGATATCCTGGTATAGGTTACTCTAAAAGCAGATGTATTTAAAATATATTTAAATTTAGTCAAAGAGTGTTTGACTTCTCTCTCCAAACAGATGCTACTGATTTGAGAACAGTCAACAAAAGAACAAGAAGACAGTCCACTGACACACAGACATGTACTACACCTCGTGATGGGCGTGATGGTCTAACTGGTCCACCTGGTCCTCAAGGATTAGCTGGGATACCTGGAACACCGGGCACTCCGGGAAGAGATGGATAACCAGGAACCAAAGGAGAGAAGGGACAAGATGGTCCTACAGGTGCACAAGGACCACCTGGTTCAAGTGGAGGAGGAGTGACTTATGTAAGATGGGGAAAGACCACATGTCCTAATGTACCTGGAACAGAAACAGTCTATGATGGATATACTGCAGGAACAGAACATAAACATTTAGGAGGAGGAGCTAATGTTATATGTCTTCCAAAGGTACCACAGTATCATGCAGAAGCTTCCACTTATAATCCTATTAAAGCAGAGCTATTTGGTGCAGAATATCAGGTTTCTGGAGGTAGCCAGCACCTTAGAGGACATCATGATCGTAACGCACCATGTGCAGTGTGTGAAGTTAGTACTCGTTCCAAACATTTAATGATACCAGCACTCTATGACTGCCCAGCTGGTTGGACTGAGGAGTATGATGGTTGGCTGGTAGCTGAGAGGACAAACCATGTAAATCACAAAGGAAGAATCACCTACACGTGTTTGGATAAGAACCCTGATGTCCTACCAGGCTTGTATGGTGACACAAACGGAGTGCTACTACAGCATGTGGAAACAACGTGTAATTATGGAATTCCCTGTCCACCTTATGATGATCGTAAAGAGCTCTCTTGTGTTGTGTGTACCAAGTGAGACTCAGCAACAACAGTAGTAGTTTATGAGAACATTAGTATTAGAAACATCTAACAGTAGTTACCATGTGTGAAAATAGCTTCATTATCTTTCTAATTGTACTACATTTACATCTTATATTGAGTGCGCAAGTTGGTATTATATATTATATCATGGCTGGTTAAATCTTTGAAATTTTGCATTTCCACTTCAATTTCAAACATTTAGCATTAATCTTGTGAGCTTAGTCAGAATCACCTCTCCTTTAAGTGCATGGAGGAAGGAGCAGAGCCAGCTCCCTCAAACCATTAACTGATCCTGCATTAAACCCATGCTAATTGCATTGAAAGTTGAATTATAAGATCAGTGGTTTTCATATGAGCATCAGCAACTACGTATACAAGTTATTGAACGTTTCAACCACAAAGGTCTTCATCAGTAAAAGGATATATAATGAACGTAACAAATAAGCCATTTCATTTCATGTATTAAATTATATACATGTATAAGAGAGGATGCAACTTGGCTTTATTTGGGTTGATATGCTGTTTTGCAGTCTCATTTGGGTATAATATAAAGTGATCAAGACAAACCAGAAGTATAAAAGGGACTGCCATGCTAATTGCATTGAAAGTTGAATTATAAGATCAGTTGTTTTCATATGAGCATATGCATACAAGTTATTGAACGTTTCAACCATGAAGGTCTTCATCAGCAAAAGGATATATAATTAACACAACATATAAGCCATATCATTTCATGTTCAATATTATATACATGTATATAACATTTTAAATATTAATGATGACTGAATAAAAGAGTCATCAGTAAGTCCTCCAAGCTAAGGATGCCTTCTCCTGAAGGTCTGTCAGGTGATTCACCTGTAGAAGTGCCTGAACAAGGATAGCAATCCAACCAGAGGAGAGGAGAGATGCCTACTGATCATTGTTTTAACCAAACAGAAGTGGCCTATATAATGAATATTTTAGTGACTTAACCATACACATTACTGCCGTACATGTGTTCGGGTGCATCATGATAGCCAAAGTATATAGCTATATATAGGGATGGCTTCATGGGGAAGAGGTGAAGCTTAATATACGTTATATGTAAAAATTTAATCCATATTTAGGATTATCTGGGTGACACAAAAGTCATACACTTGATCAATCTAATGGTAGCACTCTCCTTATTTATGGCAGCCCCTTTTATAAATTATTTTTATTCTTACTTCTGGTTTGTCTTGATCACTTTATATTATATTACTGTTGCTGATGCTCATATGAAAACCACTGATCTTTTAATTTAACATGTACAGCAGCCTATTTACCTTCAAATTTCTCACTCATTTCATAATTTGGAAAATTGGAAATACAAAACTTATTTAACCCTTTGACGTTCAGAAGCCAGTTTTCTGGCTCCTAAGGACAGAAATTCCGGTCCGCCATTTTATCGAGCGATTGACTTGCAAATTTATATATAATGGCCTTAGGCTCTTAGAAATATACCTGTATAATTTCATAACGTTGTTACTAATATAAAAGGAGTTATGGCGAAATATATATTATCGAATTACAAAGTTATACTAAAATATGCGGAGTTGTTTACACAAAAACGCAGTTAGAATAATTAGTTATTACAAGTCAAAATGGCTTCCGTAAGTTGACCGTAAAGTCTTTTACTTCAGTAGAGCTTTAATTACGTTTCTCGTCGGTGTGGTCATCTTGACAGGACAAAGATGAATGTTTTCCCAAGTATGCAAGATTGGCAGCAGAAAATAATACGTTTTAGTTGACCTTTTTACTGCAAATCTTGCATGCGCGGTAGGTCTTTCCTTTTGCAGGAACGTGCTTGTCACAAAGCGAGAAGATGGTAGAGCAATCACGTACTATATATAAGCAAGTAGTAGGTGTAGTACGCAGTTCAACGAATCACGATGAATGTATTAAAAGCGAATATTATATAATTACTTTGTTATTGTTCAACAAAGAACGAAATGGAACAGATAGCGGCCTAATCATGGTCGCACAGGCTGCATGAGGTGCGCAGGTCCTGTCTAGAGGACGTTTACGGCTTAATTCGAGAGCAAATCATCTGTAACCTTTACCGTAAATACGAAGCCTTATTATAACTTTAAACGGTAAGTCAGGCGTAAAAATCAACTATATTTAACTATCTTTATTATTAGTCTTACCATTTTAATCGAATACCTTTCGTTTAACTACTTCAGTTTCCTAAAATTAGTTCATTTTAGAAGAAGAACGTTATCGAGCCAGAAAACTGGCTTCCGAACGTTAACGGCACAACGAAAGTGAAAAACGGGAATCGCAAAGGGTTAAGTATATATCATGCATATGTATAATCACTCTCTAAGGGTATAGTTACAAACTATATACAAACATATATATGTCATGTATATAGGATATGATGATCAGCTGCTTTCCTGATACCTTTAAACATGCTTGGTAAACCTGAAAACTTAACATGAAACAGTTGTACCATCAAGGCAACGAAGACGATTCATAGTTCACTACTTATGCAAACTGCCACATTTCTATTTGGTGAAGATGCAGTCCCCCAATTAATGCCTCGAATATATTCACTGCTCTCTACTATTGGGCCTCCTAAAAACCCACCAGGCGTGTCACAATAGTGCTGATAATAATTGCTACCATATCCACTAGCCGTACATCCTATTTCCTTTAAACAGGACTGATCGTATCCATGGCTTGTAATACCTATAGTAGTAACAGTGTTATAGTAATCATAGCCAAGTCTATAGCTGGCTATCCCATTGAACTGCAAAACAGCTATATCTCCAAAGTATGTTACACCTTTAATGTCAAATCTCGATCCTGTATTTGTGTATGTGTAACAGTTTCTATTATAGTAGAAAACGTGGTCTTGAATATTCCCACCAATGCATTGCTTTGCTGACAAGGCAAAATTACAACTAAATGCAACAGCAGAGCAGTAATAACCTGGTCTACTGAGATAGCCCAAAGCTCGGGATGGTCCAGTTGTATGCGGAACTTGATATGTATTGTCTTCACCAAATATGAATCTTCTTTGTCTTTTTCTTTCTAGTTCAGACTCCAGACTAGGTGGTGATAACACAATGCCATACTTTTCCACTTCATTATTGTATTCATAACTTCCTCATCAGATGCTGTTGTAACTGTTCCATTCATCTAGTGTGTGATCCAGCGATGTCCTTCTATCTCCTGCAGTGTGTAATTCATTCTAATGTCCTCAGTTACTTCAAATGAGCGAAACTTCTCTGATATTTATTTCAAAATTCATTATGACTCTAAATCTCTACCGGCTTTATATAAATTGTAGATCTATATATATAAGTGATTATGGAGCGCACATCAGTGAAAAGTCACAACCATAATATATCACGAGGATTTTGCTTATATGGCAATTTTTACTTATATCAAATGGGTTTAGACCAATCAGGCGAATGACAATTCCCGAAGCTGCCCAACCTGATGATTCTGAATTACCTGCACTTGACCATCTGAGTATGACTATATATATAGTCCTATGGCCATTTATATGCAGACTTTGTTCTCCGTTTTCTAACAAACGGAGGCCTAAATAAGAAATCCCTTATTTGAAAATGAGTTTTATACCCTATACCCTTTATGATAATATGCCCATTCTGTTTCTAGGTCCTTTCTAAGAGCCATATGAATTATTTAATTAATTATATTAGATTACCTTAGTATATTGTAACTTGCACAATATATTTAGCTGGATTGAACTGCATGGTTTCATCAATTTGATAAGGTCATCAAAATGTTTGTGGTTATCATTTAGCTCCAGAGGCACATAATTATGTACGTATAATATCCAGATATAATATGGAACTCAAGACTGCTCATGCACACTCCAACAGAAGATTGCAGATCATACTGGATTCCTTGCATATTTGCTACTTTGAACCCTAAACTTATATATGAACAAAGAAAAGTCACTTTCAATTAAGTACATGACATGTTATGATTGACTGCAGTGGTTATATACATCCCAATTGTCGATAATGATGAATTCATGCATGAGATTGGTATAAAAGACATATATATATATATATATATAACCCATGCAGCTCAACGCAACTGTATATAAGTATGTGAGCATTCAGTATACTCTTGTAAATGTTTGCATAACAAATATAAAAGGCCACGTCTCCTTGCAGAACATGTTAATGTCAATTATGTTGTAAGAAGAAAGAAAAAGAAAAAGGGGGAAAAAGAAGGAAAGTAAAAAGGAGGAATAAAAAGAAAAAAAGGAAAAGGAAGAAAGTAAAACGAAAAGAAAAAAAGGAAAAATATAGATGCATTTGGCATGATGTGTACTCCAGAGAATAGCAAGAGAGAGGTAGTGTATCAAGTCCCTTGCAAGGATTGCAACAGGGCCTACATATATAGGTGAGACAAAGAGGACTTGCAAATCAAACCTGCTGTTATAACATATGCGTTATTTCGTATATGTTGTTGCGACATCACGCTGCAAACAATTTGGCGGATGAAATATTGGCGGATTGCTCTCAAAACCGCCAATCTGCCAAAATAAATTCCCCGCCCAAATTTCCGGCCATACGGTATGGGCGAAGCACTTAAAGCCATACGCAACACCGGAAATCGGGTTTTTCTACTCTAGTTCGACTCTATGGCTCTGAAATTGTAGAAGACATGCCTCAATGCATTGCATATGGTTGTAATAATAATAATAATATGCATGGAATCAAAGTCTATATATGATAAATAAGGACTAAAATCTCTAGTGACCAACTTGTTTTGTATGGAATAATGTATAGGATTATTGGTTCGACTATCAGTCAATGTGGGCGTCTCATGATCACCCTGAGCTGTCAGGCTGAGAGCATTCTGACTATCGACTATTTCTTGGTAATTATAATTCGTCTATAACCCCTGCATTACACATGCAAAAACGTGTCTCACCATCACAGCGGAAAATTGGCCCTGACTTATGGGCTAAGGTACTGAAAGAAAGGTCTTAGAGCAGTAGACTATATGTACTCACAACTACTGTATATAAGGCCTTTTCGGAGAATATCACTCCTCATCAGTAGCACTGGGTATTCTGGAGTCGCTAAGTTACCAAATACCCAAACTTTCGAAAGGGATTGGTCATCAAACAACAACCTATAGCAACTGTACTATATATATACAACATTAATCATGTCATCATCACACATCTTAACATTAATAGTATAACCCTAGGCCTGTATATCAATAGATGTAGAGATTGTACGTAGTTGTGGTTCTAGCACATTGGTATAGTTGTGAGTACGTATAGTCTACTCCTTTAATAATAAGTGTTGCAGATGCTCAAATCATATCAAACCAACCAATTATGAACGCAACAAGTACCCCTTATTACTGTTTAATATATTACTAAGTCTTGATTGTGATTATCCTAGAATATAATATAGGGTCACTTGCATCTCTTGATCATAAATTTGCAACCTGCACTGTTTTATAATATATATGCCTATTCTAGATCTGTTTCTTTCTTTATATATACATACATTAGTCCTTATCACCATGCAATACAATCATTGCACAATTATCACTTTTGCTTGATATTTCTGAAACATAATATACGTATATCCAATTAATATATAAATAATTAGTATCTGCACTGCATTAGGTGAACACCATAAATGCACTCCTACTACCATTAAACATTGAGAGGTTGATGAGATCATAAGACTTATGTAATAGAACAATAACTTATAACTATGCATTTCATTGTTACAGTAATATTAGGAGGAGCAGTGTATAAAGTATGCAAAGTATATGTATATATGTACACATATGTGTACTGTATATATTTGCACTGAATACTGTATCAAGTAACAAGCATACAGGTTGTGAAAACTTATAAACCCAACCGTAGAGTTAGACGTATGTTGTACTCAATGACATTGAGGGAAAAGAACAATTATGTAATAATTAGCTTGTCAAACACTAATAGTTCTAAATATATCTATTCCATTAGCAGCTGTACTAATTAATACACCAGGAATCTGTGGATGCCAATGAACCTCCTTTACTTCAGTCTGACCCTATACAATGTAATATGTACAGGATATCAGGCTCATATTATGTATATTTCTGTATGTAAAGACATGATCAATGTGTACATTCCATTAAAAAGTAATTATTTACAATAAAATTCACATGATTAGTCAAAGTCCTAAAACTTTTGCAATTACTGTTTGTCTACAGTAATCAGTTTTTAATGTGGTCTACTTACAAACCGCCTCTCTAGACACTCAAAAGACTAAAGATAAACCATCTTAGAGATAGGTTCTTAGGGTAATTAGCTACTACAGAACCACTTCTCTTACGTACTTGATGGATGAACAACAATTGAGGTGCAACATCTGGTTCATCTGACTCATTTGTTCCAAGTTCCTTATCAGGAGTGTCCTTTTCAACAGCTAAGTCCCACTGCACAACCTATACCAATACAAGGAGTCCTTTACTCTACCACTGAATAGGAAAGTTCTGTAATTGACACGTATACAACTACAAATACCAACTACTATAACATTTAATTTACAAAATCATACAAAACTACTATTCTGAAACAACACATTCAGCATCTAGCTAGCCAAGCCTCATCACAACTTACCTGGTTGTCTTCCCCGGCTGAAGCCAGTACTGTAGAGTCACTTGGATGCCATTCCACTGAGGTGACTGGAGCAGTGTGATGCTTAAACACAGCTGAGGTAGTGCCACTAAATAGAGAGGAATAGATTGATAAGGAAAATGATAATTAAATTACAAGTAATTACTGTTCAGCATCACAGCAAGGGAAAAACTAGAGCATAATACACTGTATAAGCAATCAGTATATTATTTGGATAAATCTGTATGGAAGAAGTAATTCGAGTTAAAAGACTCGTGGGGCTACCACTCCACACTCGAATTACTTGGCTGCTTGTTGGGCCTATATGTGACTGTAATGTACTGGTATAGCTGTAAATGTTTGCAGTAGATATCTTTTGCGATTTGTAGTGAAAAGTGAAGTTTGAGGATTTAATGTTTGTGGTTTACTGGAGAGACTCGCGACTCTCTTGTTGGTTTTGAATTCCTGCCAAAACCACAAACCACAAAATTAAATTCCTCACAAACATTTCCGGCTATATGGTATAGTATTCAGGCATATCTATCTTAGACTAATAGTTTAAGGGAATCTTACTCTTTGAACATTCTAAGATCCCAAATCTTCAGTACTCCATCATCACCACCAGATACTATGAAAGGCTCAAGTCTGAATAGGAGAAACAGAAGACCATTAATATTCCTACCCCACACTCCCACTACTACTCCCACCCCACACAAACTGTACTACTGTCATACCTATTCCAAGAGATCACATTCACATCTGAGTCATGTGCTACGGATGTTATCATACATGCTTTGGAAGGCACAGCTCTGATGTCCCATATACGTATTGATTTGTCAACAGAACAGGAAGCAAATACCTGTACAATAGTAAAACAACTTAAGTATTACACAGAGTATACTCATAGCTACTTCATCAACATTATGCATTAACCAGGGCTGAGTTATTGTATATCCTACCCTTCTGATCCTACCTGATTGTCAAAATTACAGTCAATAGGAGTAACCTCACACGGTTATATTATATGTCTCTATAAGAGTATTTCTCTTGTATCTCACTACTACAAGATAGGCAATTGCTCAAGCAATCGCTGCTTCTATATGTATCCAGTTGATCAGATGGTAATGTATTTTCCACGAGTTGAAGTTCAAATAAAGCCCACAGCATATATACACTACAACATCAAGTAATGTAGGCTAGGTGACACTACATGTTACCCAGCTACCAGGGAGTACTTCAGAGACATGATCTCTCTGCTTGACCATACTGTAGGTAGAAATGGGTACTTCAAGCCATTGGCTATTCCAAAAGTGTATGCATAAACAGATACTGTAGAAGTATGTTAATACCTTAAGCTACATATTCATTGTATGCTATACTCCTATATTCGTCTCATCATCACGGTGGAAAATACAGTGGTAGGTTGTGGCCCCAACTTATTGGTTAAGATACTGAAAGCTCTTAGAAGAGTAGACTACGTACATGCTCACAAAAGGTAGTATCTTAGTTGTGAGTACATATTTTACCTTTCTAGGATCTTTTTCAGTATTTTGTACATATTTCATGATGTCTAGTACACTTTCCATATAGCTAACTACAGTAAATGGAGAAGTTACTAAAGTCCCAAATAAAACATTCCATGTTTCAGAAACCTTAATAGGAAGCATAGTTAAAAAGAGTGTTTTCTTCAGTTATGCTACAGTATTATACATACGTAGTCTAAGTCATTACATTAGTGGCTTGCACAATGTCTAATGGAAGAGAGATAAATCTAGATTCTTTCACACACCACTGAGTGCAATAATTTAATCACCTTATTATTATACCTTTACCAACTGACATTGGTCAAACCTAGTCAGCCATACAAGTCAACTTTGAGGAACCATAGGCAGACAAAATAATGAGAGAAGCTAATGATATGCAATGGCTTCACATAATTAAATAGAGGTCCATGTGATATTCTCTTAGGATCTAAAAGGATGTCCAAAGAGAAGAGTCCAATATTAATACTCAGTATCTTCCTAGCCCTACTGACAGGAGTTGTACTGTTAGAAGGAGGATGTATCTTCTGGCTGCATAGAGAGGTAGCCACACTAAAGAGCCATATGAAGACCAGAGTACAAGTGAAAGAAGTAGAAATTATTTATAGGAATCAGGATAAGAAAGAAGAAACAGGTGGAGAGGAATTCAAAGTTGAACCAATTAAAAAAGGTAGTTCCTCCTGTTACTTAAAGTTAGGCTTAAAGATAAACCATTTACTCAGTGCATAATTTAGCAGTACAAATATTAAGAGAACTTATTTGAAAAAATAACTATAGCAGCTATAATCACATTCCTATTGCATAGGTACATTTGTTTAGTCTAATTTAATGCAACCATTATCATCAGTACTTTCTATATTACGTATACACACGCTGCGCTTACGCCTAGAAAATCCATATACACCTCAATGCTGTGAGATTAGTCTCGTACCCATCCCCAACTTCCGGCCGCCATTTTAGCTCCTGTTACATCCTGGCTTGTTTACGTGATATATTACACCATGGCAATGGGGTATATGTATAAATATTCAAAGTGATAACCAAACCACAAGCTATTGTTCTCAAATATGAGCTACAATTGCCATGGCATGTACATGAAGTATACATACCTGCAGCAATGATACAATACAGATTGTGTATGTACATATGCATACGTACATACATACAAGTGCGTTTTTCATTTCCTGAATATATTTGTTTTAGGACAGCATATTTAATATCTATTAAATATCTTATATCTTATTGCTAAATAGACCAAGATTACAAGACTGCCAATCGTATCAAAAGACAAGCTTTAGTGATCCATGGAGACATGCGAGGTGGCATTATTGACATTAACTGTAATTGTGATCAAATTTCAAATACCCCTGGACAGCAGACTCCCATGGTAATCTATGGGAATATGCGTGGAGGAATTATAGACATAAACTGCAACTGCAACAAAACAAACATCACAAGGTATGGTCCTCCTGGGAAACCTGGACCACCTGGTCCACCAGGTGAATCTGGAGAGCCTGGTCAACCGGGCATAGCTGGACCACCTGGTCCACCGGGTGAACCTGGAGAGCCTGGTCAACCGGGTGAATCTGGACGGCCTGGTCCATTGGGTATACCTGGACCCAAGGGGGAACCAGGCAGGCAAGGTCTTCGAGGTATACAAGGAAATAGAGGTCCCCAAGGTATAGCAGGTCCACCAGGTCCCTACAGAGGAAGTATCAAGTACATTAAGTGGGGTGATAATACTTGTCCTGAGGGAGCAAGCAAAGTGTACACTGGAGTTGCTTTCTCAGGAAATGATTATATCTTTGACGGTTACTTTGGGGGCAAAATCTACTGCCTTCCAGTGTCAAATGACACTAATACTTTACCTAATAGACTTTCAGACATTCCCTTACATCCGGCTAGATGGTATATTCAATATGGAGGTAATACTTACAATTATCTGCTGCCATGCACTATGTGTTTGAGATCAAACAGATCTGTGGTACACATGTTTCAAGGTGAATATGTCACTTGTCCAAGAGGTTGGACTGAGGAGTACCAAGGTCAACTGAAATACCTCGGACAATACATGTATCTCACTCAAGAGATCTTTTGTGAAACTTATCTACATGAATTCAAGTCATACAACTTCACCAGTTCCAGTCAAGCTGTCCAAAATTTAACATATTATAGTAGTTACAATTGCAAGGTCTGTACAGCATGAGTTTAGCCGTGTTGACTTACAGAATTGTGTTAGGCACAGTCTAAATACATACGTATTGCTTCATACGTACGTATGTACACACTAACAGCAATATATGGTACTGTATGCACTAAGTATATAGTATTCTTAATTGAAAAAGGTAAAAGTTGTTACATGTTGTATTGACTTAATTCCATGATAGTGGCCAATACTACATTTATACATACGTGATTACAGTAAATCAAGTTACTGTAATCACACAGCTAAAGATTATAAGACATTAGACATACATACATAGGAATACCAATAATGGCTTCAGTGTGATATTCCTACAAGTCAACTTTGAGGAACCATAGGCAGACAAAATAATGAGAGAAGCTAATGATATGCATTGGCTTCACATATAATTAAATAGAGGTCACATGATATCCTCTTAGGATCTAAGAGGATGTCCAAAGACAAGAGTCCAATACTGGTTCTCAGTGTCTTCCTAACCCTACTGACAGGAGTTGTACTGTTAGAAGGAGGATGTATCTTCTGGCTGTATAGAGAGGTAGCCACACTAAAGAGCCAGATGGAGACCAGAGTACCAGTAATAAGCATTAGAGAAGTAGTAGACACAGCTTTGAAGAAGAATGAACATTTTGACAGAACAAAAGATTTATCAATAGGATCATCTAAAGCTAAGAGGCAGTCAAAGGGTTCTTGTACTTGTGTTGATGGTGTTCCAGGCACTAATGGCAGCAAGGGAGAACCTGGGAGGAGAGGGGAAAAGGGCGAGATTGGATTAAAGGGTCAGAAAGGTGCTATCGGTCCAGTCGGCAGGGATGGGAGGGATGGGGTGACAGGCAATCCTGGAGTACCTGGTCCTCCTGGTCCTCCTGGTTCTAGAGGAGATGCAGGAAGAGATGGACGTGATGGCATACAGGGCACTGCTGGTGTACCTGGTGTACCAGGTGCTCATGGCCTTCCTGGGGAGAAGGGAGACAATGGCAAAACTGGTTCTATTGGTATGGCAGGCCCAAAGGGCTCCCATGGTGACAGAGGTGTTAGCGGTTCTGTTGGTCCAAAAGGTGACAGAGGTACCAGTGGTCCAAAAGGTCAAAAGGGTGAAACGGGACAAGAAGGAATGTCAGGAGGTGTATCCTATATCAGATGGGGAAGATTAGAATGTCCAAACAATGCTACTAAAGCATACAGTGGTATAGCATTTGGTTTGGAAAAGTTTATCCCTAGTGTACAATCATATGGAGGAAGTGATTGGGAATGCCTACCATACTATGATTATGTGAAAGAAAACTACATTAATTTCAGTGTAAATGTAAACAATTCTGACTTCAACCCAATAACATATTTTAATGAAGATACGTCTAGCTTGACTGATCCTTCTTTTTCAAAGGACTTATACAACCTTGGTTTAGTACCTTGTGTTTTATGTCATCAAGAGAAAAAGTCAGATATTCACACTTTTCCGAGTTTTTCTGATTGTCCCAATGGTTGGAGCAGGGAATATAGCGGAACAATGATGAGCGGGATGGGTGCAGGAGCAGGTCTTCATATTTCAGAGGCTCATTGTATTGACAAATACTATGAAGAGGTGCCAAGGGATAACATTGACTCCTACTACTTCATCCCCATAAGAAACATCCCCTTCAACCTAGCTATAACAGATGAAGAAGGTGCTGAAGTCTACCACACTACAACACCAGGCATAATGGATTGCTCCGTCTGTTCAAAGTGACACCCTTTTAACTTACCAACCATAAATGAATTGCTTAAAATACTCAATACTCAATTATTATATTACTTTGCATATTATTGTTACCAAATAAAGACATGTATACACTTTACTACAATGAGAATTTCTTCTAACTGCGTCGATCCAATCTTTTAGATCTCAGGGTCGAAACGTTCGACAAAAGATTTCAAACCAAAAACTGTGTTTTAAGAAGCTCAAAGAATCCTAGAGATGCACCATCTAAAAATAATGTATACACATTGTTGTCCAGCCTCTAGTTTAAAGCAATGAACTATAGATGGATACAGATAAGAAAGATCAGGAAGAAGAGAAATAAAAAAGAAGTGCATTCTCCCTTAACTGAACAGTCTTCATTTGTTCTAAATAATGAATGGTAATAATAAGACTGCTAAAAACAGATTAACAATTCCAGTTAAAAACTGGTGGCCTCCTTGGAGCAGCTGAATTGATTAACTGAAGCATCCAAAAGTATTCATACTGTTGTAGCATACTTGCACTCCTTATATATGTATAGTTATGAATGTGCAAGATACAAGATGGTCTATAACCCAGAAGCCATGCATGTTATAAACGTGTATGTACGAATGTAGTGGAATGTTAGCTCACTCTCAAGGTGCATCCAACTTGCTGTGGTTGTTAACTGAGACCCCTTAAGAAGAAGACTGGCTCTTTTTGAATTTAAAGTAATGCATGAGACCCACATCTAATAGGTGTGAGAATGTAATCAATAAGCCATGTGGTCTACAATCTGTAAGTTATTGCTCTATACGCATAATCTTGATGATCTCAATGTCTCAATGTCAAGTTTGATGGTAGCAGAAGTGCATTTGATGGGACCCACCTAATACAGGGCAGTTACTAAACTTTGCAATAATGAATATTTAACTAGATTGTAGCTACATATCTCAGGAGTCAGAACATTTGTAACTTGCACTGTATAGCACTTATACATCTTACCTCTGCAAGTGGGGGCAGCCAAAAATGGGGGAATCATCTTTATCTAAGAAATTCAACCTTCTTCAGCATCATAATAAAATGGTTTGTGTGAATATTAATTAAGGATCATATTATTGATAGTTGTCTCGGCAAATATTAACTATACGTACTTTAAAGAACAAACATATTGGAAACATTTAAATATCACATTTGTACCACACTTAGATTTCCAAACCAATGATAGTTTAATTTCAAAAGATAGTGAGTATTAAGCTGTTTATAAGGATACCAGAAACACATACGTACATATAAACTAAGTAGTATACATACATATACAGTGCAGGTGACCGTAGAAAATAACACATCCTTTGTAATGGCAGAAGCTAGTCAATTTCAATATGCAAACATACGTACATACGTACTATATTTATTATGCATATACACACTACAGGTCATACATTGCCAAGGGATTCACAGAAGAATGGCTAGGACTTGTTGGTCAATGCTACATCTAAAATGCTTGGCTGCTTTCTGCACTGTTGCTTTGGTAACAACACAGGTAAGCATGTGCTACAGTAAGTCCAGCAGTTGGTACACACTTCAATAGTTATTCAATATATACATACATAAGACAGTTGAATTCCTAATTATTAGCAGTATTATAATAAGTAGCACATCTAAAGTTACTCTAACCTAAATTTTCTAGACAATTTTCTTCTCACATTTTACTGCATTTTACAAGTTATTTCTTTAATTAGAAAATTGAGACTTTCAAATTTGCAAATAAACTCTATCATGGAGCTGTTCTGTTTTGTATTACTAGGCGATAACTATACAGGATTATCAGCTGAAATGTGAACTCATACAGGATGAAGGCTACAGGAGAGATGTGTATCGTGATTCACTAGGATACCTCACTGTGGGAGTAGGCCATCTCATTAGGTCTAGTGATCCTCCTGATATACGGGACCTCAAGTTAGGAGATGTAATTACCGACAAGGAAGTACAACGGCTCTATGATAAAGATGTGACGATAGCAATAAATGACTGCTATCAATTGTTTTCCAGTTTTGGATACCTTCCCTTGGAAGTGCAAAGGATTTTGGCTAATATGAGCTTTAATCTTGGCTACAACCACTTAGCAAAATTTAAGAATTTAATTGCAGCTGTAAACAGGAGAGACTGGTGTCGTGCTGCCACTCAAATGAAGAATAGCAAGTGGTACTCTCAAGTTGGAAATAGGGGTAAGAGACTAGTCCGCAGAATGCAGAGATTTGGAAAGTGTTCCAGAAGGCATCCTCAAAGAGTGTGAACAATTAATTACAACTCTAATTAGCTCTAACACTTAGGCTGTGTGCTTAAACAGTACATTGATAGAGTAGTGACTAGTGTAACATACGTACAGTAATGACATAGGTCACCAAACAGATATGTGTAGTATATTGTAGTATAGCTGATGAAGGTCCACGAGACCGAAACGTTCTGTGTTTTATATTACTTTCCATTGATAAGCTCAAGAACTTTGATACTATATTTTGACCTTGCAATGAATCTCTATGATATAATGTGTAGTACGTATATGTAGAGCAAAAGGGATAGATGACTTCTGATAGATGACTTCTGATAGATTCAAAATGAAGTGAAATGAAATTCAAACAATGAAACTAAAAAGGATGGGCAGAAAGTTTAAACTTTACAGTATGAAAATGAAACAGAAGTTGTTGAATATTACTATACTTCAATCTTTAAGTCATAGCTATAGCCTACCTCAATAATCAACATATTCACAATTCGGTAGGGATTATGTACAAAGCTAGCCATGTAATGCGTAGCAGTATACACTAGAGAACTCGAACTACGTACATCAGAAGTGCTTATTTCATATAAATATTTGGATTATTGAAGTTGTTCTGGAGACTCATATACTGAATCTCCTCAATTCACACCTCAAGATGCAAACATAAACATACATTAAGATTACATCACAAAACCAATTTAAGGTACTCACGGGATACCAAATAAGGATATATACCATATAAGGAGGAGAGGGTACTCATGGGATACCAAATAAGGATATATACCAAATAAGGATGAGAGGGTACTCACAGGATACCAAATAAGGATAATAAGGATGAGAGGGTACTCACAGGATACCAAATAAGGATATATACCAAATAAGGATATATACCAAATAAGGATGAGAGGGTACTCACAGGATACCAAATAAGGATATATACCAAATAAGGATGAGAGGGTACTCACAGGATACCAAATAAGGATATATACCAAATAAGGATGAGAGGGTACTCACAGGATACCAAATAAGGATATATACCAAATAAGGATGAGAGGGTACTCACGGGATACCAAATAAGGATGAAAGGGTACTCATGGGATACCAAATAAGGATGAGAGGGTACTCATGGGATACCAAATAAGGATGAGAGGGTACTCATGGGATACCAAATAAGGATATATACCAAATAAGGATGAGAGGGTACTCACAGGATACCAAATAAGGATATATACCAAATAAGGATGAGAGGGTACTCATGGGATACCAAATAAGGATGAAAGGGTACTCATGGGATACCAAATAAGGATGAGAGGGTACTCATGGGATACCAAATAAGGATGAGAGGGTACTCATGGGATACTAAATAAGGATGAGAGGATACTCATGGGATACTAAATAAGGATGAGAGGGTACTCATGGGATATCAAATAAGGATGAGAGGGTACTCATGGGATATCAAATAAGGATGAGAGGGTACTCATGGGATACCATATACGTAAGGATGAGAGGGTACTCATGGGATATCAGGGTTTCTATATGCATATTTATTATAATATGTATGCAATTTACAAGAAGAACACATTTAGAAAAATATACTAACTGCCTATATGATATACCCAGAAGCTCACTTGGAATGAGTTAATGAAATAGGTTTTAGTAAAATTTTAGTGCTTTCTTGGCAAGAAAAGAGGTAATTACCTGGAATTACAATTTCAGTCTCAGTAAATAGGAAATGACACAATATCTGTCAATGGCCATTTAGGCATCTGTGAAAGGTTTTACATTTATTTGATGACATTTATGTGTAAAACATCTGAAATATAACAATACTATTACAATTGAAATTACTATATTTCTTTCTTGTAACTGTTATTATTGTATTTTAATTCTTCCTTATGAATATTTGGGATTCTAAAACTACTTAGGTACGTACGTAGGTGAATTATTCGTATTGTTTAAGATGAAAACCTTTCATGATTTAACAAGATTCCACTGTATACAAAACAATTTAGAAGGACAAAATCATAACTCACAGTCTCCTCATTTGGGCTCCACTGAATGTCTTCAACAGAAGCTGTGTGTCCCGTAAAAGGTCTCTGATCCACATGCCAACTGCCATCTTGTTTTGGGTTCCAAAGGTGAATGTTTTTGCGACAGTCACCAGTTGCCAACCGACCAACCACTAACGGAGACCAATCCATAGCAAAGCCCTCCACCTGCAGGAGCAGCATACAGTACATTCATATGTAGTACACGTACGGAATACTCCTCTTTCTCATGCTAATGTGCATTTACTAAAGAGAATATCAATTTAAGTTTAGTGATATAAGAAAATTGTGTTTTAGCTTATTCTCTTTATGTTTCCTTAGCTTTATAGGCATGACAACCATCATAGGCATGATAAGCATCATTTTGGAATATGTTGTGCACATTAATTCATTCACAAATTGTACCAAATCACTGTTTAGAACAGTCTTCTTTAGCCCTCTTATCTTCTTTAGCATTGAACTTACTTGATGACCAGAGAATGAAAAGAGGGGTGGTTCATTGATAGGTTTGTGTGATTGCTTCAAACCAGCGGGTGCATCTATGGTAATGGAGTGCTTAGTGATATCCCATATATGAACAGTGCCAGTATCCGACCACGTAGCAACCAATCTCTTGTCTGGTAACAAAGGAGCACACTAGATGGGGAATATAACATGCATCACATACCTGACAGGATATTACAAAGAAATAAAAGTAAAAACAAGCACAATAATACACAGAATCGCAATATGTGACTAAAGATTAGTCTTAAAATTATTCACAACAGATTGCATTTATCATTGTGGCTAAGTTAACCTAATTAGAACAATCCGTATGTTCCCTGTATTTCAACAATGCAAAATTTTGAATGGACAATTTCATTTAGTTTGAAAAATGGCTGCCTAAGCTAGGTGTGTTCTAAGAGAATCGACACCCCGTTGGAGTGGAAGTGCTGTAGTGGTTGGCTTTCTTGCTGGAAAGGTAGGATGGCAAAATATGCATATGCAAAATTTTTCACTTAAATCAAATTTTTGATAATGAATTCTGAGATTTGAATTATGTGGACTACACTGTAGTTGCGATTCTTGGTCAGAAACCTTGGCATGCAGCAGGACTTAAGTATTATCCAAACAGTAACGTATGATAACTCACCCTAATCCTGTTAACCCCTCCTGTGTGTTTGATAAGAATGCTCTTCATGTCAGGGGTATCTTCCAGTTCATCATACAACTCATCCTCACCTAAAAATAAAATATAAAAAGAAAACAGCAATTCAAGTTAAAAACCCTTGAACAGTCTGGACTCTCTGGAATAATTTGGAAGCTTAAGCATCCAGAACAAATTATGCTTTCATAGCTTTCTTGCAATGCTTAATAACAAATTGTAATATATAGCTACATGTATATATTCTATTCTGATTGTAAACGAAATGGCAGCTGAAGACTTGATTTTATGTAACAGAAAATGCTATTTTAGGGGAAAAGTGTCTTAGCAAATCGATTTATCAACTTAACAGTGTCTTTAGGACTGTCTATAGTCTATTTAAAGCAATAAAGAGAGTGTAAATATTGTTGACAATTTGGGATATTCTGGTTTGTCTTAAAAGGAACTATCAAAAACAACAATTACAGTAACATTCAGTGCCATTACTGTCATAAGTTTTGGCATTAGAAGTAAGATATGCTGAGTAATACTTTGTGCAATGACATTTTGAGATGAAATTCTGTAGAGATGGAATGTATGTAGCTTACTATCACTGTCACTAGCTTTATCTTCTCCTGACTGCTTTAAGGCAACTAGCTTATTCAACTTCATCAAAACCACTGAATTAGTGGATGCAAGATTTGATTGGCTGCCAGCCACCAAGTACATTGATAATGGATACTGTGATGTACAAGAGAATATATCTTTCTGGTAAACGATGCTATGACCAGAGTTATTGTGAGATGTACATGCCCACATATTTAAGATTCACATAACCTCAAAAACAAACTCACATTTGTACGATTGTCTCCCAAGGAATCTTTAAGAATGTCAAAACTAAGACATGATGCCCCTGCATTTAACTGAATAAATAATGGACAGACGGACAGATAGATGGATGGATGGATGGACGGATGGATGGATGGATGGATGGATGGACGGACGGACGGACGGATGGACGGATGGATGGAAGGATGGATGGATGGATGGATGGATGGATGGATGGATGGATGGATTGGATGGATGGATGGACGGACGGACGGACGGACGGACGGAAGGATGGATGGATGGATGGATGGATGGATGGATTGGATGGATGGATGGCTGGATGGATGGATGGATGGATGGACGGATGGATGGCTGGATGGATGGATGGATGGATGGATGGATGGATGGATGGATGGATCAAGTAATGAATGTGTGCTTTTCTCACAGAATGATACATCTTATAGGATGATGGTTCAAAGACTAATTCATCTCCACTTCCCATCTCTTCTCCAGGTAGATACACCTGAGAATATTACAGTCATCGGATGTTCATTATTCCAAAAAAACACTCTGACAAGCCAACACTCTCAAAAAACCAAGACATACATGGTGAAATTTGTAAAAATGTAAAACTTAATTTTTCCACTGTATTTCTATAGAATTTTAAATGCCTATACTTACATGTATGCTCTTATAATGTATACACTCATCATTACCTTATCCTTAGTCTCAGTCTTCTTTTTGGCTTTTTTCTTCTTTTTGCTACTTTCTCCACCCTCTAGACCCTCCTCCATAGCATCTCCCTCCATATCATCACTACTACTGTCATCTTCACTCTCACCACTAACATCCTTCCAATCAATACCTTGTGCAGCATGCAGAAACACAATACATTACAGATTAGACTGAAACATAATGAAAATGAACACATCATCTTAGGTTAAAGCATAACATTAGAGGTCCTGCAAATCAGTGAATTCTCAAAGGAATCATAAATATTCTGTGTTACTCATCAAAAGGGTAAAGATACGTATATAAGGTAAAGTCGGCGCATTATGAACGCGGGGTAACTTGGCTGCACCAACAAGCTGTTAGAAGGAGAAAAGCCTTGTTCAAAGTACCCTTGTCGTTCCAGATTACCCCACTTTACCTTATATAAATTAGATAATTATATCTGAGTACATGTATGCGGTGCGATTGCAAGCTCATATAGAACATGCATGGTTCCTATAAGTCAACACAAAAGGAATATGCAACCATATACATTTCAAACACACGGTTGGAAATAGATGTATTAAAATCGATAGCATCGAAGTAGATACACATACCTTCGTCTTCTTGCATGAAATTTTCCTCGATGACAGAACTATCTTTTGCAGCTTTCTTTTTCTTATCCTTCTGCTTCTGTCCTTTACTTCCACTGGAGCCGGTAGTTCGCTTTGACGCCATTTTAATTTAGTCCTATATGACAATCGATTATAATGTACTGTATAAATGTATACAGAGGAAATCTACTTAAATGAGTTCTTCCACTACATCCTCTACACTTGGATGATCCAATGACGACTTGTCTCCATGTGAAGTCTCCTTTCTGATTCCTTCACTAGTAGCTATATTGGCTGGAGTTGTGCTGACTTACTGTAATGCCTATCTGTGTTAACATACATCCTTTAATTGCAGTTCTTAACATCACTTCTATGTTTGGGCGCATCATGTATATACTAGAAGTAGGGATCGATGCGCCCAAACATAGAAGTGATGTGTATAGTTAAGTTTCAGTATGCCACTTCTGCAATGTTAGCCTTACCATATGATCACTTTCTTGTTTCGTTACTTTTTCTAGATGTGCCAATCACTGTTATAGTGCCATCCCTACTTTTAACTTCATTTTGAATGTTTTTATTTAACTTGTATTGCCCCTTTTTTCTTGTTAATATTTTTTTTGAAAGTTTTCTTGGCGAAAACTCGAAATAAAGTAGCAGAATAGACGATATAACAGAGAGCTCTAAATTAAAAAATGGCGTCCGAAAAGATCCCAAATTTGTTAAGTATGTTTTCTACCGTTCTTTAACATTCAGTTAAGGATATTAAAGGGTCCAAAATCGTTAAGAATACGACTGTATATAGGCCCTGCAAAGCGACTAAGAAATTCGATCGCGGGTGGCGGCAGTACCACAAATATATCTAACTCGAGTTACTTATTTTATATAGAGAATTTGAAACTTAATTAAAAAATGGCGTTCGAAGAGGCCTTAAATTTGGAACTTTCAAAAGTAACACGCTTCGGATGGGGCGCGTTGAAATCTAGGGTAGCCTATTCCCTAGTTCGGAAACATTCATGACGATTTAGTATTTGTATGTACCTGCGTAAGTTCGCATGTTTGCGCTAGCTCATTTGAAAAAAGAAGAAAAAATGAGGAATTTCAGAATTTGGCCTATTTCGGGTTAACCACTTTGCGAAGGTTGTAGAGCTTCGAAACATGTTTTGGCGTTTAGAAAAGCATTCAAAAACGACTGCAAACACTCGAATGCAACCAAAAATCCCATCGTTGTTGATTTATGAGGTGTTAATTGATAATACATTGAATAGGGCGGCCATGTTTTTTTTCGGCCATCCCTACTTAGAGAGTACTACCGTACTCTCTGATAAAAATCCATGTTGTGATTTAAGCATGGTGTAGATATACATTACATAAACTAGGTCACAAATTGGTATAGATATTGGTATGGTTGGATATCTATAATATGTACTATAAAAACAAATGAGAAAAAATAGACAATTGGACAATTGCATGGACAAACAGAAAGATATACCTGTTGCTATATACAGTACAAGTTACAATATACTAAGGTAATCTAATATAAAATAAATATAATATAATATAAATAATTCATATGGCTTCAGGAAAGGACCTAGCAACAGAATGGGCATAGTATCATAAAGTTTAGGGTATAAAACTCATTTTAAATTAAGGGATTTTTTATTTAGATCTCCGTTTGGTAGAAAACAGAGGACAAAATCTGCATATAAAATGCCATAGGACTATAGAAAACCTATAGGAAATTTATATTGAAACCAAGCGTTATATCAATAAAAAATATCAATTGGTCAGATCACTGTGAAACCGACATATATCATGGTACATGTGTATGACAAACATCTGGTCAAGTTTTGCTTAATTAAAAGTTGCAAAATAATCAAAATATATAATTGCACAATCTGGTGATGTATTGTGACGTTCTTCTAATGCGTCACCAACACCTTCATATGTCGCTCCGTACACACATTTAGTGACACAAGGGACATCATATGGTATACGTATATAAAGGCCTTGGCCTTTTATGTCCTTGTGCATATACAAGTTATATACAAAATGGTTTCTAACCGTGTTGATTATGCGAATGCATGCAACCAAAAAAATTAACCGTCGGTATTCTTAGCTCCCTCACAAGGCAAATCAAATCTGCTGTGGTTATTAGCTGAGACCCTTTAAGACTGGAAACTTTGTTGATATATATGGCATGCAGATGCATCATCTTCAGTCTATACTATGGTAAAATTTAACTATAGAATTCCAAATTATATATGATTACAGCTAGCTAGCTATGAAGGTCACTATTAGTGTCTTATTAATTTTATAGAAGATTTATGACTGACATGCAGGTATACATGTATACGCCTAATCCTTTAATTTGTTTGCACCATAGTACTGTAACTTTATGATATTAGTCAGATTCCAGCCAGTGAAATTGGTAACCATGGAAATAGCGGAAACATTCAATTAGCAGGCCCATTGATTGTTTATGTGCGTGCATATTATATTATGCTGAAAAAATCACATATTTGAATTTAACTGCATATACATAATATTGCCACTACAATCTACGTACGTATATATATAGAGTTGATTCATTACATGAACCATAAGTTAAAACAGAGACTTATCTATATAGGTTTCACACATAACATTGCTAATTAATATAAATGAATCATGTAGTTATTATGATTTTTTAAAGTTTCTCTTAAGTTTTGATCACGCTATATATATTTTACAAATCTTTGCACAATAATATACTGTATAATATTATAGATATTTATACATTAAAATATGTAAGTCAAGTACATTTTACTTTTAAGGTTTCATTTTTATTGTTTTATTTGTAATTGGTTTATCTCGTAGATATTAAATGGCTGTTGCATTTTCTCTTGTAAATGGGTAGCATCTCCATTTCGACCACATTCATTCAGTAACTTGATTGCCTGCAGACTATAGCTGTCTGCAGTGCAATCTTCACCAAGTATCTTATGAAGAAGGTACATTGCTTTAAAATAATCAGCCAAGTCACCTGTTACAAAATTTTCTTGCTCTGATTTTTGATTAAAAAGGATAGTTTTAGCCTTTAGTAAGCAACTATTAGCTTCTTGAAAATTAGATTCATTAGAATAAAATTGATAGCAAATTAACTTAAAAACTGCATGTTGAACATCAGCCTGTGGAAATAGATCTTTCATCCAGTTAGGCAACTGTGCTATACCATCAGCTACCTTCTCATGCAATTTAGAAATTGTTCTGAGCTTTTCTTCAGAAATTGGATGACTAAGTAGTCGCTGTTGCCTTCTAGCATAGTATGAAGCTGCCTGCACAGGTGCAAAGTCACCACTAATCATACTACTATACCTCATAGCTTCTTCAATATGCATTTCAGCCTTTTTGATATTTTTTTTCCTGTAATAACACCTTTCTAACTTGTAGTGAATTCTGCATAATAAAATGAATGAATTTTGGCATTTGCTGCTTTTACCTAATTTAAGTGCATGCTCCAAAATGGTGAGTGCTTCTTCTTTCTGTGTGGGTACTAGCATTTGCAAGGCAGCAGCCTTAAGATCCAAATGGAGATTGCTATCTTTGATATTTTTTGCTAAGCTCATGGCTTCATCACCAGAATGCAATCTGACATGTCTCAATCTAATAAGCATTAAATCATGGTTATCAGACTTTAAGGCACCACATGGAGTGATCTTAGGCACGGAAGAGGGTATGCTGACTATTGTATTTTTAATAGCAGCAAGCCTCATTCTATATATTACTTCATATTTCCTTAGGATGCATTCAGCTTCCATTATGACCACACCTGCATCTATCCTTTCTAGTTCACTTTCTGTTAGTAATTCTGGTGTTAAAGTGCTTTCATTTGTAATTTTAGGTTTCTTTGAAAAACTAGGTGGACATGGTGAGTCTTTCTCTTCTTCCTCTCTAGATTCATCATTTTTCTCTTCTAATTCAATATTTCCTTTGGCTTCTTTGCATACAATGCTCACCTCATTTTCAGCATCTTCCTCGCATTCAAGGCTCACCTCATACTCAGGGTTAGCCTCATTTTTAGCATCTTCCTCGCATTCAAGGCTCACCTCATACTCAGGGTTAGCCTCATTTTTAGCATCTTCCTCGCATTCAAGGCTCACCTTATACTCAGGGTTAGCCTCATTTTTAGCATCTTCCTCGCATTCAAGGCTCGCCTCATACTCAGCGTTAGCCTCATTTTTAGCATCTTCCTCGCATTCAAGGCTCACCTCATACTCAGCGTTAGCCTCATTTTTAGCATCTTCCTCGCATTCAAGGCTCACCTCATACTCAGCGTTAGCCTCATTTTCAGCATCTTCCTCGCATTCAAGGCTCACCTCATACTCAGCGTTAGCCTCATTTTCAGTATCTTCCTCGCATTCAAGGCTCACCTCATACTCAGGGTTAGCCTCATTTTTAGCATCTTCCTCGCATTCAAAGCTCACCTCATACTCAGCGTTAGCCTCGAGCTCATTTTCAGCATCTTCCTCGCATTCAATGCTCACCTCAGCATCATTGCTACATCTTTTGCTGTAACTTGCATCTTCTTTGCATTCAATGCTCACTTCAGCTGAAACATTGCCGCATCCAATGCTCTCATTTTGGTAAGATCCTTTTTTACATTCTATGCTTATATCATTACATTCATTGTTGCCCTTCACATCTTCTTTATATTTAGTACACTGCACAGCATCTTCATCCAATTCTTCAATATTTTCACTAGCAGTTAGTACTTTGTACTGATTATCATCTTCTTTTGACTCTGTTTCTTTTTTAATGTATGCATGTTTTAGCAGATTAGTCGTGGATGTAGTGTCTCTTTTACTTTCAAATTCACACCAGTTTCCCTGTTTGTCTTGTTTAGTACTCTGTAATTGCTGATTTTCATACTCAGACTGCACCACATGGCAATATCCAGAAGTATTGCTGAAAGATCTAGTAGAAGTTATGAGTGATGCATTTGACTTTAAAGTACTTAAGGAAGATTGTGATAGGTGTCTTTTGCTGCTGTGATCTTGCAAGCAAAAAAGGAAACTCTCTTCTGAAGTATTCCTTGATTCTACAAATGTGTACCTGAAATTAGTTGCCAATATTGTTGGATCCACAGTAGCCTCAACATCTCTGGTATACTTAATACAATCCTTGATACATTTCTGACCTGTTACTGATAGAGTACTGCAGGCTTCTGGCAAGGCTTCAGAGTGCAGTACACCTGTACAGTCATTTTCATGAGTGGCCAACTGTAGGATCTCTAGTGGATCCTGTCTGGTTGCAGGCTCTTGTTGTTTCAAGGCTTTGATTTTAATCATAGGTTTTGCAACCAATGTAGCCACTTCATCACAAGGTAGTAATTCTCTAGTTTGATCAGACCTCAAAGACATTTGCATTAAAATTTCCTCAGAAATATCTTTCCGGCAAGCAGGTTGTGTATCACTTGTAAGGTGATCATTCTGCTGAAGAGATTCAGCTATTGTGTGATCATGACTGATTGCCCCATGTCCCTCAGTTAATGATATTCTGTTATTACCACTATGACTCCTTGAAGCACTGTAGCAGCTGGTTATTTCAGCTCCATTTTTACAGATCTTTGAAGAACTATAGTTATTGGCATCATTCTGATCTTTGCTCATTACCTAATGAAGGAGAATATGGTGAACTTATAGTTACATATAGGTACTATATGTACAATGCATATACGTACGTATATATGTACACCATCCCTATCTTCAGCTATCATGTAAGGTCCACCCAACCACAGGCATGATGTGAATGATTAAGTCAGTATGCCACTTCTGTATGCTTAGCCTTATCACGTGATCACTGTCTCTATGTCTGCAACGTAGCCATGTATAAATGTTAGAAGTGGGGATTTTACATGTATAACCCTTTATTTTTGTTAACAAAATTTATTTTAAAAGTTTCCTTGATTAAGAGTAGAATAATCAAAAAGAAAAGAGATGAAAACAAAAATCTATCCTCTATCTCTCCTAGTCTGCTGACATCAGACCTTATCGACTGCGTGATAAGGCCTGACGACTCTCGACCCCATTTCTGTTGCACTAGGGGCGGGGCTTATTCGCCCTCAATTAAACTTCCACCTTACGTTGCGAAGGTGTCAATAGATACGTTTTGCAATTGCTCAGCAAGGGGAGAAACGATCTGTAGGAGGAATCGATTTTGCGCTGTCGCAACTTTGTGTTACAATAGAACTAAAGGATAAACAAAGAGAGGCTTTAGTTTTAGCTCTTCAAAAGAGGGATATCTTTGTTAGTCTTCCAACAACATAATCAAAGGACTATGCACTTGATGTCCTGACCGTTCAAGCAAACGAAATAACCGACGGCTTTGGAAGACCACATTGCATGATAAACGCATACTAGAATACAAAGTGTATGAAGTCATTAGCTCATTAGCTGACTGAGCATACGTACCTTTCTCTAAATATGGAAGGTACTGACCACTAATTGGCCGCAGAATTCTCAAGGAATGTCGACAACTGCAACAAAATCGGCGAGTCCTTTACTAAAAGCGGTGATTGCGCAATGAAAGGGTCTGATTTCATCAGACTATCCAGTCCCGTTATGATTTAATTAAGAATAGACTATTGCTTGAATTTGCTTCTCTTTTGGGAGAAATCAAACCAAAACATGCATGCAGGAGACGGGAACCAAAATCGAAAGACTGTCGAGAAATTGATAATTGGAAATCCTAGGCCTCGGCCTCTACACTCGTTTTATGGATCTCACTTATACCAAATTCATCTATCCAGGATAAAACTCCTAAATATATCTACATTCAATGGTTGACGCACTCGACCTACCAGACAAAATTGTCGCTTAGTAGAGACTATTATACTTCATAGTAAAATACAAAATAGTACGTACAGTGTGTTGTACTTGTAGCTTCTATAGGTCTACATGTTAAAACTAACCAAAAACGTCTTAGACTGTGTTCAGGAGAGCGTAAAGAAACTGTACGATCGTCTAACTCTACATAACTAGCCGCATACTGGCGTCCAACTGACTAAAAGGAACTTAGTCTACATAATTAATTACGCCGTTGTAGTACGTCATTGATGTCATTTCTGTTGCTATGGAGACACAATACAAGTGGATCCTCTCGATTGGCAACCTATATCTAGGGCGTGGCTTCTATTTTCGGACACCATGTTCAACCAAACTTTACACACAACTACAAATTATATACAACTATTAAAACACAGTCAAAAATGTTAAGAAAAGGCTCGCATAACTTTACCAGAGCACGTTTACCATAGGGCACCTTTGCATTTCCACCATATTTTGCTGTCCTGCTTAGAAGTGAAAGCATAGAAAAAGATCGTCCTAAGACATTCAGAGGCGATATTAAATTAGCTATTTGTAACTCAAATATGATGAGCTATCTCTCTCAAAAACCATCAAACTAGAAGCCATATTGTCAAGATCGATAAGGAAACTCACAATTCGCCCTTACGACTTCCTTTCCTGCCTTGGGAACTGCACAGACTACCTCAATATTTAACGACAAGTACATACATTAAAAGATAACGAAGCTCCCTACATTTACTATACTCATATATGTATACAGTTTGTTTTATTGTGTAAACAAAAAGTCACGTGACTGGCAGCCATATAAAAGCGCGAAATTTTGAAACATACTGGATGAACTTCAGTACAATATAGTTTTACACTTCAAATTGAAAACATATCAGTCATAAGTAAGTGTATAATATTTATGTACATTTAGTCTTTCAAGCTAGCTACATTCTATGATTCTATGCTGTGGACATTTAGAGAATGATAGACCTTGCTGCTTGGAGAGCTGCAATTGGCAGATGGCAACCTTTAGCTAGGCTCTTGAAGGGTTATTGGCTTCACCTGGATTTTAATTGGATTTCTGATTTTCTGGAGAGACTAGCACATTTTCTTGGACTTGCTTGTCTTCTCATTTTGCTAGTCATTGGGGTATTGAAAGGAACCCTGGTCCAGTGCTCTGTAGTCAAGCAGCTATAGCAAACAATAGTAAGGGAATGGTTAAATTGAAAGCATGTATATCTATAATGCGTATTGAAGCACCATTGAGCAGTAGTCACCAAAAAATGGATAAACCAACTCGTGATGAATATTTGGAAAAATTCTGGAAACCAAAAGTTAACAATAAGCAAGGTAATTAATACTATAATTAATTTAATAATTAATTTAATAAATAAATAAACAAACTGGACCTTTTTAGTATAGGTTTAATTAAAAATGATTAAGTCTCTTTTAAAGGTGCCAGAAAATTTAGTATACTTACCAGTTTCAGCACTTTGCTTAAAGCCATAAAGGGAAATCAAACAATTGCAAGTAGTCTACAAATATATACCAGGAAACTAATAAGTATACACCTTTTATATGTATTATTTATCCCTTAGGCCATGGAAAATTAATGACAATAATAATTTCATGATTATTTCATTGTAGAAAAGGTTGAACAAGTTCCACATGTAGTACAGTTGGAAGGGTATATACCATTAATGAGCTAAAAAGGGCATTTACTGGAGCCCAAAATGATCAGCCAGTGTTATCATTTATCAAGCCGCCAACTTTGGAATTTTATAAGAAATTGCATTGGTTTTTAAATCATTGGTCTTTTAAAGCAAAGAATCCACATAATGCATACCGGTTTATTTCACAACAGGTTTCCTCAGATGTGGAAGTCCATGACACCCTAGATTATATACAAAATTAAAGGAACAGTTACTGTAGAGTATAATGACACTATAAAACATATAGAAGAAATGAAAAATATGGGAGAAAAACTATTAATCTCAAAAAGAGACTGCTGAGTTAAGAAAAGCACTATGTGATGTGAAGAATAAAATTACTTCATGTGAGAAGAAATTTCATAAGGTCTATAAGTACAAAAGTACTCTCAATAAAGAGAACCTCTGTTTAGAGTCTGATTTGTGGTATAAGTGACATATACTCCGTAGCTTCTTATCGTTATTTTGGCGGAACTTTCAGGATGGCTCATCTAGCGTCTGGTTAGTTTTGCTTAAACGCTGACGACTTCATAGAATGCTCTTGCCGTGACTACTCCAACTGTCCTAAATGTAAGGAGAATTGTCCACCCTCCAAGTAGAAACGTCTTAGTTTACCATATTTGGGCAGGGATATAACAGAATTTAAGAATCCGATGGCAGTATATAGCTTCTTAAATTCTGTTATATCCCCGTTACGAAATATATACACAGGCGGTTGCCCCGGCAACGGGGTATATTATAAATTATTAGCCGATGGAATGCCCCCTGGTAAAATTGAAACAAGTATTAAAACAATACTTTCTCACTTCTTACCTAATCTGGATGAAAAAAAGATATCTCTAGCTCCCTAAAGCAAGTTATGGACAGTACATGAGAAGAGAAAAACTAAAAATGATAAATGATACTTACAAGGTAACTAAACTAACTGAAAATCTTACTACTCTACATTAAAACAGCGGAAGATAGCAGCAACTGCGGTTAACAGATTAGTCTTATCAGTAAACGAAGTATCCAATGACTCCGCTGAACAAATAGCCAATGATATTTCTAAAGAATTAGAACATATAAGAAGAACAGCAGAGGCACTTGGGTTACCTAATGCAAAAGCTATTAACTGGTCACGGCATCATCCACTTCTGACGACAGTGCTTCAACTCAGAAGAAATTCATTAATATAGTTAAAATATTAAGTGAGGAAGATGCTATAAAATTTGGAAGACCTTCACTACCAGCTGGTCATGAATTAGTGGGCAAATTTTGCGCCATGCATTTAGGAGTGAATCTATATACGCAAAGCCTTTTTGCAAGGTATCAAGTGTGAAATTGTTGGTGCTACCTCTAGACAATAATAACAAAACAGATACCCTTGTACATGAATTTTGTAAGCTGTTTGGTGTAAAGGGAGTTCCTGAATATGGCACAGGTGCAGTTTCCTTCCCAAACTACTTAGCAATTGCTATGAAATCAGTAGACAATGAAGAAGGCGTTTATTATGAGCAATGCAAGTCTGTTACACTAGACAGACAAGTAGGAAGCAGGTATTTTGTCACAGCAGCTAATGCAGTAAGGCTATTATTCCTTAGAAAGGCAGCATCTATAATAGATCTTAGAAAACTATCGTACCTTATGAACGGCCATTTTATTTGACTATCATAACTAATTAGTTCAGTTATTATACAGTGGAATGTGGATTATCCGAACTAATTGGGGATTGGCCTGTTCGTAATATCAAAACGTACATATAATCAAACAGCAAGCAGTTTCTCTACAAAAGTGACCAATTTTTCTTCATTTCGCTTAAATAACAGCTTTATATTACAAATTGTTGACTTCCCAATACATTATGTATTCAATTCCTTCGAAAATGAAGTAATAGTAGCCCCTTTCTTCAATCGTTTGCAGATCTCAAGCTTCTGATCTACACTTATTAGTTCTCTTCCATTGGTTAGCGGCCATTTTTTGCAAGGGACATCATATGACATACATATAATAAAGGCCTTGTCCTTGCGTACCAGTTACAAAATGGTCTCTAACCCTGTTGATTATGCGAATGCATGCATGCAACCGACCGTCGGTATTCTTAGCTCCCTCACAATGCAAATCAAATCTGCTGTGGTCATTAGCTGAGACCCCTTTAAGACTGGAACCTTTGTTGATATATGGCATGCAGATGTATCATCTTCAGTCTATACTAAGGTGTGAAAAGGTAATTGGTAGGCCATGTGTTCTAGCTTGCAATTGGATGATCTGTATCAACTACCACAAGAAATTACGTAAGGAAAGACGGTACACCACAGAATCCGTGTTATTGAAATTGGACGTGACGAAGACGGGAAAAGAAATATACGGGAGAATGACGGTGCCGTATTTAATCAAAAAGAGAACGGATACCGTATTTCGCCCGCCCCTTTACTGAAATCATTAATATGCATATGGGTTTATATAATTATTATATCACTTCATTGTGTAATAATGATATTATGATAGGATTTGAAGTCATTCACTCCAGCTGTCGATACGGTTGCGCGTTTGTGAGAATCATGAGCGATCATCTAGCAGATACACTATTGTGTTCTTCATCTTCAAGCAGCGAAATGCACGAGTCACAAGTCAATGATACGGTTTCAAGGCGAGGTAGTTCAAGCGAAGCTTTATCAGCTTAATTAAAGGAATCGTTCAGCTGTCGCCTTACATATAATGGCTTCTCGATGATATTATAATTAATTACGTCAAGATATTTGAGCGTGATTTCACCACTACGACGTCATCAATCACGTCGCATTTGGGAGCAGCTGCTGAAGACAACGACTTCATAGGCAAACATGACAAGTTCTGGTCGTAGCTTAAACGGATTTTATTCTTCTACTAGTACTCCTAGGTCAACTACGAGACCCACAATCAGTAGACAATCAGCGTTCAATCGCCCCACAACACCTCTAAATCAACATCATGAGCTGCAAAGTATATTCAGGCAGGGAGCAGACAACCATTTCAACAACAGGTTTTAACTTCTCTAGAGAAGGTGGTTGAACAGCAGAAGATGCTTTCAGAAAAGTTGCAGGCTCTGGAGGATAAGACTAATATTTTAACTGCTATGCAGGAAAAGCCCAATAAAGGAAAAACACTTATTCCTAAGGAGCTCTCTGTAAGTAAATTTGTATATATATAACTACAATAATTGAAATAAGAATTAAATGTGTTCTTATTAAATCAACTGGTTTGATATATGTACAACAGTTTGATTTATTATATATATATACTTCCTCCTGCCTGTCATAAACAAGGTGAAATAAAGCACTTGCACTCAAATGCTCCAAACCTATTTAATAGAAAATTAGGGTTGGTGGCAGGTATTTAGAATTTATTATATAGCAAAGTAATTACAATTAATTGTCGATGAATGTCTACTACGTATATAATAATCTCCTCTGAGCTAGCTCAGTATGAGAACTACTGATGCTCGGCTATATAGCAGTTACACCAATTGTTTTAATTGTATTTAATTGAATGTCTACTAGATAGTACTCTCCTCCGAGCTAGCTCAGTATGAGAACATGGCTCATGTTGTATCTACTGATGCTCGGCTAGCAGTTATACCAATTGTTTTAATTGTATTTAAGTGAATGTCTACTAGATAGATCTCCTCCGAGCTAGCTCAGTATGAGAACATGGCTCATGTTGTATCTACTGATGCTCGGCTAGCAGTTACACCAATTGTTTTAATTGTATTTAAGTGAATGTCTACTAGATAGTACTCTCCTCCGAGCTAGCTCAGTATGAGAACATGGCTCATGTTGTATCTACTGATGCTCGGCTAGCAGTTACACCAATTGTTTTAATTGTATTTAAGTGAATGTCTACTAGATAGTACTCTCCTCCGAGCTAGCTCAGTATGAGAACATGGCTCATGTTGTATCTACTGATGTAGTTAGTAGGTATATAGATTCATATATATAAATGCTTAAATAATTGATAGTATAATATATACATGATTATTGAATGTGTACACATAATATATATATAGTATGTAATACACTATATACTATATACAGTTCAGTTAGCAAGAATACATGGCTCATGTTGTGTTTACTGCATGAGATTTTGTTTTCTATAGATATAAAGAAGCACACAATCAAGATGTGGCCACGCATTTGAGTAGACAAATTAAGGGCCATTTTAGGGACATATTTAGTGAGGCAATTATATCACGTAAGTTGGACTTGAATTCAATCACAAAGTCATGCATTAAATACTCTTTTCATAATTTCAATATAAAGGTGCTGTTTATAGGTATTACGAGTCAAGAAGGAGACTTGTACTAGATGAAAGGGACAGCAGGAAAGATATTGCAGAAAAAAACAAGGCAGTCACCAAAGTTTACAACAGGCAAAAAAGGTATATGTTACCAATTCATCATCTAGTCTTAGATAAATTTATCCATATCCATGATATATATCCATTCCTTAATAGTTGTTCCAGAGGAGGAGTACTGTATTAAAAGGAAGTGTTGAAAGTAATGCTTGGAAAAATCTACCTATAAAATGTATGTCTCAGGAAGAGTCGGACTATGATAACAGAAATGAAGTAACTTTTACAGTTTCCTCGCCTTGTTGGAGATCAGAAGGTAGGTATCTAAATTAAACTGTATTTTTAAAGCAAAAGTGTAATTTCCATTTTCTATTATTATAGTCTTTCAAGCCTTTATCAAGAAGTTAGATAGAAGGCTGGAAAAACTGCCCAAGAGCAGAGGAAATGGTTTGGTGAAACATGCATATGTCCCAGGACATACCAATCCTTCAGAGCCACCTATAGGGGTACACCTAATTGGGCTATTAGTAGGACTTGGCAAAATGGGGAAGAAGAATTGGAAATTCAAAGAGAAAGTCTACCAGTTTCAGAAGTCGTGCCATCTCCTTCAGTAAACATTACTGCTGTTACAGGGCAAGATGACGGCATTGAAGATAACAGTGATAGTTCTATGGACGAACTTCTTGGGGAGTGCTACTAATAGCATTCACAAAGGACGTAGAAAAAGGTTTGCATTTTTGAACTCAGTACATATATAGGTAGTACTGTACTAGCTGTTAACCTCTTTTATATTATCCATTTTATTACAAACATATTAATATTTAAAAGTTTATTTAATTCAGCATTTTGATTTAATATTGTATTCACAATTTATTCAATTTACGTTATCGCAACTTGTTAATTCTCTGCATGTATATACGTGTACGCGAAGACGGGAGAATACAAAATAAGTATGATTACAGGCCCGTAGGAAGCATTAAAATCATTATAAACATTAGTCGAATACGACGGCAAACATACCAGACATATACGTTTAATAGACGGGTCTGTACACGATGCCGTCTACTTACCGTTTCCGTACTGTTTCTGGGAAAGCGACACACGGTAAAAGACGATATCGTCTTTTCCGAGAAAACGGATTGTCTTCTGGCCGTCTTCTTTGAAAAGACGGGACATTTTCTGTAAACAGACGGTCCGTATACGTACGTAACGTTTCTTGTGTACTACTCTCTATGCAGTAGTTGAGGATTTCAAAGCCTGCAACTATACGTACTATTTAAAATACTGATTATCCTAGGGGTCACTTGGATTTCTATATGTATATATACATATATAGCTCAATGTCAGTACTTTATCATAGTGTGTAATAATATAACCTGGGCACGTCCAGGGTCCAGACAGATGTCTTTGACTTGATTAGAGGCATGAACTCTAATTAAATATTGTTATTATTATTAAGTAAAAAAATATAAAAAATATAAAAAATAGATTTTTATTATTGTGACATGCCATATATACAACAAAAATTAAAGGATGGCCCAACCAGTTTTAGTTTATAAGTCACATATAAAAAAATGGATGCAGGCCAAGGTCTAAGGCTGTTATATTAGCTATAGATGATTGAGACTTTAAGGGGCTGAGTTGATTGTACATGTGTATGTTTATAAAAATCCATGCTGTGATTTAAGCATATGACTTATGGTGTAGATACATATATAAATTAGGTCACAAATTGGTATATATAGTTGGGTATGACATGACATTGTCTGAAGCTGTTTTTTTGGAGTGCTGTTAGTAAGTGGAAATGGATATTGATATTTGTTCATTCATTATATAACTTACATCTTTAAGTGTAAAAACACAGGATCAAATCTCAGGTTTCAGGGGGCATGAAACCTATTTGAACTGCCAGGTTTCAAAAGTATGTATAGAAGCAATATAAGTGTTTGGCAGGTTATTAGGCGAATTAGTTAACAAATAATAAGTTTTTATGACTTCGAATTCATTGTCAAGCTCTCAAAAAGGTGACAAAAATATAGTGATATGTAACAAGCCTCATCATATATGTAAAATAGTTTTTGCAGCAATGCTAATGTATTGTTGATGAAATGACATGCATGTAGTCAGTGTGAAATTTGACGATTATTTACCTCGTGGGCTTTAATGGTCTAAAATAGGTATATAGAATCACTATAAAGTGACTAACTGCATGGACTTACCGACAAACTATATATATATACAAACTATATACCAAATTTAAACAAGTCATTATGAAAGAATTATTGTATATAACGACACTATATTGTTATATATGCATGATCTACGATGTACGTATAACCACACACTTATGCATACATATATAGTGGAAGTTGCAGTTGTGTGACTTCAGCCATCCTCTGTTACTTTTCCTTCTTGAGCTGCCATTTTAGAAATGGACCATCTTCACCAGGATTGTATTGACTTATCCCTTCGGAGCTATATATCAAAGTATCTTCAGAATGACCAGTATAAAGATGCCAGTACACACCATCTTCTTTTTTAACAGGGACATCGTTGATTTTATCCATTAAGTACCCAGGAACCCTAGGATAAAAGGTAATTTGAAATGTCTGTTCGCTTTGTCTTGCCCATATTTCCATTACTGTGAGGCCATACGAAGTAGCTGGGACTCTAACTTCGTATCTTTCTGATTTAGGCTTTCCAGAATCTATTATTATAATAACTGTGATCTCAGCTTGAGCCATTATCTTATATAGTTCTTCTCCGATTTACCGAATTGAAGGCTAAGAATAAACTATAAGAGTGGATATAATGGAATGCATGCGCAGGCGTATATAGAATTTTCAATTTCGAATTGGAATTCCCTTTTATATTTAATTTAATTAGTGTAAGCCTAGTCTAGCGTAGCTATATCGCCTCCGTATGCCATGGCCACACCAATTTTTGCTAGTGCAATTCAGGATAAATAGAACTTTAAACTTAAAACGTACACATAACTGGTTTGTCATAAGTTATGAGATAGCAGCGCATGTATCTACTCGCGTTGCGACGTAGAGGTGGTGATCTTTTTTCACCCGAATTTTTTGGCCGCATCACTCAATTAACTTCGTTCCGGTGCTTGATATCTTCATACACATAAAGCAAGTATGCGGATAGTATACTAAACAGCATTCACGTAACATCGGAAAATGGCCGCCGTTGCGGCCTCTAGAGAAGGGGATTTTTCAGACAGTGATATATCCTTGTATAGCAATGATGACGACGTTAAAGATGGATCAAATGAAAAAGACTTAATAGATGATAACGAAGGTAGTGCAGAAATCATACCCAAAAAGAAATTTAAAGAATCGAGGAAGGGGACAACTACTAGTTTATTTCAAAAAGAGCATCAGACGGGAATAGTATATTTGAGTAGAATACCTCCTTTTATGAAACCTCATAAAGTGAGGCAGATATTTTCCCAGTATGGAGAAGTAGGACGACTTTTCCTGCAACCAGAAGGTTAGGAGAAGAGTACCATATCTTTGAGCAGACATGACACTCATTTACTGCTTTGAATTAGCTGACTACTTGTTTTAAAACACTGCATGAATGCTGCATCTACTTGAGAGTAACATGCCTATAGGGAACTACATCTAGTGAGAGCTTTGGATGAGGATACAATAGTTTTCTTCTCCTTCTCCTCCACTTGACCAGACAGCTGTTTCTGGGAATTCCACCCTTCATTAGTGACCCTGGAAATCTTTGTCTTCTAAATCTATTGTGAGTCCTTGGCTTGGTATGTAATTAAAATGTCAATTTGTTAACATTTATGCTTGCGTGTTTTCATGGTAGTAAATTGAGAATGAATGTTTGTAGTAGTGTATAATGTTAGCAGTTTATACTTTAAGTTAGCCTTTGGTCTTACATATGTAGACCCTTCTGTTCGGAGAAAAAGGAAGAAAGGCGGTGGAAATAAGAAGAAAATGTTCACTGAAGGCTGGATTGAGTTTATGGATAGAAGGACAGCCAAAATGGTAGCCACCTGTTTAAACAACCAACTCTTGGGTACGTATGTGTTCTGTCTGTATTAACTGTCATTTGTAGCAGACTGAATAAATTATAATGCAGCATAGGAGTAGGTCCTTAAATGTGCATACACCCACGTACTTTAATGGGAAGCTTAGGTTATTTGTATCATATATACGTACAAAGGCTACATTTCAGTGGTACTCTTTTTATGAAGCTTATTAGTTACCATGTCCAACTCTTTGCGGGTGGTTTAACTATTTATAAGTTGTCTTACCGTTACATTTACTTTTGAGTCTGGATGCTCGTAGTAGAAAAATAGGGGAACTTTAAGATCTAAAGCCAATCTTAAAGCATCGATATATCCCCTAGCTACTCAAAAAGATGGTCGAGCCATAGACAGCTGTTTTGTCCTTATTAGGACTCATCAGTATGGCATACAATGGGATTTTGAGGGACTAGTCTGCTAATAACTACTCCCAAAAGCAAAAATGCTTGTGGTTTCCTTATCAACATATAAGGGATGGAGCCAAAAGTGTGGCTGACCACTAATATGGAAAATATAGGGGAACTTTAAGATTTGATTTGCTCAATATGCTCCTCAGGGGACATGAGTGGGCAGGGGTAATATCCAGAGTTCAGTGATGATGATGATATGCTCGTAGTATTTTGCTTTTGTTGGTTGTTACATAAGTTTACTGCAGCTAGTTTGCTTGTAAAGAGATGGTATAAAGTATATGACTATATGTAATAGTTATAGCCCAGGGGCGCCTCGGCCTCGTATTATATTCTGGCGGAAGTCCGAGACCATGGGCTATAACTGCTTTATACCCAGTTGTCCATGGCGATCGGGTGGGAGAAGCGATGGCGAACAAAGAGAACGAGCGGTTTCCTTCTCTGTCTAGTGAAGAAGTGGAGAAGTTGTCGACCAAATATGTCCCAGGAAACACTGAGAAAATGACAAAGTGGGCCTTTAACACCTTCTCAGCTTGGAGGGACGTGCACAACAAGAAGTTTTCTGCCGACCAGTGTCCACTCGACATTTTCAAGAATTGTAAAGCTGCTACTCTTAACAAATGGCTTGCGCGAATGCTTTGGTGCTAATTGGTTCAAACCATCCAATTAACCTTTCACGCGTATATCCGTGAACCAATCAACAAATCTCGCGTATATCACAAATATACCCCACCATTAACCAGCCCGTTGCCATGGCATCGGGGTATAAGTGTCATACAAGGACTCACAAGAGATCAAGAAAAGCAAGTATTCCCAGACCACTGATGATGATGAAGGGTGGAATTCCCCGATTCAGCTGTCTAGCCCAGTGGAGAAGGAGAAACTCTTGTATCCTCATCCAAAGCTCTCACCAGGTTTAGATCCCTATAGGCCCTTTACTGTAAAGTAGATGTAGCATGTAATATTAGGTCGTCAATCGCAACATGAATCCCAACGCAGGAAGCTACCATTAGCCATTTTAGTAATTCATATATGTTTGAGCCACTTCATTTTGTATGTGGACTACGTATGTATATATAACAATTGTAGTAGTTTCGTAGGTGAACTGTGGAATGTATAGTGTAGGAACAACATATGTTTGTAGATTTGTTCATAAAGCTAGATTGATTGATTGAGATGTAGCATGTAAGAAATATGGTGTGTTGGATTTTTCTTAGATAGGGCTACTTTACATTAGACTCTACAGTGGTACTCTTTCATAATGTTTGTGATCTTGCAGGTGGAAAGAAGCGCAGTTACTATCATGATGATATTTGGAATATAAAGTATCTACCCAAATTTAAATGGACCAACCTGACAGAGAAATTAGGTATGTATGCTTCTGTGGCTTACGTATGTACAAGTATAAGTGTTTTGGTTGGTAGACCATGCAGGGGGTTGCATGGAGAACTTTGGGTCATGGGGAGGAAATGAAAAGTTTCAAAATTTAGGGGAGGGGGGTAATGGTTTAAGGGTGTCGAAGCAGTTTAGGGAGCTCCCAAATGTCTAGGGGGGCTCTATGCAGCCCTGTGGATAATGAAGAAGATGGTGGTCTATTCCAGTACTTAATAAAGAAGAGGGTGAATAGTATGTGTTATATTGTTGACAAGAAAGTACTACCTTGTCAGTGTTGTATCACCATTATGTACTGTATCTGCCTATACACACTCCAAATGCTGTCATATGTGTACAGAATTCGAAGGGATTAAGTTAGTTTGTGCATTTGATTATAGTCTCTACGTGTACATATGTAGTAATGACTCTATATGTGAAACTACCATTGCCCCCCCCCCCCCCCCCCCCCCCAATCAATTTTTAATGTAAAGTTGTCTAACAGCTAATAGAAGAAGCCCAAAATTATTAGTCACAGCATTGATGTCCATGTAGAGATTATTAAAACAGTGTGTCCTTATTATTCAACATATGGAACTCTTACAATCTTGGGCTTTTCAAGAGATTCTACTAGTATATTATGCACTTATACAAAATATGTTGTGTCACATGATGATATATATTGGCAATGTACTGACTGTAATTTTCTCCTAATAGCTTATGAACAAGCCGTTAGAGACCAGAAGCTTAGAACTGAAGTGAATCAAGCCAAGAGGGAAAACAAATTCTACCTCAGTAATGTTGAAAAACAGAAGGCATATACTGCAATGGAAGAAAGAAAGAAGAGAAAAAATCCTATTAGGGCTGATAAAAGTACTTTACTAAAGAGAGAATATAAACAGCGAGTAGTCCTTCAAGAAGGAGATACCACTTCAGCAGGAAGTACCAAGTCACTTATAAGTGATGATGTTTTGAGTAAGGTAAGCATTTGTTAACCGTCTATCAATTTAAATGTTTTTCATACAAATGTGTTATGAAGTGATAGGGATGTGTTATATACCTACATACGTATGTAGGTGTATGCATGTCTATAGGACATTCTAGTCCAAATGGTGAAGTATGGTATATTGTGTTTCTTCTTGTCTTTCTTATGTATGTACATAGTCTTACTGATACAATACATATGTACTGTATAATATGGTAGTCCTCAAGTTATTATATTTATAAGTGTTTGCCTTTTGTTATGAATTTATGTCCATATTTTGTCGATTGTAGGTATTTGGTAGCAAGTCCAGACTAAGTAACTGATCAATTAAGAGATTCTTGAATTTATATAGTCATGTAATATACTTTTTACTTTTTAATTAAAGATGATATATTTGATTTAACATGTACATACGTACATTTAGATTAAGAAAACTAGAGTCTTAGTTATTTTTATTTATTCAAGCCATATGTTTTGGTACTGTACACAGGACAAGCATGCAGGGTTGCTTAAAGCTGCCAGGAGTGTAAAAGTTGACTGAGCATTCATGTAATGGGCGGCCATGGATTTTTGTTCTTCAATTCCATAGTAGTCTCATACAAATACTGTGGAATTGAAGAGACATGCAGACTGCTACAGAGTGCATGAAGCCCTCCAATACACAATGTCATATGGTTTTGTGAACCTGAGGCATACAATACATATAGAATTACCATATTCAGAAAGCAGGCATTATTGAAATAGTACATCCCAACTTACGAGCAGCACCCAAAGCACCAGATGATGGTTGGTCATCTAACTTAGGGGAATTGCCATTTTTGTCCTTTGCCGGCTTGTATAAGCACTTTCTAGAGAGGCCAGTTGGTACAATCTTGTGGTCAGAAGATGTACAGTCAGTTTAGGAGTTATCAACAGATGATGAGTGCATGTCCTCACTTCGTGGGCTTGGAAAGGGTTATAGATTATTTATGGATGGTTATGTGCAGGCAATTCAACTTCATCCATTATATACAAAGTACTCCTGGCCTTTGTTATTATGTTCGTGCCCAAGTCTTGCATGGTGAAGACAAGAAGATATATATGCTGTCAGGTTATGTCTAACTGCCACTGGAGATGTACACACTGCATATTGCATTTGTCCAGCTGGTTTGGCTGGTTAACGTTGTTATAATCATGTTGCTGTACTTCTTTGGCTAGGCACCGACTTAGCTTCCAAAAGAACAAATATATATGTCACTCTACCAACCAAAGTGTCAAAATTATACATTGCATGGGTTAAATAGGTGAAAATTCACTGCACATTATATTACGCATACCCATTGTAGATACTAAACAAAATTACACACACTGGCCACAATTGGAGCCCCCACGCATCCGCCTGGTATTTAGGGTATCCTAGATATACCTTTTTTATAGATCAGTCACATGGATCGTGATATACGTATTACGTTTCCTGTATACAATGGCTGACTCTCGCTATGCTCCAGGAGTTCAAGGCAGTTTCTTTCTAGTAGTAAACAGCTACAGAAATCGTCAAAAACCTTTGCCTTTTGCAGATGAAGGATTTCTACAATATACAGAAACATTTTACACTTACCTTTCGTTTAATTCTCAATACCGGATCGTATTTGATTGTACCAAGAAAGGATTTTTCGAAAACCTTAATAATTTTCTGCAGGAAATGGAGCAATACCAAGTTAGGGTTAAAAATTTTTACGTCGCATTTATTTTTCTTGGTCATGGCAAAGGAGAAGATCTCATTATGAATGATGGAGAAGGAGTTAACATCTGTAATGTTATCGCCGAATTTGTCAGACGAGTTCCGGAAGAGTTTACAAAGCTGTTTATATTAGACGCCTGTAGATCAGATTTTAGAGTGTCTAGTCTTCACGATAATCAAAATTGTATCTTCATTTATTCTACCCTTCCAAATGATGCCGCTTGGAGAGGACCTCCTAATAGCCCAGGTCGCTACGGTATTTGGTCATACTGTTTCAATGAGTCGTTGCGAACAAACACGGGAAATCTGGATATTGTACGCTCCTCAACAGATGTGCTAGTCAGGAAGGAGCTACAACTCAGAGACCAAACTAGATCTACAGCCCAATTTGGTCAGATGATCATCAATGGTGTACCTTCTCCTAATTTGTACAATGAGAATAGACCTGCATTTACTGAGGAGATGGAATCATACTTAAGCAGGGTTACTACTGACATGAAAATGTATCGAGGTATACCTTGGCCTTAATTATTTAACCATCTGAGCCTACATTTAGCAGCTATAAATAGGATATAAATTTTGTTGATTTTCTTTCCTTTTGTATGCATTTGGCATGTTAGACCATAGACTATATAAACTATGTAGTTTATAGTCTGTGGTTAGACCATTGATCCACTTTTTTGTGCAATGTAACCTGTTCACATAATACTGGCTCCAATGCTTCAATGAATATGATTAGTTACACTAACTTACATGACTGTTACTTAGTAACTTCCTTGCTGTTTGTTTAGCCCCAATAATGTTGTACTTTCTACTATAGAAACTGTCCCTCCTCCAAACACTGACCCGCAGCCACTTTTAAATTTAGAGTCTTCAGGTGAGATTGATTAATATGCCATCAAATATCTGTAAGTTTAAGCAACATTTTTGTATTTCAGATACATTTCATGTACCTGCTCTTAATGTGTAATGTCTACTTATTGTACACATATGCCATTTTAACTTTACCACATGTATTGATATGTGCTGACCCTTATGAAGTAGATATTTGTTGAATATTAAAGAATACTGTAAAATTGATCTCATCACATCTAAGATACCTACAGTTAAATCATTTATGTAAGTGTTGCCTTTTGTGTGTAACTTACAGTGTCACCTCAATAATCCATCACAATTGGTTAAAAAATATGGTGGATTGGTGAGGTTGGCTTTTAAAAAGCCATTATATTAATTGAATGTATATACTAAGGCAAACATGGATTTCTGGTTGAGAAGGAATTAGTAAAATGGTGAACTTGAGTCAGAATATTCTTTTTAAGCCATTTTATATACTATAAGTTAAATAAAAACATTCAAAAATGAAGTTAAAAGTAGGGATGGCACTATAGCAGTGATTGGCACATCTAGAAAAAGTAACGAAACAAGAAAGTGATCATATGGTAAAGCTAACATTGCAGAAGTGGCATACTGAAATGTAACTATACACATCACTTCTATGTTTGGGTGCATCATGGATATACTAGAAGTAGGGATCGATGCGCCCAAACATAGAAGTGATGTGTATAGTTACGTTTCAGTAAAAAGTAACGAAACAAGAAAGTGATCATATGGTAAAGCTAACATTGCAGAAGTGGCATACTGAAATGTAACTATACACATCACTTCTATGTTTGGGCGCATCATGGATATACTAGAAGTAGGGATCGATGCGCCCAAACATAGAAGTGATGTGTATAGTTACGTTTCAGTATGCCACTTCTGCAATGTTAGCCTTACCATATGATCACTTTCTTGTTTTGTTACTTTTTCTAGATGTGCCAATCACTGCTATAGTGCCATCCCTACTTTTAACTTCATTTTTGAATGTTTTTATTTAACTTGTATTGCCCCTTTTTCTTGTTAATATTTGTTTTGAAAGTTTTCTTGGCGAAAACTTGAAATAAAGTAGCAGAATAGACGATATAATACAGCTCTAAATTAAAAAAAATGGCGTCCGAAAAGATCCCAAATTTGTCAAGTAAGTTTTCTACCGTTATTTAACAGTCAGCTTAGGATATTAAAGGGTCCATAATCGTTAAGACTACGACTGTATGTAGGCCCTGCAAAGCGACTAAGAAATTCGATCGCGGGTGGCGGCAGTACCACAAATATTTCTAAATCGAGTTACTTATTTTATATACAGAGAGTTTGAAACTTAATTAAAAAATGGCGTTCGAAGAGACCCTAAATTTGGAAGTTTCAAAAGTAACACGCTTCGGATGGAGCGCGTTGAAATCTAGGGCAGCCTATTCCCTAGTTCGGAAACATTCATGACGATTTAGTATTTGTATGTACCTGCGTAAGTTCGCTTGTTTGCGCTAGTTCATTTGAAAAAAGAAGAAGAAAAAATGAGGAATTTCAGAATTTGGCCTATTTCGGGTTTACCACTTTGCGAAGGTTGTAGAGCATCGAAACATGTTTTGGCGTTTAGAAAAGTATGCAAAAACGACTGCAAACACTCGAATGCAACCGAAAATCCCATCGTTGTTGATTTATGAGGTGTTAATTGATAATACATTGAATAGGGCGGCCATGTTTTTTTTTCGGCCATCCCTACTTAGAGAGTACTACCGTACTCTCTGATACTATACTAGTAATTAATTTTGCTGTATGTATATATGTTTATACGTTTATTAATGATATATATGCACTGTGTATAAGCCAAATGAAATTTAATCCTTTTCACAGGAATACAATCTCAACCCACCAACCAACAGCCATGTCTATCTCCGGCTTTTCCTGCCCAGGATCACCTACACCCTTGCTCTCCCCAGGCTCAGGTTCAGCCTCACCCTCCCCAGGCTCAGGCTCAGGCTCAGGCTCAGGCTCAGGCTCAGGCTCACCCTCCCCAGGCTCAGGCTCAGGCTCACCCTCCCCAGGCTCACCCTCCCCAGGCTCAGGCTCAGGCTCCCCCTCCCCAGGCTCAGGCTCAGGCTCCCCCTCCCCAGGCTCAGGCTCAGGCTCAGGCTCCCCCTCCCCAGGCTCAGGCTCAGGCTCAGGCTCACCCTCCCCAGGCTCAGGCTCAGGCTCAGGCTCACCCTCCCCAGGCTCAGGCTCAGGCTCAGCCTCACCCTCCCCAGGCTCAGGCTCAGGCTCATCCAGATCCATTTCAGAATCAAAGTAGTGAGATTACCTTATAACTTTTGGAAAATGCTAACTAAATGTATTGCTCTTTATAGGACGAAAAGCAGAGGAGATAAACCGTTTTATGGCTCACCACAAGGATTACTTTTGTACATATTGTAATACACAATATGTTCATGCTGATCTATGTGCTACTGGTGCTATCAGTGTTGGTCAGTTTACTCAATTGCAAAATATCACGAACTATACACGGGGCAATGATCAACTCTATGGATTTATTATAACAGCACCTGATGAGGCATTTCTCTCAAAGCTATCCATAGCATTCAAAAAGTATCCACAACATGGTTGTAATCAAAGCTTTGCCACATGGATTGATGACTTCCTTAGTAAGCTACTTTGCTACTACATGAGTAACCTAGGCATTATCTTCTTACACGAATGACCTAGTTAAGACTAATAGCCTATAAGGTTAACTGAGAATTAATATTAGAGAACTTCATACATTAAGGATTCAAAATATTTAGTGTATTAAATCCATGTTAAAAAATGACTTAACTGTAAGGCTGTAAACATCTTGTCTTTAAATTTAACAGTATTAGATGCATGCTGCATTATATTTCATTTTATCATCTAACAGATAAAAGAAAGACAGAAGAAGTGATAAAATCATTTGTAGATAATAAATTGAGACCTCGTCTTGCTGATGAAGTTGCTTCTAAAATTGGTCAAGCTCTAAAGAACTGTGGTACCACTGATTCATCTGACTTGCGTGATTTTTTAAGTGATTGTAATACAGAGGAAAAGCTATTACGTATTCCTGCTGCAATCAATCGAATTCTTTTTAATGATATGGAATGCTGTCAAGTTCTTGAGTTGATTAATAATTTCTTCTATGGGTAAGCACTTTTATTATATTCATTTTGGACTAGCCTGTATGTCATCTGCTGCATTTAAATGGTCATTCTTTGCCTCCTATACAGAGGGGAGTGAACTGAACTTTAGAAAATGACTCACATTATGATAAAAGTCAAGGGACACATTTATATAGTTTCAATTGAATTTGCATAAGCATGTGTTACATTTTATAAGTCTTGTAGTCTTTCTAATTTTGTAATTATTATTTGTATACTGTAAGCTAGTGAATTGGGTAAAAGGTTAATAGGTGAGATCAAAAACATAAGTCTGATAGTGTAAACTTATTGGTTTGAGGTTTTACAATTATTCAGATCTATTCATGCATATATGAACATTCAAATGTGAAGATCAAAACGATCTAGCAAGCCAGACTATATACATATACGTATATATGTCTTTGTCCATACATTTGTTTACAAACATCACTGACAATTTCCGCATAGGGCACTTGCACGTTTTGTGCGGGAACGTTGTGGTAACAGCTTGGTTACGTCACATGTGGCAAAAACATTCGTAGTATACCTGCTCCACACAACCAGCTTTTTGAGGAAGTGAAAACTTACCATGTGAAAATCAGTTCGAATACTGGAAATGACATGATAATTCGGATAAAATCGGGACCAACAAAATATTTAAGGGTGTGTAATTGTGAACTATGTATATACGTACATGTGAAATAAATCTGCAGTTGAGCTATACAAATACCTTACTAACTATACCTCTATACATGGCAATGTTTATATATATTATACAGCCATGACTAAACTAATGCTCATGCATTAATTGCTTGCAACTAGTAATAGAAGTATTGGCAATGTAGCGTGATTTTATTTGAAGTTATCACTACGTATATACCAGTTATGCACATGTACATATCAAAGGGACTGGGGGTCATGTAATATATAAGCAGAGTTGAGTGCAAAAACAAACAATTACTTTATAGACCAACATCTTAGCAAATGTTCACATATATACAACCAAGTTTTGAAGCTGTACAACTAAATATAGATTATAAACATGTTCTCTTTACCACTCCAACAAAATGATCACTACAAGTGGCAGCATCTGGATTAAAATTTACAGATACAACACTGACACAACACTGACATGGCAGTAATTTTTTGTCAACAATTGCAATATAACACACACTATTCATCCTATTCTTTATTAGGTACTGGAATAGACCACCATCTTCTTCATTGTCCATAGGGCTGCATAGAGCCCCCCAGACATTAGGAGCCCCCTATAAACTGTTTCAGCATCCCAAATGTACATTATGTACTGTATCTGCCTATACACACTCCAAATGCTGTCATTTGTGTACAGAATTCGAAGGGATTAAGTTAGTTTGTGAATTTGATTATGATATCTATGTGTACGTATGTAGTAATGACTCTATATGTAAAAGAACCATTGCCCCCCCCAATCAATTTTTAATGTAAAGTTATCAAACAGCTAATAGAAGAAGCCCAAAATTATTAGTCACAGCATTGATGTCCATGTGGAGATTATTAAAACAGTGTTTCCTTATTATTCAACATATGGAACTCTTACAATCTTGGGCTTTTCAAGAGATTCTACTAGTATATTATGCACTTGTACAAAATATGTTGTAAGTATAAGATAGACATTTTGTTTCAACAAATTTAAATGCTTGATTGTTGCAGGTCAAGGAGGAGAGTGCCTAGTGTGTGTCCCATGATGATATATATTGGCAATGTACTGACTGTGATTTTCTCCTAATAGCTTATGAACAAGCCGTTAGAGACCAGAAGCTTAGAACTGAAGTGAGTAAAGCCAAGAGGGAAAACAAATTCTATCTCAGTAATGTTGAAAAACAAAAGGCATATACTGCAATGGAAGAAAGAAAGAAATGAAAAATTCCTATTAGGGCTGATAAAAGTACTTTACTTAAGAGAGAATATAAACAGCGAGTAGTCCTTCAAGAAGGAGATACCACTTCAGCAGGAAGTACTAAGTCACTTATAAGTGATAATGTTTTGAGTAAGGTAAGCATTTGTTAACCGTCTATCAATAAAAGTGTTTTTCATACAAATGTGTTATGAAGTGTGATATATAGGGATGTGTTATATACCTACATACATATGTAGGTGTATGTATGTCTATAGGACATTCTAGTCCAAATGGTGAAGTATGGTATATTGTGCTTCTTCTTGTCTTTCTTATGTATGTACATAGTCTTACTGATACAATACATATATACTGTATAATATGGTAGTCCTCAAGTTATTATATACGTAAGTGTTTGCCTTTTGTTATGAATTTATGTCCATATTTTGTCGATTGTAGGTATTTGGTAGCAAGTCCAGACTTAGTAACTGATCAATTAAGAGATTCTTTAATTTTGTTCAACTGTTAAATAGTCATGTATTATACTTTTTACTTTTTAATTAAAGATGATATATTTGATTTAACATGTACATGCGTACATTTAGATTAAGAAAACTAGAGTCTTAGTTATTCTTATTCAAGCCATACGTTTTGGTACTGTACACTGGCCAAGCATGCAGGGTTGCGTAAAGCTGCCAGGAGTGTAAAAGTTGACTGAGCATTCATGTAATGGGCAGCCATGGATTTTTTGTTCTTCTTCAATTCCATAGTAGTCTCTATACAAATACTGTGGAATTGAAGAGACATGCAGACTGCTACAGAGTGCATGAAGCCCTCCAATACACAATATTATATGGTTTTGTGAACCTGAGGCATACAATACATATAGAATTATACCATATAAGGCTATAATACCTTACTAAGGTATTTAACTCTTTACAAACATGTTTATAAAATTCCATTCTTAACAAGGTCATAGTGCACTATATGTATATAAAACTATTGAAATCCTCCACAGTACAGTCCAAATGAATTAAAATGGCTGCATATATGTATGCATCTGGCAAGTCATACGTAGATCTTATATGGTATAGCACAGTAAAACTTGTATTATTGTAGTTTCTTATCATATTGGCCTTTTGGTTGCATATATACGTATGTGTATATGTACATATATGTACTATATATACTGTACGTATTCATTATGCATTATGTGAATGACATCATAGCTATAGTCTAAATATAGACTGTGATGTGATATCATGTATATACAATGCAAGTTACAATGTATATAACATATGGCTATATATTAAGTTGATTGTTTATTTGAGCTGTCTAGCAACAAACATTCAAGGATTGGACGTTTCGACCTGTAGGTCTTCATCACCAATAATTCAGCTTAATCATGAATGCAATGGGAAATACTCCTTATCATATGGCTATATTTAGTGTGTGAATCCGTGTTGTTTATCATGTATGATCATGTCAACAATCTTGGCAAAGTGTACATATCTACCTGCTCACACTACAAATACTGTTATAATGTACATATATATATATATATACAGATAAGGCTTTTAGCCTAAATGTCTGTAACTAATTAATGTCAGTATATGCAGTTTGTACAGCAGTGAATCCTGTAACTTGTGACACAGTGTACGTGGATATGTAACCTACTTTATGTGTGTTATCTTTATATATGTATATATCTATTATAGAGAACTCTCATATTACTTATATATATATGTAGTTTAGTTATAATGAAAGCCAGATATGATTGAAAAAGCTTTTGAATTCAGTATTACATGTACAGTTGACAGATTAATTGCTTGAATATTGACCAAACCCTAAGAAGTAAATTGAATGTAATCAATAACAGTATTAGTAGAAACAATTCCCTGAGCACCTGATGAAACAAAGAATCGTTAAGATTATGACAGCCCAATAAAGCAGCCAAATAATTGGAGTGTATAAAGCTTCAATTAGTACGATGTAAGTGCTTTATACGTATACTTGAAGCAGAAAAGTTTGACTAAGAAACAAAACCAAACTGCGTTTTTAAACGCTCAAAAGTCGAAGGATGTACCATATCCCAAAGATAAGTTTGACGCAGTTATAAGGAATCCTTATTCTATTAAGCAGAAAAGGTATGCCAAAAATTAACCATTCCATACAATACTTAGTTACATAACTTTTTACAAAACTATTATAAGATACATATTTACATAATTACTAGTTTGAGATGTGTAAAGTCACAGTTTTGTAGAAATCACTTGTTCATTTTCCTTCTTGACGGTCCTTTTAATCACACCATTATAATTACCATTTTCCACATCACTGTCACCGTTCATGTCCATATTCTCCTGGAATACAATAGCTGGTGGCTCTGTGGCACTAGGATATGGCATTAGCTCGTGATCATGATCACGATCACGAACCTTATCATTCATATCTGCATTCATCCCTTCATTGGTTCTATAACTGTGGGAACTACTTGGTGCTCCTTTTGTAGCTACTTTAGTAGTCTTATTTCGATTGGCAGTGGTCAGGGTATTAAGGTCCCTTGTTGTTACACCAGTGTCTTCTTCCTTTGTAAAATATGAAGTGTACACTTTGTGGATGATAAAGAAGAAGAGAATTATATAGGCAGTCAGTACAATCACAATAGTCTGAGTCAAAATCACAAAATCACCATTAATGTAGGCAGTGGAAAAGTACGTAGGAAGGAAAGAGATGAAAGTTATACCTAAGATTAAAGTGGATATCTGAAGGAATCTTGTCTCATTGTACTCCTTGGGGGCCTTCTTCCCTGTGATCAGGCTCATTACTACACTAACAACCAACAGGAGAGCATTGTAGGACATTGTTATAGCCAGTCCAATGATGGGATCGGCAGCACAACGCAACTCTAAGGATGTGTGAGCTATCAGCAGATTTTCACTAACAGCTGGTTTCTCTATTACAAGCCACCCAACATTCAATATGACCTGACCACCTATGATAATGCCCACTAAAAGAAGCTGACTTTTCCAACCTATAAAATTAGGAGGCTTGATTGATTTTCCACGGACAACACTACGAACTATTCTAAAAACTACTGATACTTTTACTAAAATTGCACCAAAACATATGGAAAAACAGATTCCAATACCAGCCCTTCGGAAGGCACAGGTGACTGGGAAGGGCTCTCCCAGGTAAAAGAAGGGCAAAATAAAACACAACAAAACACCAACCAAAATCACTGCACTCATTACCAAGTTACTGGCCCTGATCTCTTGGCGCTGCTTATTAGCATAGTATATAATGGCTGAAACTACAGTTGCAATCAGGCCAATAGTGCTGATGAAAATAAGTGCAATGCTCCAACCATTGCTCCACTCCAGATAGTCACGAGATAGAGGGATACATTGTGATCCATCAGAGGATGCTCTTTCGGAAGGTTTACATGCAGTACATGTAAAGCCGTCACCTATTTCATTATCATCGCATGGTACACAAGCCCAGCAACACTTACCTACTTCTTCTATCACATCCCTACTAGTACCAATGCCACATTCAGTCATACATATAGAATCAGGTACTTTGTCATTTCCCTTATTCCACCTAATTGGGATGCTCTCATCAAAGCTTAAACCTGTTTGTACATTCCAGGTGCCTACTCGCTTGAACTCATAACTGTTCAAGGACTCACTCTTCGATTGTAAATTAAAAACACCAAAGTTGCCTAACCTATCCTGGTCATCATTGAAGAGACGATCACCAGACTGTCGATCTGTAACATTTCGTAAATAATCTCTCAATTTTTCTCCATCAACTCGTAGATTTGATTGTTGATCTGTCATATTGTTACAAACACCAGTTATGTTGGAGCAGGCATCCTTGTGTAATTGACGTAGTGCATCAACTATAGCAAAGATAGCATCACGAGCAAAAGCAGATATGTAATCATCAAAGTCAATATTGCAATTATCTGTGCAGTTAGAAAGTTCTTTGTACTCTTTAAACCAAGAGTGATTGGCATACTCTGGTCTGGCTACAAACTCCCTGAACCAGGTGTTAAAACGTTCATCAAGAGGAAAAGCAACTGGTGCAATACCAAGCATTCCTTCTACCAAAGAATGAAGGGAACCATCAATATTAGTGGATGCTCCATCAGATGCTATCAATGTCAGGGGTTTCCCGCTGAGATTTGAACTGTTTATTGCTTTTATGAGGTCTTCTGCCTGGTCTGCTAATCCAAAATATACTAACACAGATGTGTTTCTTCTCCATTCTTCTCCAAGTCTCTTAGTAAAGTTTACATATTGTTCAACATCTGTTTCGTCGTCATCTATCTCAAACTCTGAGGCTAAACAATTGCTACTATTTCCTCCCAAAAAGAGTTCTTGGAAACCCTCAATGCCATTTCTTCCATAACTGTTGCCAAGGTGAGCTGTAGCAACATACGACCAATTATATAAATCAGTAAGAGAATGCATAACTTGAGACTGAAAACGATCGGGAGGTACCGTTCTAAAGAAGTACCCGTACAGAGTTTTGTCGCTGAGTTCATCGGAAGTTGAAATATGTGAAATCTGTGGGATTGAAAACAGCCTCAACAAACCCTGAACTTGCAGGGACACGGAAGAAGACGCTGCTCCAATAACAGCACTGGCAGTGACTGCAGAATTGACACATTCTGTACCCGAAGTCCTAACCCCAAATGGGAGGAATGCGATTGTCTGTGATTGTCCTATAATTGTGCTACGACAAGTGTCTCGAATTTCGTAAACTAATCGATACGAATCGCTCTGGTTATTTGCCATCTCTATAGCATATATCATAGCAGCAGCACTCTGAAATGAGCTAGGGTTTAATCTTTTAGCTCCGTTGCAAGTGGACACATCGTGACTACTAAATTCATGGAAAGGAAATAGAGCTCCGATTAGTATATCTGTGGAGGAGTTGCGACTTTCAGGATTCTGCTCATTTAGGACAACTGCTTCACCTTGTAAAGGAGGGGGGAGAAGGAGGACCAACAAGAAGTTGTAAAGCAAACCTTTGCGAATAGCGGAAAGAGAGTATTCCATAGTATCTGCGCCAACAGACTGTTTAGATTGAATACCTGAAAAAGAAAATAACGAAGCAATCTGAGATCTTTCGAAACTTCTAGCTGGATACTAGTCATATACGAGTGAAGCCGTACATATGTCCTTCTAGATAGACTACTACTGGGATCCTACTACTGTACTTACGTAGAGCGTAGCTTACCTAAAGTAGTAACAATTGTTTTTGATAATATCCTCTCTTAAACAGCTAGCTATCAATAGCTTGTTTGTCCTGCGGTAAACGTGCTTGTTGGGGAGTTTGGTACTTCGCGGATACTTCCGTATTCTATATGGGAGGTCAACCGACTAATTATAACAATACCACATAGGTTGCGACTTCCTACTGTATATGCTAGCTACATGCGAGGTATAACCTATCAAGAATATACACCAAACGGAAGACTTGTATGGCATACGACTTCCATCTATACTCATAATGACACTATGGTACAAATTGTATTGATCCTGAGACTTCTATTAGTAATGTCATAGTATATCTGCTATGACATACCATGTTCATTCCTCTCACATCATCTTTGGCATGTATGAATTTCCCTCCTACCAAAAATGAGAAAATAATACTTAAAAATGTGGTGCCTATCTGACATTTTTCTTGAACTGCAACACTTCTGGAAGGAGATAAAATGGAAGAAGCAGGATATGTCTAGATACCATGTTTATTCCTCTCACACCATCTTTGGCGTGTATGAATTTCTTTCAAACCAAAAATGAGAAAATAGTACATACAAATGGGGTCTTTGTCTGACGACTTCCTGGAACTGCAACGCTGCCAGAAGGAGATAAAATGGAAGAAGCAGGACATGTCTAGATACCATGTTCATTCCTCTCACATCAACTTCGGCATGTATGAATTTCTCTCCTACCAAAAATGAGAAAATAATACATACAAATTGGGTGCTTGTCTGACGACTTCCTGGAACTGCAATGCTGCTGGAAGGAGATAAAATGGAAGAAGCAGGATATGTCTAGATACCATGTTCATTCCTCTCACATCAACTTCGGCATGTATGAATTTCTCTCCTACCTAAATGAGAAAATAGTACATACAAATGGGGTCTTTGTCTGACGACTTCCTGGAACTGCAAAACTGCTGGAAGGAGATAAAATGGAAGAAGCAGGACATGTCTAGATACCATGTTTATTCCTCTCACACCATCTTTGGCGTGTATGAATTTCTCTCCTACCTAAATGAGGAAATAACACATACAAATTGGGTGCTTGTCTGACGACTTCCTGGAACTGCAACACTGCTGGAAGGAGATAAAATGGAAGAAGCAGGATATGTCTAGATACCATGTTTATTCCTCTCACACCATCTTTGGCGTGTATGAATTTCTTTCCAACCAAAAATGAGAAAATAGTACATACAAATGGGGTCTTTGTCTGACATTTTCCTTGAACTGCAACACTTCTGGAAGGAGATAAAATGGAAGAAGCAGGATATGTCTAGATACCATGTTTATTCCTCTCATATCAACTTCGGCATGTAAGAATTTCTCTCCTACCAAAAATGAGAAAATAGTACATACAAATTGGGTGCTTGTCTGACGACTTCCTGGAACTGCAACACTGCTGGAAGGAGATAAAATGGAAGAAGCAGGATATGTCTAGATACCATGTTTATTCCTCTCACATCAACTTCGGCATGTAAGAATTTCCCTCCTACCAAAAATGAGAAAATAATACTTAAAAATGTGGTGCTTATCTGACATTTTCCTTGAACTGCAACACTTCTGGAAGGAGATAAAATGGAAGAAGCAGGATATGTCTAGATACCATGTTTATTCCTCTCATATCAACTTCGGCATGTAAGAATTTCTCTCCTACCAAAAATGAGAAAATAGTACATACAAATTGGGTGCTTGTCTGACGACTTCCTGGAACTGCAACACTGCTGGAAGGAGATAAAATGGAAGAAGCAGGATATGTCTAGATACCATGTTCATTCCTCTCACATCAACTTCGGCGTGTATGAATTTCTCTCCTACCTAAATGAGAAAATAGTACATACAAATGGGGTCTTTGTCTGACGACTTCCTGGAACTGCAATGCTGCTGGAAGGAGATAAAATGGAAGAAGCAGGACATGTCTAGATACCATGTTCAATCCTCTCACATCAACTTCGGCATGTATGAATTTCTCTCCTACCTAAATGAGAAAATAACACATACAAATTGGGTGCTTGTCTGACGACTTCCTGGAACTGCAACACTGCTGGAAGGAGATAAAATGAAAGAAGCAGGATATGTCTAGATACCATGTTTATTCCTCTCACATCAACTTCGGCATGTATGAATTTCCCTCCTACCAAAAATGAGAAAATAGTACATACAAATGGGGTCTTTGTCAGACGACTTCCTGGAACTGCAATGCTGCCGGAAGGAGATAAAATGGAAGAAGCAGGACATGTCTAGATACCATGTTCATTCCTCTCACATCAACTTCGGCATGTATGAATTTCCCTCCTACCAAAAATGAGAAAATAATACTTAAAAATGTGGTGGTTATCTGACATTTTCCTTGAACTGCAACACTTCTGGAAGGAGATAAAATGGAAGAAGCAGGATATGTCTAGATACCATGTTTATTCCTCTCACACCATCTTTGGCGTGTATGAATTTCTTTCCAACCAAAAATGAGAAAATAGTACATACAAATGGGGTCTTTGTCTGACGACTTCCTGGAACTGCAATGCTGCTGGAAGGAGATAAAATGGAAGAAGCAGGACATGTCTAGATACCATGTTCATTCCTCTCACATCAACTTTGGCATGTATGAATTTCTTTCCAACCAAAAATGAGAAAATAGTACATACAAATGGGGTCTTTGTCAGACGTCTTCCTTGAACTGCAACACTGCTGGAAGGAGATAAAATGGAAGAAGCAGGATATGTCTAGATATTCCTCTCACACCATCTTTGGCATGTATGAATTTCTTTCCAACCAAAAATGAGAAAATAATACATACAAATGGGGTGCTTGTCTGACGACTTCCTGGAACTGCAACACAGCTGGAAGGAGATAAAATGGAAGAAGCAGGACATGTCTAGATACCATGTTTATTCCTCTCATATCAACTTCGGCATGTATGACTTTCTCTCCTACCTAAATGAGAAAATAATACATACAAATGGGGTGCTTGTCTGATGACTTCCTTGAACTGCAACAGTGCTGGAAGGAGATAAAATGGAAGAAGCAGGACATGTCTAGATACCATGTTTATTCCTCTCACATCAACTTCGGCATGTATGAATTTCTCTCCTACCTAAATGAGAAAATAGTACATACAAATGTGGTGCTTGTCTGACATCTTCCTTGAACTGCAACAGTGCTGGAAAGAGATAAAAGGGAAGAAGCAGGATATGTCTAGATACCATGTTTATTCCTCTCACAATATATCAATATATATCTTACAATGTCTGAAATAAGGAAGAGAAGAAGCATCTGTAGCAACATCCACGTATAACGCATTGCAGTTACCTGTATGGAAATAAAATTTGCAGAAAACAATGTTGAATTGCTTAGAAATAACAATGGCCTGTTTACCACATCTATGAATATGTGTAAACGACAAGGGGTCAGGGCCTTTTGTAGTTTGCTGCAAGTTGTCAACAACTCAATGGAGGGCCAATTAGAAACATATATATTTTAAAAACTGGTAAACTAAATTTAAGACGACATTATTAAATAACCATTCACAAATGTTCACAAAGATAATTCAGAAGCTGAATCGTAAAATTTTAAACATAATTAACAACACAGGACACCAATTAGACATATAGCGATTGTTTTACTATAGCTATACTTACAATACAGTGCCACTGTATAGCCTGAAGTAACGCACCCTGGAGTAATAAGGTTACAGAATGAAGTATTCGTTGAATCAGTATTACTCACTTCGCGCAAGCTGTAAACATGGATGCCTCTTCTTAATCTGGCGATTCGCTAGCAAAAGTTAGACGCGATTAGCAGTCCCAGCTTATGCAGCATCTTCACTCCACACTCCACCAGAAAATTAGTACAGATACGCAAAAGGTAAACTGAACAACTCAGCGACGCGTGCATATCGCTTCTGTGGGGCTGACTTTCTTATCAAACCATGTCGCGAAACAGCGACAACGGAAGTCACGTGATTAAGCTTGATTATAGATGCTGGCCAAAGACGGCCAACGATGTAACTGCATATCAATTAAATCCAAAGAACACGCGCAAGACATCTAGCAAGAAGGTTAAATATCATTATATATATGTATAGGAGAAGGGACATATTGATATTCTGCTCAAAGAGTGTCACACCATCCAATGTCATATTCCTACCACCGACCACAGTGATTGCTTGAACGACATGCAATCTAAAATTTTTTGACCAACTAATGAATGAATAATGCTGCCCTATAAGACTCATTTCAAATAAGAGGAAGGGCTTATATATATACACGCACAGGTGACATGAAACATACATATAGGTAGCAATCTGATATTCATTTCTTTAGATACTCTTCATTAATTAATTCATAATACACATACGTATTATGTAAATAGTGTCCATGTTCTGCTGAAGCAAAAAGGTATAGTGTATCATTATAACAAAAAGGCTTGGGGTGGCTAAAAACTAGTATATATAATGTTGACACATGCACTTTCACACATTTCATATGTAACGTGTTCATGCCTCAGATGAAATCACTTAATCTTTACCAGCTTCCTTCTTTACAGTCTTCTTAATCATGTCACCAGTTGTATTTTCACCATCCTCTACACCACGGTCACCATTTGTTTTTATATTCTGTGTCTCAGTAACTATAGTTGATGGCTCTATGGCTTTGGGATATGGCATTGATTCAAGACCATCAGCAATGGAAGAGTTCATATCTGTATTGACCCTTGCACTATATCTAGAAATTTGTGAAATATTTACTTTTTCAGTAGTCTTCTTCCTGCCTGAAAAGGAACTAAGGTCTTTTCCCACTACGCTGGTGTCTTTTTTCTTTGAAAAATATGAAGTGTACACTTTGTGGATGATAAAGAAGAAGAGAATTATATAGGCAGTCAGTACAATCACAATAGTCTGAGTCAAAATCACAAAATCACCATTAATGTAGGCAGTGGAAAAGTACGTAGGAAGGAAAGAGATGAAAGTTATACCTAAGATTAAAGTGGATATCTGAAGGAATCTTGTCTCATTGTACTCCTTGGGGGCCTTCTTCCCTGTGATCAGGCTCATTACTACACTAACAACCAACAAGAGAGCATTGTAGGACATTGTTATAGCCAGTCCGATGATGGGATCGGCAGCACAACGCAACTCTAAGGATGTGTGAGCTATCAGCAGATTTTCACTAACAGCTGGTTTCTCTATTATAAGCCACCCAACATTCAATATGACCTGACCACCTATGATAATGCCCACTAAAAGAAGCTGACTTTGCCAACCTATAAAATTAGGAGGCTTGATTGACTTTCCACGGACAACACTACGAACTATTCTAAAAACTACTGATACTTTTACTAAAATTGCACCAAAACATATGGAAAAACAGATTCCAATACCAGCCCTTCGGAAGGCACAGGTGACTGGAAAGGGCTCTCCCAGGTAAAAGAAGGGCAAAATAAAACACAACAAAACACCAACCAAAATCACTGCACTCATTACCAAGTTACTGGCCCTGATCTCTTGGCGCTGCTTATTAGCATAGTATATAATGGCTGAAACTACAGTTGCAATCAGGCCAATAGTGCTGATGAAAATAAGTGCAATGCTCCAACCATTGCTCCACTCCAGATAGTCACGAGGTAGAGGGATACATTGTGATCCATCAGAGGACGCTCTTTCGGAAGGTTTACATGCAGTACATGTAGAGCCGTCACCTATTTCATTATCATCGCATGGTACACAAGCCCAGCAACACTTACCTACTTCTTCTATCACATCCCTACTAGTACCAATGCCACATTCAGTCATACATATAGAATCAGGTACTTTGTCATTTCCCTTATTCCACCTAATTGGGATGCTCTCATCAAAGCTTAAACCTGTTTGTACATTCCAGGTGCCTACTCGCTTGAACTCATAACTGTTCGAGGACTCATTGAATTGTAAATTGAAAACACCAAAGTTGCCTAACCTATCCTGGTCATCATTGAAGAGACGATCACCAGACTGTCGATCTGTAACATTTTGTAAATAATCTCTCAATTTTTCTCCATCAACTCGTAGATTTGATTGTTGATCTGTCATATTGTTACAAACACCAGTTATGTTGGAGCAGGCATCCTTGTGTAATTGACGTAGTGCATCAACTATAGCAAAGATAGCATCACGAGCAAAAGCAGATATGTAATCATCAAAGTCAATGTTGCAATTATCTGTGCAGTTAGAAAGTTCTTTATACTCTTTAAACCAAGAGTGATTGGCATACTCTGGTCTGGATACAAACTCCCTGAACCAGGTGTTAAAACATTCATCAAGAGGAAAAGCAACTGGTGCAATACCAAGCATTCCTTCTACCAAAGAATGAAGGGAACCATCAATATTAGTGGCTGCTCCATCAGATGCTATCCATGTCAGGGGTTTCCCGCTGAGATTTGAACTGTTTATTGCTTTTATGATGCGATGTGCCTGATCTGCTAGTCCAAAATACACTAACACAGATGTGTTTCTTCTCCATTCTTTATCAAGTCTCTTAGTAAAGTTAACATATTGTTCAACATCTGTTTCGTCGTCATCTATCTCAAACTCTGAGGCTAAACAATTGCTACTATTTCCTCCTAAAAAGAGATCTTTGAAACCCTTGATACCATGTCTTCCATAACTGTTGCCAAGGTGAGTTGTAGCAACATACGACCAATTATATAAATCAGTAAGAGAATGCATAACTTGAGACTGAAAACGATCGGGAGGTACCGTTCTAAAGAAGTATCCGTACAGAGTTTTGTCGCTGAGTTCATCGGAAGTTGAAATATGTGAAATCTGTGGGATTGAAAACAGCCTCAACAAACCCTGAACTTGCAGGGACACGGAAGAAGACGCTGCTCCAATAACAGCACTGGCAGTGACTGCAGAATTGACACATTCTGTACCCGAAGTCCTAACCCCAAATGGGAGGAATGCGATTGTCTGTGATTGTCCTATAATTGTGCTACGACAAGTGTCTCGAATTTCGTAAACTAATCGATACGAATCGCTCTGGTTATTTGCCATCTCTATAGCATATATCATAGCAGCAGCACTCTGAAAAGAACGAGGATTGAATCTTTCAGTTCCGTTGCAAGTGGACACATCGTGACTACTAAATTCATGGAAAGGAAATAGAGCTCCGATTAGTATATCTGTGGAGGAGTTGCGACTTTCAGGATTCTGCTCTTTTAGGACTACTGCTTCACCTTGTAAAGGAGGGGGGAGAAGGAGGACCAACAACAAGCTGTAAAGCAAACCTTTGCGAGTAGCGGAAAGTGAGTATTCCATAGTATCTGGACCAGCACTCCGAGTATACTGATTACGGCGTGCCATACGCGCGCGCTTATATAGTATTTTTGCATTTTTGACCCGGTGTCACAGTAAATTCTATCTCCCCTAGATTTTATCCCCATGGATAAATTTTCCTAGGATAAAATATCCCCCTGGGATACTTTATCCTAGGAAAATTTATCCAACCCTAGGAAATTATATCCTACTCTAGGATAGTATATCCTAGGATATTTTATCTGGGGGATGAAATATACTAGGATAATTTATCCTAATCATTTATACATATGAATGTTAATTAATAATAATAAGCTTGTGATAACTCACTGCATCAACAACTCTCCTGTGTCATTCTTCACGGTTTTTCGAAATAGAACACCGTTTCGTTCATCAAATTTCTCAGCCTGCTGTCTCAATGCTCTCTTATCATTAGCCGTGAGGATAGCTGAAAATCCTAAAATTGTATCCACTTTTCGGCCCAAGGTTGCTTCTTATGTATCTAAAGGATTTCATGATGATACGCTTAAATCGTAGAGTATAGGATAAATTATCCTAGGGTAGGATAAAATTTCCTAGTTTCGTTTATCCGCCCGGATAGTTTATACTATCCGGGCGGATAAAATACACGGGGGATAAAATATCCTGTGACACCGGCCCCGGCCCCGAAATCGTAAAAGAATTAGATCTCGCTTCCGCGCCGATCGCCCAAGCACCCAGTCTTCTTCGGAGCGCACTTCAAGGCTTATACTTGAAGAAGACATCGTTGTACTATCGCTTTGGTAACGCTTCTGCAAATTAAAATATAAAGCTAGTTAGACGGAATCCTTACTCTATTAGTTAGACGTCGCGTTCGGTCTACACTTCGACCCAATTACTAGCGAAAATCGGCTTCTATTTACGAATTCTGACCCCCGCCTTCTATATTTATTTGAGTCCGCGGCTTCTTTACGGACAGTTACGGTAATAGCTCAAGCAGAGCTCGCCTTACTTTCCATTACATTATTCTAACAATATGCATACCGTATAGTGAAATTTAAATTCATTTATAGACTCTTCCACTCTCCCAACAACTCGCGAAGTTCTACAAAACTCTGTTATTCCTAAAAAAAAAAAAAGATCTTCTATATATAGTAATAAAAGACAGCCCAACCACAAGGGTTCATAAGCCTCACTAAAAACCATCTGTAACTGGATGATGAGGGGGAAGTGAATTGTATGCATTTATAAAACTACATGTTAAAACTAGATGACTGATTTGTGCTGCAAGTACATGAGATAGATATACATACATGTACAGTTAGTGATTTGTTTATACCAATCTAAATGCGGGTGCTAAGTTAAACAGCTAATTGGCATGCATGGTTGGACCATTTTAGTACTATTATGAAGGCAACCCTATGCATATGGAATAAACTTCCCAGTACAAAATCCATAATATAAAAGACTTCATTAACAAGCTATAATAGATCCATTATTTGTATGACAGTACTAATTTAATTGAAATTTCCTATTATTGCACACAATGATCATGCATGGTCATGAGTTCTATATTTATTTATTCTCAAATGCTAATATGGTGGGCTCCTTATAAATTAATTATATAAGTAGCCTGTTTGGTTAATAGACCCTAGACCTCCCACCTAATTGTATATATAAATAATATGATATTGATTAATGAAGTTTAATTTTTTGAGATTTATTGAGGTTTTACTTACAACAATGGAAGTATAAAAATGAGAATATATTAATTATAAAGGTTTATTTTATCTTTGTGGTTCATGACTGGGAACGGTACCGGTATTGCAAATAATTGTAATGCACCCAGTGAAGTGTTATTAAAAACAAGATGAGTGCGAGTTGCAATTGGCTGTAGTAAAGAAATTGAAGTCGAATCCAACCTTACAAACAGGAGGATAATAGAAGCCCTACACATCCAGCAGACGCCACACACTAAACCTGGACTGTGGTCTCACCATTGATCCTCTCTGTTTCCCCTCCTGATCCACCTTGACTCTAGATCTTCCTCTTTGTATTTATTATATTTTTATTATCATCCCTCCCCCTTTTGGTTATTATATTATGTTACCGTACATGTTGATTTAAAGCCTTATTATGTCACTAATTAATTATCCTTTATTACGTCACTTTACGTAATTCACACCTATAATTCTTGTATATATATATAATTATAGACAGTTACACTTTACCTGTGTGTTTTGTATACAACTGATGAAGGTCTACGGATTGAAATGTCTTGTTATTATATAATTTTTAAATTGATTGAACTTGAAAGTTTCCCTGCTGCAATATGCTCCAAGAATTACCATTTACTCATCAACATAACTACGCAGCAATGAACCTCTATATATATATATATAGTATAAAAACAATATTTAGGCTGGCTCAAAACTATTTTCCCATGGCAATTACCTAATGCTATATAATTATAAAGATGATCAAAGTTATAGGTCAACAGTCCAGCATTCAAGGAGATATTATGTATTTGTATATGTATACATATATAATGAATTTTGGAATTGCATGGGCCTATTGCTTGCCATGCATATGGTTAACTACTTCCCTATAATGTTGAACATCAAAACATGTTTTGGCATTTAGAATAGCGTATATATATATACATAAATGACTGCAAATAGTCATATAATCGAAAAACGAAATGTTATGTTATAATTAATTGATAATACATTGCGTGATTATATAGGGTGGCCATTTTTTCGACCAACCCTATATACTTAGAGAGTATATAGCTACCGTACTCTCTGATATATATCAATATTTATCTATATACGTGACCAGGAGCCTATAGCCACTAAAGTGGTCTGCGACCAGGAAATTAAGGGTTAAATTGCAAGTGTATAAGCGTATTGAAGTAATTATGTATATACATATAAGCCTTAGTAAGTATAACTATTGACTTCATAATTGTTCCAGGACTGATTATATAGTTCATAACATCTTACCCATATATTAACAATCATAATATTAATATCTTACATTATGATTTAATGCACTGTTTACAGATTCTCTGAAATAGAAAAATAAGGTTCAAAATAACAACAATGTAACAGTTCATGCATTTCATCTTACCCATATATTAACAATCATAATATTAATATCTTACATTATGATTTAATGCACTGTTTACAGATTCTCTGAAATAGAAAAATAAGGTTCAAAATAACAACAATGTAACAGTTCATGCATTTCATATTATTTGCCTGCATTTGCTTCAGACTTGCTTGAGCAGAAACAGCTTCAGCTTAAGTTACTGTGAATATCCACCATTGACTGCAACAAAGGGTTATGATATCTTTGTCATAAGAAAACTAAACCTAATTATATACGTATACACATTGTGGTATATGTAATGCTTGACCTTGTAGTAGGAATTAGATGTAAATAATTTAAGTATGGATATTTATACAATGTACGTACATGGACCATAGAAGTCGAATGATAGAAATAAAACCATTAACCAGACTGAATTTACTACAGTTACCTTTTGTCCATGTGCTGTTTGCATATATATAAGTGTGGAGTATGGAAAGAGGTGTGGCTGCTTGAGGATATATTATGTACGTACGTGGGCATATGGGTCTTTTTTCTTCTCTGTGTATTGTATGTATACGTACATATACGTATAGGTATGGAATATGGATAGAGGTGTGGCTACTTGAAGATATATTATGTATACGTACAGGTCTTTTTTATTCACTCACTTCCATTATAGAGGGGGAATAGTAGGAGTTGGCTATACTGGCTTGTGGAGATATTCTCAAAGCTAGAGGAGTCATAAAAAGTAAAAAATTAACTACTTACATCACACTATGGATATTGTGCTACTCGTGTGCTAAATGTTAGAGGATGTGCACACACACAATAATTGCACAATATCAAAAAGTAAAAGGTTAATAATGAAACGATATAGTACTAAGCATGAATAGATAACATGGTTTTGGGTCACTAATGAAGGGTGGAATTCCCAGTGGAGCAGAAGAAGAAAACAAAAGAAGAAAGAAAACACTCCTGTATCTTCATCGGATGCTCTCTCGATTTACTTCCCTATAGGCTTTTTTACAGAGTAGGCATACAGAAAAATGGTATATTAGATTTTTCATAAGGTTTTTGATATTCTTGACATGTCTTGTTGTCAATGCAGCATTTAGGATCCTTCTAATAGGAAAGGATGATGAATTGAAGATGTAGAATGCAAGAAGACACTGTCATCTTTTAGGGCACCAGTTGATAGAAAATTGCTACTAAGAAATGCCTAAAGAGTTTCATTAGTACCAAATATATAGTGGGCTAGGCCCCTTTCTAAAATTGTCTTTTTTTCTATATGTCTATACACTTAGAATCACCTTAGATGACCTTTGAGGGGTGGAGTCGATATTATCCTCTAAGGTGAGCGGTTTATGAGTTTTAGGTATTGCTTATATTATTAAATGCATATGTACAGTACATAAATCTCTTTTGAATGGACCTATGTATCTATGGCAGATTATTTTTGTAGCCAAGCAAAACAGTGAAATAGAAAGTATGTATATCAATTTTACTAACCATGATTTAAGCCAACATCTTCTTCTGTAATTGACTGAAGCTTATCCTTGCTTTTATTATCAACCCAAGGACAAGTATCAGATACCCATTCCTTGGGATCCCTCCATTCTATACTCAATGGAGTACCATATGTCTGTACAGAACAAATAGTTCAACATTATCTTACTTCAAAAAGTGGAATGCATACGGAATTAGCATAAAATAGAGAGAAACACCTGCAACCATTATGTTCTCAATATTGGTAAATAATGAAGTGGAGAAGTCTGGGGATTTAAGATGGTGCCCACATTAGAAATTAAACAATTCCAATAACAACTGTTTATTTATTTATTTGCTGGCTTGTTTTTCTTGTTTTTCTTGTTTTTCAGTAGCGTGAAAACTAGAGATATTTAAGTATAATTTTTATTAAGCTATAATGTATGCGCATGTGTGTGTATACAAAATCTTCCCTAATCCCTGGGTAACAAGGTTTTAATTTAGGTACTATACGTAAGTACTGTAGTACCTCTACTCCAGCCATTACAGATCCTCTGATGTAAGGGGCAATAAAATGGTTCCACTGACTGATGAACCAGTTCTCTAAGTCATAAGGAGCCAAATGGAGAGGACAGGGCAAAAACACAGTTGGGCCTGCACAAAACATGATACAAAGCAACTAATAGAAATATATATATATATATAGTATACAGTATACATGGAATAACTTAAATCCACTTTCCTATAGATATGACTGACATTAATATAAAGTATATAAGTACAAAAAACCTTCTGTTTCAGTGTCTAGCAGTTATGTACAACAACATTTAATAGGACATGTACGTAGTGATTCAGAATTTGCATTTCATTTTCATTCTTTATAACCTAAAAAGGATTTCCAAGTTTTCTATAAGAATATTTAAATATTAAAACAATTGTTTCCTACATAGGATTATGCATATAAACTATATAAATTGCAATATTTCGAAGGTACAGCTTATTTGTTGTAATATTTTTGCTTTTTATTTACACTTACCTAGTGTAACGCTGCCAGAGTGATACTTTGTTATAACATTGTTGATGAAATCCAACAATTTGGGTAGCCAATGAATAAGCTGTTCTTGAAAGAGATCCACTTCTCCTCTAAAAATGTATATACAGTAAAAACATTCTGATGCTGTTACAGTAAGATTCTTTTGATAATTCTGAATAACATTAAATTATAACTTGTTTAACAGATTCAAATGATTATCTATAGAACTTGGTAGTTTGTACCTTAGAGCATGTACGTATAGATAGATACGTTTGTAATATATAAAAATATTGTTGTGCTGTGAAATCCCTATGTATCTAGACTAATATAGGAAGGATATGGTTAAAAACCCAAGTAGACAATTTGAGTTAAAACTATTGTGGGCTGACACCAACAGTGAATTCAGTCAAATCAAATTATGTACAAGTTTTCAGTTTGTGTGCAAGATAAAAATGGAATGTATGTATATACAGTATATGGGAATGGCTGTACTAGCTATACCTACATAGAATACTGCAGTTAGCAGTATTACATCATATCTACTTGATTAATAGTTGAACAAGTATACCATACCTATATACTAGTACAGTGACCTTTGTAAAATGTTTGATATATGTAATAGATAATTAGAAACACGTAATGGCCGTTCAGTTCAATTCAACTTACGGTCTAACAGCTTTCAGTTCAAGAAGTTGTTTCCTTAGTTGCCGTAATAGCATAACATTAACTGGCTCATTATGAGGAGTACAATTAACAAGACGAACTACATTTAGAAAAGACGATATGAGTTAAATTTAATCACAACCTATTAGAAATTTAATATAAAGAGTTTTCAATTTAACAGCATTACCTACGTAGGTACGTATAATGTAATATCAAAGTTACTAAAATGATTAGAATAATTGTTAGTCTTCAAGAGAGTGTAAAATGTCTATGCATACGTACGTATATGAATCAGACTGTGGTGACTTGGCTGGTTTGGCGTAATATGGTTACAATGATTATTTGCTTATCATCATAGCCTTTGTACAGCTCAGTGCAATTAATTCCCTTTGCTCATCATACGTACATGATTCATTTTTGTGCCATACGTATAATTCACTTTACATACGTATATATACGTAGGTAAAGCAATACACACCTGGAAACTTGAATAACATGCTATGAAGTGAAGATCCTTTAGTCTGTGCCTCCGCAATGGTGATCAAAAGGTAAGGTTTGGTTTCCATGAGACTTGCAGCATTTAAAATCTGCTCTGTTCCATGGCACTCGAATAGACCATCAATAAAGACAATGTAAGTTTGAGGGCTACAGCAGATTAAAAGTGCAAGAATCTCAAAAAGGTTTCATACATATATGTATATAACTAGTTCTGTTACCTTAGAGGGCGCATATATCTGAGCTAGAGATCAGTTACATACATATATCTAAAGCATATATCTGAGCTATACCAACTAAAAATTTCACCTTTGCAAAGTGTTTTGTTTAACATTACTCTGTCTATGGGCCATATGGAACACATGCTATTTGAGCGAAATTGGATAATTATCAAAGGAAAAATGTACTTTTAATGGATTAAAAATACATACCATAATGTATTAATCATTTAGAATTAATGATGGTTATTTTCATTTGTCTGCTGCACATTTCTTTAACTTTATAAAAATTTAACAATTCAGAAAACTGCTAAAACTCACTTTACTGGAGGAATGTAGTCTCACGTAGCCCAGACCGCTATTTCACCTCCATATTTTCTTGATGACATTGCACGATTGGCGAAATAGGGTCTGATGAATAGCCTATACCGTTTTTGTACTGGGGGGTGTAACTAATTAGTAACTTCCGTTAACAAAACGGCTAGAAATGAAATCACTTCGCAAAGATTGGAAAGTCGGCGCTTTGCAGGTTGCTCGATTAGCAAACTCATGTACGGTGTCACAATTTTTTGACAACAATTTCGAAACAACCAAGCTCCATCGCGCTGCTGTCTACAGCCAGTAAGCTCCAATTCGCGAAGCCTTACTTGGTTACAACACGTTATAAGGTATTATTACCATGGTAACTGAATATAAATGATCCACCAAGTTCCGGTGGCTCATAACAAAAACGGTATAGGCTATTCACCAGACCCTATTTCGCCAACCATGAGACGTCATCAAGAAAATATGGGGGCGAAATAGTGGTCTGGGCAATGTGAGACTAGTAGGTCCACGTACGTATGTATATATGCAACCCATATACGTATAGAAGCTAACTAATAAGGCTTATAAAACAATTGACATATGCATGACATCTTACTTGTCTCTATTAGAATCCATCCACTCAAGTACACTTGATATCTAAAGATAATGGATAGACTTTAAGTCATGAATATCCTTTTTGTAGTAGGCTTAATACAAAGTAATACGAGCAAATGCTATAATCTGGAAATTTTCAAGCATGTAAAGTAGAAAATTATTTATCTCTATTTGTCTCTATGTAGTAATTGCACACTTTTCATCTTTGTATCTTCAGAAACCTTGAGGTCAAATGAACTTTTAAATATAATACAGATAATAATTCCCATATATGTACACATACTGAGGAGCTAATGTTTATACTGCTTGGACAAGTCAAAGCTGCAGTGTAAACCTTATTTGCACGTTATCTGTTTCAAGGTTAGAGCAAGTTTGATCTACGTATGTACATATGTCATAGACGTGACACATGCAAAAAATATGTTTTAATTACTTTGACTTACTTGAGTGCCATCGGAATCCATGCTAAAAGTGATGACCTTATCTGGCACACCAAACAGCTTGTTGGAGAGATATCTTGCCAAATGAGATGCCATTTTAGTTTTAAAGGAACCTTTGGTGCCCATGAAGACCATCCATTTGTGTTTCAATAGTAAACTGAGATAAGACTATGGGAGGATGGAGGAAGAAAGGATTGGCTATCATTTCTGAGAAGACTAGCTGCTTAAACACATGTAGAATTGTTCACTGAAGTTTTACTATATAAGATGGGGTATTATGTTCATTGGATGGTTGTGTGGCCTGCATACGTAGGTCACAGGACCTCTCTTAGGAGCTTAACAAAGAGGCCTATGAATGAAGTTTTACGCTTCAAGAGTGCAAATATGTAAAATTGTATGACCAGATACTTGAACTGCATGAGAGTACTTACTTCTATGGAGCTGGTGTTTAGCAACAGCTGGTAGGTAAGAAGGTCAGCTGACTTTTGACGGACACCTTTTAAGTAGATTACAACATGGGGGTTAACCCTTGATGCTAGACTATAAGGAGTGTCAGGTGGTGGCTTTATATCACCTAGTATATAGATAAATTGAAAAGAAGAAGTTTGGAGTGAAAGTAGTGAGCTACGTACCGTATATACATATTATAAAGTATGTACGTACGTATATATGTATATTGTATTGTATTATTATTATTATATACGTATGTAAGGAGTTGTTAATACATATTAGACACATAGAAACATGCATGTACATTATTCCCATAAGTGTAGGTGCTACTGATGAAATATAAATATTGTATATTCATACGTACATTCACAAATGTTTAATCAGGACTAATTAACTAATGAAGCTCTTGGTAATTACTAAAGTAAAATTATATAAAGACTTGGAAAATTTAAAGTAGCTGCAGTCGCTATAAATAAAAGGTTACATTAAGTAAATGTGACCAAAAATGTCACAGTAATTCTAGACCTTTCACTATGCATATAAGATACAAAATATTAACTTCTATATATGGCAGACATTTTCTTACCAATATCCCTCCAAATACCCATGTAACTAAAGGTACAGATGCTGTCATCACTGAGTCCCATTCCACTTTCTGGATCTATGCTCCACACATGATGCTACATAAAGAAATTAGGACACATAAAATTGTGTATGTGTATCATGTGTAGCAGCACTAGTCTCCTAATGACAATATGCCTAAAGGCTGATAAATAGTTACTGCTGAAACAGTTGTGGTTTACTTCAGGAAGATAACACTTTTTAACTCACTTTGAAGATTGCTGTAATTTTACAGTCCAAGTCTCCCCATGATGTCTGAGTGCTAATGTTTACCTTCCCTAAGTAAGTGTTACATTTCTGATCCAAGCCAGCCTTACTGAACTCATCATGCAATACAACGGCGACCGGTATTCCTTCATCCAAGTCTTGGAACACAAGTAAAGGATGAACAACCTCCCCGCTATCTGGTCTGGAGGATGGATTAGCTGCATTTGGAGCTACAGTTGGCTCTCGAGGTGACTGGCTCCTTCTCCTAAGTTCAGTATTCTGTTGCTTTAGATGTGTAAGTTGTTCCTAAAGAGCATAAAATATAATTGACATAAATAACAAAGTGAATATTCTTCTTCAGCAGAATATATATAGTTATAGGTATATTGTATGTTGTATTAAAAATGATATATACTTTATCACGGAACTGAAAGGGAGAAGAAACAATATTTCACACAAAGTAAATGAGTAAAAAATAAAAAGATTGATACTTTAACCACACAATAAATAATAACTATATCATTTTCAATTCTGTATAAATAGCTTTACCTTCAGCTCACTAATTTCAGCCAGGAGGTTTTCCTTGGAAGACCAGGTCTTCTTTAAACCTCCTTCCGGGCCAGACTGAGGACTATTGGCAGACAATCTACGTACCAAGGATTACATACATTATATACTAACTGAAATGTTTGTTTATGGTACATAATATGATGTATGTACCACTGTTAGCTTACAACTGGTTAGCCTTCCTTGCCCCTGGACTGGACTCGGTTTCATTTACTGATGTCTTCTTCCCAAATTTTAGGGAAAGCCCCTACAAAAATACAAGTTATCGCATTCTATACGTATATTGACTATTACTTATTGTGTACGTATATACAGCATATTTACAGTATATATATACATGTACGTATGTACATATGTATTCAGTACTGTTTTGAAATAACAGGCAGTTTCATAGTTATAGACACCTTTTTGTCCCCAATGCCTGGAATTGGACTGCACATATATTATACGTATACAATTGACACCCACATACATACGTACATACATAATGAACTGATGTTATGCACATCATTTGCATGGTACTTATTGACTTTCTACAGATACATGTACCAATGAGATTTAATATTGATTTAGCATGCTACATATACAGTATAATGCTTTACAGTATTGAAATAACTAACTGCATTACTTTAAACATATACACATTTTGGTGATTTTCATTTAACTCACTTTCCACACTTTTTTCTTCTTTTTCCCTTTCCCTTTGAAATCTGGTTCATTATCAACAGGAGAAGGTAAGTCTTTAGGATCTTCTTTACCAACTGAGCTGCCTTGATGATCCTATGTCAACGTGCAGAGACAGGTCTAGATGTTATACTTGTACACACCTAGTGTACATCATAACTGACAATGTTATGACAAAGGAACAAAAAATGGATTCTACTCTCAATGAATACAATTATCTAAAGAGATAATTGTATTCAAAAATGGATTCTACTCTCAATGAATACAATTATCTAAAGAGATAATTGTATTCATTGAGAGTAGAATCCATTTTTGTTCCTTTGTAGCTTTAATGTTATTGAAGAACTGTTGGTCATGCATAATCACCTTCTCTTCTAAGGCATTCTCCAGAGTGTGAACTCTTGCTGTCAAGTTTGCAACATTACTCTCATATATGTGAAGAATCTTCCCCTATAAATGAGACAACTCAATGAATCAGATATATAATATATGGAACTGATATACACATTTGTATTCACAGAAGATCAAGATAAAGAAAAAGACAAAGACTCCCAGGATCACTGATGAAGGGTGGATTCCCAGAAACAGCTGTCTGACCCAGTGGAGAAGAAGATGACAGTAGACGAAAGAACGATTGTTCTGATTGATATGAAAGAACTGTATCTTCATCCCAAGCTCTAGTAAGGCATTCCTAAGTAAGGTCTCAGTAGCTATAGCCTGTGTTATAGTCTATTCTATTAATTAGCACATTTCCTTAGCAACATACACATGGCAGACATATGTATAGGAAAATGGGGCTTTAGATTATTCATACTATCTATGCATTAGGTTGACTATACAGTACACAGTAGAAAGGACACAGTAGAAAGGACAGAGTGTCAGTTCTTGTTTACCCTTTTGTCCAAGTCCTGTATTGTAGTTGACAATTGGTATTCAAGTGTCTCTGCCATTTTTCTCCAGTGGACAATCTAAGGTATGGTAGAAACATAATGTAACCTACTACTATCACATGATCACAACATGTTAGACATGTGATATGTAAAAAATGAGTGCAAGTGCAGAAAAGAAAGAGGTACAATATTTGAGGTTGGGAGGGATAAAAGCAACCATTTAATGGCTTTTGCAAATGAATATGAACATTTACTTTGTCACATGTAAATCATGTAATCTACTAACCTCTTCTTGTAGACCACCCTCTTCCTTTACGTCTTTCCCATTTTCTGCATCCATGTCATCTTTCCACCTTGGCTTTTGACCAACATTAAAGGACCTCCTTAATTTGGAACTTCTTGGCAGTGTACTGCCTTTCCCTTCACCTTCTGCTTCTGATAATTTGCTATATTTCTGACTCAAAGCTGAAGGAATAGGTCCTCGTATATTGAAGGATTTACTTCTAGGGTCCGTCTTGCTCATCAAAGGCTTCTCATGGCCAGCATTAATGGTATTCATGAGATTCTCTCTTCTAAACTCTGTCGGTGATGTAGACAATTCCCTGGTCTCTGTTGGAGGTGGTTCAAAATCAAATTCATCATCATCTTCGCTACTGGAATTGTGGCATTGCAATGATTGTGGAGGAATGGAAGAATCTGTATTTTCTGTGTTTACAGTCTTGTTAATAGTGGAAATATTCAAACTTTTCAAGTCTGAAACATCAACAAAAGACATGTCAATCTGATTCAATGCTTCTCCAACAGATCGACTCAATCTTCTCATTTGTTTCAAAGAGAGTGGTTCTGACTTCACTGGTGGAGATATGTGTCTTGCCTCCCTGAAATGTGACCCCATCCGTAGGCTCTTTGATGACAGATGACCATGGTTGTGTTGAGGGGTGCTAGGAGCTGAAACTAAAGTGAAGTGAAACTGAATTTAAAGCATTAAATAATCAATCAGTTTTGTGCATGCGTAAATTAGAATGGTAATTCATATTAAATAGACTGAATATACAATATACAATACTGAGAAACATACGTACACATACGTACTAGCTATGGTCCAGTTATATTACCAACATACAGTATATGTATTGCACATATTAAGTACGTACGTATATGCAAACATGTAGGTTGACTGCCAAACCGATGGAAATATATATTACATATTCATGTGATTATTGTATTTCAGTGAAAATGTTACTAATAAACAACATTTTAAAATGTATATGTACATACGTAATAGGGGTTAGTTGAGCATCAACAACACAAATTATTGTCAAATTGATAATTTGTGTTGCTGCTGCTTGAATGCAAGAAATACTCCTTATCATTTCATGTACTGTACATACGTACATATGTACGTATGTACGTATATGTACGTATACGTGGCTACAAATGTAAGAGTGGAAATTAAATTTTAATTTTGTGGGCGTAACTCTCCTGCATGTAGATCTTGAGACTTACCTCCTTTAGCTGGATCTGATAAACTCAGAGTTAAGGGCGAAGGCTTAAGTCCTTCACTAAACTTGTGCTTTTGATCGATAAAAAGCTTTGGAGATGATGTTCTTGGCATAACTTTCTTAGTTGCCATATTGGACACCTCGTTCAGGAAATCATGCTTCTACAACAGAATATTATACGTACATACAATAAATGGTAAGTAAGTATCTATGCAACTATAAATATATTGGTCTACATCAACACCGACAAGAGTATTACAAATATATGAACTTCTATTAATGCACTGTCTACTAAGCCAACTTAATGTACCACACATTCAGAATGTTAGATGTAATATATATATATGTATTAGTTATACCACGGCGCTGAGGTGTATATGGGTTTTATACGTACGAGTCACGAGGGCGCATAGCGCCCGAGGGCAAGTACGTATATAAACCCATATACACCGAAGCGCCGTGGTATAAGTGATATATACTCCGAAGCTTCTTATCGTTATTTTGGCGGGACTTTAAGAATCCGAGGGCAGTATATAGCTTCTTAAATACTGTTATATCCCGGCGGTTGCCCCGGCAACAGGGTATATGTGTGTAATATATATATGTGTGTAATATACGTATGTGTGTAATATATATATGTGTGTAAGTAGCAGCCAATGTAATTGATTTAAGACTATTTAGCTTAGGGAACCAAAATATATAGTATGCTAAAATCGTATACTGTACACATATAAGAATGCTGATAATATTCATACATACACACAGCCAATGAACTGTAGGCCGGCACTTGTGTAAGAAATACAATGAATAGCCATCTGAATCTGATCACATTAAAATCTACTTAAATGTGTACATACACACCTCCTTTGGTGAAGTTGGTGTTGGAGGTTGGACCTTAATAGATGCTTCACTAATGGCAGGTTTTTCCTCAGAGGGGGAGTGGTCAGCATCTTTCAGTGCCTTGGGACTGCCAACTCCTCCATCTGGGCTTACCCTCTCCGTCTCACTATGAAACACCCGTTCCCCTGTTTCATTGGTGTCACAATTCTCCTTTGCTTTTGTTGATGTGTCACCTGGAATTAAATCTACTAAAGAAAAATATAAAAAGGAAACTGAATCAGAGGAATACAAAATTGATATAATTACATTACATAATTGGTCAATTTGTAAATTCAGCTTGAGTTAGCATAAATAAGAAAAGGAATTTTAAGATTTGGTAAATTAAGAGATTTCCGTTTAAATCAAAGTAGTTTCAAAAACAACTCAGGTTCATACTAAACATGTTGAAAGTTCATTGAAATCAGCCAAACAAAGTCTCAGTTAACCTTGTAATACTATCAAGCATTGTATAAAGACATAACTGAGATATCATATACCTAGCTGTATGTACATATGTAATATACGTATACAGGATTAATGTACTATTACATACTGTATATAACAAGCATACACTATAGAAGGTATCACTAGAGTAAGTACAAAAATAATTGCAATAGTGTTCACACCTGGTTTCTTTATATCTGTAGGACTACTCGAGGTTTCACTGGCTGTCGCCTGACTCTCAGAGACACTAATACTTCTAGCAGGAGACATACGTCTCTTGACTGTGGAGAACTTTTCACCTGATTCTTCCTCTTCAGTTTCATCAATGGCTGTAGCTTCTGGTTCCAAAGCATTTGTATACACAAGTGCCTTAATTGGCTGCTTACGCTGATAATAATAAGAATGGAAAATTCAAAGTTATGACTAATTACATGAGAACTTTCCTTAGTATTATGTATGAAATTCATTTTACAAAGAAATAAGTTCTCATTTAATGAAATTAGTCCTTAATTACTAGTGACAACTTTCATGAACATAACATAGTCTGAAGGTACTGTAAGTACAAAGCTACAGTGTGTAGAGGGTGAAAATACCTACATACGTATATATGTATGTAAATTTACCTTACTGTACTTACGTATGTATATTATTATAAGTATATATACATATATGCATGGGTATATATATAAAATACCTACATGAATGCATACTTATCAAACCTGAAGTACATTATCTGCTTGTGCTGCAGTGTTAGTGCCGTCTAAGGTAGGCTCTAGCTTTGGTTTCTCTTCCTTTACAGGGCTTGTAGGGATTTTCTGTTCCCCTAGTGGAGACTTTGGGGATTGGGGAGAATTCAGTGGACTTTGTATTGACTTTTGACTGTCTGAAGGAGATTTAGTGCCCTCTTTGTCTGTAAGACCTAGATTCCTGTTTACACCTTCACCTGGGCTCTTTCGTTCAGAATTACGAGGTGCAAATCCTCCAAACAAACTTTTTGGCAGATTAGAAAGTTTGCCTTTTGGAGGAGTTGACTTAATTCCCTGAGCCTATATGGCAAAGCAAACGTATAGAGAACTACATTGAGGAGATCTATAAACATATACCCACATCTATATATGTGCCATCTTTGCTTAATACTATGTACTGTATGGATATTTAGGGAAACTTAGGTTACAGTGGTTTACAAACTTACACTTGTATTTGCCTTTTTACCAGCTGAGAGTGGAGACTGAAGTTTAGATGTCTGATTGGTAACGGAAGGACCAGTCTCTACATTCTGCTCGTTACTTTTTCTTTGTAAAATGCTGTGCTTAAATACTGATCCTTCACTAAGATTTCTTCTCCTGTGTTTAGGAGGGGAAAGTCCCCCTTGAGAAAATTGTGGCTGGGATGTAGGGGAGGTTGATTTCTTCCCCACCATATCAGCATCATGCTGAGAATCAGTCTGGGGAGAGAGTAAAGATGTTGCTTCCTCAGTAGTTGATTTAACTGGCTCATTTTCTGACTTTGCTTGAGCTGTGGGTCGGACAATCTGTCTTTGAGGTCTCATAAGTAGACGGCTACCTGAAGGAGCCTCACTGTGCGATCTCTCATTTCTATTTACATGCTTAAACTTCAAATTTGATTCCTGATCACCTTGAGGTGGTGAAGTTTCTCTCCCAGGTCTCCCAGCTGAGGGTCCCTTTATACTGGAAGGTCTAGGAATGCCTGGTGAACTGGCACTTAGAGTCATCTTATTAAAGCTACTTACTTCAATACTTGATTCAGAAGCCCGCCTTGTTTCTGTGGTTAATCTTGAGGGAATGGCCTTACGTTGGCTCATTGGCTGGATTCCCATCAATTTAGATCCAGGGAGAGAGCTACTCCTACCAGGAGATCCAGGAGATGTGGAAGAGGAAGGACTGCTTGGGGAATTTTGACCCTTGCTAGAGTCCTGAAGAGGTTGACTTCTGAGGCCCAAAGTGTTTATGGCATGTGGTAGATTGGGGGAGGCACCACCTGGAGAGGACTGACTGGATGATGCAGGGGATGTGTGGGTAGAGAGACCTGGGAGACTAGAAGGTGTGGAGGGTCTAGCTATTGAAGATAAGTTAGTGGCTGCTGGAGCAGTGGGCCTACGCATTCTAGTTGTAATGGAATTAGGTCTTTTAGGGTTGCCCTCTGAACCAGACAAGTTGGGCAACACACCTTGTTTACCATTAGTACGATCTATTAGGAACAAAGGAAAGATTCATAATAAAATTCCTGCTAAAAAGCTATTCATTAACTGATTATACGTAGATTGGTAACATTAATTAAAATGCACATTCAAAGCTCTATAGGTTTACTGAAAATCACAAATCCAGAAATATTTTGTTTTATATATATACTGTAAGTAATGTTTCCTTATATTACCCTCATATATACACATGTACTGTATGTTAACCATAATTCCATATAGAAACAAGTATTTTAGAATACTCATAGGACATATTAAACTTAATATAGTAATTTTGAAGTAATAGAAAACAAACTTATGTACGTAGGATCTAAGTCTTAATTTATACCATTGATGATCTATGTAGGAATATACATAGGATGCTTATACTGTGAACTAAACTACGTATGGGTTATTTCTTCATATAAGAATCACGAAATATGCTGATTCAGCATGATTACCCTTGCAGTACTAATATAATTAGCAATCGTGACCTTCACATATGTACATATACTAAAACAACACAACACAAGTAATTGGAATACTGTTAATTTTAATCTTAACAGGGCACAAAAGCTGATTAAATTAACACCTCAGTAATTAACATTTTACAATTTTAAATTTTGAGGTGAAAGTCCAGTAGAGACAACCGTTTTACTTCTACTTCTATCATTAAGATAATATTGTGTAATAAGCCTCAAACAAGCTGCTATGAGCTACAAGTACAGATGACCTACGCTATAAAGGTCTTTAATGGAGAACAATGACTACAGATTCAATATTCTGTTGTTTTCTTAACAAAATGTTTTCATTTTTAATTTTAGTTAAGGTTGTTTTCAAGGCCATATTTGGATATACGTACAGGGTTGAAAAGCTCAGCTTGCAAGCATAACACATCTTATCGATCAGGGCCTAATGGACTTCATTATCTGCAATATTAAAAACATTAAGTAAGTAAAGGTACGTACTCTTCTTGATAAAGAGTATATTAATTAAAACAATCCACCCTTTTACTATGTACATATATAGAGTACAGTTTTCAAACACATATACCTGAACCTGTTAAGCTAAAATGGTAATGAAAAACTGAAGTACAAAATCTCAGTGCAGAGCATGCTAATGTATCTAAATAGTCCCTATCAATATCTAGAAGTTGGTGACATAATAATGGTCATGGCCTCTTTGTAAGTCATCTCGACGAGTAAAAACGTCATATCTTTTGAAGGAAACATCTCTACGAATCAAATTTAGTACCACATTTTTGAACTGGCATGATACCTGCATGCTCAAAGCATGGTAACAGACACACAACTAAGTACAGTAACATCTCTGGAACCTATGCACCCTGGGGTGTTAATTATATAAAAACCCGTTAACTACTGTATACTAGAGTAAATATCAGGATAAATGGGTATGCTATAAGATACGGAGATATTACAACAGTGCTAAGCTTAAGTGAGCATTGAAAGCAAGCAGTAAGGAAATATATTTATTCAATATTATGTATATATGTATATGTACGTATGTACATGTACATGCGCATATACATATGTATATAAACATCGTTATGTAGCGTAACAGTGTGGATAGCTACGTACGTACGTACGTATGTACTACAAACAGTGAAATAGTGTAATTAGGGACTGCCCCTATATTCTTTCATTTCTACTTCTCACTGTTATTCTCGATAGATAGATATATATTGTTACTAAGCTTTTCTATCCTTCTCTATAATTTTGAGGATGCTTAAGGGTCCAGAATTGTTAAGATTACAACTATATACGTATAAGCGCAAAAAGGATACAAATAATTCAAATGTAATATTGTAAAATAAGGCTTCCATCTAACTGCATTGAACTTATCTTTTGGATGGAACATCTTTCAACCTGTTGAGCATTTAAACTATCAGACACTGATGAAGACTCTCGAGGTTGAAACATTCGACCAAAAGAAATACCAAAAACTGTGGTTTTAGACATTCTACAAGTCTAAAGATGTTCTCTCCAAAAGATAAATTTAAAATAGTGGGCGGCAACCTTCCAATTGAATTAATTGTTGTGTCAGACCTTTTTCAAATTTCATAAAAAATAATCAATTAATCAATGCTATACATACAGTAGGTGAGACTGTTGTTACAATAGTATGCTCTACATTTTCATTAGTACTATATATACATACACACTGTCCCATACAAATTGTATAATCATACAACTAGGGTTTGCATTTTGAACCAGATTAAAGTAATGATCATCTATTACATAAATACATTTAAAAGTTATGTTTGATCTCATACCATAAGGGAAGTAAGATCACAACAGCGTAACTAACCTACAGTATTTCTATATTACATATAGAAAATTAAGAATATTTCTGAAACTTTGGAACATTCCAAAATGTGATACATACATACATACTGCATAATATGTATGTACGTACATATGAATATATACATATACCAAATTCACAAGCTACATTGTGTACTAAAGTAAAGCCACAGGTGACAGTGGTAGATAATAATATGTACTCATGAATACACTACTTTCAATTCACACTTGATTCAAGGGACTGTGTTCTATGGAATTAGTGAACCTGTGTAAGGAAACTGTTTAGTGAACAAACTACTAAAAGGCTCAACCTTTGAAGTAAAAACATTAACTCAGTCAATTAATGTTCAAAGTATCTTACTTTTTGAAGCTGATCTTGACATCATTAACAGCTTGACCAGCTCAACTATGGCTGATGGTCTTGCATTAGTTATGTCTAAAGAGGAGATTATGTAAATAATTACATGTTATATATTGACAGCATAACGATCATGTATGTGCCTACAAAGATATGTGAAACCAGAGAGGTTATTATACATATATATGTCAGTCCGTTACAATGTACATGTATTAGAGATTAGATAGTATACAATTAAAGGTTCTTCCAGCTGTGACAAATAAATGTAATAATTATTGTACTTCTTTGCAAGTAAAAGGCCTGTTATCAGAGTGTAAATATACGTATGTAGCTGTTCTATATCTATCTATCTATCTATCTATCTACATATATATACAGTTACCCATAGCATGATTTAAAGACTGTATTGTATATGTGCATGTCCAAACAAGAATAAGAATAATATGAGAGTTACCATTCTATCTAAAAAGGTACATCTTAACAGTCAACTCTTTAGTGCCAAGCACAAATCTGGCAAACTACGTACACTTGAAAAGACTCCTCACAGGAGGCCTGTCAGATCTTCAAGAGATCCACCTACGTATGTCAAGTTTGGGATGCCAAAAATCAATAATCTACATGCCTGGCTAAAAATGCTATTTATTTGGGTAAAAGAGGCCTGGCCTCAGACTTGATTTGGAATCCCAAAGGATATGTCTAGATCAAATGTGGGTAAACTGGAGTCATATAGCTGGTCCCTGTGGTATTAGGGTAAGCGTCCTCCCATGTGGCTCCAGGGAAACTCTAGTTGGCATAGAATGAGTATATGGTTGCAGAACCATATTGTCAAAATGAGACCTCAGGAGCATATTAAAAGGGAGCAATTTCAAAAATAAGATATCAGCTAGAATTGACACAAATCACAATCCCCATTGCACAAGTGCAGAGTTATTATACATGTACACACATTCCGTATGCTAAATGATGCATGTGTGTATGTTTGTTCTAGAGAATAATACAGATTTCAAACTTGCTTTCGTACGTATTATAAATTACTGTAATCTTACACAGGTCAAGAAAATCCCTAAATTAGTCAAATCACTTGACTAAATTGCATACAAGTACAGCAAACTGACAGTAACACAAATTAAAGACTACAGTTGAATGAGAAGGCATTGTTTAAACTTTTCCTAGTACAAACGGTCAAGTAGAACACTGTATGCACGAATAGGAAAGAGTCATTTCCGTATATCAAAGGTAGCTGGATTTAGAGTATGTTGATTACATAAAAATGGTAAACATATGCATCGCACCAAGTACCATCAAGTATGATAGTAGAAAAGTAAAGGGAAAGAGTGTTTTATAAAGACTTTAAACAGAAGAAATACAGTAGAAATATTTAGGCAGTTACTGTAATCATCCTTTAAAAGAAGACAGCTAAATAAGTAATAAATAATATATCATATAGCTTTTACTTAGTAATATAGTAGAACTGTCCATTTAAAGGGAAAATAAGTGAAGTCCAACAATTACTATTCTCAACAGTACTGATTACATTCAAGGTACTTATATGAGTAGAATCCCTTTAGATCTGATATCATCTATTAGTGAATTACCGACAGAAATCAATAATAGTATAAATCAACTACATATTAAATGTAGTAAGTATTATCAGATAGGGATTAAAACAAACCTTCTATACAGCAGTTCTGGAGAGATACGCTTGAAAAAGTGAACAGCCACTATAGAATACCTGCCTTCTGTCTAAATTATATTTCTGATCTTTGAACCTCCCGCAAGACTAATTCTATTATGCTTGTAAGAGACCACTAACTAAATCTTCTACAACCTTTTCTACCCTAACCCTTAGCCTACACCTTAGGTTAGTATTCACACAACCTCACCATCCAATGATAGTTGTTCCCTCTCTCTGCTCTTTAGTTATGCCAATCACTCTAAATCTCTCTTCAGTTTTAGCTTTAAACTATCTGCTTACGTACGCAAATGGCTCAATCCACACTCCAATAAACTTTAATACTTGCAACACTTTCAGTCTTAAAAGGATTTGTGTGGGCGGCTAGCCAAAATTATACAACAATATTTCCCTAAAAAAGTGTTTTGCAACATCACACATTCTATTTATGTCTGCAGGTTCCTACTTTAAAGGGATTACTACTGTATGCCATTCCTGTTGCATGCTGGATGCATATAGTACTACTCCTACATCTGTATGTAAGTAAGTATAAAGTAGTGCAGTTATAGGCCAATATAAGTACAGTAAGTACGTATATATGTACGTACATAAACACGTTCAGTTAACAAAATATTAAAATACGTAAATAGGAGATATATAATACTTTAATGTATTGTTAATGTACACATCAGAGAAAACTTTATGAAGAGGCACATGATATACCTCCAAAGGAATACCAAAGAACTGCTATTCTTATCTTCCATTATATAAAGATACTACTGCTGCAGTTTAGAGCTTAACTGTAACCATGTAGGTATACAGAAGGTCCAAAGATGGCTTACAGGAAGACAAGGTAGTCATAGTTTTAAAGGCTTATATTCCTGACTATGTACTTAGCTAATTCTGCAATGTAATCATATCTAGAGTTATAAAGACTGCTACGAAAGAGATGCTAAAATAACTACTTTAAAAAGATCTAATAAATGAAGAGTTTCCCCATACGTATGTACGTATATTGGAGTATATGTGTTGTATACTCCAATATATGACATCTTTTGTGTTCACCATGCACAACATTCCATAGGTTAGTCAATTACCGGTTGTTTACAGCTCTATCTAATTGTAATGGGAACACTCTTGATACTGTGTCAGAGATCATTTTCACTTTCTCTAGCTGTGATACACACACTGGTAACATCTGACGGTATTCGGCATAATACCATAAACACATGCATATAGTATGCTACCAGCAATGCATAGCACTATAGACATACGTACACTAAACATAGCCTCTCCACTGTAAGAAAACCAAAATGCAATTGCTACAAATGACATGATAAGTAGAGTCAATATACAAGCAATAACGTACACAATTATACTCCTCTCTGAAATAATTATCACCAGTCTCGACAAACATAACAAACTATTAAAGTGGGCCATATCATGCAATGCCATAAAACATGCAAACATTAGACCAAACCAGTTAGACCAATCTCTTGAAAAACAGCGATTACAATAACCGCAAAAAACACAGGTATAGACATTCTTTTGGATTGAGTTAAGCATGCAAAAGGAAATGTTTCACTGCATTTAACAGAGGTATCGAAACCTTTAAAACAGATGGCCTACAAATTTGAAACAAATCACAACAAGTGGGGATCTTACACTGATTTAGAGAAATTACTACTATAACAACAAGTCATACTCCCTTATTCAACAAACCATTAGCGATGAATCATTCTAATCTGTTCAACTAACGGGTTACCACTGTACAATCAATTGAACAGACTAAAATATCTTTGGCATTTGTAATAAATTTGAATGAACTTTGACTAGAGGTCAGCCTGATGTAGATGATTGGGCCACAACCAACATTTCATATTCTATTGAAAGACCTCTACAACACATTTATGTATCCTATGTCAACATAGAAAACAATTTACAAATACTGTTGATTTAAGGGAGCAGCTGGTTGCTTGTAGTAAAGCAAACAAAGTCTATATATCTGTGGTTGACACATGCATTAAATAACTTAGCTACCATAAAGTGCTGCACACCTTACCAAGTAAAGTGGTATACTAAAACCTAATGAGCCTATGATTCATCTCTTGTGTCGTATAGGAGAGAGTACCAAAGGCTATTGTTCATATAACAAGCGCTAGGAAGGGGCATTTATGTGGCATTGAGATGAAATCATGCATACACCACCTCCTACCTTTATGAGACAGCCCATCCATATTGAATCCATGTGATTCCAAGGCTTCCAAACAGCATGTAATGTTTCTTCTCTACAAAGAATTCAGATAAAGATTGTTTAGTATAAACCTGATGTGTACATTATACTACTTATAACATGTAAGTATTCGTTCATTCCATCATCCATTAAGAACTATACATTACAATTAGAAGTATATTTGGCAAACACAGGGAACATTAAAGCATATACGTACGCAATAATTACAGATATATAATTGATAAGGTTCTCTAAGCGAATTATAAAGTAAACTTTTTAGGTTGATGCAAGTACAAATTTTCAACTGAAACTGAAGAATACAAGAGCAGACAGGCTAGAGTTTGAACACCTTCAAAAGGAATCAAATTTCATTTAGGTAGGAATATTGGCTGGAGATATAACCCAAAATTAAAGTAAACACGCACAAGGGAAATATCTACATACGTACGTGTACATACAAAACGTTGGAATACATAAATTGAATGGAAAACCTAAATTGGAAAATTATGAATAAATCAACTACTTTTCTTATAGAAACTTGTAAACTAATGATTATTCTCTAGTTAAGTGTTACAACGTCATTGTCATAAACTGCTAATTTCAGGTATATATCTTCCTTACTCTTTCCAATTCAGACTTTGGAGGAATGGAAATACCTTGAACACTCTCATTTACTGTAAAATGGAAATGAAAGACCATATCAACTATACACTGCCAAAATTACAATTGCATCAATCAAATATCTTGGAAGAGCTAGAGCTACGTAACTATATTGTAAACTGTTACTGAAACTACTTTACTCACAGATGATGTAAACTACCGAAGGGGTGAATAGAAATTGGAATCTGAATATTGGAAAGTTTAAGACTGCAAGCTTCTATCAAAACTATCATGGCATTAATATTTCCCTACTGAAGAGATCAATAATCTAAGAACAGGTTAGAGAAAAATACAAAATGACTTCATCCATGACAGAAGGTCCTGTAAAGACAACCTTACAACCAGCCCCCTACTGGCAAGCTGCGGAAGTGCTCAAACCAAAGAAGGTTGCTAGGACAGTTACAGGAGACACAGGAAGCCATATTAGCCTTAATCAATTTAGGATTCCCAATAAAAGGTATAGAAACATTTTCAGTAAGCTAGTGTGGTCACTTTCAGTACAAACTGCCTACAAACCTGTGGATGTAACTATTGAGAGGCAATGCAGTGGGAGGCAATGCAGTGGGAGGAAACAAGGAAAATAAAATCAGATTAACTTAAAATTTAACAATTTTTGGCATTTTAGAAACCTTTTAGAAGTGTACAAAATAACTTTCCTACAATTTTCAAGCAATATCTGCCACTTCATCATTACAATGTTTGCATAGATAGGAATAGGTACACTCTACCTCCGCATGCATTCAAAGGATCTCTGAAACAAAAAGTAAACCTTAACTGTATTGATCGCATTCTGACAAAATGTGTTAACATTTATATCATCATCATTGAAGTCTGGATATACCCCTACCCCTTTATGTCCCCTGAGGAGCACAATGAGCTAATGTGTTCACATTGGTTGTAAAACATAAAACAATTAATGTATGGAAGTACTGCAGTAATAAGTCTATATAATGAATTCCCAGAAGAACATCTGGAAAGCCGTTTTGACCTTAGCATAAGAAGAGAGTTCAAATTATTTCTCATAGAATATCAAATTATAATAATTGGTACGTATAACCTTGGAATTAGGTACGTACGTATATCCCTTTTTACTTTCACAGTCTAATTAATATTGCTTTAAGTTTGTCATATTAGAAATGACACCTGCACACAAGGAGTTGCTCACATTGTTAAAATATAACACTATGGAGACATAGTTATTAAAATATCTGGCTGTGAGCATGTGATAGTCATTGTTTGATTGACCAGGTCACAGGTCAATAAATAGTCCCATCTTTAATAAACTGTAAGCTGATCCTCTGTTTGTGCTAAAACTGGGAAAATAACATCTCCAGATAAACTCATTTAGCCACTGTTATTGTCTTGCTATAGATTTATAACACAGGTGGTTCTGGCATTGTGCTACCATTAGATTGGAATGTGAGTGCACAATTAGTGACTAGCTGGCTCGTGCCTGCCAAAGTACCACAATATAACACTAGACATACGTATAATATTTATATATAATGTACGTGTATATATAATATAGGTAACAGACAATTAGACATTAAAATCTTAAAAGTATAAGTATCCATATGGTCATGTGTACGTATTCACCTACACAATGAATATTTTGCATGAGAATATATTAAAGAATATAACTGATATCCATTGAAGCCTACCAGTAGATACGTACGTATATATGGTGTGCAGATGGTGAATAATGCAGTCATAAATACATATGTAACTGCATTTTAATGGGAAAAAAAGTTCTGCATAAAATTAAGAGATGATCTCTCCAGCATAGATTAAATTAGAATACTAACACGACTGCATCATTAACCAACAAAGGCATCCAAAGCTACTAAAGTACATTCAAATATTTACTGTTTACAGAGTAATATTTGTATACCTGTGTAACTATAAGAAATATACGTACCTACATACATATTGCAGCTATAGCTGTGCAGTACTTTTATATTGCATCCAATGAAACATTTGAAGTCATATGTAAAGACATAATACAAAAGGTGGTCTAGCTATGGAATATGCCAACTGAAATTTATAATAAATTAGAACAGCAGAGGGGAATATATTATAGGTACTGAACACTGGTTTCAATTACTATTCTGCAAGTAAACGTTTTGGATTACCATTTTGTTATAAATAATATGGGACATTTAATTAGACTGGATCCAAAATTCCCAAAACACTCTTTCCTAGCTTTGTGATCCACAAAATTCTCATCTTGAAAACAAGCCCATCCATTCTGCTGTGAGGGTTCAGTCCACTTTCTGTTAATCCATAGAAATGCATATTTCTGTCTTCGTTTAAGATTTCTGTGTTTACTTCAGATAAGATACACCTAAAAAGAGTTTCACTTCAGAGTGGAAACAGTTGATTGAGCCAGAAGCTATCCAAATCAGCCATCTCAAGTTAACCGAGGCCCTTAGACATGTTGATGATACCATTACTGTTGAAAGTGATCTCAGGCCTTCCTTTGAGTGAATAAATGGTCCCTTTTACTAGAAACCTAACTAATTTTCAACGATATCAGTTGTGACCACAAAGCTGGGAAAGGAAACTTCTTCTTTAAATTTCAATATTTTTGATAATATTCAGAGACTTACGTGTGTACTTAGTGTGAAATAATCCCCTGTTCTGACTCTACCATTTATATAATAGAGATGGCTGAATTGATATACGTACGTACTGTATGTTCACAAACTTGAATCCTTTGCCTTTCTATCTTTGGCCATACTCAATTACTCTCTCAATTACAGAAGGAAAATTGGCCAAATTAATATGAAAATCCTTGGAAATATTATGCAAAATCCAGCCAACTGACCAAAAAGTCTTTTCCATATTATATCATAACCTTTGCAGAGGTACTATGCAACAACTACTGAATTACATACATATAAGAATTTAAGTACATTACATAGACATATGCAATATATATATGCTTCACATTGGCACAGAATACCAACGCAATAATAAAAGAATGAGAGCCAGCAAAATGGCAGACAAAGAAGGCTGACCTCTGCAAGTGCAGGTGTTACATTCTAACAAACAGCTGTCTAATCTAACTAAAGTTAGCAGATCTAGACACAACGGTCCTCACACTAGAAGACAAGGTTTGCTATGTCTACCTACTTGTCCTTGTTTCCCAAATTATATCATTTTAAACATGTCAGGCCACTGTGGGTTTTGCATGTTACCAGCCTTCTGTAATTTTAACTAGAAAGGAAAGCAATGTCTTTAAAGCCATACATACATACCAAGTAGTGATTCCCCCAAAAATTCATTTCATAAAAAAATCCCTAAAAATGAAAAAGAATCCCCCTTCTCAAAAAGTATACATATATGATGGGCTTTAAAACTTTCATTCTAGAGAACTGATTTTAATGTTATTTACTGTGCACAATGAGCAATATCCTCTTAAACCAACCTAAAGCACTTAATGAGATTCTAATTAAAAGTGATAATACAGCCATGCATGTCTACCTCAAATGTAAGAAAACTACTATAATACGTACATACTGTAGCTACAAATTCTTCCTTTACAGTTTCTATGTATGTATGTCTAATAAGACATCACTGTACACCAAAATAAAGCTTGCTAGGTTTTCTACATTGAGCTGAAGAGCATTATGTCTACTTCTACATTATATACATTAGTGACAACCCCCTTGGATCTATATACAATAATCATATCTATCCAGATCTAATGTATATCTACATATATGTACAGCTGATATAGTTGTAGTAGGTTATTGTGTGAATTAGAGAATATGTAGGTATGTGGAAATTCAAACTTGGGTTGCCATGGCCTGTCATCTCTTGGTACATATATATGTTCAGATTTACCCAATAATCTGGTTTTCAACTCTTTGGCATAGACTACGTATATATTAATATCCATATCCACTACAAATTATTAACATGTAGCAACCTTGTCATTCTTTATTGCTAAGTATATGCACACTAGCCTGGATTGTACATAAATACATATACTAATTATGCACATACTATAGGTATATATTAATGTGTACATAGGAAATGAGTTTGGATGAAATAATAAATGATAACATCGAAACTATACACATAATTATGTGTTAAATGATTCAATTCATATTCAATGAAATCCCTATACATCATTATTTTATATTACGTACTGTATATATAACTGAATAACTGCTTCTAGAGAGTAACAAACATTAATTAATTAGAATTCATAGAATTTACCTTAAGAATGGGTAAAGGATACATACCTACGTAATACTTTACTGACAACACACTTTCACTGAAAAGCTAAATTGTCATAGTTATTACTGCTTGTCTAAGTACAGAATGGTTTGTCTAAAATTTAATGCTATTTGCTTTAGCAGTTATCTAGTCACATGTATTCATATACATATGTACAGTGTATTGTATGAATACTGTCCATGATGTAACACCTAATTTAGCACTTAGAGAAGAATAGAAGATACAGACCCCCACAGTCACTAATAAAGGGTGGAATTCCAAGAAACAGTTATCTGACCTAGTGGGTGTAGTAAGAAAACTATATCTTTGTCCAAAGCTCTATATACAGGTTTTCCTTGAATAATTCGTCTATAGGAAACAGTCAATATGTTGTGAAATGTTGCAAGTGTAGGAAAAGAGTCTTTTATAAGTATTTCTTCTTATCCTTATAATGTCAATGGTGTCTTTAGGAAAGTGGTGTTTTAGATCATGTTCGTATTAGCGCTAAGGTGTGCAGGTCTGTCATGTCCAGTTAGATCAAAGACATCCCATTACGTTCACTTAATTTTAATTAATAGTGTTAGTCATCCGGAGATCACATTTATGCTACTCATTTAATATTTAAATACAAACACTGAATTTCCAATATAGATTGATTCCTTACTGACTTACCTAAACTGTGAATTAAATCTGGAAGGTGAACACCATCAGTCAAATCCTTTACAACATCCTCCACATCACCAAGGTAACCAGCTGAAGTGAGTGATTGGTTGACCCATTCTAAAGCCTGTATTCATAGAAGGAGAAATATTATAAAAAATGCAATGAAACAACACCTTCATACATATACTTCTACAAAGCTTACAAGCTAAATTACATATTGTGGTTGGAGTTCATGCAAGTACTAGTAAAAGGTTTCTAGCTGTAACAGTACCTTCCGGCATGACATAACTACAACATTGCCTACATAACGTAACATTCAGTCCCTGGTCAACTATTGTGGCTGGAGCTCGTGTAATCACTAACAAATTATGGTACTACGTATTTGCACAGGCTTCTTACAAGGTAAATGATATAGTGTCAACATAAAGTAGAACAACCTCTTGGAAAGTTACCAACAGTACATGCGTCTGCAGCAACAGATCATACTGTTTGGCATTATTCCTATTCCTGCTTTACACACCATTCATAATCCTGCTATACAGTATACGTATATATGAGTCAGTCACCTCGCAAACTACACTATATATTGACAACACACAATGTTCAAAACTATAATGAAGGATAAATTGCTGGATACACAGCTCCTCATTTTTCAGTTTAGGGCAAGTAAGTAATCGTGTTTATTCCACAAACATCTAAAGCATAGGCCTTTACTGTACAATGGATGTATAAAGTACGTAGGAAAATGGTGCTTTAGATTAATCACACCTAAAGCATAACCAGCTATAGAGACTGAGACTGGGAATATGAATGTTGCAAACTACATGGTTCCGCGGATGTAAGGTCTGGCTTACCAGAATAATGGTTCCCCAAAGAGACCTGAAGACCAACGCTTACACAAGTAACTTCGATTGAATACAAGTTAGACCAGACCTTACATTCAATGCATAGCGGATGTAAGGTCTGGCTTACCAGAATAATGGTTCCCCAAAGAGACCCGAAGACCAGTGTGGGCTCATTGCTCAGGAGGAGGATAGCATGCACCTAATTACATGCTTCATAAGCTCAATAACCTAACACACTGAACAACTCATTACATGATTAGTCATGCTTCAAATGAAGATATCATTGCTCATTAAACACTTATAATGAATGTTTACTTTTAAAGGCTTTATCGCCAAACAGAATAAAGAGGATTACAGCATGCACCTACAGTTATGTATGTATCCAGATACATGAACAGTGTAAGATGTATAATACCTATATAGTGACTATGTATTTTCATCATAGCCTCTGCATAGATAGAAATGCACATATACTAATAGTACTCTAATGACCTAATGTATATATACTGTACGTACATTACATATTTACATGTATTATAGAAAGTGCCCAGTAATTTACGTATGTGTTACAATTAAGTTGAACTTGTGTATATACTAAACATTATAAAGGCTAAGGCAATTATACTTTCATCAAATGCATATAAAGCCTATAATGGTTCTCTACATATTGAAGTGTCACTAGATAAAAAAACTTTCATGTATCATTTCCTCGTCCTTAATTGGTTGCTAGTTTACTGCTGTTGCTTTTTAATTACATTTGGCAGTTCTCCTTATAAGTACGTAAATTTTTAGCCTAACTTTCTTTATAAGGTTAAATAAAACTTACAGCAGTAAGTAGGACTTAAACATTTCACACTATTTACATACATACGTGGATGACAACTACTTTATATTAGACCCACACACTACCTGTCAGTACACACAGCTCAAATAGCCACATGCACTGTCTCATTCACCACAGAACACAGAACCAGTTGGAAAGATTAGGAATATAATTGGCCCTACTGTAAAAAATTTGAATAGACACCACCAAAATGGCACATTCAATTACCACTTCCTATATCTAGCACAGTTTATGTTGATAATGACAAGAGCACAGAACGGAAAGGAAATATAGTAAGCAAGAGTCATTGTGTCATACATATGACATCACAGGAAACATTAGGAATACAGTAAGCAAGAGTCATTGTGTCATATGACATCACAGGAAACATTAGGAATACAGTAAGCAAGAGTCATTGTGTCATATGACATCACAGGAAACATTAGGAATATAATCGCAAGAGTCATTGAGTCATATGACATCACATATCTGCAGCCACCTTAATACAGTTAGGATTACCTGTTATTCACATATTGTAATGTAATTAGGATCTTAATCATGTTTATTTAAATCATAATTAACATTTTCCTTTTCTACGGTTGTCACAAAACAGCTGACATGACAACCTGTCTTGATATAATTTGATTGTAACCACCTACCACATGTATGTCATTCCACAAAAATGGACACTAATCAGTCATGTACAGCAATGGATGCCGTATGGGCAAAAATCAAAATTTGTTAACTACGTATGTATACTGTACTAAACAAATGAAGAGTTATTCTCGTGTGAGACAAGATTAAAGAAGGTTTTCATCTATAGTCATAGGATGGGATATACTTTAAATAGCACACTAGGGGAAATAGTCAACAATAAGCAATTTTAGCATTCAGGGTCTGAACAAGGGGCCTATATATACAATTCTCTTCATATTCTAAAAAGATATGCTACACTTTATTTAGCTGCAATTGAGCTAAAAATTGGATCATCAGGTCTTACATAGATATGGTTAATTAATGCATTCAGACATCCTTAATAGTTCTTTAATCTCTATACCTCCTAAGCATTATAGCACTATAACAAATTAGTAATGTAATTTAACAAATTACATATATACAACCAAAAAATTAACAAATTGAGCAAGTGTACATACTACAAATCTGGTAATGACCAAATAAGGAAAAAGAACAAAACAGGTAGAAATAGCTAGAAACAACAAAGCATATCTCTCTAAATAGTCAACTAATAGAATTAATTAGACTACCAGTTAAGATAGTGATTTCATAATGGCAGCCAATCATTACCTAACACCTAAGGCTACTATATTATCCATTGCTATCCACAGTCAGACTTTTGGGTGCCAACGGCCAGCTGTGAGGCATTTACCACATAACCAGTCCATAATAACTCACACCCTAAAAAAGTCGCTTCAGTGAGATGAAAGCTTTAGAATGCTCTTGTTATTAACCTACATATGAGTTGGGTTCTATTGTGTCATGCATATACCTATACACACCTACCTACATATATACCAACTGTGCAGATGGTTTCAGTTACCAAACAGATTGACTCATTTCAGACAATGCAATTAACAATTGAGTTAACTGGCACAAGCTCTCCCTCAATAAGATGTTCAATTGGTCAGATAGAGTAACTTCTCACCAATCAGAACAAAGGAAAATTAGTGAAAGTAACAGACATTTCACTTCACTACATTACAGTACTTTTTCAAATGCTATCGTCAACTTATGGAACACTTGTACATAAATATGCATGGTCCAACTGTATTTCAGTAATAAATAATATAAGTACACTCCGTTGCTAGGGGCGGAGTGTATAACTATTACATATATTATTATTACATATTATATTATAATAAAATAATGGTTAGTAATATAAATAAAGTATAATATTTGAGACATATACGTAGCAGCAGTGCATGATACATACATATATAGGATTTGTGCTAACCCATAAAGCATATCAGGGAGTCCCGGAGAGATATATCAGTCATGGACTACAGTAATTAAATTATAAAGTGTAATATAGAGGAGAGAGATAAGAAGATTGTATCCTCACCCATAGCTCTACTACTAGTGTGTACAATCTGGTCACAGGAATAAGAAAATGGTGCAATTTATTATATAATTAGGATGAGTCTACATACCACATGTTTAATCATGCTGGACAAAAAACAGTGATCATGAGTGACTATACGTTATTAATAAAGTAATTTGGTCTCAGCACCCTTTCTGATGTACTGTACATGTATATATACATACTATATTAATATATATTTCATAGGTCACCTCTATACAAGGACCTCTCCAGGTCACCTCTATACAAGGACCTCTCCAGGTCACCTCTATACAAGGGTCTCTCCAGGTCACTTCTATACAAGGACCTCTCCAGGTCACCTCTATACAAGGACCTCTCCAGGTCGCCTCTATACAAGGACCTCTCCAGGTCACCTCTATACAAGGACCTCTCCAGGTCACCTCTATACAAGGACCTCTCCAGGTCACCTCTATACACGGACCTCTCCAGGTCGCCTCTATACAAGGACCTCTCCAGGTCACCTCTATACAAGGACCTCTCCAGGTCACCTCTATACAAGGGTCTCTCCAGGTCACTTCTATACAAGGACCTCTCCAGGTCACCTCTATACAAGGACCTCTCCAGGTCGCCTCTATACAAGGACCTCTCCAGGTCACCTCTATACAAGGACCTCTCCAGGTCACCTCTATACAAGGACCTCTCCAGGTCACCTCTATACACGGACCTCTCCAGGTCGCCTCTATACACGGACCTCTCCAGGTCACTTCTATACACGGACCTCTCCAGGTCGCCTCTATACAAGGACCTCTCCAGGTCACCTCTATACAAGGGGTCTCTCCAGGTCACCTCTATACAAGGACCTCTCCAGGTCACCTCTATACAAGGACCTCTCCAGGTCACCTCTATACAAGGACCTCTCCAGGTCACCTCTATACAAGGACCTCTCCAGGTCACCTCTATACAAGGACCTCTCCAGGTCACCTCTATACACGGACCTCTCCAGGTCGCCTCTATACACGGACCTCTCCAGATCACTTCTATACACGGACCTCTCCAGGTCGCCTCTATACAAGGACCTCTCCAGGTCACCTCTATACAAGGGGTCTCTCCAGGTCACCTCTATACAAGGACCTCTCCAGGTCACCTCTATACAAGGGCCTCTCCAGGTCACCTCTATACAAGGGGTCTCTCCAGAGGCTCCAAGTCCTTAAATACAGATCCGTACAAGATACATTTAATATTGCCTACTGTACGTACATACGTAATAGGATAAGTGGAGGTTGTGTGTACATTCAAGTGGTTACTTCAAGGGGAGCAGCAAGGTGTTACATTACAAGTTCAGTGTAGCTATCACTTCCGGGTTGTTAATGTAGGTTTTGTGGTGTCTAATGAGCACACACAGTAGAGGAAAAAGAATTATTATAAGGACATCTGTCCAAATAAATCATATTTCAGGGGTTGTTATAGAAGGAAAAAGAATTCTGTGAAAATACAAAAAAGGTTTAATTAACCTCAGAGATTACAGTTAATTCTGATCTTTGAGCTCAAGTGTGAATCATTGTCACACTGTCTATTGACAGCCATTTAAAACTCTAAGTTTCTCAAAAAAGAATTAATGATCTGAAATTGCTGGAATTGCAAAACATCAGTTACTATTCTAGTAATTAAAAGATAAATGAACTAATAAACACCTTTTATCAATAATCTATAAGACAATGCTGACACTTGCGTGTCTGCTTCAAACCCTGATCTCATGTTAGGTTAGGCTAAACAATGAAAATGTAAAAAAATTGATTTATTATTGAGTTTCATATGTTTTCTTCTATTTTCTATTAATTTCTACTATATTTTCATATTATTTTTAACTACCTGCTGGCAACAATCTTAATAATGTATCAGTCACTGACCCAGGGTCAAAACATCTGACTAAAGTTTAACAACAAAATATGTCTCTAGACACTTTAAAAAAGTCAAAGGATGAACCATCCAAGAGGTAATCTTAATAATGTATGTCTACATTATATATGCATATACAGAGCAATACATCTTGATTAATAAATAGGTTACTATCTTTGAGATGGTGCATTTTGAGTGTCTAGAGATGCAATTTTTACTTGATTTTTCTTGGAGTAACAAAACTTCCAACCCTTAAGGTCTTCAACAGTAAAATAATTATATAGATGCTCAAAAACATCAGTTTGACACTTACATATACTAGAATAAGGATACTTACAAGAACAGTAATGTAGGACTTGCATGGGGCAGACCTTCCCCTACCCGCATGGCATCCTTTAATGATATTCATACTGATTTCATAATCTGATTTAACAATCACACTCAGATAGTTTAGATATTCTATGGTTCAATCTATATTAGGCACACCATATAATCAGGCATTTTGTGAGTGGGAAAGTGCAACATCACTAGTCAGAGGCTAGACACCCTTAAACTTTAATAACCATCATTAAATCATTAACTATCTAAATAGGATGTACAACTGATAGATAGTCTATGATAAAATAACCACAATTGCACTATAATTAACAGTTATAGACAACCAATTTACACATGGAAAATAAAGTATGCAAACACTTCTCTACAAAACTTGGAATAACAGAACTTTTAAAAGTAAAAACTTACCAACACAGGACATTTATCACTAGCTGGTCTCTTCTACCTCCTTTGATGAAGCTAGCTGTACAGATGCTCAGAGATGGACCAGCAGTTCAGGAGCAGATTGGAATAGGATGAGAGGTCAACTTCTGTGTAAATTCTTTTTCAGAGCTTCAAATGACAACTGAAATCTTATAACACAGCTTCACCCACACAATACAGACACCACAATTAAACCTTTTTAAAACCTGCAGTTCTAAAGGTTTCCCACTTCTATTGGTTTACAGCCTTTAACAAATAAATTCAAGTCAAAGGAAATACTTATTGGGATGAGGGATTTTAGTGAAGGAATGCATAAATCCTAGATTTAGTAACAAATTAAAGAGAGTTAAAGGATTGAACTATAAAGGACCTATTCAAAAGACAAAGACTGCTAGTGTCACTGATGAAGAGTGGAATTCCCAGAAACAGCTGTCTGGCCCAGTTGTGATAAAAGGAAACTCATACTGTCCTTATCCAACACTTTGTAGACTCAACTAAGAACTTAACTCCTAAGTATACAAAAATTATTATATTTACGCGTTTCCCTAGTTCCACACTCATACTAGCCAGTTAAAGGTCTTTTTGTACAATTCATGGTCCTAATCTGGCCCTTCAACCTCTGTCACTAGGAACCATTACAGTTGTCAGGGTTACCATTATTAGCCCTTAATGTGATCAATAAAAGTAATGAAAGTGTTGGTATGCTTTCAAGAAATAGTGGAAGATCAAACCGATAAAAACAATTACAAGAAAATCAAATAAGAGAGGAAACAATACACTCTACTCAATGGGATGTCCTGTGTATTACATGTAGTATTGTATGCCAGATATACACACATACGTATAAATATGTACAATGTACGTATGTATATACGTAGATCAACATTATAATATGTATGAATATAAAGAAGCATTAAGGATCATAAAAACAATCTCAATGTCAACCTCAATAAATACAGCTACTATGTCCTTTGGAATGGTTTAGATTTTGACATTTTGATTGTCTAAGGCCACAGTTGGTTTTAAAGATAACTTATCTGCTGATAAAGCCTTTTAGTACTTATTAGCAGACTAGCCACTCAAAACTTACATCATATGCCATACTAATGAGCCCTAATAAGGACAAAACAGCTGTCTATGGCTCAACCATCTCTTTGAGTGGCTAAGGGGAGACTGTGGTTCCCATCAAGCGAGCTTCAGTTGCACCCATTGCTCATTGTGCTCCTCAGGAGACATGAGTGGGTGGGGTAAATCCAGAGTCAAATGATGAAACATCGTAGCTTTAGATCTTAAAATCCCTTTTTTCCAAGTTAGAGGCAGTTAGAAAAAAAAATCCTTATTCTATTAGCTTACATATAAAGACAGGCATATCTAATATTAACAAGTTTTTGAGTACACAACCAAATGGAGTGAAATTGTGCTAACTAACTGAATAATCAAAACTGGTGAAAAAGCCTTTGTAGAAAGAGACAACAATTATATGTTCAAATCTGTGAATGTAATAAGTACATAACAAGTTAATAATATGATAACCTGATCCAAAGGTAGAGGTACAAACGGGCAATCTTTGACCTACTAAATTGCTGAAATAGCAAGGATTGACAGAAGAGACTGACATATCTATATACCTAGCTGTTAATCCTATATATTCCTGCTAATATACAGATAGGGTTATCTGTGAATGATACCATTATCACCCTTGTAAGTAATTGGGATATACGTATGTATGTACCACCTGTGAAAAAAGTTGGTATGTAGGTAATACAAATATCCTGGTTCTATTAAGCCTTAGCAACAATTATATTCACAAATTGAACATTTAAACCCAGAGGTCTTCATCAACATATTGAGAAAGAGAGAGGATTACAATGCCTTTAAATAGGACTTGATAGACAATACATATGTGCTTGCAGCTGTGAGGAGCCAAGGGGAGGAAAACATACACCTAACAAGGTAAACATTGTACAATTACATTTCAGGACCTTATCTGGATTTCAATTCTTTTTAAAAATTAAATTTGTCTAACTGAATTGCTTAAACCAGTAATCTGATTGGCTAGAATTACCCTACTGGATAGGCATACAAAAGGTGGTAGTTTTATTCCATCTGGCACCATTCATTAGGGAAGAGCCATATACGTAGTATCATTGAGGACAAAGGGATGGCAGAGAGAAGTCACTAGACACCTTTCCCAGACCCTTTGACCCCCCAGGAATGTATTATGCATGGGTGTATTTAGGGGCGTGAGGTAGCCATCTCCATTGCTTAATCTCCCTTCTTCTTGAGCAGGAGAGTGACATGTTATCTGTGTATGTATATATTCACTCTATTGACTAGCTATACAACTTAGAAGTATAGATATATGGTCTAGACCTCTCAAACATAAAAACATTTAGCTTCTGTGATGGTCATAAATTACTTGGAGTCTCTGTTTGTCTTCCTTTAAAAGTTTTCTAAACACAGCAATGATAATATGGCTTTGGTATATACTGAGCTTTGCTGCCAAACTTATAATTATCCATTTGACTTTGAAAACATAAGTAAGTGAGTGATAATTTTATATAAACTTGCCTATGTGAAATATATGACAGACAATGAACTTGGGATTCACTTCACAGTGGCTAACAAGTATTGGTTGGCCATGTTACATAAAAGTTCGACCAGTGGGTTTCCTCTTTTGTACCTATACATTGCTCAGTCTTCTTGTCTCCATATTAATGTTTCTATTCAGTCCTGAGAATCACATGTCTGGCGGAAGACAGCGCTAAGATTTACATGATTAACTCTGTCACAAACTCAGCACATTAATTTCCAGCTTAATTAAGGTAGTTTGAATTTATAAATACAGATGGTATCAAATTTGGGTCTAAAATCATTTGTTCACTTTTTATGTTACTTTGTTCAAAATGGGATCTTTTATCAAATTCTGTCATAGGCTGCAACTTGAGGCTAATTACATGATATTAAATACTAATATACACGTAGGTGTACGTGTATAGCCCTCCAGGCTAATAATGACAAAATCTAGAGTTCTAATACTAATAGTTCTTATAGCAAAACATGATTGTTGCTGAATGCAGCCTACAAAGACAAATACATATAAATCAAATTGACTTGATAGTTAAAGATTGTTACTGGTTGCCAGGTAACAGCACATCCACCATTTGACATTATAAGTGAAAAAACTTCAAATAAATTATTACAAAATGAAATACAAAAGCTTGCAGAGTCTACTTTGAGAGACAATATCTCAATTTACCAAACAAATGTATTAGTAATTACTGCTATTCAAGCTATGTAAAGAGAAGGAAATTTAGTCAACTACCAGAAGCACAATAATGCTTTTCTGCTAAACAATTTCTACTTTACACACCTTCTGGCCTTCAACATACAGTTTAGAGATTCAGTGAGACATTCAAAGTCTGACATGCGCATATGCTTATACATACTTTGACTGAAAGGCCAATGAAGCCAATAATCACATAATATCAAATAAACCAAGAAACACGGAGCTTAAATTAGGCAGAACAACTGATATTCATGCATGTTAATGATGCAAGGCCAGAATCCCTGGGAAACCCAATTAGGCAATGCACACACAATAAACTGTCTAATTCTGGCCATAGTGCTGGCCCATTCAGAGGTACCTCCCAATACTGAGAGCAATCAAGTCTGAAACACCAGAAGCATTGTGGGGAGATTCCTCCAAATGAAACAGACTACAGGTTGGCTAGATGTGTTACATATCACAGCAATTTGTTTAAAGGTGGAACATTTGTCTCAAATAAGAGATATTCACCAAAAATACAACCATCCAGATTCCTTTCAAAAATCAGGCAACCTTAACTGTTACTTCCACCAGTCCGGATGTATACTCACAAAAGTTAAATATAAAGGTCAAGTTGCATTTGAATATCTCACAAAACCTACTAAAGGCCAGGTTGGTATCCTATTCACACACCAGACAATACCTATAGTGCAGGTATGCCTATTCGAGACAGCGTTAGTGGGTGTAGCAGTGTTTGAACCAGCTAGGCTTTTGATTCACACTTCATACACATGAAGACAAAGACCTATTTATTACTGTGCTCATCTGCACTTCCTGTTTCTAGATTTAGTGGAGTCTCTCAAATCTCCCCAATTCAATATCATACGTATTTAAATGGTTACTAATTTTTCCTATCATTTAAAAAACTAATAAATGTCAAACATTACCCAAAAAGTCTGTGTTAGTAAAAATTATATTCTTCAGTTTATTCTACCCTTCACTTTAGACACACACATATCCAACTGCATAAATAGAATACAATATATTATCCACTTATTTCACATTACTGATGTCAGTCATGTCCATAGGGAAAGGGTGTTTTAGACTATTCATAGAGGCATTTCGCATATATGCCATTCAGGAAACGTAGCTAAATGCAGAAAGTACGTACATTCCGATGGTTACATGTCTAAATAAGGCTGAGTTATTTAGGCATATTAAGTGGTATAAATGTGGTTCTCTTCAATGCCAACTATTAAACTGATATATGTAGGTGAATCCATTGATTGCCATACTGCCCCCCTTCCTTCCACCATTATTGAATTGTGTACTGAAAACAACAAAGAATGTATGACATCATCAAACAATTGATACAGTTACATGCATCTCATAAAAAATTTATAGTTAATGTCCTGAACCAGTCAAGCTTATACACCTTATACATAGTATACTACGTGGCTCTATAGGAGTCATATATGGTTTAATGCTATTATCATTTGATTCTGGTGAGGTAAAATTCAGAGTCAAATTATGACGCTAGTCAAAGTTTTACGATCTGCTTTAAATGTTGAAGTCCTCCATGTTTGTTGTCTATGAAAGGTGAATTTAGTGAAATGGACACAAGCTGACAATGAACCTGCTTAAGGAGACAGGCAACATATCCAGTCAACTGACAAGAGACCTAAATTTCACAGGAATAGGAAATGGTTGTTCTGTATACATGTTCAACAGGTGTTACATTCATGCATCTATCCACAAAAGTTTAAAGTAAAAGGAATAATCACAAGTATTCCTAATAAAGAAAACCGGCTGAAAGATAAGAATGATTAAATGATCTCATTTAACAAGGGAAACTTTAAGCTCATCAATAGTTCACCACTTGAAAGTCTAATAATTAGTTCGACTTTCAGAAGCAATTTAAAAATCACTCTCTCCGATGACATAGTGGAATGCAAAACAGGACATCAGAGATATTTCAGGAGCAATGCATCGATTTGGCTCTAAAACAAAGCATCATTCATACTATTAGATACAGATGTCAATAAATGAGCCAAACCATAGCACATATCTCAGCTAATGCATATCTCTTTCAGATTAATATAAATGTTTTTTTTTTAAATTAATAAGATGCTAGCTACATAACTACCGTACAGACATGTTATAATCGTGACATGTAACAGTGACTGGTGAATAATTGTAACGCTATACAAGGTGCTAATGTGGTAGTCAAGGAAATATTAAATGGTGAAAATGAATGTAATGTTTGCAGACTAGTGATGCAGCAAAACCTGTTGAAGCCCTTCTTAGACGCTCATGTGATATTCACACCAAATGCATTGGTCACTTATAAGTTCAAAGTTTAGACACATAAGTCATAATTATTTACAAAAAACTTATCAAAGTCATTACATTGATAAACAATTGCAAAATTCTGGTAATTACTCTTTTGTATAGTTTTATTGATTTGGAGTGAAATCAAAATAGAAAAGTAGAAAATCAAAAACAAACATTTTATTGGTACATAATTTGTAAATTTTGCATGTACTTACACATATAAGATCAGCAGATTTCATATTTCATATGAACATCAGCAACAGTAATTTTACACAGATTATTGAATGTTTCAACCACAAAGGTCTTCATCAGCAAATAAACCTTGCTGTATCATTCCCACCTCATCCTTCGCTGAAGAAGACCTTCAATAATCTGTGTAATATGTACTAGAGTTACAAGATTAAAAAACCAAGTTATTTTAAGTGCTTTGACTAATTACAATGTAACAAACACAAAGGCTTACAATTAATAACAGAAATGCCTTTCCATGTACATTTATATAATCACACTTTAATATGTACAAATATAGTATACAGTTAAAACGTAGTACGTATGTACGTAAAGTACTTATAAATTTTCTTAATGTGCATATAATAGTTTGATTTCCTTGATTAATAAAGAGTAAAAATATATAAATTCAAGAATAAAGAGATGATTACTACAATAGAAAACACCACAGAAGTAGTTCATTTACTTTAAAGAAACTTTAATTGGCTTCATAGCAACAACAGAAAACATTCTTTAAATGCAATGGTACCACTTATGGCATATGCACATCTCAGATTGCTAGTAAAATGTTTAACTGAAAACCATTAAATGTATGTATACGTACAGATGGCTCTCACAAGAACATAAAAAATACATTTAAAACTTGTAGTTCACTAGAAAATGACACAAATGCTGTTATAAGGAGATACGTATATACGTACACCTCAAAACAGACACACGATCCTGTACAATAACCCTTCTGACCTCTTTTCCTGCCCTAAGCCTTTAGCTACAATTGTATCTAATGGTGTTTCCTCTATCCTAATGTAACAAGACACACTGGCACAATCATTACATGTTATACATGTGTACACTAATGAATGATCTTGGAGGATATTATTTCACTTTGAATTTGACAACACCAACACATTAATAAAATGTTTCCTCAAATGAATAAGATTTCACAATACATGAATATCTAAAACACTCTATTCCAAAACCTATATTTAAAACTATAAAGCCAAGGAAACATAAAAAGAATAGATTAAAACACAATTTTCTTCAACTAATGACTTAGGGCAAACTTATAGAGCTTTGGATGAGGATACAGTTAGACTTTCACATGAACATTATATAGAAAGGCTATATGCCTGCATATTGAGGATCTGTCCGCATACTAAATAGTCTTAAAGAATGTCTGTTGTACTAACAAGTACAGCAACAGATCTGGCAGAAAGAAAGAGAAGTCGTGAGAGATTTTCACTTTTAGATTCCTCACATACAAGGAAAGTAACAGTTCTCTCTGCATCATCTGTCACACAAATAGAATTGTCAATTTGTTACAAATGACACGATTCACTAAACAGGGAACAAATAAACAGAGAGTCAGTAAACTTCTGCTAAAGGAAACCACAGCTCCACAAATTAAGGAGTTGAGAACCTTGTCCATCAGGTAATACTTAGAAACAATAGTACATACAAACATACAAACATACACACATACAGATATGTATAGGTATGATTAGGTACATATATTCACGATAAAACTACTTCATGAAGACTGAAGACCTTGTATGAGGGTATTTAGTCTAAACTTATAGTAAGCACTAATGAACTAAGAAATAATATTTGGAGCTTTTAGAGTACCTTTTATAGGAATAAGAATCTGAAGATCCAGAACTGCCTCTTTATATTACAAATCAATATAGGATATAACTACATGACGCGTACCGTACATGTAGGTATATCTCCATGTTCAGGTAATTATCCTATTGATATCACTTATCTGCAACCACACCTCTAGATGCTACAGAGACTATAAGGAATCCACTGCAGAGGACAGGGCTATCACTGTAAGATTACAGACAAACAACAGACCCCTCCCTGTGTCATATTCAACAACAGTGCAGTAACACTCCTCACATTAAGGAACTCCATTTACAGTTACAGTTGGAGCTAAAACACTCTAACTTCCTATATTAGTGCCCCTTGGCAACCCGTAATTTAACCCATTAGCCATCCATTACTCCTGATGGTCAGTTTACCATACCAAACAATGTCATACACAAAATATTAAACCAACTGGGTCCTTAGATGCTCAAAAAGTCAAAAGATGAATCATTTATAAAAGATAATTTCATACATACAAAATATAAACAAATTTTTATCATATCAATGCAACCTTTCCTGATATGTATACGCATAAGAGCTGAGTAATTCAGAACGCACACACTGAGAGTAGGTAAAACACGCCTCGTTGGAGAAATAGGGTCAGCATGACTGGACAGCATGCTCAAATGGTAACCATAACAACAAACAGAGTCATGCATGCAGCATAAACAAACTAAGAAACCAAAATTACATTACCCTTAATTTAATTACATCATGGCATCATTTTTGTTTGTTTTTATTTTGGACTTCACTCCATTCTTCTGGTTTCCATTAGCCTACATAGTAAACAGTATATCCCAGGGAATACTACACTTCATATCTGTTCTACAAGGAACAGCATTTCAAACTAGTGAACCAATATTTTGTAAATATTAGGTAATGTCACAAATGATAGGTAGGTTACCATAGATACACCTCCTAAAAGTATATAAATTTAGAATTACTCTTTCCAAATATAGAGAGTAATATCCGCTTTCTAACATACCGGAGTGACATCACAAGCTACATACAGCATATGTATATATTACTACATATGTTTACATAATAAATGTGTAATAGCACCAGATATACTATAAATATACCGGTACATATATGAAAATACTAGATAGGTATGCTTTGGTATAAGAGATGAAAAATATCAATTGCTATCTAAGTGTAAATGTACCATCTATTTAAAGCAACACACTCCATGAACTTGGCATACATACGTATGAGTACTTACACACACGTATACTCTCTCTCCAAACAACCAACACAAAAGCTAAAAACAAGTAAGTGAGTCCATAAATAAATCTGTAATTGTTGCATGACATCAATCATTATTCAAAGCTGATATTTGCTATAAATCTGCCCTCCTTGCAGTCTACCATTAGGCTTCATAGGGTGAGTTTACTTCAAGCCAAGCACTATATAATTAGCATATGACCAGCGCCATATACAGTTGGCATACGTCATAATCTCAATGGGAAAAGAGTGCACAATTTAGCTGATATAACAATGCACTTCCACAACATACAAGGCAATTCTATATGACATAAAGTGAGAAGTCACACAAACGACCTCTGTGTAATGTAAATGGCTTCCGACACGAAGCCTTTCACAGTTATCTCCTAGCCACTTAACAATGGCGGCATACACTACACCGACTCAGACTCACACTTGCCCGATTGACAAAAACTGGGGCGAAGATTTGTTCTTCGGCTCACCCTGACGGGGGTGATTGGCCATTAGGAGAATCAGAAAATGGCGATAGTTTGTAAGTCTGACCAATGTAAACAACTGCGAGCGTCGGCCCTTAATTAAATTATAAGCTAAGTGTCGAAGGTATAACACAAAACTGCCAAAGTTCAATGTAGTAATAGATTGCCAAACATTTGTAACAAGCATTCAGCTAGAGCGAAATTTTACAATCTCCCTTATTCTGGTCTTATATATTATTTGGTATCATCTAAAGTCTCAATAGTCACTATTATAGGGTATACATACTAAGTTAAAGGATAAGGGTTGATAATTAATCAACAGAAGTAGATATCTACAGATACTGGATGAATACATAAGCAATTTATATTCATTAAATTGACTCGTTGTAGTCTACATAGCTATATACAAGTGTAAGTCTACATTCTGTGTAACTGCTCTATTTCCAAGGTTATTTTAAAGTTCTAACATCCAACTACTATCCTAACTGACACAGCTAATGGTTGGTTGATTGACAGCCCTTGTTGAACAGAAGGTAGAAATGTAATTCTCATTCAATTTAAGTGGTAATAGAACAAATTTCCCATTTAACATAGAGATAGATACCTATCTGCTGTCGCTTTCAAAACCACAAAGTAGACAATATTTTTACAGTGGTGGTATTAATTAATAGCTACAAATGTATACAACAAACATATTTACATGTTGGTTACAAACACCCTCGTCTACATTGGCAATTTCACTGACCTTCTGTTTAAAGACTGCGTCTTGAGAAACTGGTTGATGCGAAACAGAAGCTGCAGGCGAAGGTATTGATTTGGAACTACTTGTGCTGGTCGGTAACTGGCTGGCTTTTGGAACGAAAGGAATACGACTCTTTGTTGCTGCCATGTAGATTCTAACTGAGTACTCGCTATAGCCTGACACACATATATAGGTGAAACTATAATACACTATAGGCTGCTGAAAAGTTACTATTTATGCTTTTGTTTCCGTTAGCGGTCGGAAATGATGATATCACTGCAAAATGATAGCGAACCCGGATCAGATGGAGCTGACCAGCCTAGTTGACTGAATGAATTACTGGTTGTATCATACGGATCATTTGGGCCGGGTATAGCGTAGTCATGCCTATGAAAGGATATCAGTACATGGCACTGTTACCATGGTCCCATTATATACGTATACGTGTCATATATATAGGCTACTTATGTTTGTATGTATGTAGCTATCCTTTCCATTTATATAGGCTAGCATATAGGCTGTATATGGATCCTATAGGCTGTCCGGTTGAGAGTTTGAGATGCATGATCCATATATATACATATATGTTGGAGAGGTACTACCTTTAATTTCTTGTTTGTATTTTATACAACATATATACAAAAAATGCAGCTTCATGCAATGTCCTATAATTTGATAAATATTTGGCAATTTTCAACATCTAACTATTAAAGCCATGCATCATTTAGATTTTAGAGTCCTAAAATTCTAAGTTTAGATGCAGTATATTCTACTGTATATTGTTGCTGACAGAATGTACTTTGTAATGTTATGTACATACGTATACCCCCTTTAGTACATTAGTGTACCTGTTCTAATGTGCACATGCAGTAACATTGAGAATGATACCATTTTCAATATATATATGATTATCTGAGAAAAATGTTATTACAGATACGAATAATATAATATGTAGGTTCTACTGGAGAGCACCCAGGACATTATATCTCTATATATGCATACTATCAGTGTTACAGTTTCTGAGCAATAGTATGCCCATCTGATATGGTAAGTAGAACAGACAAAACCCTATCATCATTTCGTATGTGCTCATTGACCAAGCGGATGGCAACTGTGTTTTCAGAGTTGTCTGAAGGATCCAGAACATGGCCACTCCAAAGGGTGTTATCAAGGATAATGAGTCCGCCCACTCGCACCAACTTAAGGCACAACTCATAGTACGTAACATAGTTGACTTTGTCAGCATCTATGAATGCTATATCAAAGGTTCCACTCTCCCCGGCATCAATCAGTTCTTGCAAAGTGGTGGCAGCAGGTTGAAAGTGCACATCAATCCTATCTTCCACACCAGCAATCTTCCAGTGCCTCCTTGCTGTCCCAATGTTATCGTCCTCCTTCAGTTCACAGCCGATCACCTTGCCCTTCTCCGCAACACCCAAGGCTAGGGACAGAGTGCTCAACCCAGTGAAGACACCAATATCAAGCGCTTTTGTAGCTCCTACAGCTCTAGCAAGAATGGTTAAAAATGTGGTGGTTTCCTGTGAGGACGCCATTGTAGGATATCTTGTCTTCTTAGATTCTTGTATTAGGCTAGTGATCACAGGTCTAGAGTGAGTGTGCTCAGAGGCATACAAACGGAGTGGGTCAGAAACCTCTGAGTCTTTTCCTCCTAATTGAATTTTGAAAGATGGAGATTTTTTCCTTTCATCTTCCTTCTTCACCAAAGCCTTTTCCCCCACCACACAGGTGCACCCAGCGACATAGCAGCTGTAGTATGTCACACCAGCACCCAACCCCAGCACTGCCACACCGGCTGTAACTACCCGCATCACTTCCTGAGTACTCCCAGTTTTAACAAGATCACGGAATAGTAAAATGGCTGCTCCCAGTCCAACCCCACCGGCTGCCAGGACAGCCCCATGGGTAAGAACCTTGGAAAGGGTAGTTGGCATGCTTGATCCTTTGATGAGACAGCTACAAGGAAACAATTGCACAATTTAATTCACTTTTAGCCATCAGTCACTGTTATGTATGCATGTGTATATATATTCAGCACTGTTATGTATGCATGTGTATACATATATTATACATATATATTCAGCATATAACATATATATACGATCAGCAAAATTATCACTGGAAAGTATTACACCAAACCAGCAAAGTGACCGAAGTCTAATCTTGGCTGGGGGAGTGAAGTCCTATTAAATTGGTAACCAGTAATTGCCTCCCAGTCATCCAAGATGGAAATACATATATGTCAGCGCCGCCAGTAGAAATCACAGAAAATGGCCTCAGGTATTTATGGAAAATGGTCATCATATATTTTTGATACGGTAAAAATGTATACAGTATGATAATTGACCATATCTCCTTTGTAAAAAAGAGATTTCGTTGAAACTTGGTACAAACGTTCTTTAAGGGCCATAAGGACATTTGCTAAGAAAAAGTCGATTTCTGTTGGGGCCATTTTCTGTGATTTCTACTGGTGGCACTCACAATTACGTATACATACGTACATCACATGTGTACTATAGCTATGGTGCTCCTTTATTATAAGTACCATTGAAATAATATTGGCTGTTTTGGTTAAAAGGATTTGTACAACATACATTTTTAGATATCTGTTCGAATGCTGTAGTTCTGCATTGTAGTTTGTTAAAAAGTGACTTCATGTAGGGGAGGTTATAACAGGACTGCATGGTGACTTTAACAAAGGCACACGATGTATTTGAGAGCCTACCATTCAGTAGAGACAATACGCAAGTATACTCTATATAGTTCTGGGATTCACCAACATACATATTTCCAGATCTCTCCAACAGCTCGCCACAAACACTTAGTCCTTTAATTTAAACACTTAATATTAGTTAAGGAACAATAAGAAAATATATTGGCCATCATTCCATATATGTACATGTAGTAACATGTACTTAGTAACGCAGCACTGGAGGAACTAAGCCTGAAATTAGTATATATAGCTCATAATATGAATTGTCACTTAATATACTGTACATACATAATGTTTCTTGTTTGAATGAACACCGAATAAACACACAATTTCCATTAGATGAACTTCAGTTCCACCCATTAGCTCCTTATGCTCCTCATGAGACATGAGTGGGTGGGGCAAATCTAGAGTCAAATGATGATGATGGTTAAAGTTATCAGTCAAGTGTTTCCATGCTTGAAAGAAGGGAAGTATGCATGGCCGGTGCCTGAGAGGGAGGTGTGGTGCCTGATTGGGAGAGGGAGGTGTGGTGCCTGAGAGGGAGAGGGAGGTGTGGTGCCTGAGAGGGAGAGGGAGGTGTGGTGCCTGAGAGGGAGAGGGAGGTGTGGTGCCTGATTGGGAGAGGGAGGTGTGGTGCCTGAGAGGGAGAGGGAGGTGTGGTGCCTGAGAGGGAGAGGGAGGTGTGGTGCCTGAGAGGGAGAGGGAGGTGTGGTGCCTGATTGGGAGAGGGAGGTGTGGTGCCTGATTGGGAGAGGGAGGTGTGGTGCCTGAGAGGGAGGTGTGGTGCCTGAGAGGGAGAGGGAGGTGTGGTGCCTGATTGGGAGAGGGAGGTGTGGTACCTGAGAGGGAGGTGTGGTGCCTGAGAGGGAGAGGGAGGTGTGGTGCCTGAGAGGGAGAGGGAGGTTTGGTGCCTGAGAGGGAGAGGGAGGTGTGGTGCCTGAGAGGGAGAGGGAGGTGTGGTGCCTGAGAGGGAGAGGGAGGTGTGGTGCCTGAGAGGGAGAGGGAGGTGTGGTGCCTGAGAGGGAGAGGGAGGTGTGGTGCCTGAGAGGGAGAGGGAGGTGTGGTGCCTGAGAGGGAGAGGGAGGTGTTGTGCCTGAGAGGGAGAGGGAGGTTTGGTGCCTGAGAGGGAGAGGGAGGTGTGGTGCCTGAGAGGGAGGTGTGGTGCCTGAGAGGGAGGTGTGGTGCCTGAGAGGGAGAGGGAGGTTTGGTGCCTGAGAGGGAGAGGGAGGTTTGGTGCCTAAGAGGGAGAGGGAGGTGTGGTGCCTGAGAGGGAGAGGGAGGTGTGGTGCCTGAGAGGGAGAGAGAGGTGTGGTGCCTGAGAGGGAGGTGTGGTGCCTGAGAGGGAGGTGTGGTGCCTGAGAGGGAGAGGGAGGTTTGGTGCCTGAGAGGGAGAGGGAGGTTTGGTGCCTGAGAGGGAGAGGGAGGTGTGGTGCCTGAGAGGGAGAGGGAGGTGTGGTGCCTGAGAGGGAGAGGGAGGTGTGGTGCCTGAGAGGGAGAGGGAGGTGTGGTGCCTGAGAGTGAGAGGGAGGTGTGGTGCCTGAGAGGGAGGTGTGGTGCCTGAGAGGGAGAGGGAGGTGTGGTGCCTGAGAGGGAGAGGGAGGTGTGGTGCCTGAGAGGGAGAGGGAGGTTTGGTGCCTGAGAGGGAGAGGGAGGTGTGGTGCCTGAGAGGGAGAGGGAGGTTTGGTGCCTGAGAGGGAGAGGGAGGTGTGGTGCCTGAGAGGGAGAGGGAGGTGTGGTGCCTGAGAGGGAGAGGGAGGTGTGGTGCCTGATTGGGAGAGGGAGGTGTGGTGCCTGAGAGGGAGCTAGAGGGAGGTGTGGTGCCTGAGAGGGAGCTAGAGGGAGGTGTGGTGCCTGAGAGGGAGCTAGAGGGAGGTGTGGTGCCTGAGAGGGAGCTAGAGGGAGGTGTGGTGCCTGATTGGGAGAGGGAGGTGTGGTGCCTGAGAGGGAGCTAGAGGGAGGTGTGGTGCCTGAGAGGGAGCTAGAGGGAGGTGTGGTGCCTGAGAGGGAGCTAGAGGGAGGTGTGGTGCCGGAGAGGGAGAGGGAGGTTTATTTCTCTTTGTCTGAGACTTTATTTAGAGTTTCGCCAAGAAAACTTTCAAAACCAATTAGAACAAGTAATTTTAACAAGAAAAAGGGGGAATACAAATAAAATAAAAATAAATGATGTTAGAAGTACGTAGGAATGGCTAGTCTCGCATAGCCCAGACCGCTATACATATATACTTCATGACGCTACGCGGTCGGCAAGGAATAGCAGTGTTCACCAGTGACTGGTACATCCGCAATAAGTAACGAAAAGGCTTATCATACAGAAGTTGCATACATATTTACTGACACTTCTGTGTTTGGGCGCACCAAGCTACCAAGCTGAAGTAGGAATGGTGCACCAAAAAACAGAAGTGTATGGTTAAATTCCAGTAAATATGCAACTTCTGTATAATTAACCTTATCATATAATCACTGTCTTGTTTCGTTACTTTTTGCAGCCGTACCAGTCACTGGTGAACACTACCTCTAACATCATTTTTTGTAAAGGTTTTTGTTTTACTTGTAATATATTGTCCATCTATCGTTTAAGCAACTAGCAATACAATAGGATGAAAAGACTTCATGTTAGACAGTTTAAACTTACTAATTAGAGAAGAAAGCTTCAATAGCTGTAAGCCTGACAACAAATGTATAAAACCTGTTCACGCGCCTCACGTCCACACTGGTATACAACGAGAGGATGACGCAATAAACCTTCGATATATACCTAATAGATTACGTAATACATGTATACGGAACAAACTCTGTTCTGGATGGATATAGCTATAAGGAATTGTTGTCATATATTATTAAATAGATAATGCATTCGCATATCTTTGGAAAGATGACCCTTTCCAAATATAAGTTCGACGCAGTTAGAAGAAATCCTTATCCTATGCATTCGCATATATGTAGATATCTTACACAATATACGTACTATGTATGCTTAAGTGAAATTGAAACAATATGCATGCATATGTGCTATTATATAGTCTGAATGTACAGTATAGAAATCTTATCAATATATACAAAAAATATTAACTGTACAAATTCGGCCATTTATAATCATCTTCAACTGTATGTATGTAATTGACATGGTACAAATATCTGATACAGAGTATAAGTATATTAAACTTAAAGACTGGTTTATGTACAGTAAATAAGATGACTTTCTTGGACAAATTTTCCTTTAAACTCTGTATGCTACTTTTTGACAACAACTGTACCTGTGATACCCCAGGGCAGAATTATAATTATAACTGTTTTGTCAAAAGTCACTAACCTTGCAACAGTACACTGATGAGATAGTTCAAGCCGTCCTTTCTAGTGAAGGGAACTATCAACAATTAATGAAAATATTCTTTCCTCTAAATCATGAAAGCCCTCAATTTGTGTTGATCATTTTCTTTACAAACAGAAAGATGTTGACAAAGAGTTGCACTCATTGTGATACTGAAAACTGGCGCTGTAATTCAATTCAATTCAATAAGCATTATTTAGACTGGGCTCTTGGCCATTAGCTACTTTACAGTGGTCTCAGTTACATATTGAATGTAAGCAAATTTTATAACTGGTATAACTGGGATGTAAATGCCTTGGAAATAACAAAGTCAAAAATTATAATGAAACTTTGCATATGCTGATAGCCATGCATCCTAACTGAACCTCATCAAATGATGTCAATTGCCTTTTTCTGTCTCTCACAGTATTCCTCTTCAGCTTTGATCAAGTGTTTGTTTCAGATTGTAGAGTAACTGTTACAGGGGAGTTGGATGAAGACAATGTTTCGCTTGGTTCCATATCTTCACGTTGCCTTTGTGTGTTGCTGCCTTTCTGATTCACTATGTCATTCTGTTGAACATATCTTCTTTGAGATACAGTATCAATTTTTCATCTTTTCTGCATTTACTACCTCCACCAACCACCATGCAAGTACACCAGACCTCCATCAACCACCATGCAAGTACACCAGACCTCCATCAACCATCGTACATGTACATCAGACCTCCATCAACCATCGTACATGTACATCAGACCTCCACCAACCATCATACATGTACATCAGACCTCCACCAAGTACACACAAAAGCTATGGCCACATTCCCCCAAAAATCACCCTCGTCCACTTTGAACCCCCTTGCTTACATACAGGGAGCTTGAGAGTGGCAAATAAAATCTTGTCAGAAAGAAGGAAGCAGAAATAAATTTCTCATTAGTACATGTTCATGAGCTAACTTGTATCAACCATTAAAAATTATATAATATGGATGTATATTAAATTTACCATCCAACTTTAGATAATTAAATCTATATTACTTTAGTACCCTTTGATTTGCTAATAGGCTGTTACCATGGCAATAGTTGAGTAAATTGTTTTGCAAGTAATCAAAAAACATCTACAGCTGTAGGTTGTCAGCCATTGAGAAGAATTAGATAATAGGCTACTTGACCCCATGTACTATGAACAACTTATGCTTACATAGCATAACAAAATATCCTGCTCACACATACACATGATGATTGCAACAAGCACTCCTTATTCCTTCATACATGAACAGATAATGCAGTCACAGAAGTTACATTAGTAATACAAAATTGAGAAGATATACGTACCTATTGCATAAGTTTGCATATATTGCATACTGTATTGCATATATTGCATAATAAACATTCAAAGAGTGAACCTAAGAAGCTTATATCAAAAACACAATTGCCATAGTAACAGCAGTACTGAAGGTAGTTTTTGAACAGTTAAGAGTGATTACTTAGCAGGTTTTCTAAAATAGGGAATTCCACCAGCCGGCCGTGCACAGGCAGGACTTGTTATACACACAATATACACAGACACTTAGATATTGAAATGATAGACCCAAATTCCATGTGTTCAATTTAGTACTTAATACAAAATATTGTCTATAGAACATCTTTATTTAAGACATTAGTTGTCATATTCCAAAATGCCAAAACTTACATTCAAAGCAAAGGTATTTGTAACTATATAATCACATCATCTTCTTGATCAAACAAACATATATATCCATTAACATGTCCACAGCTACAGCATTCTGAAAAGGCTATACGTGCAAAATAGGAAAAAATTAATGCACTGTAGCTAATTAATATTTAAAATATAAACGGTGTCAGTGTTTACACAACACTAAAAGGCAAGTACAAGTTGCGAGTATAAGACAAGTAGAATGAAATTAAATGAAACCTTTTAAAATCATTAAAAGGAATGTTATTAAAAAGTTTCACATTGAATTTGCAAACAACCTTACCTGACGGCTGCCATTTTAAACTAAAAGGTACCAGGCCCCAGGAATTTACTTTAAATTAAAATTGGAACAAGGATCACTATGAAACCCAAGCAGCTAGCTACAATTCAACAGGAACAGCCAGATATCTGGCTCCAAGGCATAGACACACTTTAAACTAATTGCTGACCTATTAAATGGCTTGTACATGGCCAAGGAAATCTCCAGCTGAGCACTGCTGCATTTTTGGCATGACTGGAGAACATTAGCTAAGAGCTATGGACTAAAGTCAAACTGCATAAAAAACAAGTTTGGGATTCCTTTGGTTAACCTAACATTACCTTCCATCATCACTTTAAGACACAAGAGTTAAAAACTATAGCTAGTCTTATGGAAACAAAAAAATGAAACTCAAAGTAGTATGAACCTGGGAATACATGCTGAAAATGCACTATTATTATTATTGGCCTGGACTGATATAGATAAGAACAATATATCCTTCTAGATGTAACCATGGTAATTTGTACTTGGTTGGTTATGTGAACTTGTTGTTCTTATTATCAGGCATGTTTTCCACAAGTCTGACTCTAAATAACAAGATTGTCATAGCAACAGCTGCAATCCATGTAATCAATTCAGGCTGCAACTGAACGATTAAAACATTAACTTAGCTGGTAGTACAATGCTTAATTTAAAGTACAAATATAAATTAAGAAGTTGAATTATTCCCATGCAACTATGAAGTTGTCTAAAGTACATATTAACCATATTTAAGAACATGCATGATTCCTAAGTACCAAAACCTCACAGAGCTGTGCATGTAGCATCTCCCATCATCTTGTCCATTTATTTGTCACTTTCTTAGTCAAACTTGTTATCCGAGATAATGTCCAGTGCATTCTGATAAGTCCTATGAGTTCATAAAGGAGAAGCTAACAACAAAATCATTAGACAAGACAAACAAGCGTATACAAAGTTACTAGAATGTGGTACATACCTTAAAGTGAACAAGAAGGGAACCAAATAACTTTAATTTTTAAAGAAAACGTTTTAATAAAAGTTTCGTCTTTGATATAGCAAACACAACTACACTCGACTGCCATTTTTTCGTATTCACATCCGAGCCTGTAGTCCATTCATTGCACATTTCTCTTCCGCTTAGATCAATAATTATACTTGGTCATTCGAGCTTGCAATGCCCAATGAACAGTAATTATGTTACATAAGAATTGAAACTGCATGCGTGCTTTATGATTAGTCCTGTTTTGTGGATGAAATATGCCGATTGATGTGTCGATTCATGCGTTTGCAAGAGCTTGTTAAATTAAAGATCACTGCTGAAATAATCAGAGGTTCATTAAGATATTGATAGCTTGTTTATTAATTAAGCACTTCTATTCATGGGGTCACTGGACATTTTATGATTTGCTTCGCTGGATAGTCATGAATGATTTCTAGTCGAAATTCATTAAACAATAACAATTTGCTGAATAGGCCGGGGCATGTTCTGCATGTTGTCTATTGTTCTTGAACATGACCTCGAAAACAATAAACAAAATTTTAATTCCATGATTTTCCGCCAAGTTCACGATGTTTCCCGCCGACAATTTCTAATAAATAGGCAAGGAAATTTTCAGTCTTTGGCCTCCGGGCTATCAACTCTGGAGGTCTACTTTGGTGTGGATCGATGCGCCAACCGTGGTAGGAGCACGACCATGGTACCATGCGACAAAGGGTCATCGGTGTTCGTATAGTGGGGTGGTCTCTCTACCTATGGGTTAGTGCCTGGAGATGTATCTCACTATTAATCCTGCTTGTGTGTTAAATTGGCACTTGCGGATTCTTGCTATACGACCCGTACCTGGAGGAGCGTGGGTCCAGTGCCACTACGTAGTCGGTCAGGAACCCCTGTTGTAGGCTGCAGCTTCAGGTTGGTTTGGAAGGCATTTGCATTTCAATTTGTATTCAGTTTTCGTATCCATGCATCAATGTAATATTTAATTACATTTATATCATGTATTTTCATTTTTTTTCTTATAGTTCATTGAACTGATGGGTCCCTACTCCAAAGCGCCTGGCCGATCCCAATGAGCTAAAGTCTGTGTGCAGTGTTCCCAAGCTACGTTGTGTGCACATGATGATTCTCATTGGTGGGAGTTTGTGGTCCGCCAGGGTCGGGCTTGTTCTGTTCGTAGCGTGGCAGGGCAAGACTAGTAACTGGTCAGAGGTCGGTCAGGTACGCCGGATCGCTCCCGTGCAACTTCTCTTACGACGCAAGTAGTGGAAGTGTCAAACAGAGTTGAGAAACCGGAGGCCATTTGGGGCACGAAGTACTTCTACCTCCTCGTGGTGTGCCCTGGGGTCACCTTTACACTCAGTAAAGTGATGCAAAAAGAAGTACTACAGCACCGTTCCAGGAAGGAGAAGAAACAGCATGAAGAACTTTAGTCTTTACATTTTTTTGAACAATTTTTTAATTTAAAACCATGTACATGTATATTTCAGAATTGTCGAACAAAAATGATCGTTGTGCAGTGATTATATACAATCCCAATTGAAGGAATTCATAATGAGATTGGTATACATTAAAATATAAGCCCAGCTCATCGCAAATGCCTACATCTATTTAAGCATTCAGTATACTCTTGTAAATTTTTGCATAACACATAATAAAAATCCAAAGGCTGCCCCATATCCATTAATGCGGTAACGTTATAGGACACAGACATGTATCATAAATGTCTAAATTAAGCAAGAAAAAGGGGTAGTAAAATGAAAAGAAAAAGAGGGAAAGTAAAACGAAAAAGAAAAAAATGAAAAAGAAGGAAAGTAAAACGAAAAGGAAAAAGAAGGAAAGTAAAACGATAAAGAAAAAAAGGAAAAAGAAGGAAAGAAAAAAGAAAAAAAAGGAAAAAGAAGGAAAGAAAAAAGAAAAAAAGGAAAAAGAAGGAAAGTAAAACGAAAAAGAAAAAAGAAAAAAAGGAAAAAGAAAGATGCATTCTCAGAAATGTGTACTCCAGAGAATAAGAAGAGAGGGAACTATATAAGATCATGAAGTTTCACTGCATAAGCACATACACACAACATTCATGATTTCTTGGTTCTAGACCATTTTGTAACTTGTGCACAAGGGCATGCATGGCAGTTTACAATCCATTGAAATTAGAAAGTAACCATTCTATAATAGTAAAGACATGGTAACAAATTATGCAAACAGAAGTTTTATGTTAAAGTTAAGATTCCATTTGCTGGTCTGCACCCACTTCTCCAGTAGCCCCACCCTCTTCTCCAGTAGCCCCACCCTCTTCTCCAGTAGCCCCACCCTCTTGTCCAGCTGCTGGCTGATCACCTTGATCTTGATCTCCTTCCATTGTTTCCTCCTAACGTAATGACAAGTAACAAGTGAGTAATCGACGATCACATGGCTGTCACATGACACATTTACATTCTTAAATGAGGAAGATGTACAAAAGTAATATATTCTAATGTATTTGTTAGCATAGAGGTCCGGGCCTCTATTTCATTTCAGTCATTTTGACCAAGCCTCTAAACAAGGCTTGGCTTCTCTACAGACAAATATGGTATACATACGTACATGTATGTATTATGCTAAACCTAACTCATATACCAATAAAAGAACTAGCAAGAGTATTAGTACTCACCTCTTCCTCTTCGGTTCTTCCTCCCTTAACACTATCTAAACTGTTCAACTTATGTAGAGTAAAGGAGCGACAGAGTAAGGTTGGAAATACAGTTACACTTAAAGGAATAGCAAAATACTCGTAATCTATCAGCATGTTCTGTATTATACCAAAACATGTACATTCCCAAACAGCATGACAAGCTACAGATGAGCTTATAACGTGTAAGTGAACAAAGCTGTACAATGGAAGAATGGTGTTAATTGCCACATTGCCATTGAGGGGATGTGCAAGAGGGAGGGGGTGTGTGCAAGAGGGAGGGGGTGTGTGCAAGAGGGAGGGGGTGTGTGCAAGAGGGAGGGTGTGTGTACAAGATGGAGGGGGTGTGTGCAAGATGGAGGGGGTGTGTGCAAGAGGGTGGGGGTGTGTGCAAGAGGGTGGGGTGTGTGCAAGAGGGAGGGAGTGTGTGCAAGAGGGAGGGGGTGTGTGCAAGAGGGTGGGGTGTGTGCAAGAGGGAGGGGTGTGTGCAAGAGGGTGGGGGTGTGTGCAAGAGGGTGGGGTGTGTGCAAGAGGGAGGGGGTGTGTGCAAGAGGGAGGGGTGTGTGGGAGGGTAAATAAAACCAACTAAGTATGTGGAGGATACAAATGGTTGTACATCATCATCATCAAACATCTTCAAATCCTGATCTTTACCAACAACGGCAATGGAGACATTCTATAATGAGTAGTGAATGACAAAAAACATTAAGTATTATACAGGGTTTATGATCGGGAACTGATCTTAAAGTTTAAATTATCGTCAGGTGTAAGGGATATAGCAAAAGATGGAGGCTGTATTGGTCTAGTTTGGTGAGGAATTCCATTTCTATTATTATCGTATATTTACTCTACCCATTACTGGTAATAGCAAATTACCATATAGCGGGAAAATATTGTGAGGTTTAATGTTCACAATTTTTGCGATTTAATCAAATTCGCAAAATTTTCGCTTCGTGAGGTAAGCAATATGCAGGTATAGGAATCACAAAATGCTTCAAATCACGAAATTAAAACCACAAAATATTCAACTTTGCATGTAATCACAAACTTTTCTTCCACAAACTTTTCCCACTATACTACATGTCTATTTTACTGATCACATATGTATGTGTATATTAATATTCACACACTTTGCTTGTAAGCTCAGAGTCAGCGGGAAGACACTCTCTCAGAGCTACTAAACCATGGTTTATAAGTTGTTCTAGGGTGCAGTCTTTAAACTCATCCAACTTCTTCTCAAAGTAGGTTCTAGCAGCCTACACAATTGGATACACAAGTGGATACACAAGTGGATATACAAATGGATAAACAATTGGATACACAAGTGGATATACAATTGGATACACAAGTGGATATACAATTGGATACACAATTGGATACACAAGTGGATACACAATTGGATACACAAGTGGATACACAATTGGATACACAATTGGATATACAATTGGATACACAAGTATATACACAAGTGGATATACAATTGGATACAGAAAATACTACGAGATAAATAACACGCGTTATGTACGTATGTACACACACACACACTACAGTATTTATAAAGAACCATAATATGTACATACAGGAAACTCGATTAGTACGTGTCTGGAATAATACGTACACTTGCATACAGCATACACATTTCGTTTAACCGAAAATAATCTACGTATATATGTACTTCTCCACACTTTTGTGATGTGATCGTATAGTATGGATTTTCCTTTATTACATACGCAAAATTATTTCTAGTGAGACAATTAAGATGTACCTGTGTGTGATACACATTTTGAAATAAGGTATTACATGAATGAAATGTCACAGAAGAGGGCCATTACTATCAGTTAGAAAAAGTACATAAAGTAAAACAGAGGGTCAAAGGTCATATATACCGTATTATCTCTAATATAACCCCAGACTATTGCAAGCCCGTCTCCAATAGAAGCCCACCTTTACGAGTTATTGAAAAAATAGAAGCCCACTGACACACTACTAAAGTACTTAAGGTATTCATACTTATACACACGTATATAGTTGTATGTGGAAATTGTCCCAACAAAATTGATTTACCAATATGAATTGGAGGGTTAATAAAATAAGAGCCCAGTCCCTTATACAAACCCAGTCTCCAATAAAAGCCCGGGTTCAGAAAGGTTTGAAAAATACAAGCCCCAGGTTTATATTAGAGATAATACGGTATATGGTCTGTTTGAAGGTACATACTACAGGTACATACTACAGGTACATACTACAGGTACATACTACAGGTACATACTACAGGTACATACGTACTACAGGTACATACTACAGGTACATACTACAGGTACATACTACAGGTACATACTACAGGTACATACTACAGGTACATACTACAGGTACATACTACAGGTACATACTACAGGTACATACTACAGGTACATACTACAGGTACATACTACAGGTACATACTACAGGTACATACTACAGGTACATACTACAGGTACATACAACAGGTACATACTACAGGTACATACTACAGGTACATACTACAGGTACATACTACAGGTACATACTACAGGTACATACTACAGGTACATACTACAGGTACATACTACAGGTACATACTACAGGTACATACTACAGGTACATGTATACGTACATAGAATGAAAGAATGTGGATATGTGGATATGTGTATAATACATGCACATACATATGTATATACTTATGTATATAGTACACTGAGATAGTGCCTGTGGATCTATATAGACATATCTTATTTCACACATATATAAGTACTTCAGATCTGCAGAATAATGCTAGCAACATGTCCATACCTGTGACCTAGCTCCAATGGACATGGCCTTACAGTTAAAGTAGTTTGCTGAGGGAGACGTCTCATAAAGATGCGGTCCTTTAGACTGTGGAGAACAGGAACATTGACATTGGACGTAGCATCACAGAGGGACTATACTATTATGGCTTCTAGGAAATAATAATGCATGTACATACATATATGGAGAAGGAGAAGGAAAACCATTGTATCTTCATCCTAACCTCTCACTAGGTTTAGTTCCCTATAGGCTTTTTATATATCAGGCATTAGGATAATGGCATGTTAGATTATTCATACACAGATCTGCTGATTGTTGCCAACTGCGTCTCTAGACTTTCAAAAAGGTCGAAATTCAATTGAGAAACTTTACCTATACCTGCTCCTTCTATAATTTCATTATAATGAGACTTAACTATGTCAAAAGGCTTACTGTTACATGTCTGTTGGAATGTATTTTATGAACCATTTTGAAGATTAATTTGGTAAAAATCCCTCTCACCCAGATACTGTATAGATTTACACAATCATAAACATACTGTATATAATACAGTGGAATTAGTTAGTGCAAATCTTTTAATTTAGAATTCAATTCAATTCAATTCAATAAGCATTATTTAGACTCAGGAGCCTCTAGCCAATGGCTACTTTACAGTGGTCCTAGTAGAATATTATGCTCTATTTGACATCATTATCATTTACACACTATAGGTGCTGGTATAGGTGAGTACTCAGTTCAAATATATTGTCCTAAATGGGTTTGAATTAATGATATTCATATTACATACATATGAATGCATGCTGTCATTAATATTATAGAATTAGTCTCACGTACATCATATCCTGCAATTAACATTCCCACTCCATACGGTCTATCTCCGTAGAACATTGTCCTCCATTGACTCTCTGAGACACAAGTTAAGGACTTACACAGTGGCACAATGCTCTTAAAGTTGGACAAACCCAAATGTATATCCAAACACACATACGTATATATATACACTCTGTTGCTGGGGCAACCAAGGCAAATTATATTCCACAACTGAAGTATGTATAACCATAGATTATATATACTTACGTACCCGTGATTGGAATCATTAGTATAGCATACATTTCTGTGTAATAATAAGGCGCGTCTCATGTATAAATTGGGTTATGACGTCACTTCCTTTGTGAAGGGGTATGTTGTACTCTTACGAGGGTCTCAAAGAAAGGGGTACCTAAGTATATATAATCTATGGTATAACTACGTATAATAAGAGGAACTTTGGCCAATAAAATGATTTATCCCACTGAAAACTCAGTAAACGCCTATAAGCATGCGTTATCCTGTAAAATGCAAGAAAAGCCTGGGGGTGGAGTGTATAACTATTAGATATATATACATATTTATTGCAGTTATTAAGCTCTATGCCTTAAAAAGGAGCTGGTACTAAAGCAAATGATGAACACACTATCTATCAGCTGACAATAACTTCATATAATTATAAAAGCTTTAATTTTATCAATTCTTGAATCATTTATACTTTGGCTTCATATGATTTGCTAGCGTACGTTCTTACAGTGTTTTTTCACAGTGGAAACTTAAGTGCATGTGTATGTCCAAATGAAAGGACATGTGAAAAGCTCCAAATGCATGTCAGCGCTGACAAATCACTACTCAAACTACATCATTGTACCTCCTTAAATGTATGGAGAGGATACTACTTCCAACAGCTGCTACTAATCTTGACACTGGTAGGGCTTCATCATAAAGGAATTTTGAATTTAGACACTCAGTTCTCATAAATTTACTAGAGAAGATACAACATATACTGTTAGTATACTAAAATTTACTAGAGAATATACAACATACGTATACTGTTAGTATACTAAAATGAGAACAAAAAAAAGTATAATAAATACCATACCATTCAACAGGAAATATTGGTACAGACATTTTGGCAAAGTACATAGTGTGTAAAGGGCTAACTGCCAATATATAATCTGCCTAAAATCACTCAGAAGCATATACAGTTCGCTGCATTGCTATTTGACATCAATATTCTAATTCACTAGAAACAACATTAGTTGTTTGGATTCCTTAAATTATCCCTCATTACTTTAAGAGAAGGAATTGTGACGCTGAGCCAAAATCAATAGTACCACAGAAAGTTACATACGTACTGAGGAAATACTGTATTTGTGTGCAAACATATGAAATGCAAAATCATGCATAACAATGGAATGTACGTACCTAAGTGTAAGACAAGACGGGACATTGTCCGAGCGATAGGTCAATAATGCTAATAATGATCGTGTTGACCGTAATGTACTACATACAGTCCTCAGTCAGGATACATATAAGTGATCACTAACCTTAGAGCTCTTCCGTCGGCTGTGAGGCCAGCTATGGACACTGCAACGTGATCATCAACTGGAAAGATCTTCTTTTGATGAGAAGACAAGTCCGACTGAGCCCTCTACAAGAAGATGACATGATTATCATATTATATATAGCTACGCTCAACTCATGTTACTATTTTCCTAATTAACTAAAAGTTGCAATCTCTGTCCTCATTATTGCTGATATGGGTCGAAATGTCCAATCCTTCAATTTTGTTGCAGATACATAGCTCAAATAAATAATCAATAGTTACATTTGCACAAGCACTATAACAAGTTCACTAACTAGTTTAACAAGTGTGATTATTAACTGTCACCATTAACACTTCACGGATGAGGTGAATTTGGCTTACAACTAAAATTTAAGCTAAAGCACCGTTTCCCGTTTTATACTTGAAAGGTCTTACTGGTTTATTTAAGCTAGTTTCTGCAGTAGATGATGAAAACATAGCCTATTTTATATAGATGCATCTGATGAGCTGTCATATTCTGTATCTTCAAAAAATTTCAAAACTATCTTATTATAAACATACGTAAGTGTACAGCAACATTTGGTTAATTAAAACCAGTTTAGGACCAGTTAGAGTGATCTAATTGTCCACGATACTCTAATTAGCTGTTCATTAATATGTACATAAACAATACACAGTCGAAGTATTTGTTATCAAATAAAATATAATCGAAAATCAACAAGATTTACTTTATAGGATGTACATACATAATAGTAATAGGATGTACATAATAGTTAGAACAGCTCTTTACCTTTAATGCAATCAATATTGCATGAGTGCTTGACTTCAAACCTAAGGTAGTTGAGCCCTGTAGTAGTTGATTAAGACATAACAATTATACATACATACACTTATAATGGGAATAGGAAATACAGCATTCGTATATAGTAATAATATATGTAGGAATATGCCATTTGAGTAATGTACGTATAAGAATATGGTTATGTATTAAAACAAAAAGAAGAAACATACATATATTGTAATCAGTAATTTGGAAAAGGGATATACGAGATATACAAACAAGAAAATTTTGAAGAGCTTTTTAACTTGCAGTACTTAGGAAATAATTGCAGGTGCAATCCTGCTGAACAAGGTACGGTCTTCCGATTGTACATACACACACTATTAACACACAACACTGTCTACTATAACACCAGGTATGTACATACAAGAGGTTCTTTAGAAAAGGGTGGGGCAAAACATCACAAGGGGTGGGGCAAAACATCACAAGGGGTGGGGCAAAACATCACAAGGGGTGGGGCAAAACATCACAAGGGGTGGGGCAAAACATCACAAGGGGTGGGGCAAAATTCATACAACATAGGAAATGTTAAGGGGGCAACCTACGTAGTTCAATATGTATTATTAAGACTCTTCTGGGGGTACAAATTCTCCCCCTAAAAGAATCCCTCAGCATATGGCAAAGATGGTTGCTTGATCAAACTGCACCACACATACCTGCTTAACAGCCTCCAGTGCATACTCAATCTGAAGTATCCTTCCCTGTGGGCTCCACACCGATATGTCATTGTCATACTGGTTCCTATACTGTACATGTAGAGACACAATAGACATACAGTAGACGGACTATCAGTGCAAAGGAGCTATCACCAACTCTCTCTAGGCTTCTAGGACATCCACATTCATGGGATTGAGGTGCTCTATTGTTGCTATATTATGTAAATAGGTATACACTTCAAAAGGTCTCATGGGGGAAATCAATTATTGAGCTGTACAAATAAATAAATTGGTAAATAGGTAAGTGTTGTATGGGTCTAGAACACAGGTTTATTTATGGTTTAAAAGAACATTAAATCATTAAATTAATTGAGATGTACCTGGCAAAGCAGTTTTAATGAAGTTATACAGTGTAACAAAGAATAGACTTGATACATGATATAAAAAGATTGCCAAAATTCAAACTGCGGGGAAATCTTCACTAGCTAGGTCTCTCTCTTTATCCCACTAATTGTAAATAAAGCTTGGCTATAGAATAAAGTCACACACTAAATTCCAAACATTGCTATGGGATATTCAAGGCATATGGCATATCCACTATGCATGGAACTGAACCGATTGACTTAGTAAAGCTTTACAAGATTCAGAATCAACTCTTACCATGGCACTCCTTCGAAGCTGAAATCTGCTGCATGTACTAATATAAGCAAATTACAGGGTTTTACTTGTTGAAATGACGAAATACTATGCATCATGAATATCATTATCGGTTACGTGACGGCCGCATATGAAATTAACGTCCAAGTAAAAAAAAGGATCCAGTTCCTACTTTCTTAGTGTTGTGGTCTTTGAAGAAGCTTTATACAAAGGGAGTACTTAAGCTGCCCTTGAGTGTCGACTCTTTTAAGAGGAAGGTGTGGTAACGATTGTCTCGAAAATGATGGCAATGTATTTAGTGTTTGCCGTGACGCTGGTGGTTGCTGGCGCCCTGGATGACGACTCGCAGGTCTCTATTCAAAGCCAGAGCGGTCGTATAATTGACATCAAGGCCTCAGTTCAGAAAGGAGCTAAACTCTTGGGCGGAGCCGAAGTGGAGAGTAACGAAGCGTGTGTCCAGGAGTGCATGGGATCAGGTACACGTTCTGTTTTGTGTGATAAGAGCGATGAATTAGTAGTTGAAATTAAATAAATGACAGTATAAGAAACAGTTAATAAATGTTGGCCTAAGCCATCTACGTACATCTATAAGCTGTGCAATCTGTTCTAATAGATCTCATATGTACTGTATTCTCGGCATATTACCATTATCATTCAATAACCATTAAATTGCTGTTGAAAGGATACAAGTTATGTAAATAAGATACTGTTTTCTGTTCTGAAAGTCCTTAAAATTCTGCACATGCATGGCAAGTGTACAAATGCATGTTATCTCATTTGTGCCTGTTGGTGTAGAATCCTGTGACTTGGCAGTTTATAAGATGAGTGGATTATCAAAGTCAGGTCGCAACTGTTATATGATGGCTTGCGCAATGGAGAAGACTTGTGTCACAGCTGAACATCATGACTTTGTTGCCAACTTTATATTGCAAGGTATGTCATTGAAACTGTAGTATAGTGACTGTATAAGCCTATACTCAGATCACTGGTAAACACAGGTACTCTGATTATATAGCCTATATCTCCCTGCTTCATCTCATAGAATAATCTAACACACAGTTCTTCAACACGCTATATATGTACATCTAATCTAGTATAAAAGAACTAAACCTTGTGAGAGTTTTGGACGAGGATACAAGAGTTTTCTCCTTTTACTTTACTTCTTCTCCACTTGGCCAGACAGTTGTTTCTGGGAATTTCAACCTTCATTGGTGACCCTGGGATCTTCATCAGTTTAAGATCATGTACGTATGTTCCATCTGCTGTGTGTGTCTAGTAGGTCTAACCCTGTGATTTACTTTACTACTGCCACAAAGAGCTTCACTTTTCCTTATTCACCATATTCTTTAAACATGTACAATTTGTCACCCTTTAATCATCTTATATCTTAAACTGATGAATCCTTATGGGCTTGGCACAGTGCCTGCATCAAATGCCTCGTAGCCCCCTTGTGTAAGATGACACACTTCCTTATTGTGTTCTCTATTTATGTTAACTAGTTATGCATCCTGGACATATTTAATTATTTATTATATAATCAGATTGTTAACAAAGGTGATGCACACGTAAAGGATTTCTTGCACTTTGTATTCCATGTACGTACGTAAGTGACTAAATGTAATTGGCCCATCTGTCCTCCTGAACTGGTTTCTCATGTAGTTTAAAGTGTACGTAGTCCTTGTTAGAATGTTCAGTGTGCTCTCACTCCAACAGATGGAGGAGACACCTGTGGAAGAGTGTCACTTGTACCCTGTAGTTACAAACCTTTAGTGGACAAACTTGTAGTTACATAAGTCTCTTAGTAGAGCTCTAGTTGGTCAAACTTGGTTTGGTCACAATACTGGAACTTATATAGTTGAGATAATTTGACTTTTCCAATTATTGCCTACCAAGGTTTGCACACTGTATGTGATGGATATTACCATTTCCATCCTTTGTTGTGTATACGTATGTACGGCCGTATGTACGTACATACGTATACAATAAGATCTATGCATGTACGTACGTATGTAAGCATTGAATTAGCACACCTCACTTTTCCATCCATTTAAAAGTAAATAATGTATACAGCATAATTTAATATTACATAGGAGAGAATACATATAATTTATAAGGATAGTTGTTATTGGGAAAGACAGATGTATGCATGATTATGGAGATGTATGAAGATTGCAATGTGTCAGCAAACTATATGGAAAACCTTACAGCAAAGGCATATGATATTGTGCTGAATGTGGGCAGTTCTTATCAGAAACTTGCAGCACACAAGTACGTATGTACGTATACACGTAGATAGAATATCTTGTGAAGACTAAGTTCTACAAATGTTGAGAGCTGAAAAGTTAGTTTCGGTCAATGCAAGTGGAGCTTAACCAAAGAGGCTACAACTGAATGGTATTCATCATCATTTCAATGAAATAACAGTATCTACGTACGTATGTACACCCTTTCAATATGGATATACGTACATACATATGTAGACCAACCTGACCAATATAATAACTCCTACGTACGTATATAAATACATATATGGCCTTAGAATGCTTTCCTTTTCAGTTTAGCCCTAAACCTCTTGTTTGTTTCAGTTCTCTTAGTCTAATAGACACTGCATAATTGTGTTATACATGCCTAAGTACATTTCAGTGTCCTAGTTTCTGTTTGTTTGAATTTGGTGAATGTACTGCTGTGTACTGGAAAACATTACCTCTTGCTAATAGGATTTCAGGTTATTCTAGTCTTTGTTTAATTGTAGTTGAGCATTTTTAACTTAATCATCGCCTAAGCTAGTAACACATAACATGAACATGCTTAGGACCTATTTGACATATACGTACGTACATCACAGATGAAGGCTCACGAGGCCACAAAGAAGTAGGTCATGAATTTAGGTGTAGCAATGAATGTATCAACTCAAACAAAGGAGTCTCTTCTAAGCTAACTTGTTTACTAAACCAATAATCTTATTCTTTCTAATTACACTAATTTTATTGGCTACTCTTCTCTTAATATGAAGCTTACAGTCCAAATACTCTGCTGTTAAGTAGTTTCCACTGTATGTATTTGTTGCTACATTTTGATTGGTCCATTTGAATTGATCCTCATTTGAGTCCTTACCTTCTGTTTAAGGAGACTAACTCTTCCCATGAATATAGAAACCATATGCATCTACATAACTATCATCTAACTATAGCACAAAAGCCCCATAAATTGGATTTAATACACAAAAGAAGTTATATACAGTTAATAATTGGTAATACCTGTTGTTTATTAATATGGAAATCCTGTAGTTATGGTTTCCTCTATGCCTATTTCCTCTGTCCAAAGTTTTATTCAGTGATGTATACATACATACTAATAGCAGGGTCTACCCCCAAGTGAAGTCTTCATGGTAAAACATCTTTTTAGTAGAAGTGAAAATAGTGTTTGGATCAGTTGTCATACTTGCAGCTGCCGTTTTAGTCACATGATCTCTTATCATTTGTACTGCATTTGAGTACAGCTATTCAGTCAATGTTTATGCGCATGTATTACGGAATTATATACGTATATTTATCTCTATTTGTGATTTTATGTAAATAGCCCAGGAAGGCAAAGATGATAAAGAAAATGTTATTGAAGAAGATGATGACGAAGAAGCTGATGACAAAGAAACTGATGACGAAGAAGCTGATGACGAAGAAGCTGATGACGAAGAAGCTGATGACGAAGAAGCTGATGATGAAGAAGCTGATGATGAAGAAGCTGATGACGAAGAAGCTGATGACAAAGAAGCTGATGACGAAGAAGCTGACGATGATGACGAGGATGAAACTGTTGAAGCTGATGATAACGAGGATGGAACTGTTGATGAAGAAGGAGCAGGAAATGATGAAAATAAAGAAGGAGGAGAAGAAAAATCAGCTACAGAAGATGCGGATAGTGACACAGAATCAGTTAAAGAAGACTCTAATAGTGAAGAGGTTTGTAAGATTTGTCTTACACACAAGTCAGGCTTTCTTCTTATTTGCTGTGGTTCCAATCAAAATTGATCAAATGGCTTTTCATAGAATGTTCAATCTTTTCTAAATTTAGTCTTCCCTAGGATGCACACATGTACTGTACATACGTATATATGAACACCATTCTCTCAGTCATGGTTAACTTGCACATGAGGTCTAAGTCGTATGGTTAACTTGCACATGAGGTCTAAGTCGTATGGTTAACTTGCACATGAGGTCTAAGTCATATGGTTAACTTGCACATGAGGTCTAAGTCGTATGGTTAACTTGCACATGAGGTCTAAGTCATATGGTTAACTTGCACATGAGGTCTAAGTCGTATGGTTAACTTGCACATGAGGTCTAAGTCATACGTACGTATGGTTAACTTGCACATGAGGTCTAAGTCGTATGGTTAACTGGCACATGAGGTCTAAGTCGTATAGTTATCTTGCACATGAGGTCTAAGTCGTATGGTTAACTTGCACATGAGGTCTAAGTCATATGGTTAACTTGCACATGAGGTCTAAGTCGTATGGTTAACTTGCACATGAGGTCTAAGTCATACGTACGTATGGTTAACTTGCACATGAGGTCTAAGTTGTATGGTTAACTTGCACATGAGGTCTAAGTCGTATGGTTAACTTGCACATGAGGCTTTCTTCTTATTTGCTGTGGTTCCAATCAAAATCGATCAAATGGCTTTTCATAGAATGTTCAATCTTTTCTAAATTTAGTCTTCCCTAGGATGCACACACGTACTGTACATACGTATGTATGAACACCATTCTCTCAGTCATGGTTAACTTGCACATGAGGTCTAAGTCGTATGGTTAACTTGCACATGAGGTCTAAGTCGTATGGTTAACTTGCACATGAGGTCTAAGTCATACGTACGTATGGTTAACTTGCACATGAGGTCTAAGTTGTATGGTTAACTTGCACATGAGGTCTAAGTCGTATGGTTAACTTGCACATGAGGTCTAAGTCGTATGGTTAACTTGCACATGAGGTCTAATTCGTATGGTTAACTTGCACATGAGGTCTAAGTCGTATGGTTAACTTGCACATGAGGTCTAAGTCATACGTACGTATGGTTAACTTGCACATGAGGTCTAATTCGTATGGTTAACTTGCACATGAGGTCTAAGTCGTATGGTTAACTTGCACATGAGATCTAAGTCGTATGGTTAACTTGCACATGAGGTCTAAGTCGTATGGTTAACTTGCACATGAGGTCTAATTCGTATGGTTAACTTGCACATGAGGTCTAAGTCGTATGGTTAACTTGCACATGAGATCTAAGTCGTATGGTTAACTTGCACATGAGGTCTAAGTCGTATGGTTAACTTGCACATGAGGTCTAAGTCATACGTACGTATGGTTAACTTGCACATGAGGTCTAAGTCGTATGGTTAACTGGCACATGAGGTCTAAGTCGTATAGTTATCTTGCACATGAGGTCTAAGTCGTATGGTTAACTTGCACATGAGGTCTAAGTCATATGGTTAACTTGCACATGAGGTCTAAGTCGTATGGTTAACTTGCACATGAGGTCTAAGTCATACGTACGTATGGTTAACTTGCACATGAGGTCTAAGTTGTATGGTTAACTTGCACATGAGGTCTAAGTCGTATGGTTAACTTGCACATGAGGCTTTCTTCTTATTTGCTGTGGTTCCAATCAAAATCGATCAAATGGCTTTTCATAGAATGTTCAATCTTTTCTAAATTTAGTCTTCCCTAGGATGCACACACGTACTGTACATACGTATGTATGAACACCATTCTCTCAGTCATGGTTAACTTGCACATGAGGTCTAAGTCGTATGGTTAACTTGCACATGAGGTCTAAGTCGTATGGTTAACTTGCACATGAGGTCTAAGTCATACGTACGTATGGTTAACTTGCACATGAGGTCTAAGTTGTATGGTTAACTTGCACATGAGGTCTAAGTCGTATGGTTAACTTGCACATGAGGTCTAAGTCGTATGGTTAACTTGCACATGAGGTCTAATTCGTATGGTTAACTTGCACATGAGGTCTAAGTCGTATGGTTAACTTGCACATGAGGTCTAAGTCATACGTACGTATGGTTAACTTGCACATGAGGTCTAATTCGTATGGTTAACTTGCACATGAGGTCTAAGTCGTATGGTTAACTTGCACATGAGATCTAAGTCGTATGGTTAACTTGCACATGAGGTCTAAGTCGTATGGTTAACTTGCACATGAGGTCTAATTCGTATGGTTAACTTGCACATGAGGTCTAAGTCGTATGGTTAACTTGCACATGAGATCTAAGTCGTATGGTTAACTTGCACATGAGGTCTAAGTCGTATGGTTAACTTGCACATGAGGTCTAAGTCGTATGGTTAACTTGCACATGAGGTCTAGGAACATTTATGGAGTGCACTAAAACATAGATTATGACTTAAGGTAACCTATAGAGCTTTGGATGAAGATATAGTTGGACTATTCCTCCTTTCTTTGCTTAGCTGTTTCTGTGAATTCCACCCTTCATCAGTAATCCTAGGAATATTTGTCTTATTCTTTTGTAAAAAGCTTTTAAGTTGTACGTATGTGCGTATGTCCAATGTAGTTTTATTAATTTCATATTTACATCTTTTGCTGAAGCAGACTCATGATGATGGTGATTTTGGGAAGACAATAGATGTTGAAGAAAATGAAAATCTAAATGATGCAGGTTTGTTACAATCCCTAATTTGCTAAGTAATTTGTAATTAAACTTCATTGTACATAAATATTGCCTGATTAGTGCAATTACATACCGTATGTACATATAAGTATCCTAATTTATTGAGACTCAGCAACAATTGTATTTAAAAAACATTGAACGTTTCAACCCGGAGGTCTTCATCAGCATACACACATCACATTACATTCATGGATGTCGGCTAGCGTTCAATACTTTATCTACAAAGCATAAGACACCATAGCTCTCAACACAAAATTTAAGAATTAGTTATGTAGGTTACTTGTGGTTTGATTATCTCCTTGATTATTCATACGTATGTGTGATGTTCTTGCATTCCAATAGATGAGGAATCAAATGCTGTTAAAGATGATACTTCAGATTCAGATGCTGATATCCAGGAGACCTTGGAACAACTTAAAGATGAATTTACTAAATTGGGATCTGATGATGAGGTGAAAGTGCAGTCTGAAGGGGCAGGCCCTGTTGATTCCAGCTCCTCCTCCAACACTGTTGGAATTGCTGTTGGATCAGTAATAGGGGGGCTCTTTGTTGTGGTGGTGATTGCTCTGGGTATTGCCTTGATAGCCAAGAAAGGATACGATGGTTTCAAACGACGCAAGTACAAGAAAATGGATTACCTCATCAACGGAATGTACTCTTGATTTAAGTGTAATTATACAGTTAGCACTAAACTTATAAGGTTGCAGTAATGTAAATACCAGTGTTCAATAAGTTAAGGTTATTAATAGCATGTAATCTTGATGTTTGTAAAGCACATATAATTAGGCCAAGGAAAGTGCATGCGAAATTAGTAAAGAATAAATCTCCTAGAAGAAACACCCTTTATTTACCGGTTGTTTATCATATATTTCCACAACTCGTGGTTTAATTTATTCATCTATCATAGTTTTTAATGTTAATCATGCTTTTCGTTTACGTGACCTGCATGAAAATCCACGTATGATGGATGCAGCTATTCTGTTTAAAATAATATCTATCTACCCATGTCTATCTTTCTATTGGTTCTTTCTATTTCAATACACGTGCATACTTGACTAATAATAGGAAACCCTAATATGCTCTCAACACCAACTTTAGGGGACGTAGGTTAATTACATTTATTAACTCGGTTTTCTCCTTCTGGCTCGTTCTGACCGACTGAATGTATGGAAGCTGACTCTACAAATAGTAAGGCGACTTTCACCTTTTCAGACCTAGTAGAAGAGGAATTGAGAAGCTTAGTTGTCGCTGAGGGGACACTTGAACACGTCAATGAACTAAAATCACCTTCCTTTACGATAGGATCGGATGAAGACATCAGTATCCCAAGCGGTGATACATCCTTCACGTGCGACTTCTCCGAAAAGGATACTAGCAGCCTCTGTCAGCAACAAGAGCTTGCAAAGGATGTTGATTTTTTGAAGGAAAAATTCAAGAAAAATGACTTCCGCACAGATCTTTTGTCTAAGCATCCATCCGCGATGACTGACTGTGAGAGGTTCACTTTTAACTCGACAGGGTCGATACCAGGATTCGGCGGCAAGGGAGATCCTTATGAAGTAGTTAGATTTGTTGGCGGTCGACATAATTCGCAGATTGGAAGGCAACAGAGGAAAGGTACCTTTGAGTATTTGCTCCATGGATTGAAGGGCGCAACACTTAAGCGAATTGGAGTTTGGTCTGGTAGAAGACAAATACATTGCATAAAGATTTGGCTCTCTGATGGGACAAGAAAGGAGTTTGGAGTTCCTTTGGGAGACTTTTCCGAGTACACATTGCAGCCTGGAGAGCTGATAACTTCAATGCAGCTGTCAGGAAATGGAGCAAGTGGCAAACAAACACGTTTAGGAGCAATAAAATTCAGCACCAACAGATCGGATGTAGGTTTCTCTACCACAGTATCCCAGGCTGCTTGTGATGAAAGTGAAGTATATCCCATCTGTGTAGGATCAGGCTGGTGTGCAGGGGTCGTTGTACACGTGCTGGAAGTCCCTGCTCCAAGCACAAAAGAGTTGCTAGCCGTGGGCTTCTTGTTCATCAAAAAAATTACTAGTTCTGTGCTGAAAAATGTTCACTATCCAACTATCACATCTATTGTTCCATCAGTTGAGGAAATTGAGAGCCTAGAGTACGACAATAGTCACAGTAAAACTGAGCACATCATCACACATAAAATATCCAATGAGATTATAGAGGAGTCAGAGTGGGACATCAATGCAGGATTAGAAGTAGCTGGTGATTTTAGGGTGCACTCGGGATTGCCTGAATTGCTTGAGGTATCCACTGGCTATGTAGTAAAGTTGTCTGCCAGCGGGAGTTACGCTAGGAGGCATGCAGAGGTCAGAAGGAGAGAATGGGAAATCCCCATCTCAATTTCTCCAGAGAGTCATGAAAGGGTTGTCATAACAACTGGAAGACTGCAAATTGACGTTCCTTATGAAGCTGAAATGGTAATTACAACAGCTGATAGCAGCACCTTAACATTTCCGGTGAGTGGTCAGTACAAGAAGGTACAATTTACTGACATCAAGGTGAAAAAGGACAAGATATCATGAATCAGGTCACATGTGCCTTTCTGCAAAGAATTTAGAGTTATTTTATTGATATAAATTGTTATTTTGAACTCATTAATGCAACATTAAAATTATTAATAATTATTAGTTATTTACATACCATGCAAGGTGTGTGTGTGGTATACATTTTGTGTGTATGTAACATTAACTATATATGTGCAATTATATGAATGAAGCTTCAAATGTACGTATTATTTGATGGAGTTTTGCAAATTTTGATGTTCACTTATATTTGCCCTATATCTTATTATACATTAACTTTGCATACCAGAATCTAATGTACATTTAATGCTCCAACTCATTCAAATGGACTGATATCAAGCTGAAACTTGGTCACAGCATTCACAGACATTCATTAACCATATACAAAGAGTTGTGCAAATTTTGATGTTCACTCATATTTGCCCTATATCTCATTATACATTAACTTTGTATACCAGAATCTAATGTACATTTAATGCTCCAACTCATTCAAATGGACAGATATCAAGCTGAAACTTGGTCACAGCATTCACAGACATCCATAACCATATCCCAAGAGTTTTGCAAATTTTGATGTTCACTCATATTTGCTCTATATCTCAACATACATTAACTTTGTATACCAGAATCTAATGTACATTTAATGCTCCAACTCATTCAAATGGACTGATATCAAGCTGAAACTTGGTCACAGTATTCACAGACATCCATAAAACATATCCAAAGAGTTTTGCAAATTTTGATGTTCACTCATATTTGCTCTATATCTCACCATAAGTACATTAACTGTATACCAGAATCTAATATACATTTCATGCTCCAACTCATTCAAATGGACAGATATCAAGCTGAAACTTGGTCACAGCATTCACAGACATCCATAAACCATATCCAAGGAGTTGTGCAAATTTTGATGTTCAATCATATTTGCCCTATATCTCACCATACATTAACTTTTTATACCAGAATCTAATGTACATTTAATGCTGCAACTCATTCAAATGGAAAGATATCAAGCTGAAACTTGGTCACAGCATTCACAGACATCCATAAAACATATCCAAAGAGTTTTGCAAATTTTGATGTTCACTCATATTTGCCCTATATCTCACCATACATTAACTTTTTATACCAGAATCTAATGTACATTTAATGCTGTAACTCATTCAAATGGACAGATATCAAGCTGAAACTTGGTCACAGTATTCACAGACATCCATAAAACATTTCCAAAGAGTTTTGCAAATTTTGATGTTCACTCATATTTGCCCTATATCTCACCATACATTAACTTTGTATACCAAAATCTAATGTACATTTAATGCTCCAACTCATTCAAATGGACAGATATCAAGCTGAAACCTGGTCACAGCATTCACAGACATCCATAAACCATATCCAAGGGAGTTTTGCAAATTTTGATGTTCACTCATATTTGCCCTATATCTCACCATACATTAACTTTTTATACCAGAATCTAATGTACATTTAATGCTGCAACTCATTCAAATGGACAGATATCAAGCTGAAACTTGGTCACAGCATTCACAGACATCCATAAAACATTTCCAAAGAGTTTTACAAATTTTGATGTTCACTTATATTTGCCCTATATCTCACCATACATTAACTTTGTATTCCAGAATCTAATGTACATTTAATGCTCCAACTCATTCAAATGGACAGATATCAAGCTGAAACTTGGTCACAGCATTCACAGACATCCATAAACCATATACAAAGAGTTTTGCAAATTTTGATGTTCACTCATATTTGCCCAATATCTCACAATACATTAACTTTGTATACCAGAATCTAATGTACATTTAATGCTCCAGCTCGTTCAAATGGACAGATATCAAGCTGAAACTTGGTCACAGCATTCACAGACATACATTAACCATATACAAAGAGTTTTGAAAATTTTGATGTTCACTTATATATATTTGCCCTATATCTCACCATACATTAACTTTTTATACCAGAATCTATTGTACATTTAATGCTGCAACTCATTCAAATGGACTGATATCAAGCTGAAACTTGGTCACAGCATTCACAGACATTCATTAACCATATACAAAGAGTTTTACAAATTTTGATGTTCACTTATATTTGCCCTATATCTCATTATACGTACATTAACTTTGTATACCATAATCTAATGTACATTTAATGCTCCCACTCATTCAAATGGACAGATATCAAGCTGAAACTTGGTCACAGCATTCACAGACATCCATAAAACATTTCCAAAGAGTTTTGCAAATTTTGATGTTCACTCATATTTGCTCTATATCTCACCATACATTAACTTTGTATACCAGAATCTAATGTACATTTAATGCTCCAACTCATTCAAATGGACTGATATCAAGCTGAAACTTGGTCACAGCATTCACAGACATCCATAAAACATTTCCAAAGAGTTTAGCAAATTTTGATGTTCACTCATATTTGCCCTATATCTCACCATACATTAACTTTGTATATATACCAGAATCTAATGTACATTTAATGCTGCAACTCATTCAAATGGACTGATATCAAGCTGAAACTTGGTCACAGCATTCACAGACATTCATTAACCATATACAAAGAGTTTTACAAATTTTGATGTTCACTTATATTTGCCCTATACGTATTTATCTCACCATACATTAACTTTGTATACCAAAATCTAATGTACATTTAATGCTCCAACTCATTCAAATGGACAGATATCAAACTGAAACTTGGTCACAGCATTCACAGACATCCATAAACCATATCCCAAGAGTTTTGCAAATTTTGATGTTCACTCATATTTGCCCTATATCTCACCATACATTAACTTTGTATACCAGAATCTAATGTACATTTAATGCTCCAGCTCGCTCTAATGGACAGATATCAAGCTGAAACTTGGTCACAGCATTCACAGACATACATTAACCATATACAAAGAGTTTTACAAATTTTGATGTTCACTTATATTTACCCTATATCTCACCATACATTAACTTTTTATACCAGAATCTAATGTACATTTAATGCTCCAACTCATTCAAATGGACTGATATCAAGCTGAAACTTGGTCACAGCATTCACAGACATCCATAAAATATATCCAAGGAGTTTTGAAAATTTTAATGTTCACTTATATATATTTGCCCTATATCTCATTATACATTAACTTTGTATTCCAGAATCTATTGTACATTTAATGCTGCAACTCATTCAAATAGACTGATATCAAGCTGAAACTTGGTCACAGCATTCACAGACATTCATTAACCATATACAAAGAGTTTTACAAATTTTGATGTTCACTCATATTTGCCCTATATCTCATTATACGTACATTAACTTTGTATACCATAATCTAATGTACATTTAATGCTCCAACTCATTCAAATGGACAGATATCAAGCTGAAACTTGGTCACAGCATTCACAGACATCCATAAAACATTTCCAAAGAGTTTTGCCAATTTTGATGTTCACTCATATTTGCTCTATATCTCAACATACATTAACTTTGTATACCAGAATCTAATGTACATTTAATGCTCCAACTCATTCAAATGGACTGATATCAAGCTGAAACTTGGTCACAGCATTCACAGACATTCATTAACCATATACAAAGAGTTTTACAAATTTTGATGTTCACTTATATTTGCCCTATACGTATTTATCTCACCATACATTAACTTTGTATACCAGAATCTAATGTACATTTAATGCTCCAACTCATTCAAATGGACAGATATCAAACTGAAACTTGGTCACAGCATTCACAGACATCCATAAACCATATCCCAAGAGTTTTGCAAATTTTGATGTTCACTCATATTTGCCCTATATCTCACCATACATTAACTTTGTATACCAGAATCTAATGTACATTTAATGCTCCAACTCATTCAAATGGACAGATATCCAGCTGAAACTTGGTCACAGCATTCACAGACATCCATAAAACATATTCAAAGACTTTGGAAAATTTTGATGTTCACTCATATTTGCCCTATACGTACATTCAATTCGTATAGCAGTAATTTAAAATACAATAAGTGTTGTAACTCTTCCAAATGAAGAGATATGAATCTGAAACTCTATGTCATTGTTCACAGAGATGTATGAAAGGTTTTCAATGAGTTTTGCAATTTTTGATATATATCTGCTCAAATTTGCTCTATATCTCTCACCATACGTAACTCTGTCACTATACATTAACTTTGTATACCAGAATTTATGTACACTTAAAGCTGCAACTCATACAAATGGACAGTTATCAAGCTGAAACTTGGTCACAGCATTCACAGACATTCATTAACCATATACAAAGAGTTTTGCAAATTTTGATGTTCACTTATATTTGCCCTATATCTCACCATACATTAACTTTGTATACCAGAATCTAATGTACATTTAATCTCACCATACGTAGGGCAAATATAAGTGAACATCAAAATTTGTAAAACTCTTTGGATATGCTTTAAGGATGTCTGTGAATGCTGACAACAAGTTTCAGCTCCACATCTTTCCAATTGACAGAGTTATTGAACTAAATGTACATTAGATTCTTGCATACAAATTTAATGTACGTATGGTGAGAGATAGGGCAAATATGAGTGAACATCAAAATTTGTTAAACTCTTTGGATATGCTTTATGTATGTCTGGGAATGCTAACATCAAGTTTCAGCTTCACATCTTTCCAATTGATAGAGTTATTGCACTAAATGTACATTAGATTCTGCTATACAAATTTAATGTATGGTGAGAGATAGGGCAAATATGAGTGAACATCAAAATTTGTAAAACTCTTTGGATATGCTTTAAGGATGTCTGTGAATGCTAACACCAAGTTTCAGCTTCACATCTTTCCAATTGACAGAGTTACAGCACTAAATGTACATTAGATTCTTGTATAGAAATTTAATGTACGGGAGTTTCGTAATAATATAAATGGCCGACCTAGAGAGGGAATATTGAAAATACGTTACTTTTATATGTATATTTGAATGACGAGAACGCTTTTAAAGATTTTAATGCACATGGATATTCACTCTGTAATACTTGATTGTTTTGAAGTAGTATCTGTCCATATTATAATATATGGATGTCGCTAAAGTGAAAAATCGTCAATCGACTGCTAAAGAAACTCCAAAGGAAAAAAATTGGACCATACCGAACGCTACCATCCACGACGCTCAGAGGCCGGGATCGGTGGTAACGCTCTGCCGAGTTGAGCTTTGGGTGTCACTTGCGTGAGAAGAACCAGTTCTTCTCGATATGGCCGACTCATATGAATCCTAAGATATCAGATGCCAATCCCACATTACGTGGAACCCCCCCGAAATCCGGATTATTGGTGAGCACGTCTCTATGGCACCAACCGATTAGGAGACAGCTTCAGAGTCTAAGCGCTACCAACCTCTATGGGAACCGCAACCACCATAGAGATGTGTCCAGGTAGGCCTACTATTATAAGGTTTTATCTTCTATTTAAATAAAGTAATTGCCTATGAAAACGCTTGTGGTTGGCGAATCTTCAATACTTTAGAATAGGGTATTTTTCGATCTGCAGTAACTCGGGTATCCTTTTTTGAAATTTTACAAAACTAGCAGGATATACTGTATAGCTATATGTGCATACAGCCAAGAGGTTTCAGCTTCATATCTTTCCAATTGACAGAGTTATACCACTAAATGTACATTAGATTCTTGTATACAAATTTAAAGTATGGTGAGATATAGGGCAAATATGAGTGAACATCAAAATTTGTAAAACTCTTTGGATATGATTTATGGATGTCTGTGAATGCTGACAACAAGTTTCAGCTCCACATCTTTCCAATTGACAGAGTTACAGCACTAAATGTACATTAGATTCTGCTATACAAATTTAATGTATGGTGAGAGATAGGGCAAATATGAGTGAACATCAAAATTTGTAAAACTCTTTGGATATGCTTTAAGGATGTCTGTGAATGCTGACAGCAAGTTTCAGCTTCACATCTTTCAAATTGACAGAGTTACAGCACTAAATGTACATTAGATTCTTGTATACAAATTTAAAGTATTGTGAGATATAGGGCAAATATGAGTGAACATCAAAATTTGTAAAACTCTTTGGATATGCTTTATGTATGTCTGTGAATGCTGACAACAAGTTTCAGCTCCACATCTTTCAAATTGACAGAGTTACAGCACTAAATGTACATTAGATTCTTGTATACAAATTTAAAGTATTGTGAGATATAGGGCAAATATGAGTGAACATCAAAATTTTCAAAACTCTTTGGATATGCTTTAAGGATAGCTGTGAATGCTGACAGCAAGTTTCAGCTTCACATCTTTCCAATTGACAGAGTTACAGCACTAAATGTACATTAAATTCTGCTATACAAATTTAATGTACGTATGGTGAGAGATAGGGCAAATATGAGTGAACATCAAAATTTGTAAAACTCTTTGGATATGCTTTATGTATGTCTGTGAATGCTGACCACAAGTTTCAGCTTCACATCTTTCCAATTGATAGAGTTTTTTCACTAAATGTACATTAGATTCTTGTATACAAATTTAATGTATAGTGAGAGATAGGACAAATATGAGTACACATCAAAATTTGTAAAACTCTTTGGATATGCTTTATGTATGTCTGTGAATGCTGACAGCAAGGTTCAGCTTCACATCTCTCCAATTGACAGAGTTACAGCACTAAATGTACATTAGATTCTTGTATACAAATTTAAAGTATGGTGAGATATAGGGCAAATATGAGTGAACATCAAAATTTTCAAAACTCTTTGGATATGCTTTAAGGATAGCTGTGAATGCTGACAGCAAGTTTCAGCTTCACATCTTTCCAATTGACAGAGTTACAGCACTAAATGTACATTAGATTCTGCTATACAAATTTAATGTACGTATGGTGAGAGATAGGGCAAATATGAGTGAACATCAAAATTTGTAAAACTCTTTGGATATGCTTTATGTATGTCTGTGAATGCTGACAACAAGTTTCAGCTTCACATCTTTCCAATTGATAGAGTTTTTTCACTAAATGTACATTAGATTCTTGTATACAAATTTAATGTATGGTGAGAGATAGGACAAATATGAGTACACATCAAAATTTGTAAAACTCTTTGGATATGCTTTATGTATGTCTGTGAATGCTGACAGCAAGGTTCAGCTTCACATCTCTCCAATTGACAGAGTTACAGCACTAAATGTACATTAGATTCTGGTATACAAATTTAATGTACGTATGGTGAGAGATAGGGTAAATATGAGTGAACATCAAAATTTGTAAAACTCTTTGGATATGCTTTAAGGATGTCTGTGAATGCTGACAACAAGTTTCAGCTCCACATCTTTCCAATTGACAGAGTTACAGCACTAAATGTACATTAGATTCTTGTATACAAATTTAATGTATGGTGAGAGATAGGGCAAATATGAGTGAACATCAAAATTTGTAAAACTCTTTGGATATGCTTTAAGGATGTCTGTGAATGCTGACAGCAAGTTTCAGCTCCACATCTTTCCAATTGACAGAGTTACAGCACTAAATGTACATTAGATTCTTGTATACAAATTTAATGTATGGTGAGAGATAGGGCAAATATGAGTGAACATCAAAATTTGTAAAACTCTTTGGATATGTTTTATGGATGTCTGTGAATGCTGACAGCAAGTTTCAGCTTCATATCTTTCCAATTGACAGAGTTACAGCACTAAATGTACATTAGATTCTGCTATACAAATTTAATGTATGGTGAGAGATAGGACAAATATGAGTGAACATCAAAATTTGTAAAACTCTTTGGATATGTTTTATGGATGTCTGTGAATGCTGACAGCAAGTTTCAGCTTCATATCTTTCCAATTGACAGAGTTACAGCACTAAATGTACATTAGATTCTGCTATACAAATTTAATGTATGGTGAGAGATAGGACAAATATGAGTACACATCAAAATTTGTAAAACTCTTTGGATATGCTTTAAGGATGTCTGTGAATGCTAACACCAAGTTTCAGCTTCACATCTTTCCAATTGACAGAGTTACAGCACTAAATGTACATTAGATTCTTGTATACAAATTTAATGTATGGTGAGAGATAGGACAAATATGAGTACACATCAAAATTTGTAAAACTCTTTGGATATGTTTTATGGATGTCTGTGAATGCTGACAGCAAGTTTCAGCTTCATATCTTTCCAATTGACAGAGTTACAGCACTAAATGTACATTAGATTCTGCTATACAAATTTAATGTATGGTGAGAGATAGGACAAATATGAGTGAACATCAAAATTTGTAAAACTCTTTGGATATGCTTTAAGGATGTCTGTGAATGCTAACACCAAGTTTCAGCTTCACATCTTTCCAATTGACAGAGTTACAGCACTAAATGTACATTAGATTCTTGTATACAAATTTAATGTATGGTGAGAGATAGGGCAAATATGAGTGAACATCAAAATTTGTAAAACTCTTTGGATATGTATTATGGATGTCTGTGAATGCTGACAGCAAGTTTCAGCTTCATATCTTTCCAATTGACAGAGTTACAGCACTAAATGTACATTAGATTCTGCTATACAAATTTAATGTATGGTGAGAGATAGGACAAATATGATAGAACATCAAAATTTGTAAAACTCTTTGGATATGCTTTAAGGATGTCTGTGAATGCTAACACCAAGTTTCAGCTTCACATCTTTCCAATTGACAGAGTTACAGCACTAAATGTACATTAGATTCTTGTATAGAAATTTAATGTACGGGAGTTTCGTAATAATATAAATGGCCGACCTAGAGAAGGGAATATTGAAAATACGGTACTTTTATATGTATATTTGAATGACGAGAACGCTTTTAAAGATTTTAATGCACATGGATATTCACTCTGTAATACTTGATTGTTTTGAAGTAGTATCTGTCCATATTATAATATATGGATGTCGCTAAAGTGAAAAATCGTCAATCGACTGCTAAAGAAACTCCAAAGGAAAAAAATTGGACCATACCGAACGCTACCATCCACGACGCTCAGAGGCCGGGATCGGTGGTAACGCTCTGCCGAGTTGAGCTTTGGGTGTCACTTGCGTGAGAAGAACCAGTTCTTCTCGATATGGCCGACTCATATGAATCCTAAGATATCAGATGCCAATCCCACATTACGTGGAACCCCCCCGAAATCCGGATTATTGGTGAGCACGTCTCTATGGCACCAACCGATTAGGAGACAGCTTCAGAGTCTAAGCGCTACCAACCTCTATGGGAACCGCAACCACCATAGAGATGTGTCCAGGTAGGCCTACTATTATAAGGTTTTATCTTCTATTTAAATAAAGTAATTGCCTATGAAAACGCTTGTGGTTGGCGAATCTTCAATACTTTAGAATAGGGTATTTTTCGATCTGCAGTAACTCGGGTATCCTTTTTTGAAATTTTACAAAACTAGCAGGATATACTGTATAGCTATATGTGCATACAGCCAAGAGGTTTCAGCTTCATATCTTTCCAATTGACAGAGTTACACCACTAAATGTACATTAGATTCTTGTATACAAATTTAATGTATGGTGAGAGATAGGGCAAATATGAGTGAACATCAAAATTTGTAAAACTCTTTGGATATGTATTATGGATGTCTGTGAATGCTGACAGCAAGTTTCAGCTTCATATCTTTCCAATTGACAGAGTTACAGCACTAAATGTACATTAGATTTTGCTATACAAATTTAATGTATGGTGAGAGATAGGACAAATATGAGTACACATCAAAATTTGTAAAACTCTTTGGATATGCTTTAAGGATGTCTGTGATTGCTAACACCAAGTTTCAGCTTCATATCTTTCCAATTGACAGAGTTACAGCACTAAATGTACATTAGATTCTTGTATACAAATTTAATGTACGTATGGTGAGAGATAGGGCAAATATGAGTGAACATCAAAATTTGTAAAACTCTTTGGATATGTTTTATGGATATCTGTGAATGCTGACAGCAAGTTTCAGCTTCATATCTTTCCAATTGACAGAGTTACAGCACTAAATGTACATTAGATTCTTGTATACAAATTTAATGTATGGTGAGAGATAGGACAAATATGAGTACACATCAAAATTTGTAAAACTCTTTGGATATGCTTTAAGGATGTCTGTGAATGCTAACACCAAGTTTCAGCTTCACATCTTTCCAATTGACAGAGTTACAGCACTAAATGTACATTAGATTCTTGTATAGAAATTTAATGTACGGGAGTTTCGTAATAATATAAATGGCCGACCTAGAGAAGGGAATATTGAAAATACGTTACTTTTATATGTATATTTGAATGACGAGAACGCTTTTAAAGATTTTAATGCACATGGATATTCACTCTGTAATACTTGATTGTTTTGAAGTAGTATCTGTCCATATTATAATATATGGATGTCGCTAAAGTGAAAAATCGTCAATCGACTGCTAAAGAAACTCCAAAGGAAAAAAATTGGACAATACCGAACGCTACCATCCACGACGCTCAGAGGCCGGGATCGGTGGTAACGCTCTGCCGAGTTGAGCTTTGGGTGTCACTTGCGTGAGAAGAACCAGTTCTTCTCGATATGGCCGACTCATATGAATCCTAAGATATCAGATGCCAATCCCACATTACGTGGAACCCCCCCGAAATCCGGATTATTGGTGAGCACGTCTCTATGGCACCAACCGATTAGGAGACAGCTTCAGAGTCTAAGCGCTACCAACCTCTATGGGAACCGCAACCACCATAGAGATGTGTCCAGGTAGGCCTACTATTATAAGGTTTTATCTTCTATTTAAATAAAGTAATTGCCTATGAAAACGCTTGTGGTTGGCGAATCTTCAATACTTTAGAATAGGGTATTTTTCGATCTGCAGTAACTCGGGTATCCTTTTTTGAAATTTTACAAAACTAGCAGGATATACTGTATAGCTATATGTGCATACAGCCAAGAGGTTTCAGCTTCATATCTTTCCAATTGACAGAGTTACACCACTAAATGTACATTAGATTCTTGTATACAAATTTAAAGTATGGTGAGATATAGGGCAAATATGAGTGAACATCAAAATTTGTAAAACTCTTTGGATATGATTTATGGATGTCTGTGAATGCTGACAGGAAGTTTCAGCTTCACATCTTTCAAATTGACAGAGTTACACCACTAAATGTACATTAGATTCTTGTATACAAATTTAATGTATGGTGAGAGATAGGGCAAATATGAGTGAACATCAAAATTTGTAAAACTCTTTGGATATGCTTTAAGGATGTCTGTGAATGCTGACAGCAAGTTTCAGCTTCACATCTTTCCAATTGACAGAGTTACAGCACTAAATGTACATTAGATTCTGCTATACAAATATAATGTATGGTGAGAGATAGGGCAAATATGATAGAACATCAAAATTTGTAAAACTCTTTGGATATGCTTTAAGGATGTCTGTGAATGCTGACAGGAAGTTTCAGCTTCACATCTTTCCAATTGACAGAGTTACAGCACTAAATGTACATTAGATTCTTGTATAGAAATTTAATGTACGGGAGTTTCGTAATAATATAAATGGCCGACCTAGAGAAGGGAATATTGAAAATACGTTACTTTTATATGTATATTTGAATGACGAGAACGCTTTTAAAGATTTTAATGCACATGGATATTCACTCTGTAATACTTGATTGTTTTGAAGTAGTATCTGTCCATATTATAATATATGGATGTCGCTAAAGTGAAAAATCGTCAATCGACTGCTAAAGAAACTCCAAAGGAAAAAAATTGGACAATACCGAACGCTACCATCCACGACGCTCAGAGGCCGGGATCGGTGGTAACGCTCTGCCGAGTTGAGCTTTGGGTGTCACTTGCGTGAGAAGAACCAGTTCTTCTCGATATGGCCGACTCATATGAATCCTAAGATATCAGATGCCAATCCCACATTACGTGGAACCCCCCCGAAATCCGGATTATTGGTGAGCACGTCTCTATGGCACCAACCGATTAGGAGACAGCTTCAGAGTCTAAGCGCTACCAACCTCTATGGGAACCGCAACCACCATAGAGATGTGTCCAGGTAGGCCTACTATTATAAGGTTTTATCTTCTATTTAAATAAAGTAATTGCCTATGAAAACGCTTGTGGTTGGCGAATCTTCAATACTTTAGAATAGGGTATTTTTCGATCTGCAGTAACTCGGGTATCCTTTTTTGAAATTTTACAAAACTAGCAGGATATACTGTATAGCTATATGTGCATACAGCCAAGAGGTTTCAGCTTCATATCTTTCCAATTGACAGAGTTACACCACTAAATGTACATTAGATTCTTGTATACAAATTTAAAGTATGGTGAGATATAGGGCAAATATGAGTGAACATCAAAATTTGTAAAACTCTTTGGATATGATTTATGGATGTCTGTGAATGCTGACAGGAAGTTTCAGCTTCACATCTTTCAAATTGACAGAGTTACACCACTAAATGTACATTAGATTCTTGTATACAAATTTAATGTATGGTGAGAGATAGGGCAAATATGAGTGAACATCAAAATTTGTAAAACTCTTTGGATATGCTTTAAGGATGTCTGTGAATGCTGACAGCAAGTTTCAGCTTCACATCTTTCCAATTGACAGAGTTACAGCACTAAATGTACATTAGATTCTGCTATACAAATATAATGTATGGTGAGAGATAGGGCAAATATGATAGAACATCAAAATTTGTAAAACTCTTTGGATATGCTTTAAGGATGTCTGTGAATGCTGACAGGAAGTTTCAGCTTCACATCTTTCCAATTGACAGAGTTACAGCACTAAATGTACATTAGATTCTGCTATACAAATATAATGTATGGTGAGAGATAGGGCAAATATGATAGAACATCAAAATTTGTAAAACTCTTTGGATATGCTTTAAGGATGTCTGTGAATGCTGACAGGAAGTTTCAGCTTCACATCTTTCAAATTGACAGAGTTACACCACTAAATGTACATTAGATTCTTGTATACAAATTTAATGTATGGTGAGAGATACGTAGGGCAAATATGAGTGAACATCAAAATTTGCAAAACTCTTTGGATATAGTTTATGGATGTCTGTGAATGCTGACAGCAAGTTTCAGCTTCACATCTTTCCAATTGACAGAGTTACAGCACTAAATGTACATTAGATTCTTGTATACAAATTTAAAGTATGGTGAGATATAGGGCAAATATGAGTGAACATCAAAATTTTCAAAACTCTTTGGATATGCTTTAAGGATAGCTGTGAATGCTGACAGCAAGTTTCAGCTTCACATCTTTCCAATTGACAGAGTTACAGCACTAAATGTACATTAGATTCTGCTATACAAATATAATGTATGGTGAGAGATAGGGCAAATATGATAGAACATCAAAATTTGTAAAACTCTTTGGATATGCTTTAAGGATGTCTGTGAATGCTGACAACAAGTTTCAGCTCCACATCTTTCCAATTGACAGAGTTACAGCACTAAATGTACATTAGATTCTGCTATACAAATTTAATGTACGTATGGTGAGAGATAGGGTAAATATGAGTGAACATCAAAATTTGTAAAACTCTTTGGATATGCTTTAAGGATGTCTGTGAATGCTGACAGCAAGTTTCAGCTCCACATCTTTCCAATTGACAGAGTTACAGCACTAAATGTACATTAGATTCTTGTATACAAATTTAATGTATGGTGAGAGATAGGGCAAATATGAGTGAACATCAAAATTTGTAAAACTCTTTGGATATGTTTTATGGATGTCTGTGAATGCTGACAGCAAGTTTCAGCTTCATATCTTTCCAATTGACAGAGTTACAGCACTAAATGTACATTAGATTCTGCTATACAAATTTAATGTATGGTGAGAGATAGGACAAATATGAGTACACATCAAAATTTGTAAAACTCTTTGGATATGCTTTAAGGATGTCTGTGAATGCTAACACCAAGTTTCAGCTTCACATCTTTCCAATTGACAGAGTTACAGCACTAAATGTACATTAGATTCTTGTATACAAATTTAATGTATGGTGAGAGATAGGGCAAATATGAGTGAACATCAAAATTTGTAAAACTCTTTGGATATGTATTATGGATGTCTGTGAATGCTGACAGCAAGTTTCAGCTTCATATCTTTCCAATTGACAGAGTTACAGCACTAAATGTACATTAGATTCTGCTATACAAATTTAATGTATGGTGAGAGATAGGACAAATATGAGTACACATCAAAATTTGTAAAACTCTTAGGATATGCTTTAAGGATGTCTGTGAATGCTAACACCAAGTTTCAGCTTCATATCTTTCCAATTGACAGAGTTACAGCACTAAATGTACATTAGATTCTTGTATACAAATTTAATGTATGGTGAGAGATAGGGCAAATATGAGTGAACATCAAAATTTGTAAAACTCTTTGGATATGTTTTATGGATATCTGTGAATGCTGACAGCAAGTTTCAGCTTCATATCTTTCCAATTGACAGAGTTACAGCACTAAATGTACATTAGATTCTTGTATACAAATTTAATGTATGGTGAGAGATAGGACAAATATGAGTACACATCAAAATTTGTAAAACTCTTTGGATATGCTTTAAGGATGTCTGTGAATGCTAACACCAAGTTTCAGCTTCACATCTTTCCAATTGACAGAGTTACAGCACTAAATGTACATTAGATTCTTGTATAGAAATTTAATGTACGGGAGTTTCGTAATAATATAAATGGCCGACCTAGAGAGGGAATATTGAAAATACGTTACTTTTATATGTATATTTGAATGACGAGAACGCTTTTAAAGATTTTAATGCACATGGATATTCACTCTGTAATACTTGATTGTTTTGAAGTAGTATCTGTCCATATTATAATATATGGATGTCGCTAAAGTGAAAAATCGTCAATCGACTGCTAAAGAAACTCCAAAGGAAAAAAATTGGACCATACCGAACGCTACCATCCACGACGCTCAGAGGCCGGGATCGGTGGTAACGCTCTGCCGAGTTGAGCTTTGGGTGTCACTTGCGTGAGAAGAACCAGTTCTTCTCGATATGGCCGACTCATATGAATCCTAAGATATCAGATGCCAATCCCACATTACGTGGAACCCCCCCGAAATCCGGATTATTGGTGAGCACGTCTCTATGGCACCAACCGATTAGGAGACAGCTTCAGAGTCTAAGCGCTACCAACCTCTATGGGAACCGCAACCACCATAGAGATGTGTCCAGGTAGGCCTACTATTATAAGGTTTTATCTTCTATTTAAATAAAGTAATTGCCTATGAAAACGCTTGTGGTTGGCGAATCTTCAATACTTTAGAATAGGGTATTTTTCGATCTGCAGTAACTCGGGTATCCTTTTTTGAAATTTTACAAAACTAGCAGGATATACTGTATAGCTATATGTGCATACAGCCAAGAGGTTTCAGCTTCATATCTTTCCAATTGACAGAGTTACGGCACTAAATGTAGATTAGATTCTTGTATACAAATTTAAAGTATGGTGAGATATAGGGCAAATATGAGTGAACATCAAAATTTGTAAAACTCTTTGGATATGCTTTAAGGATAGCTGTGAATGCTGACAGCAAGTTTCAGCTTCACATCTTTCCAATTGACAGAGTTACAGCACTAAATGTACATTATATTCTTGTATACAAATTTAATGTATGGTGAGAGATACGTACATTAACTTTTTATACCAGAATCTAATGTACATTTAATGCTCCAACTCATTCAAATGGACAGATATCAAGCTGAAACTTGGTCACAGCATTCACAGACATTCATTAACCATATACAAAGAGTTTTGCAAATTTTGATGTTCACTCATATTTGCCCTATATCTCACCATATATTAACTTTGTATACCAGAATCTAATGTACATTTAATACTCCAGCTCGTTCAAATGGACAGATATCAAGCTGAAACTTGGTCACAGCATTCACAGACATACATTAACCATATACAAAGAGTTTTGCAAATTTTGATGTTCACTTATATTTGCCCTATATCTCACCATACATTAACTTTTTATACCAGAATCTAATGTACATTTAATGCTCCAACTCATTCAAATGGACTGATATCAAGCTGAAACTTGGTCACAGCATTCACAGACATCCATAAACCATATCCAAGGAGTTTTGCAAATTTTGATGTTCACTTATATTTGCCCTATATCTCACCATACATTTACTTTGTATACCAGAATCTAATGTACATTCAATGCTCCAACTCATTCAAATGGACTGATATCAAGCTGAAACTTGGTCACAGCATTCACAGACATCCATAAACCATATCCCAAGAGTTTTGCAAATTTTGATGTTCACTCATATTTGCCCTATATCTCACAATAAGTACATTAACTTTGTATACCAGAATCTAATATACATTTCATGCTCCAACTCGAGCATTCAAATGGACTGATATCAAGCTGAAACTTGGTCACAGCATTCACAGACATCCATAAAACATATCCAAAGAGTTTTGCAAATTTTGATGTTCACTCATATTTGCCCTATATATATCTCACCATACATTAACTTTGTATACCAGAATCTAATGTACATTTAATGCTCCAACTCATTTAAATGGACTGATATCAAGCTGAAACTTGGTCACAGCATTCACAGACATCCATAAACCATATACAAAGAGTTTTGCAAATTTTGATGTTCACTCATATTTGCCCTATATCTCACCATACATTAACTTTGTATACCAGAATCTAATGTACATTTAATGCTCCAGCTCATTCAAATGGACTGATATCAAGCTGAAACTTGGTCACAGCATTCACAGACATTCATTAACCATATACAAAGAGTTTTGCAAATTTTGATGTTCACTTATATTTGCCCTATATCTCACCATACATTAACTTTTTATACCAGAATCTAATGTACATTTAATGCTCCAACTCATTCAAATGGACAGATATCAAGCTGAAACTTGGTCACAGCATTCACAGACATCCATAAAACATATCCAAAGAGTTTTGCAAATTTTGATGTTCACTCATATTTGCCCTATATCTCACCATACATTAACTTGGTATAACAGAATCTAATGTACATTTAATGCTCCAACTCATTCAAATGGACAGATATCAAGCTGAAACTTGGTCACAGCATTCACAGACATCCATAAAACATATCCAAGGAGTTTTGCAAATTTTGATGTTCACTTATATTTGCCCTAGATTTATCTCACCATACATTAACTTTGTATACCAGAATCTAATGTACATTTAATGCTCCAACTCATTCAAATGGACTGATATCAAGCTGAAACTTGGTCACAGCATTCACAAACATCCATAAAACATATCCAAAGAGTTTTGCAAATTTTGATGTTCACTTATAATTGCCTATATATCTTACCATATATATATAATTAAAATCACAGATCACATTTGTCTGAAATCAAGTTACTAATATCTAACTTGTTATGCAACAAATTGGTGTCGACGTATGCAGACATGTATAAAACATTTCCAATGAATTTTGATGGATATTTGCCCTACCTAATTTTAGCTTTATTGTTTCATATCGACCTTTATGGCTTTAAACCACAATTGTGCTGACCATCCACATGCATCTTTATTCTTAGCGCAATAATGCAAACCCAAGACCTGGGATATTTTGTTTATGTACATGCTTCATTGGTTTTAAGACTCCATATGTATCCAGAGGTTTTTGTTGCAGAAAATGGGCCAATAGGGGCATCAAGAGAATCCAAGCTATATATGTATATAAATGTTAGATTATTTACTGATTATTGTGGAGTTGATCAAGGTGTTAGGTGTTATATAAACAATTGAGTGTCCTCTCTCCCCAATATTTTTATTAATGATACGTGTATATAGTAATAGAGCTGAGAACGGTGGACTTGGACTTATAAAAAATGATAAGGGAGCACTAAATGTACAACAAGTGACAAAAGAGTACATTGAGTATACTGCAGTCTCATTCAATTAAATGTATATATATATTGAATTACCCTTCTTTTAACTCCCTAAATTAACACTTCAAAACAGAAGTAATTTACTTCAGACAGGTAAACCATAAATTAAGTTATTGGTTAAAGGATAAACCTATTACTAGTAGGCAAGGGCATTTTGAAACTCACATGTGACACACCCTTAATTATATTAGCTACAGGAGACACTTCTTAGTTACAGGGTATATATATACACCTATATAATTATGAGGCATGCCCTATATATACATATCTTTATTGGAAAGAAATCAACAGTACAACTCAATAAGATTATTATATACAACAGCACTAGCAACTTTATAGCTATCACTAAATTTGAGCTCTGCGGAAAAATGATTAGGCAAAGCTTATAATTACTATACGACATTCAGTTCATTATTATTTAAAGTGTTGTATGAAATTGATGCTATATACTGGAAGATGTGCAACATTGGCTGCTGGATTGCAAGAGATGGAAGGATGAACAAGTGGACCTTTTTCAGTCATTGTCACGGGTAGCACTGGGGTTTGATTTGATGACTGATGATGATAAACTATTTGCCATTCTGGATCAAGGATGCAAGCATCACTCAATCCTTAAGATTATTTTGAAGATGTGGACTGCTAGATTTAGTTGACCTTTTGATTGATGACTTAATGTTGAACTGATTTATTTGTCATGATGTATTGGTGTGTGCCTCATAGGACAGTTTGTCCTAGTGCTATGCATGTACATGTGGCACGTTAAATAATAATAAAAATATATAATAATAATATACTGTAGTTATATATAACAATTATTATAATTGTTGAGAGTGCATGCATGAGCTAGCTATATATACATCATACCTATATAACTAAAAGTGGAAGGTTACTATATACCTTGCTTATTACCTTGAAAACATTGCATTCATATATGGAGGATACATATAACTACTGATAAAATGTGCAATTGAATTAAATTTAGTCTTCAATTAGAAAGTCCTTTCAGCTTGTCACAAACAATGTGCGAACGCGAACTAACGCGTAAATACGTATTTTGGAGTTACTGTGTGTACTCCAAATCGACTCATCACATCAATTTATTGATAATTGATATTTCCCTTGGATATAACAAGCATGTACCTTGTAAGTATTGTTAAGACGACTTGTCACTGGCCCCTTCTCCTAACAGCAATCCGCATTGGACTATGTGAAAGTACGTAAAGGATCGTAGATTATTAAATACTGTATAGAGACGTACGTATCTTTGAAGTGATTTAAGCTATTTTTAAGCTGATTATTCGTATTTATATAGGCATTGAGGTACAGACGTACTTTACTTTGTTTACTTAAATTTCCCCGGCCTCTACCAATCATTCTCTCCAATATCAAACATGCCTAGGTTCTTATGGCGATTCATTCTGCTAGCACGGCTAGCGCCCTCAGATGTCTACATATGACGTCATCTTCTCAACTTTAACACCTCAGAAATCATATACACGTATATATGAGATTTAGGATTAGTGAATAGGCTTTAAAATTTGGTTCCTTTAGGGGGAAAGAACTAAATGCTTAAACTAAATCTTTGATTTAAACATAATTCATATGGTGATTTGATTTTTCATATAGGTCAAACATCTTTTACTGAGTATCCAAGAGATAATATAGCTATATTGGAAGGAGGCACTCTCACAACTACTTGTGCAGCAACTACAACACCTGATGAAGAGAGACTGTCTGTAATTTGGTACTTAAATGATGGCAGTACAGAAACAATTATTGCCATTAACAAGACACTATCAGGTGGTACCATGGCAACAGTTGGTAGTGACTACCGTTCTCCTCTCACTTTGTCTAACATAAACAGAGTTTGGAATGGAACTACTATACACTGTGCCGTGAACCCTTCCATAATAGTGAATCAGCCAGAACCCTTTCCTATTATATCAGTGTGGTGTGAGTTAGTCAACTTTATAATGTGACACTTAAGCATTAATGATTCTTCAGAGTTTATTCACAATTACAATCCTCTTACAGTATGCATACTGGTTTTGTCTTGAAGTGATATAGTTTCTGTCTATGAAACATTGACAAAACATCAGTTGCTCCATTCTGGCTTGGGTGGAATGTACTAATATATAGTAATTTAACTAGTACATGTTTCAGAGCAACATATGAAATTTTTAATCACATGCATGTAGTTTTTCTGTATATATATAGTTCCTCCATCCATCACTCCACCCATCACAAACAAGACTGTTATAGAAGGAACATCCTTCACTACTCCTCTAACTATAACTGGTGATCCATTTCCAGTAAGTAGTAATATTGCTATAACTAAAGATGGAGTTACTGTACAAGATGGCAGAATTTCTGTTAATATTGAATCTGGTAATGGAGCATCTAGCTTTATAATACAAAATATTAAACGTACTGACAGTGGATCTTATACAGTAAATGTGACTACAATAGCAGGAAGTGGGACAACTGTAGTCGACTTGAATGTGAACTGTGAGTTGTAATCCATTATTTATATAATGTATTAATTTTCTTTGCTCTCCCTCCCCAGTTCTTCTGTTGTATATACCTCCTGTATGTGTATATACCATGAGATTGTATGCTTTTATGCAATTATAATAAATAGTAACATCTTCACTATTGTATATGTATGTACTGTGAGATATTGCTAAGAGTATACAGCAAGGAATTTGAACATTTTTTTTCATCCACAGATCCTCCAGAATTCTTAACTGTACTTCCTAATTTATTGAATATTGTACAAAGGAACAAGTTTACATTCAACTGTACTCCATCAGCTGCCAACCCTCCACCTAGTAGCTATGTGTTTGAGAGAGATGGAGTGGACATTACAGAAGGAGTGAGTGGATCCATTTTAAATGTCTCTTCTCTGAAGAGAAGTGAACATAGTGGAAACTACACTTGTACAGTGACCAATAAAGCAGGAAGTGTTACCATAGCAACATACTTGAATGTGTTAGGTGAGTGCTTTCTATATTTCTTTTATTTTTTGCTTGCAATTATAATGCTTTCCTAATAAGGTCCTTCAAGTGTTCCACAAGACATCACATTTGATGATGTTGGTCCATTCAGTGTCACTCTAAGTTGGCAAGTACCATCTGATAATGGAGGAACCAGGCAACCTCTCTCCTACACTGTCAGAGTGATTAATGACACTGTCAACTTGCCCTTTCGTGCAACATCAACCCAAATGACCTTAACTATGGATGATGGAATATGGCACAGTTCAATGTATAGTGTAACAGTAGTAGCTGCAAATGAATATGGAGTGAGTCCTCCAGCAGCCAGTACCTTTATTACACCTGACTCAGGTATGTGAGATGTAGTTCCATGTAGTGTATAGTGTGATATATAAGTATTGTCTGTGATGTAGTTCCTATTATTGAGAGTGTATCAGTTGAAGCACTGTCACTGACTATTCTATCAGTGGATGTTGTACTACTGACTGATGGAGGACAGAATGTTGATAACTATACAGTGAGTATTTGCAATTTTATTTAAATACATAATTTTCTATTTATTCTTTGAGAAGGTTATTATTTTTATATGTAAACATATTTTTATAGGTAGTATTGGTACTTATTGGAAGTAACTATAGTTTTGTGGAAAACATTCTTTTATCCACTGAACTGACAATTAAAAATCTCGTGTTTATGTTTGGACAAAAGTTTGAAATTTCAGTAACTGCTACAAATAGTGTTGGAGAGAGTGATTCATTTCAATCAAACTTCACTGTAAATGACAAAACAGGTAAGAGGTTTAGTGTTTGGTGATCTGTTTCAAAGGAAAAAAGACAACATTCGTACACAATATACGTACATATCCTTTGAATGCAAGAACATTAAATATATAGAATGTATACTGTTTTACGTTTTAAAACTAATTATGAAAACTGTAATGTTGGTGTTAAATTAATATTATAACTGGGTAATGCATTATAATATTAAGTATTACAGCTCATTATAATTCTTTTAATTTCATAACATGTCAAATATGGAACCATAGGATTGAAGTATTAATATTCTTGCATGAAATTTGTACATCCATTTCATTTTTTATTGTATTAACCAATACACTAAGCCAAACATAGCCATAATTGAGATTATGTTACTTTAATGTATATACGTACATGTAAGTGTATCAATTTTGCTGTCAGTACAGCTGCAGCTATACCTGCAACTCAAGGCTACATACCAATTGTAGTTGGAGTTATAGGAGCTGTTCTTGTGATTCTACTAGCCATCACATTCATACTGCTTATTGGACGGTATTGGAGACATAAGACTAGATCTCAAGGTATGTATGTGATACTTTAAAGGAGGAAAGAATAGAGACGTTTAGTTCTTAAACAGTGTATATGTACGTATGTACATTTTAAAGTGTTATTTGAACTTTTGTGTGTACGTATATAATATTTGTATACAATATTATATTCATAGATGTACATCAAACAAAACAGAATAAAGAAACAGTTTACGAAGATGTAGATTCAAAAGAGGTTGACCTCCAGCCCAACCCCTCTTATTTAACTGTTTCCTCTCCCCTCTCTTCATCTGGTCTCTCCTGTCAGGTGCAGGGTCCAGTGTATGAAGAGTGTGAGATGAGGGACAGAGTGGTGATTGAGGAGAACCCTGCTTATGGTGTTCTGGCCAAACCCACAGAGTACAGTAACCTTTAACACATAACACTAATAGTAAATTTTAACATGTTTGTAATTTCTGTATCTTCTCCAGAAGAATGTTGCCTTTAATTTGCTCCCATCATTCTTTATGCTTTGGTCATACATAAAGAATAGAGAATTAATAAAATAGAAAAATTATAGAATATAGAGTATTAAATTTGGCTGTATTCAAACACTACTGCGTTATAGACCTTTGTAACTTTATTAATTCATAATCAAACAGAGACTTGAAATACATGCAATTAATACACAATCCAAAACTATATAAACACTAACTATACAATTTTTTATATTCTGTATAGTCCATTTCATATGGCCGTTACTTATTACATCCCCATAATTCTTCTAATCTTAATTTTGCCTCTTCTACAGTCATGTAATCAAGGAGATGCTTTTCTTTCTTCAGTTTAGTCTCTTCAATCTTCTCTTTAATTGCTTTAATCTGCTCTTGATAAATCTCTTCCTCTGACTGAATTTTTTCTCTTCTTTCAGACAATTGGTCAATGTCCTCCTGCAATTCACTGATTGCTTCCTTCAACAGCTCAATTTCTTCAGCATGGTAATACTTGTTGTAAGTTTTGATTGTCAAACTAGCGTGAAGCTTTCTGACAAACATTCCACTGACAGTACCAGCCACTATTCCTGCTTCATAATGACCTTGTAAAGTGTCCCAAGTCAGGTTACCATCATCCCACCTATCTACCTGACAAATGGGATAATCACATTTTATTTCAAACTTTTCTTCATTTTTTCCAAATTTCCAAGGTCGATCCAGAGTCCACTGTTTCGCTGTCACTAGCTCCTCCGTATTGATGGCATTAAGTCTCCCCTGCTTATTCACCAGTCTTTTATGTTTAATCCCTTGTTCCTTGACAATCTCCAAAAGTAACTTCAACACTCTTTCAGCTCCTTGCTTATTCTCAATTATTCGATCAACGTAACCACTTAAATTTCCATCCAGGGATTCCACCAATTCAGAATCCCTTTGTTTAACGAAAGGAGTTTTGGCCACCAGAATGCTGTCAGTGTTGGTGGATCTCAACTGACAGACATACTTTAGGATGGAACAGCGACAGGCCTCGCTCAACCTTGCAGCGTCTTCATCTAGAGGTAAGCCGTCTATTAAAAACACTACCGGCTGATATCGTAGCATTGCGATTTCCTGAATTTTTGCTCGAATGTTGTTAGTATAAGAAGAGATAGACAAACCCATCTTCTCGCGACGTCTTGCGGCTCTTTCTCCTTCTTCGAAATCGGTCATAACAATGAAAACGTTATTGGCAAACAGCTCGGGTAAGAGCTGGCTGTAGTATTCAATGGTCGAGATAAAAGGTTGGTCAATCCTTTCTTGAAACTTGATTACAATTGCACATGCCGTAACACGCTTCATGTCATGCAATGCCGTAACGAGACTGACCATATGCCTCAGGTCTCCTTCATGCGTCTCGTTCAGTCCTGGAGTATCGATCACTGTAACTTGCCCAAAGCTTTCTTCTTTGACCCTGGCGACTTGAACTTTATCAGTTTCCGGATTATTACTAGTTGATGTCCTGAAAGTTTGATTCTTCCCCGGAGTGATGTGGTCATCAGACGGATCAATCAGATAGTTTCCAAGCGTGCTCTTGCCCATCCCAGTTGATCCGATTAAAAGCAATGACTTGGGGTCATTTAGACTTTCAAGAGAAGACAAACTGTCAACCTTTTTGTCCATATCTTCCTTTTTATGAAATCTTTTTGGTCCTCACTGGAAAGTCATCACGTGACGAATATCAATTATCCCATAAATATTCCCCTGGCATCACGCAGTAATAGCTGTCAGTGGAGGGGTATTTGCATAATTGCTGATTTGACAGATATTTATAGAATTTTGGAGACTTAAAACTCTGACGTTTTCCTGTTCAGCAAATACATATAATAACATCACACTTGCAGTGACAGCTTGCAAATCAAATACATGTTAACCTATATATAAAGTCACTGGATATCAGTTTAATTCAGTATATTACTTGCATTAAGTGGATGTCCTCAAATATGACTCATGATCAGATTAAAGTTTTGCTAACTCTCCTACTAATTGGTGCCGGTGAAGGTACCAGTATTGCCAAGAGACAGTCAAGTGATGAACCAAACTATCAGCAGTTGCTGGATCAAATGACTGCACTACAGAGTCAAGTGCACAAGTTTAAGAGCATTATTTCTAATTTACTTCACAAAGGGAGTAATGGTCAGTACATAAGTATATTGAACTGCAGCTGGGTTAAAGGTCACAGTTGCAGTAATTTTGATGCATGCTATTTAAATGCTGGTAACTTTACATACTTATATATAACAATTTATAAGGGAGTTAATTGCACTGAGCCATGCAAAGGCTATATGATGATAAGCAAATATATTGTAACATATGTAAGTAATTTATTACATACATTTTACTACATTAATATGTACATATACAGATATAGTTATATATAGAGATATAAGATATAGCTTATATATAGAATATTTTATACATATTATATACTAACACTCAGGTGCTCCCTCTTATCCAAGAGACTGTTATGAAGCAAAGTTAAGAGGCTACAATATGTCTGGTCCTTATGCTGTACAACCTGATACTTCAATGCCTCCTATTACTGTCTGTTGTGACATGGACACTGATTGAGGAGGATGGACAGTCTTTCAGAGGAGAATGGACACTACCAACTTTGATCGTACTTGGCAGTGGTACAAGGAAGGATTTGGTACTGTGTGCGGTAGCTTTTGGTTGGGACTAGACAACATTCATCAACTCACTAAATGGAAGATAGCACCTCATGAGCTAAGAGTTGATCTCTGGGACTGGGAAGGAAACACTGCTCATGCTAAATATCAGTCATTCTGGATCGGAGGTTCTGACTCGCACTATGCGCTCTTTGTCAATGGCTATTCTGGTACAGCTGGTGATTCAATGACCTATAGCAATGGTATGCGATTTACTACAACGGATAGAGACAATGATTTGCTTACTTCTGCAAATTGTGCAGTTTTGGAATTTGGTGCATTTTGGCATCGGATTTGTAGACATGCAAATCTTAATGGACCATACTCTATCCAAGCTACTGTTCCAACAAATCAAGGAATCATTTGGTATCACTGGAAACGCAGTTGGACATATTCCATGAAGATGGTAGACATGAAGATAAGACCCAATCAAGGAACTTGTTAAACATACGACTAACGAATAACTGTGATTATTATAAAATAAAGCTTAAAGACGAGTTTCATTACATCTATACTATGTACATGTAAATGCAAGTTATAATTATTGGATCATATACTCTACAATAGCTATATAGAATTGAATTCAATTGAAATGTTATTTAAAATGGAAAGACCACACTATATATAGTCAGGACTACTTCACAAGCACCCATGTTGCTGATGAAGACCTCTGGGTCGAAGCGTCCTAAACTAGTATATCCATGTTGCTGATGCTCAATAAGGCTTTATTCTCTTAATGATCACTTCTTATTCTTTCAAACAAACAACATACATTTACATCAAAACAAATCTAGACTGCATTATTACATAAAAAATATTTGTTTACACTTAGTGCACGTGACACTAGTCTCTATAGCTATACCCTAGGTTGAGATAGGGGTGACCCCTGTAGGCGGAACCACGTTTTTAAACAGGAATATACAAGAAGAAATGTAACGCGGTACCGGGCCGCCGAACCCTTTTGCTGTGTGATCTCAGTCGAAGGTCCCCAGCACAAGTTCCTTCAAAATGGCACAGTCACCTCGTATTTCACCGACTCCTTTACAGGATGCCATTCAGTCGATTTACACAAAGCTAACTAACCACCTTTGTACGAAGGACATCAGAGAGGAGCTTTTTGAGAATAAAATAATCACTATGCCACTTAAGCAGACCATTCAAAGTAAGGATAATAGCAAAGAGGCGAACGAATCGGTAATAGATCACTTGTATAACAGTGGAACAGTAGAGTTAGTTAAGAGGTTCATCCAAGTCCTTCGAGATACTTCTTCGAGTTACGCAATCCACGAGGAGGTTGCCTTAGATTTGGAAGGTGCTCTTAGAGTCCATAACGTGACCATTCAGTCATTACCAAATCAATCAGAAGTTAGTCGCTTTTTAATTAATACATGAGTGTATTTCTCAACAATTATTTTAGAGTCTAAATTTTAATTTTTAATCATTGTTTGGACAGCTCTCCTATTCACCGCTTTATAGCTGACACAGAAGGTAATAATGCGAAGGTGTGAACTTATTACCTTTTTGTTTACATTGCATGTTTGTATAGTGGCCAAAATTGCATAAATTATCACAATTGCATACAATTGTAGCTTTAAAGTATTATATAGAATTTTGTTCTTGGTGGGAGTGACAGTGTTGTGGAATTACTTAAGGATGAATAAAATGCTATGTAACTATGTGACATTCAGTCAGTGCCGATTTTTAGTGGCTATTGCTCATCTTACTAAGTTGTGATAGGGTGTACATTGTGATAGGGTGTACACATGCTTTCTGATAGAGCGTAAAGTAGGACGTTGAACTGATCATATTGACCACAGATATCTCTTCTGCAAGTCTTCTGTGACTAGGGTTAGTAGGCCTTAGATCTGCAATTTCCCAAAGCCTGTCTGTAGCTAGGCACAAACAATAAGGAAGAGGTTGATAGACTAATTAAGAATTAGTGGTTTTGCATGGAATAGAATCTGAGGATGATCTAGATGACCATGAAGTTTTCATGAATTTTAAATTGTTTAACAATATTTACTCTGTCTTGGGAAGGTTGGGTGTAGTGAATCCTCCTTCCCTCTTAAATACAAGCATTCTAAGTGAAGGTATAGCCAAGCATCTACATGCAGGGAACCAGAGTCTAAGGATACTGGTAGCTTTAGTCTTGAGTCCTTGAAAGTGCCATAATTATATGAACTGCAGTGCTGAAAATAATTATAACTATTTGTTTATGCTTGGACACCTAGATAATATGGTCGAGTTATGATACGATATGATCCTCGTGATCCAAGTCCATTTCTTTAACATTTCTTCTGCGCAGGTTCTTCTGCATATGCTTCAGAAGAACCTCTCTTCATTCTGATACTACGCCACATGATTTTGCTCGGACAAGATGGCCAACTGTTAACTAGAATTTCCACACCAACAAATTATTGCACGGAAAATAGCTGATGGCTGACTGCTATTTTCAGCACTGCAACTGATATATATTCATGATGAATGATCTTAAGCATGTATACATGTATTAATACAAATGAGGATAGTTCTCTGAAGTATTATGTATGCTATATATACTGAATATTGAATATTGAATATTCAATATAACTTTTATGTGCATTGCACACTAAGGTGAAAGTATGCCCCATGCAGCACTATAAAGAAAGCAAAAGTTAAAAAAAATGTTATAAAAGAACACTGTTACACAACAAACACACACATTATAATTCATTTCAGTACAAAATGACAGTACCTATGTCTGGCACTGGAACCTCTTGATCCACATCTTCTCTATCATTCTTGCTACTCCTTCCTCTTTGCTGCCGCTTGCAATATGGATGCAGTCTTTTGAATGTCTTCCTGCTGCTCCATGCACCTCCACCTCCACCCCCAATCTCTGTAACAACAAGAAGAGATCCTTTATATATTAAGTGTCCATGTGTTGTATTACAAAAGTTACTACTACAACAGCAAGAAATGATTTACTGCATACAGGATAGTCTTAGCTGCGAGTACATTCGTATGAATACTACTACCATGCACTATGTATTACACGTGTATTGTTTACCACTTTTAGAGTATTATCAGACCATTTTGGGAAATGATAAAGGAGAAGAATGTTCGACTCCAAGTTGTTCCTCCTGAAATGACTACTAAAGAGCTGATGTTTGTAGATCTAGCAGTTGTAAAGGCAGATGTGCAATTAAAGAAAGAAAGAGATGTCTCTGACTTCGTTTGTGCTGTAATAGAAGGAATTGATAATTGGTACAAAAATTCTGAATCAATCAGATATGAAGATGTTCTTTCTTCAAGCAAATATGTTTCTGGTAAGCGAATAGTCATCAGTGGACCCCCAGGCTGTGGTAAGACCACCCTCTCCAGGAAGTACTGTAAGGACCTCTCATCAGGGATTCTCCCAAATGACTATCAATTAGTCCTTCTCTTCCATCTTCGAGAACTAACTTACTGCCTGAAGAAGAATGAGGACTTAACATTTAATCATTTCTTGGCTAAGTATTCCAGCCGATGTGATGTGCCTTCTATCATTGATAGGTTACTGAAGACAGGAGGCAAAGGTATCCTACTCATTCTTGATGGCTACGATGAGATAAGTGAAGATATGATGAAAAGCTCTTTCATGAAGAAGCTGCTGTCTCCTTCCTCCTGCTGTTTGGATGAATGTGACTTGATTGTCACCACAAGACCCTTTGCTTGCCCTAAAGTACTAGCTGGAATGGAACACAATTGTGTTCATGTTGAAATTCTTGGTTTTACAGAAGAGAAGATTCATTCTTTTATTGACAATTACTTCCAAAGGACTGGAGGTCTGGAAATGGCTGAGAGGCTGAAAAAGAAATTGCAAATCCTTCCTTTAGTGAAAGGCATGTGTCGACTTCCAATAGTACTGAAGATAATCTGTAAAGTTCAGGAATACCTAGAGGACAAAGGGCTACCGCATACCATGGGTGGAATCTATAGTCTGTATATAAAGAGGCAGTTACTTCATGATTCTCATTTGAAAATTAAATTGACAAGCATTCTTGAAATCCCAGAAGACATCTTCCCAGAGTTTTCCTCATTATGTCAAATCTCCTATACATTTTGTGTCATACAGCAGCTGGTTCTTTCTGACAATGACCTTGGGAAAGAGATGTTGAAGTTAGCAAAGCGAGGAAGTATCTATGAGCTCCTTTTTGCTGAGTCAGCAGCTGATTTGGATCTTCCTATACAGCTGTTTACATTTGTCCACAAAACAGTCCAAGAGGCTCTAGCAGCTGTCCATATTGCCAAACAGAGTAAGCTGGAACAACAGAGGATCTGGAGTGAGCAGTTCGGAAGACCTGAAATGGCTGAAGTGTGGAAATTTTACTGTAACTTCACAAAACTTCAAAACATTGATGTCTTCTCTCTACTACCCACCGTCTTCTCTCAACTACCTGCCAGAGATGACCAATCGGATAACACTCAACTACCTGCCAGAGATGACCAATCGGATAACACTCAACTACCTGCCAGAGATGACCAATCGGATAACACTCAACTACCTGCCAGAGATGACCAATCGGATAACACTCAACTACCTGCCAGAGATGGCCAATCGGATAACACTCAACTACCTGCCAGAGATGACCAATCGGATAACACTCAACTACCTGCCAGAGATGACCAATCGGATAACACTCAACTACCTGCCAGAGATGACCAATCGGATAACACTCAACTACCCGCCAGAGATGACCAATCGGATAACACTCAACTACCTGCCAGAGATGGCCAATCAGATAACACTCAACTACCTGCCAGAGATGGCCAATCGGATAACACTCAACTACCTGCCAGAGATGACCAATCGGATATCACTCAACTACCTGCCAGAGATGACCAATCGGATAACACTCAACTACCTGCCAGAGATGGCCAATCGGATAACACTCAACTACCTGCCAGAGATGGCCAATCGGATAACACTCAACTACCTGCCAGAGATGGCCAATCGGATAACACTCAACTACCTGCCAGAGATGACCAATCGGATAACACTCAACCACCTGCCAGAGATGGCCAATCGGATAACACTCAACTACCTGCCAGAGATGGCCAATCGGATAACACTCAACTACCTGCCAGAGATGGCCAATCGGATAACACTCAACTACCCGCCAGAGATGACCAATCACTTCACATATCAGATCCTATGTATAATTTCACTAGAGTTTTAGAACAGTGTTATTTAAACGATTTAAAAATGCTTTTGATGATTTCATTCTTTGAAGCTGACAATAAGGAACTCTCACAACAATGTCTTCCACAAATTATTGAAGATGAACTATTTTTTCGTATAAATTCAACATATGAGACTGTAGTTTTACAGTATACACTTCAACATCATGATAAGATTCGTGCACTAAAGATTATGTCATCGGAGAGTGTAAAGACTCATTTTCATCTTGTTCTTCCAGCAATATTGTCTCAACAGCACTTGACAGCACTCGAAATTAAAACAATTACAGTAGATGGTAAGAGTGTTACGTGTACTTATTAATATGTGTCTATAAGCTACATTTATGGGTACAAACATAAATTAGTCACCATTGTACTACCACCACTTTTGGTGGCCATACCCCACCACTGTTGATTTAGTGTCAATATAGATCATCACTGGAAGATGTTATGCCAAACCAGCCAAATGACAATAGACAACTGTTTCAACCTCCTCATATAGGGCCCATCAGTGTGGTATACTTTGGTGGCCCATGAGTGTGGTTCAGTGTGGTATACTTTGGTGGCCCATGAGTGTGGTATACTTTGGTGGCCCATGAATGTGGTATACTTTGGTGGCCCATGAGTGTGGTATACTTTGGTGGCCCATGAATGTGGTATACTTTGGTGGTCCATCAGTGTGGCATACTTTGGTGGCCCATCAGTGTGGCATACTTTGGTGGCCCATCAGTGTGGTATACTTTGGTGGCCCATGAGTGTGGTATACTTTGGTGGCCCATGAGTGTGGTATACTTTGGTGGCCCATCAGTGTGGCATACTTTGGTGGCCCATCAGTGTGGCATACTTTGGTGGCCCATGAGTTTGGTTCAGTGTGGTATACTTTGGTGGCCCATGAGTGTGGTATACTTTGGTGGCCCATCAGTGTGGTATACTTTGGTGGCCCATGAATGTGGTATACTTTGGTGGTCCATCAGTGTGGCATACTTTGGTGGCCCATCAGTGTGGCATACTTTGGTGGCCCATCGGTGTGGTATACTTTGGTGGCCCATGAATGTGGTATACTTTGGTGGTCCATCAGTGTGGCATACTTTGGTGGTCCATCGGTGTGGTATACTTTGGTGGCCCATGAGTGTGGTATACTTTGGTGATAACCAGACCACAGACATGTTAGCATATATAAAACAAAATTACAGCTGGCTACTATGATAACCTGACCAAGTGGCAATGTAAATGACGATTGACTGGAACTGCAACACAATCAAATTTTAAAGACTGAAATAAAGCCCATTCTAAAGCCAAACTGTCAAATTAAATGTTAAAATTATATCAAATTTTTCTACTATTCAGTATATATATACATATATACGTATTTGCACTGTATAAATATATTATTTCACAGAAGACTGCAGTATTATCATACCAGAAAAGTGCCTTGTGTCCTGTCAGAAGCTAAATCTTATACATATGAAACTTACTTCAAATCAATTGGCAAAACTTCTAAAAGGAATTGACAAGGCAATGAAGGAAGTTTACCTGTCCCGTTGTATTCAGACAAAAGTAATTTTAAATAATTAATTATATAAGTGAATTTATACTTTAAAGATATATGTCAGTTTTATAACAATCATACTTTGCAATTGTGTTGTCAAATTTCAATGTCTTAAAGATGAGTCATCTTAAGTGTTGGTATTTTTGCTTTTCTTATTGGTGAAACATTTCAACTAAGAAGAAAATACAAACTGCATACATCAGTAGAGTGTCTAAATTATTAAAAGTACCAAGAGCCTTCCTAAAGATTGAAGTTAATTTTATATGTAAGCCCAGTTAAATCCGATGTATATACGTATGTACGTATAGGCATTGATTCAAAAGTTGATTTTCCTATGTGTATATACGTAGCTTATGTTAATTATCCATATATTATAGGAAGATACCGGTGACTCTGACATAGAAATTGTCATGAAGAATCTACATGTTGAACAACTGAATCTAGAAGAAGGGAGTGACTCTATAAGTACAATTGAATCTATGGTATCAGGAGTGTTGCAGAATAGATATGTAAATGATTTATCTATAATTATAATTGGTGAGTCTTTACAATTTTATTGATGTGTACATGTGTATGGTAGGACTAGATGGCTCAATTTAAACAGCCATATCTCCACTTTTTCCCATACATCTGTACCTTCACCTAGACACACAGCATTGCATGACCTTTATTATTGCAGGTGAAAACAATTTAACTCTTAATATACCTGAAGAGTGTCTTGTGAATTGTCAGAAGTGCTTCATTGAACTGTCACTCACTTTACAACAGTGGACAGTTCTTGTCAGTAATATTGCTCAAGTGAAGCCTCTAAAACAAGTTGCATTGCGTCTGAATATTTGCCAAAAGGTATGTAAAGTGGACTGTGTAACAACAAATACTTTACAAATTGAGTAATCAATTATTTCAGAGTTTGGACTTCATGAAGTTTGCTCCAAGTTACAATAAGATAGATGTACTGTATGTTTATGTATAGTAATACCTATATAACAGTTGAAAAATAATGCAGTATACATATTTAGGACCATGATAGCTGTCATCCAGTTGAATTTATTTACATGAATGTGTGACTGCTGGTGTAAAATAGTATCCATTTAATTATATTTAGCATAGCAAAAAGATTTGAATGTTTCCAATCATATTTTTAGCGAGAAGAATTTTGTGTTTACAGTACAGATCAAAGTCTACATGTTGTGATATCTGACCAATTTCTGTTTCATTTAAAAGGAAACTAATGAGCCAGCTGATCCTATTATGCATGAAAGCATTAAAGCGGCACTAGAGAAATTACCTTCTCTGAAAAGATTTTGTATACTGTGTGGGGATGTAAGAAGTTTTCCACTGATGAGGTCACTATTACTTGGTGCTTTATACAATAAAAGCACCACAGAAGTGTACATCAATATGGACTCCGAGTATTTTGATCTTAGTAAGTACATGTGTACAATATCATTTCAAAGACCTTTGTGTGCAAATATATGTATATTATGTATACTATGCATGAATCCCTTTGTTATTTTATACGTACCTTAGAGCATACACCAAACCCCTCACCCACGCCCCACTCTAATTATCCTATCTTCCAAACTAGCTATAGTTGGGCCATCCTTACTCATTTCAGTGCTGGTATGGCATGTCACACTAGTAACCAATTATCATCAGTAGTAGTATGTGCACTCAAAACAGCTACTTCCTCACTACAGGTGTAGAAAATTTTTTTGGTTCCTGGTATGATGCCACTGAAGAAACTCCCATTTCATCATCTCTAGAGTGTACATTGAATGGCCTGGAACTTTCAGTTCATGAGTGGACAGAACTGTTTATTGAAATTGCACAATCAGAGAGATTAGAGGAGATTAAAGTACCTTCAGGGATAATGAAGGTGTGCATCCTTATATAAATTGATACCATCAATCAGATAGGCCCATCATCATGATGCTATAAGACATTTAGTTTAATTAATTTCCTGAAGTAGGATGTTATTCATAATTACTTCCTGAACTGTGATTAAAGCATCATGATGCCAAAGTGTATGTCTATCTGAAAAGAATATCAAAGTTAAATATATATATAATGTTGAACCGTATGATTTTCTGTTTCAAAAAAGCATTTTCCATTTTAAGGTTTTCTCAATTCCGTTTCAGTCATAACTTCTCTATGTTTACCATTTAAAGTTATTTATGAGTCCATAGACTGCTATCAAGCCTCCATATTCAGGTGATGAGGTTACACAATATATGGCAACTCTTTTTATTATATATTATCCCTATGGTTAATGGCGAGAATACAGTTATTGGGGCGCCGCAGGCGCCCCTATATTGTTTTCAGAAATTATGTTAATGTATGGCTTCCTGTTCGTAGTCTTGTATATATATATATCTGTCAAAAAATGGCGGACGTTCGGCTAGCTTTCGTTTTCTAGCTTAAAATTAGCTTTCTCTTCCTTAGCGTAGAACAATGAACGAACGAAATGGACTTAAAAACCACCCTTACTAATACTATGTAACATAAAGCTTGCGCAAAAACGTTTTCTACGAGATGTAGCCTTGAAAAATTGACAGCCAACAAGAGTCGATCGGAAATCGGTTAACCGGATATCTATAAGAACCAGCCAAGTAGTTCGAGTTTACTTAGGGGCGCCTGGCGCCCCACGAATTTTTTAAACTCGAAATACTTGTTTTTAAGGACATTTCTGTGCTTAACATTACTTTTCATGGCTGCGTAGCTTGTTAACTAACAGTAAATATATTATAACTGTCGTATCGTTAATTCAGTTTCAGAAAATTAATTCTGTGAATTCCCTCTGTTCTCCGTGATCGCAAAAACCATCATTTCTTCGAAAGCTATAAATATGGCAAAATGTACAGCAATTGGCTTCATTGTCAGTTGTCAGTTATCATAGTAACATGAAGATGTATATATTCATACTTGTTTACTCTCTTTCTCTGTACAATGCCTTTTCTCTGTCAAAACTTAATGTCACTTTATAATTAAGTGACCACTTATTGGTAATCATACGGTATTGGATCCTTTTCTCATGGAATTGGGCAGCAACAGTTCCACAAAGTTATTGTCTTTTTCTTAGTATTCATCATTTTCATTGTCATGTATCAATTCTTCAAAGGTTGAAATTAATGTTTTAAATTGATTACTTTGTGTATGCTGAAACATACTAATCTACTACACTACTAATCTAATACACTGATTATGGTTTCCTACACTACAATTTAACCTTTTAAAGACAATTACGTAAGTAACTTGTAGGCACATGCATATATGTAATTAATTGTGATTTTGTCTTTTTATTAAGGATACTACTGAAGAAGTTGCGTACGACAAATTATTAACATCACTACAAAAAATGCCTTGTTTGAAGGGGTTTACTCTGTTCAGTAATAAGATGCCATATCAACTAATAAAGTCACTGTTGCTTGGCGTTTTAGACAACTTAAATACCATGAAAGTCTACATCAGAGAATGGACAGAAGGTAAGTGTTTTAATTTAATAGTGTTTGGCATCAGTCGATTCTAATTACATGGACATGTTGCAATATGTACATGCATACGTATGTAGATATATGCATGAGAATTTCACATTTAAATTTTTTTCTTGTCTGAAATACATGGTCAGTAAGAGGTCATTTTCTACATTTACAACTTTTTTCAATTTATATTTTTTAGAGTTTGGAGGTTTGGATGAGATAAGCTACGATACAGACTTTGATGAGATTAGCATCTCTTCATCCCCAAAGTGTGCAGTGAACCTGAAACTTGCAGTACATGAGTGGGTGGAACTATTTACTGGTTTTATGAAAGCAGACAGATTTGAGGAGATAACTATTTTTTTAAGAATTAATGAGGTACAAGTTTCATGAGATTTATTAATTTAAAGTACATTAGTACTGTATCCAGGGATGCATCGAGGGGGGGAGAGTTTTGGGAACGCCCTTAACTGCTTTAACACCCTCATACCATTGCCCCCTCCCTAAATTTTGAAAAAAAAAATTCCCCCTCTGGCCCCACGTTCTGCATGCAGCCCTGGTATCTCCTTAAATGGATGTGGAAGGTTGAAAAACTAGCAATCTTTTTAAGGGTTGCAGCTCCTATATTGCTTTTATTCTTACTTTCCATTGTTATACTCGTTTCATAAAGATGTATATATGGTATATATATAATGATATATACGTATAATATGGGTTCATACACAAGTATCATAACACTTTGTATCCTATTTCTGCTGTTCTTTATAATTTGAGGATACTTACGTAAAAAAATCGTCAAGATTATGGATATATATAAGCCCAACAAAGTATAGCCAAGTAATTTGAGTGTGGAGGGCAACAGTGTTTTTAACTCAAATTGCAGTTCCTAAATTACTTATTTGAAAAATTGTAGCAGCACAATTTTGCTAGTCACAGAGAACTCTAACACATGCAATGAATGTAAGAGTGCATTTCACAGGAGTATGCAGGAACTGCCTAACTAAGTTATTTTGATGTAGCTATGAGGGATAAATGTTATCCTAACAGCCAATTGGTCTGTTACATAAGGCTATAGGCTCTACAACAGTACCTTCCAGACTTGTCTGCATGGACCAACTTGCTTTGAAATAGCTACCTCAGGTTTCTAGATTTTTTCACTAGCCTTGCATTGTGTTATTCAATTATTCTTCTGGATCAATTGTTGAATGCTTACCTAATACTATTTCCAGCTTATCTCAAATGAATGTCCAGAAGCGTTCTGTGAAATATGTTGTAGCTTTCGCTGCCCGAAGGTCAAAATATATTTCAAATCAGGATGTTTTGTTATCGGGAATACTGCAATACTGATGGTATGTACAGTCATATATATGTACGTATGTGTTAGCCAGTTCAAATACTGTAATGTACATGTTAACATTCATGTGTGACACTCTATGGTTGTAAGTTTTGTAATGTTAATTTGTTAAGAGTACGTACATACGTACGTATACTGTAAATACACATACAGTAATATATGCTTATTCAGACTTGGAATCATGTCTTGTATTACCTTTCCTTTATACAGGGGAACTCCACAGTGGAATCTATTTCTAAGGAAATAAAAATGTCAGTACTAGCGATAATGTGGATATTGATAGGATTTGCACTCAACCCTCGAAATATTGAATTCACAATGAACTATGGTGGAATTTTAAGCCAAGAACTTACTTTAGCAAATATCTTGAAGAAAAGGTTGCCTTCACCTTATGAAGGGATGTTTGATTGGAGTGAAGTTGAATGTGTCTTAAAGCCACTTGAGAAAAGACAGCAATATATTAGTGAGTTACACATTGTATCTTTTAGAGATGTAATTGAACAGATAAATTAACATAATACCACATTTATAGTAATGTACATATTAACATTGGTATGTGACACTCTATGGTTGTAAGTTTTGTATAATGTTTGTTACGGTAGGGGTCAAAAAGTATCTGTTCGGTTTTGTTTACACTTAGTTTTGTTCCTATGCAAATGGTGCGAGGACAATTACGAATGATCGTCTTTGAAAAATGATTGCCCTTTACTAAAAAACGATCGTCTGTACTTTCTGCGACAGGAATAGAGTACATAAGAACACTTCGTGTTAATTAAAAGGACAATCTGAAACACCCTCGAAATGCTATGGGACGAATTGAAGATGAAGACAAAATTAAACGGTACGTCGTTCTGGCATAGTCTTAACGAATGGAACAGGTACTTTTATGACCCATACTATATACTGTAAATACAGTACTAATATATGCCAAGTTGTGTTGATGATAAATGTTTATGTGTAGCTTATGCAGACTTGCATGGAATTATGTCTTGTATTACCTTTCCTTAATTCAGGGAACTCCACTGAAGAATCTGTTTCTTAGGAAATAGAAATGTCAGTAAGTGATGATGTGGATAGTATAACTGTATGTGTTATTTCAATCAGTATACATGCATATATGTGCAGTTAAAAGTCCACTTTGGTTAGACAAGTTTATATTAGGTAAATTTCATGCTACTACATATATGTACGTAGATAGTCTAACCTGTCCAGTATATCTACACCCACTACATATAATATGTTCTTTTAACAAAGAATTGGTGGCTTTATAGCAGTGTATAAGGCAATGCTTTTCTAAAGTTTGAGATTTAGGTTATAGTCATGCCTTAGTATTGAAATTTTATGTATTATCAAAGATTGGGTGGGGCTTCATTCCCCCCTTGCCTACACCCTTGATATGTAAACCTAATTTTGCTAAGGACTACATACGTATTATACTTTATTGTACAACTTATGATGCATATTATGCAACTAAACTGTGGTACACGTTTTTAGCAGAAATTCAGTACACGTAAACTTTCAGTACTACAGTATTAGATAGTTTCATACATCAATGGATTAATCTGCTCCCTTTATCATCTATCACTTTTATCAGGTTGCTTCAAGTGCTTTGCAGGCGTTTTTTGACCACCCAAAGAGGATGCAAGGCATGCCTGATCACGCCACAATGCTCCCTACTGCAGACCCACAGCTGGACCTCCTTTATATAGGCGTAGCACTACATTTGTCATATATATATATAGGTCGATCCAACTTAAGATTCACTGCGTGATATTATTTGCAAGTACTAGTTTTCATATTACATACGTATATATACGGTACACACCAAAAGAAACGTCCCTTCGATCAAGATTTTCAAGCAAGGCACTCGCCTCTGCAAACGAGTCAGTCGAGATTATACCATCTATGTAAGACAGCATTCATGGATAAGATGGAATTTTAAAAAATTGCATTGAATTAAATAAGCATATACAGTATACTTATAAGCAACTTAGATGGAAAAACAACCAATTCATTAAAATTTTAATATATACATATGTGGTGTAAAATTTATTTTTTGTGTCAACAATAAATTCATTTTTATCAGCAAAACCACCAAAGACCTGTAAACAAGACTTTAGACTCTGGGCAGCCTACCACAATTTATCTTGCTCAGCAAATAGGATTGAATTAAATTTAAAACTTATTTAAATGGGAAAGAACCACTTAGCCAGGGAGGGGCTACATACTTTACAGGGTACACATTGTACCAAACTAAAGGAACAAGTATAGTTCGACTTTAGAAACTCGAACTACTTGGCCACTTCGTTGGGATTTAATATAAATATTCATAATCTTAACGATTAAGAACTTTATAAATAACGATGGAAAAGCTTCGATAATTAACTAAGCTTCCTGAACGCGCCGCCATTTACAAAAACGATGTAATTGCACGTATAAATTAAATGTTATAATAGTTGTGTATGAACACGTATTATATATAGACTATAACATGAAGCCATACAACGTAATCGGCAAATGAAAACAATTATAAGGGGCTGCCGCAGGAAGGTGAGGTAAAATAATACGTAATTAAATACATATTTATTGTGTTCAACTATATACATTATTAATGGTATGCATAAATGTATATATATATATATGTCACAGGGAGGGTATGGTGCATGATGTGTTAATGATATTCATAGACTTATAAAATAGAATAAAAGCTCATATATATAAAGGGTTTGACAAGCAACAGAATATAGTCTAATGAGAATATAGGTAACCTTGATTCTGTCAATATGTGCCAGTTAATAGTATTGTTAACTCTCCTACTAATTGGTGTCAGTGAGGGTACCAGTATTGCCAAGAGACAGTCTAGTGAACCAAACTATCAGCAGTTGCTGGATCAAGTGATTATACTACAAAATAATATAACTAGACTGAGGAGTATCACTGCAAGATTACTTGGAGCTGAAAACAGAGGTCAGACTTTCCCCTTATTTTATTCAATATCACATGTCTACACTTCTCTGTATAAGAATTGACAATCACTAGAAACTTTTAGCATAAATTTTAGCCTAAATTCAAGTACGTATAAGATGGTGGTCTCCCCCTTTTCTATACAGAACCACAAGTGTTTTACTGTAATTGATTAGGATGGGGAACAAACACATGCACAATTCCTTCACCTGCTCAATTTCAAACAAAACATTAGCTATATATTATCTATACGTATGTATGAGGGTGCTCACTACAACAGTTTTCAATAAATGTTAATGACTTTTGTTGACTTGAGCTTTAATTTTACACCATTTTAAAATGCTTTATACCTTTAAAGTCCTTTGTACCAAAGGCCAAGATGAATGTTTTTGTCTTCATTAAATTATCCTTAAACTTTCTCGTTTAGCTACCATGCATATTCTCAAAAGCAAAGACATCCATTAGCCAGAATAAGAGTTATCTGAACTCTATAAAGTGCATGGTCATAATAATTGGGTAAATTTGTATAGAAAGAAACACTTTCCCACATTTAGGTTTGTTATAGCCAGCTATAGGGTTCATTATATATACTGAGGTTTTACTGCATATACTTACACATGTACTTGTAAGATCAGTGGATTCCATATGAGCTAGCATCTGCATCAGTATTTTTATATATACAAGTTATTGAACGTTTCGACCATGAATAATCATCAGTAAAAGTATATGAAGTGTACGTATATTAAGTAATTTATTACATATATTTTATACATGCTACTAACATATCTTTATACTCAGGTGCTCCCTCTTATCCAAGAGACTGTTATGAAGCAAAGTTAAGAGGCTACACTGTGTCTGGTCCTTATGCTGTACAACCTGATACTTCACTGCCTCCTATTACTGTCTGTTGTGACATGGACACTGATGGAGGAGGATGGACAGTCTTTCAGAGGAGAATGGACACTACCAACTTTGATCGTACTTGGCAGTGGTACAAGGAAGGATTTGGTACTGTGTGTGGTAGCTTTTGGTTGGGACTAGATAACATTCATCAACTCACTAAATGGAAGATAGCACCTCATGAGCTAAGAGTTGATCTCTGGGACTGGGAAGGAAACACAGCTCATGCTAAATATCAGTCATTCTGGATCGGAGGTTCTGGCTCGCGCTATACACTCTTTGTCAATGGCTATTCTGGTACAGCTGGTGATGCAATGACCTATAGCAGTGGTATGCGATTTACTACAAAGGATAGGGACAATGATTTGCATACTTCTGCAAATTGTGCAGTTTTGGAATTTGGTGCATTTTGGCATAGGAATTGCAGATATGCAAGTCTTAATGGACCATACTCTACCCAAGCTACTGTTCCAACAAATCAAGGAATCATCTGGTATCAATGGAAACGCAGTTGGACATATTCCATGAAGATGGTAGACATGAAGATAAGACCAAATCAAGGAACCTGTTAAACATCTGACTATAACAAATAACTGTGATTAATATGTGAAATAAAGCCTTAAATGCATGATAAGAAAAACATTTTACTACCTACATACTATATATATATGTACTATCAATTAAATGGGAGTTATTAGATCATATATACTATCTACGTATATTGATCAAATTGAAATTTCATTTTGTATGGGAAGCTAATATAAGAGCCTATAGTCAGGGACTACTTCACAGGTACAAAATATGCAGGAGAAAAAAATAAAAAAATAAAACTGAAATGACTTGATGTTTTGCATGATTTGGTTAGAAAGTTGCAGAGCTTAGATGCCATGAAGAGACTTCTGACCGAATGAGACGTGAACTAGCAGCAGGTAAAGTTCCATGGCTGCTCCTCTAGTATTGTATGTATGGGACCTGTTTGGATGGTGAAGGAGGTCAGTGAGGTAGTATGGGTGGAGCTTTCTCACAAATTTGAATATGTGAGAGGCAAGGTGGAGATGTCATGATCAACTATTTACATTTGAAGATATTAATAATATTAAAGGTACATGTATATAAAACTACAATATTAGATTTTTGAGTTTATGAAAGTTGTAAGGTGTATTAGTAGGGCTATTTAGATTTTTAAATTTCAATTCTGAATTCACACATACAGTACGTACGTCTAGTTCCTGTTAATAAACAGAATTACAAAGGTGGTTACTTACAATGACCGAGGAACTTTTGAAGTATGACACATGAAAGTAAATGACACTATCACCAGGTATGATATACGACACTCCATATCCGTCCTTTGTTACTGGACCAAATCCTCCTCCTGAGGATATCTTCCAAGGCTCCTTATTAAAGTTCACATAACTGGTCTGTTGGGTTGGTGTCTGCAAAGTCAGTGATGATTGACATATAATGTTGATGATGGTGAACCACACAATGAACAATGAAAGGTTACCTGAAAATGTACCATATAAACCATTCTATAAGTAATATCTTCACTGTGCTCATTTTAATACAAAGTGTCTACATACATACTTACTTATACGTATAACATATACAATATTCCATGTATTCATGTACATACATATGTACATACGAAGTGACAGGGTTTATTTGTCACGATCATGATGATATATGTATGATTGCTGATGAAGACCTATGGGTTGAAACGTTCTATTCCAAAGATTTAATGTTGCTGTTGCTCAATAAATTTCATATATCATATGTACATACATATATGACAGTGTTTATGGATAAGATGGAATTTTAAGAAATTCCATCAAATCAAATAAGCATATACAGTATACTTATAAGCAACTTAGATGGAAAGACAACCAATTCATTAACAATTTAATATACAGATGTGGTATAAAACTTAACTGATTTTTTTGTGTAAACAATAAATTCATTTTTATCAGCAAAACCACAAAAGACCTATAAACAAGACTTTAGACTCTGGGCAGCCAACCACAATTTATCTTGCTCAGCAAATAGAATTGAATTAAATTTAAAACTTATTTAAATGGGAAAGAACCACTTAGCCAGGGAGGGGCTACATACTTTACAGGGTACACATTGTACCAAATTAAAGGAACAAGTAGTTCGACTTTAAAAACTGTCTACTTCGTTGGGATTTAATATAAATAAGCGATTGAGGACACTTAAGTGTCCTGAACTTTATAAATAACGATGGAAAAGCTTCGATAACTAAAGCTTCCTGAACTCTGCCATTTGCAAAACGATGTATCGACGTATAAATTAAGTGTTATAATAGTTGCGTATGAACACGTATTATATGTATATCGGTCTATAATCTTTCCCTAACATGAAGCCATACAACGTAATCGGCAAATGAAAACAATTATAAGGGGCTGCCGCAGGAAGGTGACGTAAACAATATGTAATTAAATGCATATTTGTTGTGTTCATGATCAATGGTATACATAAATGCATATATAGATGTCACGGGGAGGGTATGGTGCATGACGTGTTAATGATATTCATAGACTTATAAAATAGAATAAAAGCTCATGTATTATAAAGGGTTTGACAAGCAACAGAATATAGTCTAATGAGAATATAGGTAACCTTGATTCTGTCAATATGTGCCAGTTAATACTTTTGTTTACCCTTCTACTAATTGGTGTCAGTGAGGGTTCTAGTATTGCCAAGAGACAGTCTAGTGATGAACCAAACTATCAGCAGTTGCTGGATCAAGTGATTATACTAAAAAATAATATAACTAGACTGAGGAGTATCACTGCAAAATTACTTGGAGCTGAAACAGAGGTCAGACTTACCCCTTTTTTTATACAATGTTACATGTCTACACTTCTCTGTATAATAAGCATTGACAGTCACTAGAAAATTTTGTATATATTTTAGCCTAAAGCACTCAAGTATAAGATGGTGGTCTCCCCCTTTTCTATACAGAACCACAAGTGTTTTACTGTAATGGATTAGGATGGGGAACAAACACATGCACAATTCCTTCACCTGATCAATTCCAAACAAAACATTTGCTATATATATATATATACGTACATATGAGGGTGTACAACAGTTTTCAATGTTATAATAACTTTTGTTGACTTGAACTTTAATTTTACGCTGTTTTAAAATGCTTAAAGTCGTTTGAGCCTAAGTCCAAGATGAATGTTTTTTGTCTTTATGAAATTATCCTCACTTAGCCACCATGTTCTCAAAAGCAAAGACATCCATTAGCCAGAATTAGAATTATCTGAACTCTATAAAGTGCATGGTCATAATAATTGGGTAAATTGTATAGAAAGAAACACTTTCCCACATTTAGGTTTGTTGTATAGCCAGCTATAGGGTTCATTATACTGAAGTTTAAAAATTGACTGTATGTATATACACATGTACTTATAAGGTCAGTGGATTCCATATAAGCTAGCATCTGCATCAGTATTTTTATATATACAAGTAATTGAACGTTTCGACTACGAATAATCATCAGTAAAAGTATATGAAGTGTATGTATATTAAGTAATTTATTACATATATTTTATACATGCTACTAACATATCTTTATACTCAGGTGCTCCTTCTTATCCAAGAGACTGTTATGAAGCAAAGTTAAGAGGCTACACTGTTTCTGGTCCTTATGCTGTACAACCTGATACTTCACTGCCTCCTATTACTGTCTGTTGTGACATGGACACTGATGGAGGAGGATGGACAGTTTTTCAGAGGAGAATTGACACTACCAACTTTGATCATAACTGGCAAGTCTACAGACTTGGATTTGGTACTGTGTGTGGTAGCTTTTGGTTGGGACTAGATAACATTCATCAACTCACTAAATGGAAGATAGCACCTCATGAGCTAAGAGTTGATCTCTGGGACTGGGAAGGAAACACAGCTCATGCTAAATATCAGTCATTCTGGATTGGAGATGCCAGCAATGAATTTAGGCTCTATATTGACGGATACTCAGGTACAGCTGGTGACTCGTTTACATCTCTACCACTTAACAATATGAGGTTCAGTACTTATGATAATGACAATGATCTCAGTAGTATTAATTGTGCTGATGTATTTAATGGTGGATGGTGGTTTAACAACTGTATACACTCGCAATTGAATGGACCTTATCAATCTAGTAGTTCAGTTCCTGCAAATTGGCAAGGTGTCATGTGGTATGATTGGAAGTCCTACACGTATTCCTTGAAGAGAGCTGAAATGAAGATCAGACCAAACCCTGGAACATGTACATGTGCGTGTCCTTGAAAACAAACCTGTCAAAGATGAACTGTGAAAGGAATATACTGTAACTTACATCTTCTATAGTACACTAGATTTAATATTGAACCTTAGACACAGTTAAAGATACAGCAAACATTTTACAAAACATGTACTTATCACATTGTTCAATGACAAATGATGTGTTTGTAAAACTTCATTGAATATTGGGTAGCATATATAAGTATAAAGCAACTTTAAAAGTTTACTTTTCTAGTTTAATTTTATCACAAAATCTTTATATTATGTATATACGTATATATACATACATATGTAGGTTATTACACATACGTATGTATACGTATGCATATGTAACATATACTCCAAATAACAGAATATATATTTATATACAATTAAAGATACTAATAATATTATATGCATTAAAGGTACGTACATACATACGTATATGTTACAATGGAGGCTTAAGAGGATCTATAAAATTAGAGTTTTGAGTTCTTGAAAGTTGCAAGGTGGATTAGTAGGGCTATTTGGATTCACAAAGATCTTTGAGGTCTTTCATTGCCTTAGCAATATTTGCAGCAAAGCGGCGAGAGTCCTATATACAGGGATAATTTTTAAGGTCAATATTCAACTTTATGTACTCCAAAGCAATGTGTCAACAGTTCTGTTAATAAACAGAATTACAAAGGTGGTTACTTACAGTGACCGAGGAACTTTTGAAGCTTGACACATGAAAGTAGATGACACTATCACCAGGTATGATATACGACACTCCATATCCGTCCTTTGTTACTGGACCAAACCCTCCTCCTGAGGATATCTTCCAAGGCTCCTTATTAAAGTTCACAAAACCAGTCTGTTGGGTTGGTGTCTGCAAAGTCAGTGATGATGGACATATAACGTTGATGATGGTGAACCACACAATGTAACAATGAAAGGTTACCTGAAAATGTACCATTCACACTATTCTACAAGTACCTAATGCCTTAACTGTGCTTGTATTTTAATACAAATTACATACATACTTGCTACATACGTATGTACGTACGTACGTACGTACGTATATAATGCATACGTATGGACGTATGTATATACCATGAAAATATCACATAAAACTGTACACCTACGTACGTACGTACGTAAGTAAAACAGTGACTGCTAATAATGATATTCACAGAACCTTTACTTACTTGGCTTGTTGACAGTCTCCATGGCTCACCAAGGACCTAATGTGTGAAGATTCGAATAACTAACAATCAAATATTTGGCTAGAATTTACTTTGGTGTTATTTTTATAACAGTAGGATACGTACGTAGACTCCAGTTTCCATTAAGCAAACTTCAGTTTCGATCTTTGCTCATCATGCTCCTCAGGAGACATGAGTGGGTGGGGTAAAATCCAGAGTCAATTGATGAGACATCACAACTTTAAGATCAGCTCCAGATCTTAAAGTCCTCATGTTTTATACGTATGTATATATATTAGTTGACATTTTTCTAAATTTAGTCTGTATTATAATGGAACAATAAATCCACAATGACTCACTTTGTCAAGGAATGGTGACTTGATATCAAAGTACCGTGATAAGACATATAAGCAAAACAAGTGTCTGTCAACTCCTGAAGAGATGGGAAACAGGAACAAAGTTGTAAAGCACACGCAAATCAACATGCACTGTCTTAGTCAATGGACATGCATACCTTTTCCCATCATGGCATTCATGTACATAGAGACATGCTTTTCAGCAGCTGTTCTAAGCAAGCCGAGTTTCTCCTCCTTCTGCAATCAGAAGAAGTCAAAAGAGTTAACCTCAACAGTAACAAAGTATGCCAAGCAAAAGAAATTTGTCCAAAAACATATTCATCCATTAAATATGGTACAGGAAAACTGGCAATGCGACTCATACGTACATATATGCTTTTACTTACAGACAGCCAACAAGAATACAAAGACTCCCAAGGTCAATGATGAAGGGTGGAATTCCCTGTCTGGCCCAATGGGGGAAGAAAGAGAAGAAGCCCAATGATATCCTCATGCAAGGTTCTTAAGGTGTCCTAATTAACTAGTCTAAGAAAATGCGTTTTAAGTGTAGTGTAAGAAAATTGTATTTTACACGAGTCTAATAATATTTTAAGTCTACATAGCCTAAGAAAATTGTATTTTACACGAGTCTAATAATATTTTAAGTCTACATAGCCTAAGAAAATTGTGTTTTTCAGTCTATCCTCTTAGACATATTAATCATAATTTGATGAAATATGGTGTTCTAGATTATCTAACTGAAGAAGACCCCCAGGGTAGAAATGTCTGACTAAAGTTTAATAACAAAACTGCATCTCTAGACACTCAAAATAGTCAAAGGATGAACCATCCAAGAGATAAGTTTGACGCAGTTAGAAGGAATCCTTATTTTATCGTGTTCTAGATTGTTCCAATTTAATGCTACTCACTGGTATGCTGGGGTCCTCAAAGGCCTTCACAAAGTTAGCACTTTCAATAGTACACGATCTCACTGTCTCAGTTCTCCCGTGAAGAAACAACCTGGTCATTGATGCCTCATAAGTTAAGCAAAATCTCCCATAATCCTGTAAATAAGGAGATCATTAAAAGTCAATAATTAGGAAAATCACTATCAAGAGAGTACAATAGTATTCTCCAAGTAGTGATGGCCCAAAAAACATGGCCACCCTTTTAAATGTACGTATTACAGGTTAACCCTTTAAATATCCCTATTTCAGCTAAAAAAGATACATCTGAACACAGAAGCATTGTGTATGGTAAAGTTACATTTGTATGTACACAAGTGTACATATTTAGTCAACTTACTCTGTAAAAGGCAAGCTGAAGGGCGAGCTGTATATAGGAATCTGGACTCATTTTAAACTTCTTGATGGAACCCTTTCCAAATGAGCTGTGTTCCATAACATAAAGATCCAGATCGTTAATCCTCTCTTTAGCTGAAACAACTGCAGCATCAATGACTTCCACTGCCTACAAAGTGATATCATTACTTAGTGATGGAGGACTATCTTTTCATTTATAACATCTGATTAGTCAATTAAAATTTAAACAGTCTGGTTTAATGATTGAAGCTTCAAGGCTCAATGGAAACAATACATATAAATCGTCATTTTAAGCTCTACATATGTATGTACGTACATCTCATAAGATTTCATTAGTTCAGTTGGAAATAGCAATGATTGGGATATTACATACTTAAACCAATATATGTATATGGTACATACGTATGCTTAAATAAAGTACGTACATATGTACGTACGAATATAGTATAGTTGACAAAACCATATGATCTAAAATTAAACAAGTGTTACTGATGCTCCTGGAATAGTCATAATCACATGTGTACGTACATGTGCACTTACGTACCTCCTCTGTAAACTCCCATCTTAGTCTTTTGGGCAAGGGAATATCTTCTCTGATGGTTCCGGCTGCATCACCCTCCTCAGTGTACTGTCCGGGCTGGAATTCCAGATTGGCGCCATACTCCAGCAGGTGACCAACAATGGGAGCATCAGCCCACGAGTGCTCTGCATTTACTCCCATCTGTGAATGGATCAAATGATTAAATTGGCTAAACACACTCATTAGAAAATAAATGTGGTTATAAAACATAAAATAAAATGCAAAGTATATAGTAATAGTAATAAGTATATGGCCTCCTGGTAACAGCAAGTACACACATTCGTATATACGTACATGCGTACATACGTACGTAGTACAACAAGTCATGTTATACAAAACTGAATATTTAAAAATTTGCAATAATTTTGAAGATGGGATTTTCAAAATATGTACGTACATAAGTATGGCAATATGTATGTACGTACGTATATGTATATATATCACGTTACCAGGGCAACAGGGTGATATCTGGGGTGTTAGAAACCTTATATTTCACACTTGAATTAGTGATAAATGTTGTATCACCAGTAGGCCTACTGGTGTTTACTTATCATCACCTTTACAATTGCTTCAAGTCATACGTGATATATATTAATTATACCACACTCAAGTGTGGTATAACTACTACATACATTAGAGCTCTCATTGTTTTAGGCTGTGCTGACATACACATATATATATATATATATGTGACAGGTTTAAATATAAAAACATCTCACTTTTCCATTTTTGAAGAAGATTAATGTGTATGACTTATCAAACCACCTGTTGTACCCATTTCCATGAAGCAGCTTAGCAGTGTAGTCCGACAATGGCTCACTGTTACCATCCACTACCTCCAACTGAGGCTCGCCATCTTCCAGCACAACAAAGAATGCAGCCTAAAATCGACAAATTTTACATTGTTAAATGGTACATATATGGCTGCAAGTCTGAAGGACTAAAGGTATTGGATAAGAACAGACATACGTAGGTACATACATACGTACTTTAGTTAGAATATCCATTGTTTGTGCATTTTCTCCAGTTTTCAAGTGCTTTTGGTAAAAGTTGGACCAGGTTGTTCTGTTTTCTGCAGTTAGAGCAGGCAGTTTCTCTTCCCCTGGTCCAGGTGATGCATCATTATTCTGTATGTACTCAATCTGCCTACATGTACGTACAAGTACAAGTACGTACGTACATATTATGATAGACCTGTACCAAGTCAGTTGTGGACATACGTACATACGTACACTGTAGCATTTCTTATACTTATGTCCATACATACGTACGTACATTATGTTAAATTGTTTATGCATTCTCAATATACATATTTACAAGTCAGGGGTACGAATGTTCCAAGTTTCTTGACTTCAGTTATATACATGTATGTACATCAGTTTTTGGAGTCACTGTACCTCTCCATTTTCTTTTAATGTCAAAATAATTTAACAATTAAATAGCTAGCAATCATAAGTAAAAATAAAGTACGTACTTCTGTATCTCTGCTGGAGTTAAAAGGTGTCCTTTATAGTACAAGTTCAACTTGTAATACAATCCATTCTTATAAATAACAACATAGTTGGATGCTGATCCAGCAAAGTGATGCAGGGAATCTGTACATTGGAAGAGGAAAAGCTTCTATTTTGTCTCTTTTTCAAAATAACAAAACTAAACAGACTTTGGAATGGATACTTCCTCTAAACTAATAGGTATTTCCTGTATATGTGCATTGTATGTATTCCCAAGATCACTGATGAAGGGTGGAATTCCCAGATACAGCTGTCTTGCCCAGTGGAGAAGAAGAGAAGGAGAAGGAGAAAACTCTTGTATCCTCATCCAAAGCTCACACTAGGTTTACGTAGCTCCCTATAGGCCTTTTACTCTAAAGTAGATGTAGCATGTACGTACGTAAGAAAATGGTGCATTAGATTATTCATGTATCAGGATAGAATTAAACTAACTACATACGTAGTTCTATAAGGATAAATCAGGTTCACTGGCATGTATGTACGTACATACGTATATATACGTATATACACTTTTGGCTATCCCTACTTAGAGAGTACTATCATACTCTTTGATATGAGCACACTATTGATCCGATCTCTATTAATCTTTCAAACCTGATTCCTTTCCTGGTAGCCTTGTTGTACCAAATAGCCGTTCATATTGATTAGAGCAAAGTGGAACCAAATTCCGTATAACCAGCTACAACAAGCAAATGATAAACTACTTTAAGAACATTTTAATGTATTCACATATTTAAAGTACGTATGCACATACGTATGTATGTACATTTAAAAGGCTGCAAGTTTGAGGTTAACATGTGCGTACATCATATAGACAGTTAAATGTTTCCATGTACACACTGAACTTCAAAATACGTACATTTCAATTAAACTTCACAAAAGTTTAACACTACCATTTTAAAATTAACAAATTCATAGTCCCCACAGGAAATTGCAGCAATTTTTTTCGACAATTGAATGAAATGACTGGTCATTTGAAGGAAAAATATATATAAATATATATAAATATGTGCAAATACTAAAGACAGAATGTTTTAGATACTACTTTGAGAAGGTTACATGTTCGTACACACACACGCACGCACGCACGCACGCACACACACACACACACACATTAAACATACTGGTCGAAGCTTCTCTGTCTCAATATTTTTCTTCAGAATCATCATGAAGTTCATCAGAAAGGCTGCTCTTGCTGACTGCTTGTGTGTTAAGGGGCTGGTCTGACAGTCACATGCATAATAGTTGCTGTTTATCATGATAGGACTCCGCCCATACAGGTACACGTAGCTCTCCCACCAATCAGTCACATAGTTGCTGGACCACCAGGACTTGAGGTACAAGTACCACTGAAGCTTCTTACCAGGTCCAGACTGAGGGAAGGAGTAGAGGATGAGGTTTTGGTGCATGGGAAACTACCTACGTATGTATCTTTCTAGTACTATTGCTGATTGATTTAAGCTATCATACTGAATTTGGCTTCTTATACGTAATGTACGTACATACATACATATACGTGTAAGTACGTACATCAATTGGAATATCTATTGAGAAACAATATACATAGTAGTTGTCTCAACCAATCAGTTGTAGTGAACTCTAGAGAACTCATACTATGACAGTGGCCGCCATTTTCTATTAGCAGTGCTCAGATGAGTATATAATTTATTACAATATATGACTATTAGTTGCTAAACAACAAGAGTAACAAGCCTTTCAATTGCCTAAACTACCTAAATTGATGAGACCAAAACAATTGGAATATCTATTAAAATGAATAAAATGAATATTAAAAGTAATTGAAAAACAACTTTATAACTGTGTCAACCAATCAGTTGTAGTGAACAAGAGTGCTTGTCTGATTGGACAATTACCTTGAACTCTTTAGTCAGTTTGGCCATTTCCTGGAACTCCTCATCTCCCAGGAGGGGCCTCACACTTGCCAAGTACTGCAAACACAAACATACAGTATGTACGTGCCAAACAGACCTCAATCATACGTACGTAGGTACGTACTGTACATGGATAAATATCTAGACACATTTATGTACATACTTGCATCCTTCAACATATCATGAATGAAGAGAAAGCTTTTTGTGCTCTACTAACCCTATCTAGTGTGTCCGCCAGTTTAGGTACAGGTAGTGATGGTAGGGATGTCTGATAGCTGTTTAACATTGGTCTTAGGAAGAATTGCCCTGACACAAACTTTACTGCCACCTTGAAAGTGTAAGAGAAATGAGATGTATCATTATAACAAATGTACGTACTTACAATGTAATAATTTGATAGATTTCCCATTGAAATGGCTATACGTAACTCTATAATATGTACTGAGTTAATGCTAAATAGTGGGTCATCTCCATAGGTACATATACGTACGTATACCATTCGTCCTGACATGAAAGGTCTACGTAGGCTCCCGGCTTAAACATTACATAAATGTGTATGGATATACGTAACATGCATACAGTCACACAAATTATACTTACAGCCCATAATTTTGTCTTCAATGAAGTTTCCCTGCAAAAGGGCAAAACATTTGCAAATAAACCTGACTTACATATATTCTAAATGTTACAAAATATACGTGTGTAGACAGTCTATTGCAGCAAGAATAAATAACAAAAACTTCAAAGCTGTACATACTTTACAATAGATACCAAGCTACTTATTAAACTAAGCTAAACATTGGCACAGGCTATAGGAAGGCCAATACACAAACATATTGTATACATACGTACATATTTAATATACTCAGTCACCTACAGTAACTACGTACATGTACAACACTTGTACATTGGTACACACTTTACATACACTGATGTGTGTATACATACATGCGTCAATATACGTAATATATAAAAATGGTGTCAAAAGTACGTATTGTAATAAAATGTACTGTTTACTAACTTATGTCGTTCCAGCATCCATCCTTGATAGGAGAGTAATAATTTAAGGGTTTGCCTCAATACTAATGACATTAAATACCAAATGGTTAATGCAGACAATACTTGCAAAAAGAAATTCCAGATAAAATTGGGTAAAATCCTGCAAAATTAAGAGTAAATAAAACCATGTTCATACAAAGTTGGTAAACAAGAAAGATGTACACTATTGTAAGACATGAAATCCAACAGGAGTAAAGCTATGTATTTAACAATCATTAGTATATAACTTTAGTAAAATTATAGGTACTGGGTACCTGCAGGATTCTTGATAGTAAAATCATTTTTTTATCATCTTTCACTCCCAAATACAAGTAAACAGTAAACAGGATGTTTTGGTAAAAATTGGGGAGTGAACTGAATTCACAACGTTTACATATTTGCCTCTGTCTGCAAAAACTGTACCTTGCACTAGAAATCTAACATACAATATAATAGCTATGTACGTATATACGTATGTAGTATGTCTGTGTTAAATGATATTCATAGACTTACAAATAGAATAAAAAAGATCTGTATATAAAAGGGATTGACAAGCAATAGAGTACAGTCAGACAGAATTATAGGTAACATTGATTCTGTCAATATGTGCCAGTTAATAGTATTGTTAACTTTTCTACTAATTGGTGTCAGTGAGGGTACTAGTATTGCCAAGAGACAGTCTAGTGATGAACCAAACTATCAGCAGTTACTGGATCAAGTGACTGCACTGCAGAGTCAAGTAGCTACACTACAGAGTAAAGTTACTAGACTGAGGAGTATCACTGCAAAATTACTTGGAGCTGAAAACAGAGGTCAGACTTATTTTATACAATATCACATTTCTACACTTCTCTTATGTTACACACTTCTCAAAATACGATTTGACGATCATTAGAAAGCTTTTAGTCTTAAGAACTCAAGTATAAGAAGATGGTAGCCTCCCCCTTTTCTATACAGAACCACAAGTGTTTCACTTGTGATGGATTAAGATACATAAATCATCCTGCAATTCTTTAACTCAAGTGAACCTCATAATGAAGAAAAAATCACTACTTGTGGTTCTTTGATTGTTTTTCATCTTGATTGACTGGGAGGTAATCACTGATTGCCATTTAATATACTTTGGTAACCATCCAAGATATAAATATAAGTCATTAAGTTGGTCAGGTTTTGTTAAAGTAAAATGTTTCAGTGATTATCCATCTGGTATTAAACCCTTCATGATACGTACGTATACATACAAACACCTATATTCTCACTAAGTAGTGAACGAGTCATGGCTAAACTTATCTACTGTATGTACATACAATACATGCACTTATAAATAAAAGTTTACTACTCTCAATGCATGGTTACAATATGTGCAGGTATACAAACACAGTTGAATCTCAGTATAACAAGCCTACTTGGTTCCAAATAAAACGTTTCCTATATATTTAGGGTTCACTATAACAGCTTTTAATTGCTCCATGACTTAAACTTATTTTTAAATCACTTTAGCCATTCATTTGAACATACGTATACACAATCATTTAAAAAAAACAAATGCAGATAAATCTAACATAATATCTTTATACTCAGGTGCTCCCTCTTATCCAAGAGACTGTTATGAAGCAAAGTTAAGAGGCTACACTGTGTCTGGTCCTTATGCTGTACAACCTGACACTTCACTGCCTCCTTTTACTGTCTGTTGTGATATGGACACTGATGGAGGAGGATGGACAGTCTTTCAGAGGAGAATTGACACTGCTGACTTTTATAGAGATTGGGAGTACTATAAAAATGGATTTGGCACTGTGTGTGGTAGCTTTTGGTTGGGACTAGACAACATTCATCAACTCACTAAATGGAAGATAGCACCTCATGAGCTAAGAGTTGATCTCTGGGACTGGGAAGGAAACACAGTTTATGCTAAATATCAGTCATTCTGGATCGGAGGTGCCAGTTCTAGTTATGCACTTTTTATAGATGGACACTCAGGAAGTGCACCTAATGCACTGATATGGCACAATGGAAGAAAGTTTACAACTCGTGACAGAGATAATGATCTACATGAAACTGGTAACTGTGCCATATATAACTCTGGAGCATGGTGGTTTAATAAATGCTATTCCTCTCACCTCAATGGGCCATACTCCACAAGTAGCAGAGTAGAAAGATGGATTGGAGTTCAGTGGTTGCCTTGGAAAGGTGATTATTATTCTCTTAAAAGAGCAGAAATGAAAGTCAGGCCAAACTCTGCCACTTGTCAAACAGTCTAACAGCTTTTCAAATAACTAGCTAGCAAACATTTATTGTAATGTTACGTATATTTTTGCTAAAAGTGTAGTTATACATATTATGAAACTACGTACATGCGTAAATGATTAACATTTAAATTGCAAAGTTGTATGTACGTAAGTAACAAGTTAAGAAGACATTCAAATTACGTACGTATACGTACGTATATGCAGTATAATACATAGTACGTATATACGTACGTATATAGGTTGAGTCAACAAAGATACGTAAGTGATAACAGACAAAATGCTTGTACGTAGAATAAGAGACAATGAGTCTTTATCCTTTTTACAGGGAAGATATATTAAGATCAAAGGAATGTAAATAAGAAAGTTCCAATATTTTTACATTGACTTGTACGTATGTCTGTATGTCTAGACTCTTAGAGGTAAATAACAATGACTGTCTGTGGACAAGATGAGTTAAGGTTATGAATATTCAACTGAGTGCAATGTTGTACGTATATGTATATACTGTAATAAGTGATGAAGACTATCTATCATATGTACACTGCGTACGTATGTAGTATATAATACATAGGAAGAGTCAACAAAGACAACTAATAACAGACTAATGTTTGTAGACTACGTACATATAAAAGAATAAGTGTTTTGGTTATACAGTACGTACTGTATGTATACATGTACCCTTTTTACATGTAAGACAGAGATTCAACTATGAACAAACAATTTAGGGATGAAAATAGAAAGTCTCAATATTATTTTTGTGTTGACTTGTATTACGTATCTGTAATTCTAGATTCTTATTGGTACATATGTAAGTAACAATGACTGTCTGTGAATCTACTAAGTCAGGACTACGTACATATAATTAAGTACATGTACATACGTACGTATGTCCATGAACAGCTACGTATGTAAATACCTTGGCATAAAGAAGAGAAAGGAATCCCACAGCCAGACCCATCCCAGACTGAAGTCATATCCGAATAAGGAGCCCAGGATCAACATGAATGTGATGACAATGAGAGAGAGTGGAGAGGCAGGGAAGGACTCCCTGAGGAACCTGTTCCTGAGGATGGCATAACGCTTTCTATACTGCTTCCCAAACAATGTAACCACACTCCTACAATGTGAGAGGAGATGGAGAGTGTGAGAGTGTGAGAGGAGTGGGAGAGTAATGTGAGAGGAGAGCGTGTGAGGAGAGGAGGGGAGTGTGAGAGTGTGAGGGGGAATGTCAGAGAACAGAGTAATGTGAGAGGGGGAGTGTGAGGGGGAGGGGTAATGTAAAAGGAGTTGGAGAGTGTGTGAGGAGAGGAAGAATATGTAATACAAGTAATAATAAGTGTGCTCACATACGTAAGAGGATGGGATTAGAGACAATAGATGAATGTATGATCAAAAAAAGATTACATGCAGGACTGGAGCAAACTTATAAGGATAGTAAGTGTCACTGAAAGAGAAGATATAAATACATACGTACATAGCTAAGTTGGAAGAAAAATGATAGAAAGATATTTTTTTAAGATAAAATATCTATTGTAAATATAAGGAGAGATACACATACGTACCACTGGACATACATAAGGAATGTTTTAGATTACTTATACAAATGCTCAAGTGCATATATACGTACATACCACAGGTACAAAGAAGTAGTATCATAATGAAACTATGTACATATGTATATACAAATGAAAATGTAAAAATGCTGTACTGAATGTAAACACGTACATACATACGTACTTACAAATATGCATATGATATACGACTTGTACTTTATAAGGAGATAAGGATATAAGAGACAGTAACCATTTCAAGTGGAACCAGCTATAGAATGAACCCATAAAAATGCCAGACAGAAAGACCATTCCATTTGCATTAGGTCAATTAAAATTTTATCCACAATCCTGATTATACCTATATAGGTATACACACATCTATTGTATTGTGCTACATGCATATAGTTGTGGTCACACACCCACTCAAATAAATGTATGTACAAAAAAACCCACCTCATGAGCTATTGTTCAACTCCCTTAGTTACATATTATAATATAGGCATGTTGATGTGAGTTAAAAGCTTGATGTGGGCATTGTGAGTGTAGTAATGCCACACACAGGTGACTATCCCAGACTAATCTCAGTGCTTAATAAACCAATAAATTTTCTATTTTTACATTCTCTCTCTCTCTCTCTCTCTCTCTGTATATACTATATATGGTATACACTTGTAAAGTAGAACTGAACTGACTAATAGGCTTCCCACCTTAAACAAGATTGATTGATTGATTGATTGTCATCCACTATTAGAGGCCATCGGGATTGCATCATCATATATATTATTCAACTATATATTATTCCACATACGTACAACTATACAGGAGATGAACAAACACAGACCCCTTGGCGAGAATCTTTCAGAGGATACATTCATCTCATTGTTGAATATATTTTAAGTTATAAACAGTTGCAGTTCATATATACACAATGATGTAGACATACTAGTCTGCTATGTAGTTGCTAAAGGAAGTGTCCTTAGAAAACCATTTCCTTTTCAGTAACAATTCAATCGATAACTTGAAAGCATTTGTCTTTATGATACAATGAAAACATTCTGAAGTCATGTACATAGATGTGCATTATCCTACTGAAGCCATCCACATCTAACTGAGACCAAAAATTTACAGATTCCAGAATTCAGCTGATCAATATAATTTTCATACTGATACGTACATCTAACTGTACATATCACATTTGCTAAACACATGTACGTATGTGCATACGTGTATTGACATGTTTGGGGTAAAAATCAGACAAGTAAAAATGTGGTAGACACAGCTGTATAAAGGATTGCATTCAAAACAGGCTTACTTGAGTGCTTCAGCGTTGTAACGAAACGAGAGGTGACCTTCATCTGTCACAGCAAACTGAAAAGCCACTGCTTGCCGAGCTTCAGCCATTTTACTCCTTTACTATGTTATATTGTAGAAATGACCCAATTCACAATGATAGTGTACAGTTATTGCTTCTTGTTAAGTTAGTTTAATAATTGATGCTCCAATTTCCACCCAGGCTAGCTTCCACTGTCTCTTTGATCAAACTGATTAAATAATGTTGCTTATAACAGATCCTGCAAAAAAGTCAGAAACATTAGAAGTGCATGCGACTATAGTTTACATATTATGTGTATATGTATACGTACGTAGGCGGGCTAGTAGCGAAAACTTTATATATATATACGCCAAAGGTATAAATTATTCAGTGTTGCTAATTACTGAGGATTGTTTGTGTCTACAAGAGCCTCAGAGTATTAATTGAAACGCATCCCAAAAATGCGGGCACTATATCTAAAAGCATTGCACATTATAAAGGTTAAGAGATTTCAGCCGGTCCATTCGCTTGAGAAAGGATAACAACTACAAGCGGATGGATTGGAGAGCCTAAATAAGAATGCTAGCGCTGCACGCTTTATTCGACCTATTTCTTTGTACATATAGGTTTTGTAGAGAGAGAAAAAAACCTTTTGGAAAGGTCAACGCCCTCTTATACATTCCAACGGAAAGACGGATTAACGAATGTTTATCGAGAGAACATCAGCGCTAGATTAAAGCTTTAAAATCTCTAAAGATGGAGCAAATGACTACACTGGCTAAGAACAGACTCTTAAAATTGATATATTCAAATAGACATTATATTTTACATACATAATGTAGTAGGCATGATATAAACAATACAACAAACGGTCAAAGGGTTCGGCGCATTAAAGACCTTACATGTTCTCTGTTAAAGTGAGATATTACCTTAATCTCTTTCTTATTTTCTGACACTAAATTCAAGTCACAATTACTTGCATTCGCGCAAAAGCCTCCGTCAATATCTGGGTTCGTCTAAATCACAATCCGCTTTGACATTTGAACTGTTCTAGGTCACGTGCAAGGCGAAGTTTACTTCCGGCAACAATGAAGTAACAAAAAATGTCCGCACTGTTTGAAATGTTGTAGGCCTAGGTCACGTGCTTGGAGTTTACTTCCGGTAACAATGACTACGGTCATCAGAAAATGAAAATGTCTGCTCTGTTGAAGTCATAGTGTGCTGCTTGTAGCCGAATCCAGCGGTGAGTTCTCTATAGTTTTAAGGTACTTCTTAACACAAGACATTAAGTATTAAGAGCTCTCAGTTGAGGTGCCTGTAATGATGAAACAGTATCAGCTACTGCCCACGCATATTTGCCGTTTTCATTTGTTTTTGTTGTGAGGGACTAAGCAACTGTTGACAGTTTACTTACGTTAGTACAGTCATATGTAGTATGTATTCGCATACAGAGGCGCTTTATATACTGATATGGAAAGCTATTATTAACACAAGCTACCCACGTATCTACAAGTAGTCAGTCACCTCGTAGTATGGATGCCAGCGCTAATGTCTACTAAATTGTGTCCGCTCTTGGCTATCATGGGCGATAAAACTAAGCTCAACTTAACAGTAGACTGGTTCCACTCTGTCTATGAAAATCTAGCTATCTAGCAATGCAGGTATAGGATTGTTGCATTCATTTGTGATGGTCCTTAAATAGTAACTCACCGATAAATAATACTATGAGGTTTAACATGTGACTATACGTAGTTGTTATTAGACTGTATGTAACAGCGTATTCAGTTGCTATTCCATTTGTCAACTAAAAAGTATGAAATTTCAGGTGTAATTAAAACAAAGCCTGCTAAATATCAAAGTGCTCTATAAAGCATTGGCCCTATATACTCTACTTGTGTGATTCGATAACAATATGATATGTAATATCGTTAGCACAGTAATTTGGGCTAAGTGTAAGAAGAATATTAAATTTATTGCTATGAACTCTGACGTATATTTCAACCTCATAGAGGCATGTACGTATACCAAAGATTGCCAGCAATTACTATTTAAAAGTTTGTACGTAGGTCTTTCTGTTCAACAGTTTGCTACACTTTACTGATAAGAAAAAGCATAAGTTTCTAAGCTTGTGTGCCTCCTTATTAGCAGATATACCTCTAATATCAAACAGATACAAGTATGTATGTACCTGTTTCAGTAGTTTGTATTTGGTGGTTAGTTATACTTGATTGAGATAGCTTAACCAAAATGTGACTATGTATGTACGTATATATTGAAGCAGAATTAAAATAGATTGGTTCCTTTGGTGAGGCTTAGAATGTGTGCAGTTGCTCCCTGCAATGCCATGCCATTTGCCATGGTATTTAGTAATGTAGGAAGTAACATTTGGACATTTCTTGAACACTTGTTTCTGGGCAGGGTTTTTTATCCATAACTTACTGCATACAGTTTGAATGACTAATCATGTTAATTTTCCCATAAACACATGTTCTGCAGAGTTAAAAGGAGCCAGTTTGTCTAACAACTCCTAATTTACTGGTTTTTATCAAATTACTAATATGGGCATGGTCATGTAATTTAATAAGCTTACATTGAGATGCTCCTTCCTTAAACCTGTTTAATTATGAAATAGGGCACGGGTCCTACCTATAGAATATATACAATTGTAATGTTAGTTCTGCCTATGTAATGTTAGTTTTGCCTATGTATGTCACATCAATTGTTATCCCTAACCCTTTCACCATGATATACAAGTTCGTGACAATACGTATATTTTGAATTTCTAATCTTCTGTTTCACATTGTCCAATACTAGGGACATGCCCTAACAAATATTATAACCAACCAATTATATTATTGACTATGAAGACAAAACTGTGTTTCTAAAATAACATCTTCGTACTATTGTATACATAATAATGTGTTTGTGAATACATACGTACATGTATGCTGGAAAATTCTGCTCGTTTATGAATAAATTAAATGCAATATCAATTGAATACCTACTGTCAAAGTGTTCATGTACGTACACACATATGTACATATATAATATGTTTGGTCTTTTCCAGATTGACTGTTTAATATGGCATGTTCCATGACTGTTGCCATGGAGACTAATAACAAGAAAAATGGCCTGGAATCTGATGAGAGTTCACTGGCAATCACATCTGAAGATATCCAGGTAGAGTCTAATAAACAGGGTCCTACCCTTTCTTCAGGAGAAGCAGATGTGACAAAAACAGAGAAAGATGACTTGGAGCAAGTATCAATAGAAGAAATGAGAGTGGAGCTTGAAAAACTGAGAAAGGTATTGATTGATTTTTGTACATTATACGTATGTACCTTTTGTTAATTTGTGCAAACTTAGCAAGATCACAGTCTTAAAAATTGAATCACCCTCTTAAAATTCATCTCATCTTGATTTTATTTCATGTAGTACGTATTTCCTTCTTCTTTCTTGTTTAATTTTGCCAGTTTAAGAAATTCTTTAAGATTTGGGTTTTAAAAATGGAATGTTTATCATGTTGCATAGGAGAATGCTAAGCTACGAGATGAGAATGGAGAGCTAAAGCAGCTTCGAAAGAAGGTGGATGGAGAAATTGATGAACTGACTGCTGCCCTCTTTGAAGAAGCTTACAAGATGGTCAATGGAGCGCATGAGAGAAGAGCAAAGGTTGAGAAACATCTGGAGGATGTGAGAGGAAAAGTGAGTGGAACAGAGGTGTTAGATGCTCTGTATAACAGGCACTTTTCCACCAGGCAATGTCCAAATATAGTTCACTATTTTGCAATAAGCTTAAGCTCAGGCAGGGCTACATAGACGGGGGCATTCACCCCCCTAGATGTTTGGTAACCCCATAAACTGCTTCAACACCTCATACCATACCTGCCCCCCCCTCCTAAATTTTAAAAATTTTCATTTTGCCCCCTCTGGCCCCAAGTTCTGCATACAGCCCTGCTGCTGATATTCATCTAGGTACATAGATCCAGATAAAAAGCCTTGTCTAGTAGTTAATGTAAATTCAATACCTCAAACTGACCAATGAAATTGCTGCTGCTGCAATTATGCCAATTAGGGGTGCTTATCTCAAGTTAAAGTACAGTGATAAGATAGCTTCACTGCATCATAATCCCTATAGGATACAAGTTCCTAAATTTGCAACCAAGTTCAGTGAATAAAGGCACCAACTTTAAGAGTGGCTTCGGATCTTAAAATTTCCTATTTCTTCTCGTTACATCTATGTAAGTATTATTTACTTGTGCAAGATCTCTTTGTGTTAATTTTTGCAGGTTTTTGCTCTAGAAACAGAGAACAATGCACTCAAAACAGTAGTAGAATCAGCTGGCAAATTACCTTCATCCGGAAGACCCTCTACTGCTGAGAAGTCAAAGGAATCGTCCTTTGGATTTTCTAAGAAGAAAACTAGCAAAGGGAGAAGAAGTTCAAGTGTTGATTTAACCTCTGAGCTTGCTGCTCAAAGAAAAGAACGGGAAATATTACAATTTGGGAAGGTTGGATTGTACCATGCTATGTATGTCTATAATAAATAATGAGGCTACCTGTCTAATGAGGCCACCTGTCTAATGAGGCCACCTGTCTAATGAGGCCACCTGTCTAATGAGGCCACCTGTCTAATGCAGCTACCTGTCTAATGAGGCCACCTGTCTAATGCGGCCACCTGTCTAATGAGGCCACCTGTCTAATGAGGCCACCTGTCTAATGAGGCCACCTGTCTAATGCGGCCACCTGTCTAATGCGACCGCCTGTCTAATGAGGCCACCTGTCTAATGAGGCCACCTGTCTAATGCGACCGCCTGTCTAATGAGGCCGCCTGTCTAATGAGGCCACCTGTCTAATGAGGCCACCTGTCTAATGAGGCCACCTGTCTAATGAGGCCACCTGTCTAATGAGGCCACCTGTCTAATGAGGCCACCTGTCTAATGAGGCCACCTGTCTAATGAGGCCACCTGTCTAATGAGGCCACCTGTCTAATGCAGCTACCTGTCTAATGAGGCCACCTGTCTAATGCGACCGCCTGTCTAATGAGGCCACCTGTCTAATGCGGCCGCCTGTCTAATGAGGCCACCTGTCTAATGCGGCCACCTGTCTAATGAGGCCACCTGTCTAATGAGGCCACCTGTCTAATGAGGCCACCTGTCTAATGAGGACACCTGTCTAATGAGGCCACCTGTCTAATGAGGCCACCTGTCTAATGAGGCCACTTGTCTAATGAGGCCACCTGTCTAATGAGGCCACCTGTCTAATGAGGCCACCTGTCTAATGAGGTCACCTGTCTAATGAGGCCACCTGTCTAATGAGGCCACCTGTCTAATGAGGCCACCTGTCTAATGCGACCGCCTGTCTAATGAGGCCGCCTGTCTAATGAGGCCACCTGTCTAATGAGGCCACCTGTCTAATGAGGCCACCTGTCTAATGAGGCCACCTGTCTAATGAGGCCACCTGTCTAATGAGGCCACCTGTCTAATGCAGCCACCTGTCTAATGAGGCCACCTGTCTAATACAGCCAGATAAATTGGGTTCCATGGGTGACCTGTTTAGACAGATTCCACTGTACTCCCTATCATTAATATAATATATATTTTTTTTCTGTCAATAAAATCTTGAGTGACTTACAGTTTATGTAGAAATTTTAACTACAGACTTGTGCTAAATAGATGGATATAATGTAATGTAGAGCATTCTTAACTTAGCCATAAAATGACTGTTATCCAACAACTGTCTACTGTGCCTAGCTTGTACGTACATATATACAGCTACCTACTTTAACTAGCTGGGTATTACTTTGCTATACAAGTGCCAGTTGCTTGATTTGTTGATACTGTTTTTCCATATGACATTGTGTGTTCCATGTTATACGTACGTAGGTGAATTTGGCTGATTTTGCCAGCTTCAAGGAATGGTATTCGAAGAAGAGTATCTCAAAGGAGAGTGTTTTTATTCAAAATATTCATCAAGTTGATATCATGCCTTGCATGAACTTTGAAAACCAAGAGGTGAATGCAATGCAATTGTTGATCTTTGCATGTACGTATGCATGTTTTATGAGTATGTAGGTACGTACGTACAGTATACATGTCTATGTAGAAAGATAGAGTTTACATTTTTATATTTTTATGATGTGTACGTATGTACATATATTCCAAGAAGGAATAATTTATGTATGCATGTTTACAGTATTTGTGACACAAAGGAGAAGAAGAAGAATAGAAGGAAAAATTCTTGTATCCTCATTCAAGTCTTTCACTACGTAGGTTTACTTCCCTACAGGCCATTATTCTAAAGTAAATGTACAGTAGCATGTAATGATGCAATATTCATGTGTTTCCTATCCTTCATGGGGAAAACCCCTGTATTTGCAGCTATCAGAACAAGTCTTACTGGCTGTGGAGGAGAGTACTTTATTCATGGAAAAAGTTCCCGACACTGTAGAAAATAGCAGGTACGTACGTATCTATGGTATGTATGTAAGCATATCATAAATAAAATCTCCTTACTGACATTTAAGAATTGTACAAATTTGATGCTGATATTGAAGAAGTTTGTATACCTTTTCTAGATGGTAATTCCATTGGTAATGAGATTATAGAAAAGGTTAGCTTAGTTCCTGATTGCTGATACCATTTTTAGAGAACATCTTATTTTGTGTCCTTACTAAATTACAGAATATGTTTTATACATAAAATCTGGATTATAAAGGAGTCGGATTAGGAAGGTTCCACTGCATTTTAAAAAGATTAGATGTGCTCTATAAGTATTTGATGGTTAATGAGGGCCTACGTACCTTGACATCAAGTCATCTGTGCTATCATAATGAGAGCATATGGTAATCCTCTCTAAGTAGGATGGAGGCAAACCCAGCCTATTCATTATCAATTAATACCTCATAAATAATAATGATATTTGGATACATTAACTAATATACAGTACGTATATCTAAACTTCCATCAGTACATGTCTGACCCTTTTCCAACTGACTACCTATATTGTAAATCACACACAGAAATAGGATGCAATACTTCCTTCTACATAACTATACATCTTTAATTGTCTATTATTGCAGCCAATTAAGTGTATGCATGGCAGTGAACCTAAAACTGTATAGTATACATATTAATATGTGTATTAATTGATGGATTATGCAGCAACAGTATTTACAGATTACCACATTTTATAGATCAAGAACAATCTCAAAGCTTATATGTCATCGCCATTTGGTTCTAGATTTACCCCACCCACTCATGTCTCCTGAGGAGCACAATGAGCTAGTTGCAATCCTCAGGAGACATGAGTTGGTGGGTGGGTTAGTTCTAGAGTCAAATGATGATGATTGTATTGTTAGTTATGCTGTCTCATATACGTATATAAACACAGAAATAGTCCATCAGATAAAACAATCAACACAGTATATGTTACAAAATGCTCCTGTGATAGCTACAATGAAGTTACTGTATTGTGTGAACACCATAAAATGTACTACTGAGTGTAGTCTCACATGCTAGCCAGTTTGTATGGGGGGAGGTAGATAAGTACTACTATAGAGCCTAGCTGAAAACGTAAATACCACAGTGACACCTAGTCTCCATAAACACCAAACTTACATGTATGTACTTTCGACCTGTCTCCATGCCAACCAGTCTCCTGCATGCCACTGCTATGTGCCTTTCTAGAACTTCCAATGGCACTTTCCTGAGGGTTTCACAAGTGATCATACATACATATGTAGATATTGTGTCAAAACACTCTCTCTCCAAGATGTACGTACGTAAGTACTTACCATTTACTGTAAGTGCTCGATTACTGATATTAATTTCAGTAGCTACATGTGATCAAAAGTCCCCTGTTTTTAATATTACAAGTTTGCATATAGCTTCGAGCTAATTGTGTAGAAATACATACATACATATGTATATAGTCCCTTCTTCCTCCTATGATATGTAGTATGCAGTGCTCACTGTGCTATTTGGATGAAAGATGTAGCTTCAGAATGAAGCTGGACGAGACAGGCTCGTGGTACTACATTTCTGAAGACTGTAGAAATAGGGTTAGCTAATTCTCTCTTTCTCATCAAAAACACTACTAGACTCACATTAACTTGCTATGTATATTGATTTTTTTTCTTTAATCAATCTATGTATAACTTCATTACCTATGTACATTTGTGTGTAAGAGTAGCAGTGTATTATGACTCTAAGTGGCTAATGGCCATTCCAGTTGCTTCACTAAATTATGTCTGTCTCTGCAATTTCTATGGAAGGTTGCATCTGTGTGTGACTTATACATGACATTGAATCATGTATACCAAGGATTAGTGAAGATGGATGGTATGTTGATGCATTTTAGCTCTTTAGACTAAGTAAGGCACTGATTTGTATATGTAAATGGGAGTCCTATATTTAACCTTTCATTGATATCAGGACTACTATAAAAAGTAACAGAACAGAGAAAAGTTGGTTGAAAGTCCTTAGGCTATTCTGACACCATATGATGTACGGGCAAGATGTGTTAATGCAAGAATGCAAACCTCACTAAGTGTCCTTTATCAGTATCAAAATAGCTACGAAATCTCTTGATGAAGAGAGACAAGTATAAAGTGTAACTGTTTTATAGATTGTGGAATTGAATCTAAGTGTATCTAGTTTGAGAGGAACTTCTAATGATTTTTACTTAGTCTCTATTTTATTACCTTTGCAGCAGAATCTCTGTACTGGGAAATTGCTAGATTAAGAGCGGGCATCAACTTGACAAGACTGCATCTAAAACTGGTTTTAACTGGCTAGTACTTTAATACTGCAGTACAACATACATAAATGTATTTACATGCAGTACATATACAGTGTATTTATTTCCTTCTGTTATGAAAGGATGTATGTTGCTCTACAAGAAGTATACTACTTACAAATCATATATAATACATTTTTGAATTTGGCCATAATGTGCTATGTTAGGTATTAATTGGTTGCGTTCACACTTCACAGACACTTATTATTATTGTTTCATCCATTCACATGAGTGATGGTATTACCCCCTAGACTCTTCTCCTGCTTCCAGTTTGAAAGCCATTAGGAAAATGTCTGGCTATGCGAGACTATATGTGTATGTATGGATATCCAAAAACCACATTCCACATATGAGCAGTATAAATACTAGTCCACTATCATTCTCAATCAGTAGAGCAGCTAGCTGATCTTGGAGAAACTGAAATACTACCTGAGATATCTAAGCCAATCTCCCTGTAACTACAAGATGTTTCTACTAACTATACTAGTTTTGACTGCTAATGTTGGCGCTCATGATCAGTGTAATGGGGGAAACTCAACATACTGTAAATATCAATCACTGTGTATCATTCCTGGTCCTCCTGGTCCACCCGGTCCTCCCGGTCCTCCTGGTCCTCCTGGTATGTCTGATCACTGTTCAGCTACCACAGTCACTGAAACAGTTTGTATAACTGAGACTGCTACTAGCACTACCTACTTACCTTCACCAAGTCCTTCTCCACGTCCTTCACCAAGTCCTTCTCCACGTCCTTCAGCAAGTCCTTCTCCACGTCCTTCACCAAGTCCTCTACCAAGTTCTCCTTGTTTTGGCTCCAGTTTAAACCAGCCATTTTCTTCCAACAGCAAATGGGAAAGAGTGGCCTACATCAACATGACTGATAAAGGACAAGTATGTCCAAGTGGTCTTCGCGAAGTTTCCAATAGCATCACTGGACAGAGGGCATGTGGAAGAGGTGTTGGAGGTCCATATCCATATTTAGATTGCTCTTCAGTCATATTTCCAGTAAATACTACATATAATCATATATGTGGATATGCTCAAGGCTATCAGTTTGGAAGTATGAATGCATTCTTACATTCATTAAGTAGAACTATTGATCAAACATATGTTGATGGTCTTTCCTTCACTCGTGGTGCATCCCGGGAACATGTATGGTCCTTAGCTGTCGGTTATCCTGAAACTAGAACAGTTAAAAGTGCATGTCCACGTGATCAAGTTCCTTTTAATTTTGGAGAAGTCCCATCATTTGTTAACGAGCATTTTTACTGTGAAACAGGTTTCAATAGTAGTTGGTCATCTACCACTGTCTGGTCTGATCCTCTTTGGGATGGAGCTGGTTGTGTTGCTAATACAGCTCATTCATGTGATAAATATGGCTGGTTTCACAGAGAGATTGAGCCAACAGAAGATTATATAGAAGTCAGGTGGTGTTCTGACGAGTCATTGAATTCTGAAGATGTTTATGTTGATTTGCTGGAAGTGTGGGTGTCCTAATTACAAGGATATTACACGTGTAGGTGTAACAGTAGTGACTCCTATGTGCCAAGTGTATTTCATAGCATTATTAACTATATAGTGATATCCTAGTTCAAGTCACCTTTTGCTGTACCTCTCAATTATCGTATATTACTTATCCTTTACCATTATTTACTGTATATACTCCTGCCAAGTTAAATGACTTGAGATTGAGTTAATCGGCACGCAATTGCAAAGACCGTATAGCTTTCCTATTATCGCCACCAATAGACATAGACAATTGCATACTGACTAGAAGGTGTTGTATACAGCAGATATTGACTAGAGTACATACATAATACTGTACATGTATATACATAGTTTGCATATGGTGATGACCATTTCTCATGATTGTCATTCATATACTGATAACATACACATGGTCAGAAATTTTGGGGATTTTATTTTGCATGGCGGATTAGCAGTTTTGAGAGCAATCTGTCAATATTTTAACCACCAAACTACACAGTAAAATTTCCAAAGTAGCCACCAAATGATCGATATTATTTGAGCAATCCTCCAAATATTCTTCCCAGTAATATTTACGGCCATATGATATTAATATGGACGTCATATGTACCTTGATAGCAATAGAGCTCCAGCTGCCTTTTTTGATGGACAAATTGGTGATACTTCTGCTATGTGTAGACCACACTCAAGAATGTATTTTGCCAAATTGTGCTCTTTTGTGTCAGCATTCCCCACTTTTGAATACCTAATTATACAATTAATACAATATACGTATATTAAAGACAGATCTGCATATAGGCCTTCGATTTAAATGTTTTATTGCAATAAAATCAAAGTCACCATACACCAATATCTTTAAACAATTGGAAAGATGCAGCTTGTACATATGTAACAGGTCCCAACTCTAAAGTCTAAAAAGAATCTTACAATGAATTAACTGCGACACGTCCATGAGTCCGAAATGAAGAGAATTAACTTTAACAATTGTTGTAAAAGTTTTTTTATATTATAATTATTAGTGTGCCCATGCAAGGTATACAAAAAGCAAAATAAAAGATGCCAACCGGTCATGATATCAGGGACACACCTGAACACGTATAAGCCATCACCACTTGCAAGGCTTCCAGGCCGTCCACTCAGGCATACTAGCTGACTGGGAGTAGGCCTTCAACAGTGCTGTATACCAGACCACACCACCCAGCCAGCATCAATACAGTAATATCATATGTGGAAAATAGTTAGAAGGTTAAAAAGGTTAAAAAGGTTTGGTACATGACTCTATGGTGGTTACTAATTATGAATGGATAATGCATGGGTATAGTATAGCAAATAGATAGTAAATAATGCATTACTATATATGTATTACTGAACCCGTATATATAAATTTAAAAATGGCCAACCAAACCTTTCACCATTTAGCAGATAATTAAAGAAGAACCAAACAACTCATTCATTCTATACTGCCTGCCTCGGTTGTTCCACTTCATTTACTTGCCTATTCATATCACTTAGTTTACTAGGTTTTTCCCTTTCCTTCGCTAATTCTCTCCATACACTAAATATTATTTCTTTCACTCATTTCTTGAATAACCCTTACAATTTGTCTTCCAGTTCTAATACGTAATATCATCAATCTTGTGTACCATCTATAGCTAGTCATAATGTTATTTTTAAGAGCATCAGTTAAAGCATGCTTAACTGTTATGATTCTGACAGCCTAATCATGCAACCTATGCCTGTAAACGAGTGCTTTTGTTTTAACTCCCCATCTAAAGGGTATATAGCCAATTATGCACTCCACCTCCAATGCTGTAATGGGGTGCTGGATGTTTAAGGAAATTTCTTATGGCTCTATTCACAACCATATCTGGTGTTCTATATATTGGGTCATAACTCCTAGACTTCTGCTCCAAGTCCAATATGGTTGAGTATCTTATAGTTTCAAAATGAGTTGGTATTGGGGATCTAGATCTCTACAGTTATAACAGTGCATTAAAGGCTATTACTCTTAGCTAAATGCTCCTGCATCATTCCATTACTGTACTCCTAAGTCATCTATAAATATACTGAACAACATAGTGGACAGTACACACGTGCACGTGCACCTTGCTTATAATTAAGTCCTTGATTTATGATCACCAAGTTGCTATTATATACCTTCGTTAACTTTCTGAATGGTACAGTGCTGTTTAAAGACTGACCACTGAAGCAAGGAGTGATCAGGAATATGTGTAGCATCAACTTTGCCATGGTTAATTATTGAGGAAGTCTGAAATAGGTACCAGTGTTACCTTAAAACTTTAGAAATCTTCACATGTATATAATTTTAACTATACAATAGACTACCACTGACCACCTGCCCATTGCTGATATATTATTATATTATAATATTATATATTATTATATATATTTAATCCAGAGGTATTATTGAGCAACAGCAACATAAATTATTGATAATAGGACGTTTCAACCCATAGGTCTTCATCAGCAAATAATTCCTCTGGATTAAATCATAATCGCAATTAACAACCCTTATCACTTCATATATATACAGTGTACATGTGAAGTTATCCTTGTATGATTTATATACCATTTAGCATAGAAATCCTTTTACTCTTAAAAACTCAACAACATGTCACCAATGCCATTTCTGTTATCATCCATGGATATCCTTGCTGGGATTAAATCATCAAAGGTCCCCCCTCCACCACATCTAGTCCCCACATATGCTAAGTGGTTGTACGTACATATGTAATGAATCTAAGATTTTATCTGGGTTAGCACTCCTAGTACTGGCAAATGGTGGAAGGTAACACACGTACAGATTATATACTAGCCTCTCTTCCTCATCACAATTAGGTATCATATATATACCTACAATACATCCGGTTGACTATTGTCTAATACTTGTATGATTTAGATAATAACCTATTAATCACTAGTTGTCCAACTCCACCAGATCCTCATAAAGCTCTCAAAAGAACTTTTTACAATTGTTACCTGTCCATGTACGTATATAATTATCTATGTATACTTTGACTATACTTTATTATTTCACAACCAAGCTTTTGTCATATGGCTACAATATCTGGTTTTAAAGTCAAGAGTACATGGGCTCTATAAAGTATCAGTCTCTCTAACACTATGCTCTACCATCCCTTTATCATAATCTACTGCACCCTTGTACATTCCAACTCAAAATTGTAAGTCACTACTCTCCTGCCTTTAGATTCTGGCTGAGATACTAAGGAATCTAAATTCCCCACTTGCCCTCATGCATGTTGCTTTAGGCAGAGTTTAGATTTTTTGTAATAATTGTTTGTTATTCTTCTATTACACATGAAACTATTGTCATTGCAGAAGTTTCCTGCTATATATCTAACCAATGTATGTGCTGGATGTAAAATGATCTGACAAAACAATTATCAGAGAGTCTAAGTAGGGATGGCCGAAAAAAAACATGGCCGTCCTATTCAATGTATTACCAATTAACACCTCATAAATCAACAATGATGGGTTTTTCGGTTGCATTCGAGTGTTTGCAGTCGTTTTTGCATGCTTTTCTAAACGCCAAAACATGTTCTGATGCTCTACAACCTTCGCAAAAATAGGCCAAATTCTGAAATTCTTTCTGAAAAGTGGCATACAGAAATTTAACTATACACATCACTTCTATGTTTGAGCCCATCGATCCCTACTTCTAGTATATCTATGATGCACCCAAACATAGAAGTGATGTGTATAGTTAAGTTTAAGTATGCCACTTCTGCAATGTTAGCCTTACCATATGATCACTGTCTTGTTTCGTTACTTTTTCTAGATGTGCCAATCACTGTTATAGTGCCATCCCTTCATTTTTGAATGTTTTTATTTAACTTCCTTCAGTACAAGTCTGACCCTTTTCCAACTGACTACCTATATTGTAAATCACACACAGAAATAGGATGCAATACTTCCTTCTACATATAACTATACATCTTTAATAGTCTACCATAACAGTAGGAATTACAGGCTGCCATGGCCACATGCAAGAAAACATCAAAAAATCATGTATATACCAATTAGTGAAAATGGAGGGTATGTTGATGTACTTTAGCTCTTTAGAATAAATATGGTTACTGCATTGAATGGGAGCCCTAATTTAGCTTTTTCATTGATGTAAGTGTATAGTCAGTATTTCTATAAAAAGTATAACAGTACAGAGAATGTATGTATGTCACTTGACAAGAAGTATTGTAAGTGCAATCATGCATGTACTATCGCTGGGAACACCTAACGATATACAGTACGTATGTAGTATGCGAGTTTCAACTTCATTGCAAGTAACTGATTATTACAATATATTATAAAAAATGGTGTTACCCCCTAGACCCTTCTCCTGCTTTCAGTTTGAAAGCCATTAGGAAAATGTCTGGCTATGCGAGACTATGTGTGTATATGGATCCAAAAACCACATTCCACCTATGAGCAGTATAAATACTAGTCCACTATAATTCTCAATCAGTAGAGCAGCTAGCTGATCTTGGAGAAACTGAAATACTACCTGAGATATCTGAGCCAATCTCCCTGTAACTACAAGATGTTTCTACTAACTATACTAGTTTTGACTGCTAATGTTGGTGCCCATGATCAGTGTAATGGGGGAAACTCAACATACTGTAACTATGAATCCCTGTGTATCATTCCTGGTCCTCCTGGTCCTCCTGGTCCTCCCGGTCCTCCTGGTCCTCCTGGTATGCCTGATCACTGTTCAGCTACTACAGTCACTGAAACAGTTTGTATAACTGAGACTGCTACTAGCACTACCTACTTACCTTCACCAAGTCCTCCTCCACGTCCTCCAAGTCCTTCACCACGTCCTTCAACAAGACCTCCTCCACGTCCTTCTCCACGTCCTTCACCACGTCCTTGCTTAGGTTCCAATCCAGACCATCCTGCTTCTTCCTGCAATGCTATATACCGGAACAATAACCGTTGTCCTTCTGGTCTCTATTGGATCTCCACTAAATTATCCCCACGGAGAGTCTACTGTGATATGGATACCACAGCATGTAGAGTGAGAGGAGTCATGCGAATAGCTTATATTAATACAAATGTATCAGATATCTGTCCCAGTAATCTTACTAAATATGAGGTCAATGGTAAAACTATGTGTGGCAGAAATAGCAGTACTATTAACTCTCAACCATGTAATTCAGTATATTACCCGTCTCAAGGTGTAGATTACAGTCACATTTGTGGCAGGGCAGTGGGACATTCCTATTCTACTAGAGGATGGACATGTGCATTCTATTCATACTCCAACAAGTATGCAACTGGTATCACAATAACAAGAGGTCCTTCTAATAATCGTACTCATGTCTGGACTTATGCTACTGGTTATAGAGACAGTCAACCCAATCATTGTAACTGTCCCTGTGCTCCCGGTGGAACTGCTGCTCCTAGTTTTGTTGGAAACAGCTATTTCTGTGAATCAGCCACAAAATACACACCTCAAAATCAATGGTACACAAATTACACGATGTGGCAAGGCAATTGCTATACTGGTAGTAATTGTTGTCCTGACGATGGAAGACCATGGTTTAATGTAGCATTGGCCAGTCCCACTGTTGACGATATAGAAGTACGCTGGTGTGCATATGCACGTGACCAAGAGAACACAGGTCTGGAGCTTTTGGAACTATTTACATATTAGCTAATACATAATCTATCAGTGACTGATCTATCATACTTTTTTGCATTATGTTGTCATCAGCAATTTACTCTAGTATATACTTACTTGATTTCATGAGGTTTATAACTGTTAATTGGCAAAGAACACATAATAAAGCTTGACATATGTGTATACGATAGAACACTCTAAGTAGGGTTGGCTGAAAACAACATGGCCGCCCTATTCAATGGGTACTCCTACAAGCATGCAACTGGTATGTATCACAGTAACAAGAGGTCCTTCAGATGATTGTATATGTATACTCTTGTCTGGACGTTTATTATACTACTGGTTTTACAATGACACCTTGGCAGCATATATAGCTATTGGAGATCTTTGTGGTTAATTGATATTTAACATATAATTATATTTCCTATATGACAATATATATATATACAAAAATTATATAATACATGTGCATGTGTACAATGTATATATATATAAATTTTCATATGGTGCATATATGTATAAGACATGACAAGACATGTTTAAAAGAAATTTCATATAGGTAATAAAATTTTATTTAAATATTATATAGACTATGTTTAATGAAGCAAAAATATTATTCATAATACATGTACTAAAAATTCAGGTCAGTATATTCATTAATATATTATATTCCATTTCTTTCTTGATTGAATGATAATTCATATATATCATGTTAAGGAATATGGTCTGTCCTGTTTACACTTTTCTCTACAGACACTGCAATATTTTCATTTTGCTGACACTGCAATATCTTTTTTCTTCATACTTCACTCTTGTGTATTTGTAATGCTTGCTGTTGTGAATGGTGTTTGTTGCATTTTTCAAGGATTCTACAACACTGAACAGGTCAGACGGTTTATATGAGCTGCACTCTGTCAAAATGGAGGGCCAAGTGTCATCTGAAGACTTTAAGGTGTTTCTATATCAAGACATAAACAACATATGCTTTCATGAATGTGTTGAAAATATATAAGATATACGTACATTCAGTTTTGAATACACACATGAATTATATATATGTACATATAATACTTCAGTACATATTATAAACGGTGTCATATACTTACGTATACCCAGATTATATTAATATATATACCCAGATAATATTAACTATATAGAGTAAGTGCGTATGTATAATACTGTACATGTATATACAAAGTTTGCATACGCAGTATATATAATATAATATGGTGGCTATTTCTTTTAATATATATATAAATGTCATTCTTACTGGTGACAATTTCACAAATAATATACATATTCCCAGAACATTTGGTGTGGAATTTATTTTGACTAATTGGCAGTTCAAGAGCAATTCGCCAATATTTCATATTCAACTGACAAACTACAGAGAATGTATAGGAGAACAACTGTATTGTCAGTAATTTACCAAAGTAAATCCAAAGCCAAAACTTGAGCAATCCACCAATTGCAAATAATAATAATCTTCCTGACAATATATACGGCCATACGGTATATTAATATGGGTACCTTGATAGCAACAGAGCTCCAGCTGCCTTTTTTGATGGACAAATTGGTGATACTTCTGCTATGTGTAGACCACACTCAAGAATGTATTTTGCCAAATTGTGCTCTTTTGTGTCAGCATTCCCCACTTTTGAATATCTATTTATATATACAATTAATACAATATATATTAAGTACTATGTATATACAGAGTATACCCTAAAAAATACACGTATATATACATATACACGTGTAAAATCTTGCAATTGCGAAATCTAGATTTAGAGTTATCTTAATTATGTACAGATATAGTATACAACGTTATGTATAATACTAAATCATTTAGCTTTTAAGAGAATCTATTTATTAAAGACGGATCTGCATATAAGCCTTTGAATTACCACCAATATCTTTAATAAAATTATTACAGGTTTATTATCAATAGAATAAGGATTTCAATAAGGTTTATTATCCTATATTATTATTACAATTATAGGTGCAGCTTGTATGTATGTAACAGGTCCAAACAGACTCTAAAGAGTCTAAAAAGAATTTTACAATGAATTAACTACGACACACCAACAGGAAATTAGTTACGAAGCTTTTTAATCATGGTTGTGTATGTATTGTTCTCATAATAATACGTATAATTATACTATGTGATATAATATAGACATGCCTATATACTGTATACTGTACAGGGTAAAGAATTTATACACATACATACATGTATACTTACAAACCTTCTTAGAAAGTGTAGAGAAAGGGGTTTCCCCAGTTTGTACCCCAGTGCTTGCATAATCTCAATTTCCAGATCTAGCATTTGTTTAATGTCATACGTGCCAGCAGACATGTTTATAAACTCAGAGGAATTAGGTGGATAAATTTCCTCGTATTTTGATGCCAACCACAAACATGTAGTACCAACCAGCTGTAGCATTGACTTTGAAGTTATTGACAACTATTTACAAATACAAATATATTTTAAGCAGATCATTTAATATAATATGTATAAAATATAGCATTAATCACATACTGTATTATCTCTAATACAAGCCCAGTTTCCAATAAAAGCCAGGGGTTTGAAAAAATACAAGCCCCGGGCTTATACTAGAGATAATACGGTATATGATGAAATTGTATATACGTATAAGCAATACAGAAATACTCAAGGGACCAAATCTCACATAGCATCAACCCAATGTGAACACTGAAATGAATTTCAAAGGTTTTAAGTTTGATCTGTACTGTTTCTAAGTCTATATATACATACATATATAATTAAATACCTTTGGAAACCTGACAGGTCATAATTGTGTACCTGATATTTGGTAGCTAGGTTTATATACACATACGTACGTACATTATTATATTAATCCTTCTGGGATATATATATATGCTTTTACTTTGTTAATAGCTTATGAATCACTGGATCAATACTCAGTTAACACTTGCTAGTTTAGGCACTCTTCGAGACGAGCGCCTCGCTCCTCCTATTGGACACCATAGGCACTTATACCGTATCTATATATATTTGTTACATATGTAATATATATATATTATGTATGTATGTCATGTGTAATGACCTGTAGATATCTATCAAGAATGTCAACAGAGAGAAAGAGTGTTTCCTGAAGAAGATGAAAATGTCTTCCTACTCCCATCATCCAGTCAATTAACACTTCACGATAATGAGCAATCTTTGGACGGAAAGCTGCTAGAAAATCACTACTGATAACATACTCTGGTTTACATTCCAAATGAAGCAGATATCTACATATATATACATACATACATATATGCATATACATATAAGTATGTACTGTAAATCCCTTTATTTAAGCGGAACCAAAAGTTAGCGAAACTGGATTTTACCCCTACATAGCGGAATTTAATATTAGCGGCTTACAAAATGCATGGAAGTTTTGTTAGTTAATTACAGTAATAAATAATTACAGTAGTACTCTATTTAGTAGTAATACTATATTTAGCGAACTCTAATTTTAGTAGTAAATGTCAAATCGCTAATATAGCTAAATTTAAAGGCATGCTAATAATAAGGGATTTACAGTATATGCCACCAAGGTAGCAAGGTTTATATATTAAGATCAAATATAAAACTACAAATGTATATGTATATGTCACAATATATACGTATAAAGGATATTAACAGAATGGTTCTTTGGCCATTAAATAATTCACTCATTGGCCAACAATGCTATATATAGTCAGTATAGAGACCTCGAGTCAATGTAAATTAAAACCACAACATTAGTGTAGCCTACATGTGACATATTGTACAACCTATTGCTCACTTGTGTATATCTCTGATATATTGTGCAACCTATTGCTCAACCTATTGCTCACTTATGTATATCTCTAACATATTGTGCAACCTATTGCTCAACCTATTGCTCACTTGTATATATCTCTGACATATTCCTGTAGGAGTTGAGGATCTCCATTGTCTTCCTCAACCACTTCTTTGACATCGCAAATCTTTCTTTCAGCAGCTGCAATACCTAATGGAGCTACTATAGCCACTGGACGTCTGATGACAGCAGCTGATGGTTTTGATTCTGCAGCTACCTTGGCAACCTGGTTAACTGGCTGACTTGACAACAGCCCTACTTCCTTTGATGAATCAGCAAGTAAAACATTCACAGGACGTGGCTTCAAAGCTAAAAAGAAAACAAAATTTCTGTAACAATTAATGATTCTATATAATTCTAACAGTTGAGGGCGTATGTTAAAGACTACATATAGTCAAGATTGAAGCTAAAGTTTTTTCTTACTTAAGGGGAAAAGAAAGGGGAAGAGATTGTAATTGTTACCATGCAGTTAGTATTCCAAAGTAGGGACAGAGTAGCAAGTCAGACTAGGTAGCTATTAAAAACAATTGCTAGACAATAAGCTAATATCATATTACAGCAATAAGGAATATGAAAATTTACAAAGTATCAATTTAGAGGTTTCAAGGGTAAAGCTGTTAAGGGTAGTTTTACTAATCTCAGTTCATGGCAAGGAAGACATGCAATAAACAAGAAACATTGCATGGTTCACAGCAAACAAAATGTGGACAAGCTTAGCTAGTCACTTCACAAGATGAATAGCTAAATATCACTGGGATACGAAAAGTCGTGGATCTGGTTACTGGGTTACCTTGCGCAGCGACTGTGGAGCCAGCCAATTTTCCCTTTCCCTTTCCGATTGGTGCGCGTCTCTTCTCGTCACCCTTAACAGGTTGCTTCTTTGTACCATTTCGTTCCGCGCTCTTCTTCATCTTCTCCACACAATCAATAATCTTCCTCAGATAATGACGTGCTGCAACTGAGCATATTCGCGCGCTCGCGATTTTTATACGTCATAAGTTCTATTCCGGAATCTCAGTATGACATTTGAAGTGGGTATGTGTTCCTTGGAAGGGTGTGCCTGAGTCATTACAAATCGCGTAAGTTTGACTTTATGAATTTGTCTGCATAAAACATGTTGACAAAGCATTGGCCATTGTATTTCACAAGTATTCTATTTAGTGTTTGTTAATTATAGTCTCTCTCCGTCACGGGATGCACGTTGTTTTCGGTTAAGAGGCCACTTTGGCGCTGTAGTGTCCTGTCCTGTCCATGCAGCAGGAATAAAGTGTAATTTGTTCACATGTTAGGAGTTGTCATAGTAACTGGATGTGTAGCCCGTGTCACTAAAGACTGACTGTATATTGTAGTATACACATCAGATTATATTATCAGATTATATATGTGTGTACAGAAGTACTGTAGGGCTACGTATGTGTAAGGGCTATTAGAGTTTTGTACCAACTGAAAAGATTGAGCCTGTACGTTTTCTTATTCATTTGAGATGAGTACTTGTGGTATTATAGTGTAATGCAGTCATTAATTGCTCAAAAATAGTACCTTAAACAAGCAGACTCACTCATCACTCACATTGAAACATTGAGATCATCACATATAAAACAGGTTTGATGGCCAATTGGCCAATAATTGGTTTGGTTCAATGGCAATTACTTTGCTTCTATTCTGAAAAGTTCTTATTGAACTGTGGCTGTCATAGGACGGTTACTGAGTTGCTTTGCACTAGACCTGCCATTGTTCTTTGTTATTCCCCATAACTGTTCATAACAATAATCTGGACTAGAACATAATTGTTATGTATTGGATCTATAGGAGCTATATGTATTGTATGTTGGTAGCTAGGTAATTGTTATCCTGACAACTGATTAACTCCATTCCTTGTCTCTTTATGTTCCTTCCATCGTGCAAGTTGGTTCCATTGAAATTGTGGGATCCTATTCTGTCCCTTAGTGCAGTGCTCACTGTATCACACTGATTCACTTCATGTAGGATCCTATACTGTCCCTTAGTGCAGTGCTCACTGTATCACATTGATTCACTTCATGTAGGATCCTATACTGTCCCTTAGTGCAGTGCTCACTGTATCACACTGATTCACTTCATGTAGGATCCTATACTGTCCCTTAGTGCAGTGCTCACTGTATCACACTGATTCACTTCATGTAGGATCCTATACTGTCCCTTAGTGCAGTGCTCACTGTATCACACTGATTCACTTCATGTAGGATCCTATACTGTCCCTTAGTGCAGTGCTCACTGTATCACATTGATTCACTTCATGTAGGGTCCTATTCTGTCCCTTAGTGCAGTGCTCACTGTATCACATTGATTCACTTCATGTAGGATCCTATTCTGTCCCTTAGTGCAGTGCTCACTGTATCACATTAATTCACTTCATGTAGGATCCAATGCCATTTGGTAGGAAAGACAAGAGCAAGGACAAGTCTACCTCTGAGAGGAAGAATAGGAGTGACGTAGCAGGCTTGTTCACAGGAGGAGCTGTGGACTTCAATGATGAAGATTTGGAAGCTGAACTCTTAGCCTTAGAAGGGAAACCCCCTAAAGGTACCACCACTAAGATTGCAACATCAAACAGTAGCTCTAAACAGCTTATTTATCTTATGAAAATTATTGTATTCCCTTATTGTCTCTCTGAGTGGTGCACTTGTATTGCTTTTTCTCTTCTTTTGCCCTAATACATATGATAGTTCATTTTAAACATTAATGAGAAAAGTTTAAATTGAACCTTCTTATAAATGTTTCCGCTCGTATTGAATAACTGATGCATAAACCGTCCTTGTTTTTTCCTATTTTCCTTTCAAACGTTTCATATTCAATGTCTATGAACAGCATATTGAGAGTCATGTCAGTGCTGTATTTAGAAAATTCTTCAAAAGTTGCAAAACAGAGGTTCCAAGGAACACGGGGCGGCAAGCATATATGTATATTTATCTATTTGAGGGATCTAGACTGGCTGATTACCTAGAAATTACTTATTATAAGTAGGGATGTTATAATTTGCTTACATTGCACATCTTGTTTGCTTCTTTATATTACCTTTATTTCCAAATAGTAAAGTTTAAAATGAAAAGAATAATATTATTCATTGAATACTATTGTAAGTTAATAGTTTTCAAAGTCTTTAAAGTTTTTCAAAGTCTAGTTAGGGGTATTATTACTATTCATATGACCTGAAATTCCAAAAATTTGAAAAGAGGCAAGATTTTTGCAAGAGGGTTGAATGCCTCCTCCCCTCTCTCTTCCCCCTCCCTAAATGCACCCCTGAACATGTAAGAATGTACGTATGTTATTATGTATACAAGTGTTACAGTACTTCTGACACCAAGTGATGTGATAAGCTACGTAGTTGTTGTTGTTGTTCGTGAATTATCACTCAGAAGGACACTGATCCAGTCATCTTGTCTGGAGTCCTTACCATTCAGAAATGTATGCTACATAGACCTCATAAATATGGTGTTTCCTGACAGCTCTTGAGCAACATATGGTAACTAATTTCCTGTTTAGTGAATATATGTATCTTATATTCTGACATGAGGTGAGGTATGTGTGTCCAGTACACGGATCTAGTGGGACCAACTGATAAATTGTTTTTTCTTACTGACAGAATGTTAGACTGTGCCCCCACAAGCTAAGGGTTCAAACAGCCAAGGATGTAGATACTAAGCACAGAGTGTCTAGATGGATAAATACAAACAATTTATATAGTACATAGATTTAACTTAGAGAGCCAAGGATTCACAGAAGATCAAGATAAAGAAAAAGACAAAACCTCCCAGGATCACTGATGAAGGGTGGAATTCCCAGAAACGGCTGTCTGACCCAGTGGAGAAGAAGATGAAAGAAGGAAGAAAAGACTCCTGTATCTTCATCCAAAGCTCTCTTCAGGTTTAGTTCCCCTATAGGCTCTTTTACAGAATAGGCATAGCATGTAGGAAAATGGTATCTTAGATTTTTCATATAGAACGTTTAACAGTCAATATCTTAATATTATCCTTTGAATGGTTCAAGCATCTAAGGATATAGTTGGTTTAATCTTTTGTTGAATGTCCAACTGCATTCAAAAAGTTGATACGTAGATGTTCAAAAAGTCAAAAGATGAATCATTCAAAATAAAAATTAAACACACCTAGTTAGATGAAATCCTTATTCTATCACTATTTTAGTCTAATCTATTTTTACGTATATATCCTTAGCTTTATATATATACAGTACATGTCAACCATATTTACAGATTATTCATAGCTAGGATGAAGGCCTAGCTACCCTCCTCTTCCTCTGCCCCACTCATTTACATTTAGTTGCACTTGTGTACAGGCAAGAAGAGTAAAGGAGGCAGTGAGAAGAAACTAATGTCAGTTGAGGAGATTGAGAAAATGGCAGCCAAATCCTTGAGGGATGTAGATGACGATGTAGACATGGATGGAGATGATGATGAAGACTTTGATGACGATGACCTTTTGGCTGAATTGGAAGGAATGGAAGGTAGCCATTTTAGTGATTATTTTTTAATGTTAAAAAGTTAATTAAAGTTGGGCTGTACTGTAACCATAATTAAAGCTCATTCATTTAGTTTATATATTTAAAATTACACAGATGAGATTTCATTTGAGCACACACAAGTAGAGCCGGTTGAGAAGAAGGCTACTCCACCTGCTAAGTTGCCAAAGCCAATTGAAAGGCAACCAATTCAGCCCCCAAGTACTCAGCCTGTAAGAGGTCCACCACCTGCCTCTGCCACGCCCACCTCAAGCAAGGTCACACCCACACCAAGCAAGGCCACGCCCACACCAAGCAAGGTCACGCCCACACCAAGCAAGGTCACGCCCACACCAAGCAAGGCCACGCCCACACCAAGCAAGGCCACGCCCACTCCAGGCAGTATCACAGCTACTTCACAAGAAGATAAGGAGTTGGTTAAGGCGATATTAATGGAGAGATATACACAGTATAGAGAGGTAAGTGTTGTATATATTCATTTGATAAACATTTTTAATGGTTGTACCATGTATATACACAATACAATATTTATAGATACAAATTACATATGTAAGTACATATGAAGTGATAAGGGTTGTTTGTTGCGATCATGATTTAATCCAGAGGTATTACTGAGAAACAGCAACATAAATTATTGATAATAGGACGTTTCAACCTGTAGGTCTTCATCAGCAAACATGATAAATGAGAAATGGTTTCACACCTCTCATCCAACTTCTATATAAACCCCAACCAGTCCTCATTTATCATGTTTGCTGATGAAGACCTACTTGTTGAAACGTCCTATTATCAATAATTTATATTGCTGTTGCTCAATAGTACCTCTGGATTAAAGTAAGTACATACTGTACATATACCCCTTTTTAACATGGACATGTTTTCCTTATATTGCAAATCTCAGTGTTGTTACTAATATGTACGAATGTCTAAAATCAGCTGAAATGGCCATTTGCAGCTCTGTACGTACATTTATAGCTATGTACGTACGTATTTGTTCATTTATCATTAATTAATATTGTTTTGGTATAATTTCAAAGATCAATTTTAGGACAATACTAAGGCATCACTAAAATATATCATTCTGCACTTTTAAGTATGTGACATATAGACTGTTTACTGTGTGTCCTGCAGCTGTAGTAATTGTTGGTACTTATTGTGTACTTGTCCTATCTGGTTACATTTCTCCAGTCAGTAAGATTGTTTTCAAGTGGGTTGGGGCTGGTTTCACTTGCTTTCTCTTAGTTAAACTCCACCAAAGACTACCTTGTGAAACTGCCTATAACAGACAACCTTACTTGTAACCAGTAGCTTTGTACTTTTACATACCTGAATCTTTCCTATACATCTTGTCTTAAAGAAATCACTGATTGTTTTCACTTGTTTTCAGCCGACTTTTAGCCATCATTTAGTAGTATTCGTTATTTATACCCTGCAATTGACATTGGTGGCAACAAATTATTAAATACAAGCCCAGATTTCTGACTGATCTATAATGGAAAAACCTATATACCTTGATATGTACGTACACATATAGCTTTGGTCACCTCCATTAAGACCAGTATGGTAGAACAGTGGTGAACTTGGGAAATACTAATTGTAAATACTGAATGTATTAATTGTAAATCAATAATCGCACAATCCACAGAGGTGTAAGCAGTTTATGTTGGGGTATGTATTGTTTTACGTATATGAAGAGTGATTATTAGTGTTTTCATTACTGTTAACACTACATGCATGGAGCTGCACACTTTTCTTGGCACTTCCTTGGTCTGACCTTCATTTCTGCTCTTTTCATGGAATATGTCCAACTGTTCTTCCAGTAATACCAAGTCACACCTTTAGAAGCTGGTACTGTAGCACTAGTAGAGTAGGGACCATTGAGATTAGAGGCAGCACAGTCTCTATACCACCATGATCCAAATACAGATATAGCACAATTCACACTTGTGTGAATATCATTATCTCTGTCAGGAGTAGTAAACCTCATTCCATTGTGATAAGTCAGTGAATCTCCAGCATCACCCGTGTATCCATCAACAAATATGGCATATTGTGAACTAGCATCTCCAATCCAGAAGGAGTTGTATCTTGCATGAGCTGTTCCTCCTTCCCAGTCCCACAAGTCAACTCGTAACTCAGGTGGAGCACATTCCCATTTGGTGATACTATGCATGTTCTCCAGTCCCAGCCAAAAGCTGTTGTCAATGGGACCAAAACCATCAGCAAAGTACTCCCAATTCCGAGCAAAGTTGTAAGAGTCATTCCTTCTCATGATGACTGTCCATCCTCCACCATCAGTGTCCATATCACACCATACAATGAAGGGAGGCTTTGCAGTGTCTGGTTGTATGGCATAAGGACCTGATTGAGTGAATCCTCGTTTTAGAGCGTCGCAACAGTCTTTTGGGAATGGCTGAGAAGCTAAGAGAAAGAAAAGAGTTTAACAAAAGGACATCATTAATAAGCTTCACTTCTTCCTTGTAATAGGCACCAGTATTATATTTCTGAATGGTTAGTTATGAGAAGTTGAATTCCACTTACTGTCAGTGTTATTGTTGCACTGTCTGGTAATGCTTCTCTTCAAGTCAGTAACTTTGTTCTCCAGTAACTTGACTTGTGTGAGTAGGTCAGTGATATTCACGTCTGTGGAGTGTCTCTTAGCAACACTGTGCCCACTGCTCTCAGCAAGCAGAAAGTAGACTAGAGCTATCATGAAGAACATCTTCCATAGAATGCAAAGGAGAGTTTGGGTTACAAAGGAATGTTTATTAAACAAACCCACTAGCTGTAGTTAAGTATACATTACAACGTTGCATGAGTAAATGTTAGCATACGTACATACATACATACATACATACGTGCTGACTGCAAATACGTATGCTAACATTAAAGCTGTTGCTGTAGGTCTTCCTGGCTATACATATATGCTGTATATAGTGTGTTGGATGCAGTACTCACACATCAGTCAGTACACTTACATACGTATGTTTGTGTGTAACTGTTGCCATGGTTTTAAAAATCATTTTAAAATTGACATTTCATTGAAAAGTAGTCAAGAAGTACTTGTTTGTAACTTTAGAATGCTTTATGTATTTGTTACAGTATATAGTCTATCAATCTTGAGACACGTAACATTGTATGTATGTACATGCTGTTGCAGTAAATGTGGAATATGCAGTTGAAAGCATGATGAAGAGAGATAGTTTAAGTAGTTGTACATTAATTCCAATATCCTTATGTGTTTGTTAAACTTGCTTAGTCTCACTATTATCGTTACATGTACTATCTGGTCACACTTCTCATGTCTGTAATTATATATAAGCTTGTTTTCCAGTGGACTAGGACTCGCCTCTCAGGTATTATCTAGCTAAGCTTCGCCAAAACAGCACCTTTGGAAACTTACTGCTATGCAATAGACTACCATTACTTGACTATACGTCTATAACCAGTAGCTTTATACTTTTAAACATTTCTAAATCTTTCCTATCTTGTCTTAACAAATGTAAGTCAATAATCACACAATCTCTAATATACAAAAGTGTAAGCATGTACAGTTTATAGTTTGAGGCTTATTTCCATTTTGCTAAGTGAAGAGTGATTATTAGTGTTTTCATTGCTATTAACACTACATGCATGGAGCTGCACACTTTTCTTGACATTTCCTTGGTCTGACCTTCATTTCTGCTCTTTTCATTGAGTATTTATGGCTGTTCTTCCAGTTAAACCAAGTCACACCTATACCATTTGGTACTGTAGCACTAGTAGAGTAAGGACCATTGAGGTTAGACGCATGGCATTTTCTATACCACCACGATCCAAAATGAGTTGTAGCACAGCTTTCACTCCAAATATCATTATCTCTATCAGAAGTAGAAAACCTCATTCCATTGTGATAAGTCAGTGAATCTCCAGCATCACCCGAGTACCCATCAACAAATATGGCATATTGTGAGCTAGCATCTCCAATCCAGAAGGAGTTGTATCTTGCATGAGCTGTTCCTCCTTCCCAGTCCAACAAGTCAACTCGTAACTCAGGTGGAGCACATTCCCATTTGGTGATACTATGCATGTTCTCCAGTCCCAGCCAAAAGCTGTTGTCTATGGGACCAAAGCCATCAGCAAAGTACTCCCAATTCCGAGCAAAGTTGTAAGAGTCATTCCTTCTCATGATGACTGTCCATCCTCCTCCATCAGTGTCCATATCACACCAGACAATGAAGGGAGGCTTTGCAGTGTCTGGTTGTATGGCATAAGGACCTGATTGGGTGAATCCTCGTTTTAGAGCGTCGCAACAGTCTTTTGGGAATGGCTGAGAAGCTAAGAGAAAAAAAAGAGTTTAACAAAAGGACATCATTAATAAGCTTCACTTCTTCCTTGTAATAGGCACCAGTATTATATTTCTGAATGGTTAGTTATGAGAAGTTGGATTCCACTTACTGTCAGTGTTATTGTTGCACTGTGTGGTAATGCTTCTCTTCAAGTCGTTCACCTTGTTCTCCAGTAACTTGACTTGTGTGAATAGGTCAGTGATATTCACGTCTGTGGATTGTCTCTTAGCAACACTGTGCCCACTGCTCGCAGCAAGCAGAAAGTAGACTAGAGCTATCATGAAGAACATCATCCAAATCTGCTTGTTTTCTTAGTCAGCAGTTATTAAGGTAGTTTAATGGGGAGTCATTTTCATGTTTTGACTAGAGAGATCATAATTAGATGGTTTCAAAAGAAATGTCACTGGAACAAATGAATATTTATAGAATAGAATTTATAGAAATGGTTTTGCAGTTTTTACATACGTACATACATACATATATATAGTTCTTGCATAATTTGTTTTCTGCAAAATTTTATATTTTATTATAATTCGTTATCAGGTTTATGGCAATAGAAATCACTGGATGTAATTTAACTATTCAACCAATCCATTCACCCAGCCACTCACCCATCCACTCATCCACCTGTCCACTCACCCATCCACTCATCCACCTGTCCACTCACCCATCCACTCATCCACCTGTCCACTCACTCATCCACTCATCCACTTGTCCACTCACCCATCCACTCATCCACTTGTCCATCCAACTAACCTATTACTTATCCACTACTCTCCCATTTCACTGGAGTAGGTTGCTCAAAAGGCTAAATCTGAAGGAAGAGTAGTTGAATATAAGAACAATGCACGTATCAGTGTCCAGTTTAATCGTGTCATGAAGGCCTTGGCAGAGGGCAATCCAGTGGATCTGTCCCAGATGCCACAACCTCCTCCTGGCTACCAGTCAAAGTACAATGTTAATATTAACCAGGTCTGTGAAAAGCATTTATATACCTGTCAAGCTCCTCGTGGTGTACATTATATACCTGTCAAGCTCCTCATGGTGTACATTATATACCTGTCAAGCTCCTCATGGTGTACATTATATACCTGTTAAGCTCCTCATGGTGTACATTATATACCTGTCAAGCTCCTCATGGTGTACATTATATACCTGTCAAGCTCCTCATGGTGTACATTATATACCTGTCAAGCTCCTCATGGTGTACATTATATACCTGTCAAGCTCCTCATGGTGTACATTATATACCTGTCAAGCTCCTCATGGTGTACATTATATACCTGTTAAGCTCCTCATGGTGTACATTATATACCTGTCAAGCTCCTCATGGTGTACATTATATACCTGTCAAGCTCCTCATGGTGTACATTATATACCTGTCAAGCTCCTCATGGTGTACATTATATACCTGTCAAGCTCCTCATGGTGTACATTATATACCTGTCAAGCTCCTCATGGTGTACAATGTGCATAAATACTGTATTTGTCCAGATAGTATCCCGGGCCCCTAATTTGTTCTGGTCATTTTAGAGCCGGCCTCAATTTGAGCCTAGCTTCTATGAAAATAATTCTTTTGGTTTATCTGCACCCATAAATATATTTCATAGATGACTCTCGGTTCAGCTTCACAAGCAAAAAGCTCACAATTGGTAGGATCAACTCAGGCAGCCTCTAAACCAGGTACTCTTACAGGCCTCCATTAACTGTAGCTTCAGCTGATATTAACATCATTTCATAATACTTTATGTTATTACATCGGATTGCAGTCTTTAGTATATTTTCACTAGATAACCTTCCTCTGTACTTGGAGAGCTTTCTGTAAGTTTGATTGCCTTTTGTATGATCTAGTCAACCAACTAGAATTTTCTACTTCCATTTTATTATGTGCTAGTCAGTTCTGATTGTAATAGGAACATATTCTAGTGATTCTGAAACAGTAACACTGATCCCATATTAATATTAGCTATAAAGTAAGTGCATTCTTTACTTAATTACACCCAAGGTGTTGTTGGTCAGAAACAGGAAGTGGAGAAACAGGAAGTGGAGCCACAGGAAGCAGATCCTTCCATTCCCATTCCCAAATCACCACTGGAAGCCTTACACCAGAGATTAACCAAATACAAGTCAGCAGTGAATGTAGCAAATGCTGAAGGTAAAGAGTATGAGACTGTTCATGGAGCCATCTCCTAGTCCAATTTGGTCAGATTGGGGCCAGCTAAACTTGGCCTTAAGAGGCAGCTACATTATAGAAAGCCTTTTGTGTACTGTCCATTATATATATAATCTTTATTGGAACTTTAGGGGGCAACCATAATTCGGTGGTGACTGCTTACACCATTTTACTGTATTATACAGTATATAGGTGTAGTTGATAATGATATTAAAGTGAGACCCATTTCTACCTATTTAGTGTGGGATTAGTCTGCCAGCTATGAGATTGAGTTTAGATGAGAATAGATGACCAATAAATTGTTTTAAAAAGAAGTTATCCATAGCTAATCAGATGTGCTGAAAGACAGAGAACACTGGAGACTAAAGCCAGAGGTTTGGGGTTGCCTCCAGTGTCTGCTACTCTTCACGGTTGTCCCTTTCATTTATATTATTGTATACTGAAGTGAAATGGTTGTGGTGTGATTATCAAAGTACATAATTGTAGATACATATGTGCTATTTGTATCCTTCCTATGATCAATCAGGAAATGGTAGCAAAGCTAGGAGAATGGGTCGGATAGTAAAGCAATACGAGGAAGCTATCAGAGCTGAAAAGAGTGGAAAAACTGTTTGCTACTCTGACCTTCCAACGCCACCTGGGTTTCCACCTATACCAGTAGCGGGGGAGATGACCAAAGCGGCCCCATCCCAGGTCTCAGCCCCACCCCAGGCCTCACTACCAGTAAGTGTATTGTGGAAGCCATATTATTGACTAATGCAAATCAGCTAAGTTATTAAAGATGTTTGATAAGTATATCAGGCCTAAAGTTTTGCATGGTGTCTACAAAGCCCTAAAGGATTGCATGTGTACAACTGATATACGTACCTACCTATCAAGGTCATCATATCAGTTGTATACATGCAATCCTTTAAGCCTTTGTAGGCACCATGCAATCCTTTCTAGGCACCATGCAATCCTTTGTAGGCACCAGCAATCCTTTGTAGGCACCATGCAATCCTTTGTAGGCACCATGCAATCCTTTGTAGGCACCATGCAATCCTTTGTAGGCACCATGCAATCCTTTGTAGGCACCATGCAATCCTTTGTAGGCACCATGCAGTCCTTTGTAGGCACCATGCAGTCCTTTGTAGGCACCATGCAATCCTTTGTAGGCACCATGCAATTTCTATTTTGTTCATATGCTTAACAAAAGAATAGTAATTTGATTATGACCTTTATAAGTTACTGTAAGTGTTTCTTGTAAGATTTACATGACTTTTATGTAGAGTCTGTAAGATGTTGTCTCTTATCCTCTCTCCACTCAGGTTGCCACTCCACCTCAAGCGGCCATCACAGTATCAACAGGGCAGGAAGAGGAGGAAGAGGAATTAGTGGATCCAACTGCTCCTCAACCCAACTCACCATTAGAGGCTCTGCAGCAGAGACTAGCTAAATATAAATCAGGTCAGATCAGTATCTGCTCAGCCAGTGCTCTGTTCAGTAAAACTGTGTGTTCTGTCCTCTTTAAATGAATAAACAAAGGGCCTCTAATGTACATAATACGTATATTGATCTACAGAATAGTATAGCTGTTAAATTACTATTATGTTGTCCTTTTTACTGTTATACAGTGAAACTTTGATAATGTCATTTATAATACAAATTTATACTTCATCAGTGATCCAGAGAATCTTTGTCTCAAAGTGTGTACAGTGTCCTGTATACATCACTGACATACGTATGTACGTACATATTATACTGTATAATTTCATTGCTACGGTTATACTGAGTTATGAATTCTCACTGAGCTTACATGTAGCACTGTGAAACAACACTGAAATTTACTTCAAAATGAAATGTTTTGACCCGTGGGTCTTCGTCAGTGACATACAGTGAGAAAATTACAGTGCTATGTATAAGCTCAGTAAGAATTCGTAACCCATATGTATACGTATATGCATGTGTTCCTCGTATGTACGTAAATATATACATACGTATGTATACCTCATTTGTATGTATGTACATACATGTACCTCGTATGTACATATGTGTTCATCGTATGTACATATGTGTTCATCGTGCGTACATATGTGTTCCTCGTGCGTACATATGTGTTCCTCGTGCGTACATATGTGTTCCTCGTGCGTACATATGTGTTCCTCGTGCGTATGTAGGTGTGGCGAGTGCTCAGGCTGAAGGTAATTCAGGCAAGGCCAGAAGAATGGGAAGGATTGTCAAGCAGTATGAGGAGACTATTAGAGATGTGAAGAGGGGAAAAGATGTTGACTTTGCAGAGCTCCCAACCCCACCAGGGTATCCCCCTATACCTGTAGGCGGGGCCAGACAGCAAGGTCGCTCCCCCCAACCACCAGAAAAGAAACCTCAGGAAGAACAGAGTCAACAGACTAAGGTAGGTTTAAGAGCAACATCAGAGGAATGACCAAAGAGCACTCATGCAAGCTGATTTACAAATCCCTAACAATCATTCCTTTTCTATTCACACATAATACAGACTACAGTGCCACCCACTTAATAGACCACAATTGGTTTGGAAAATTTAGGCCTATTATCCGTTTTGGCCTAATATTGAATTCCGTACTAATTACACAGTACACAGTTAATGTCTTCTGGCAATCTTGAGCTCCCAATTATGTGAAAAATGCCCTGTGATGGCATCCTGGCTAGTCTTCTGGTTGGCTTCTTTATACGTACAAATTTCTCACTTTTGGGCTACAGTCAAGCCTGTTCTGCGCTTGCTAGTCATCTTTACTTGAAACAATTGAAAAGTGCTGGCCTAATACGTAAGTGTTACCTAACACGTACTGAAAGTACTAATGTAGCAAAAAAAACATGGCGGATGGCGGATTTAGAGGTTGGCACAATACCTGTATACTTTCCCCGTACTGATAAATTCGCACCAGAAAATCGTGGCATAATAAACGGCTTAGCCTATTATCCGGTGGTATATTAAGCGGGTGAAATTGTATTTTCAATTACCCTTGATTTCATGTGTCTTCTTGACCTCCTACATATCACTATTCATTTAGTGCTCTTCATACGTGTATTGTACATACCATAATATGGGAAATTTTTGTGTGATAAATTTTCGTATTGAAATATTTTTGTGGTCTAAAACAACCACACTTCTTGATTCACACAAACAAATGAACGAGAACGAAAATTTCCCAAATTATGTTATTGAATATTATCCATTCCAGCCAAATGCAGGACCAAGTAGAAATGCCCAGCAGTTGGCACTCCTGAACTCTAGGTACCAGGAATACAAGTCTGCAGCCCTGGCTCAGAGGGATAGTGGCTCCAGAGAGGAGGCTCTCAGATTGCTAAAGTATGTGAAGGATCTCAAAGGAATGATTGAGATTGCACAAAATGGCCTACCCATCGACGAGAGTACAATACCACCATCCCTGGGACCCACAGAGGCTTCTGGTCCATCTGATTCATTGAAAACTTACAAACCATCCAAAGCCTCCGAGGGAGATGATAGCACCTTTGACCTGATCGAGGAACAACTCACTAAACAAATTGAACTCTGTGAAACAAATGCTGTAGTGAGTGTAAAACTTCACGCACAAACACTCCACAGTTACTTCTTGTGGTCACATTGTGATACTGGCAGTTAATCTTGATAATCATCATTGAATTTATAACATTCTTAGTATGTATAATTTAAGGTAAATATATAGGGAATACATCACTATACAGGTAGCTACGTATGTAGCCCATTTTAGTCGGTGTAATTTGTTATAGTAGTTTTGAAGGCAGATCATATTTTGATCTAATCTCCTAGAGTCCTATAATATAATGGAGCATCTGCAGAAACTGATAGATTCGGAGGCACTTGATCATGACAGTTTGATCTAGTAGTTAAAATGATAGTTAGATCAACTCTACTGCTTAATTAATCAATATTTATTTTGTTATTGTCATTTTAGATTTATGAGAAATCTGGTAACAGGCAAGGTGCATCCAGATTTAGGAACATGGAAGAAGAAGTCAAACAGGAACTGCTAACAGTTAAAGGCATCAAAAGTCGTGGTCTGGCTCCTCCCAAGTTCACCATTGAGACTCGCACTATCAGTCTTCTCCACTCCCTGCCTAGACTGAGCTCAAATCAGTGTGAAGTTGAGGTAATTAAACTGTTAGATGTACCACAGGGACAGTCATTGTATGTTGAGGTAGAGTTCCCATGGCCCAGTGATGCAACTCCTAAACAGCAGACAAAGAAAGTAAAGGATGAGGTAAGAGGTATCATTATTATGGAGGCCATTGTTGCAGAGATTTATATATTAGTTTAATGAGTATATAATCTCAGTTGATAATGATTGATTGACATTTAAGTGATTACTAGAGGGGGAAAATAGATGTACGTAGCTTCTGAAAGACATGCACATGCAAGGATTCACAAAAGACCAAGAAGAAAACAAAGATTCCCAGGATCAATGTTGAAGGGTTGAATTCCCAGAAACAGCTGTCTGGCCAAGTTGAGAAAAAGAGAAGTAGAAAAAAAGAAAACTTTAGTATCCTCTTCCAAAGCTCTCACTAGGTTTAGTTCCCAATAGACCTTTACTCTAAAGTAGATGTAGCATGTAAGAAAAGGGTGTATTAGATTACTGAAGTAGTTTCCAGAAATTCTAACAATGTTACTGTTGTAAGATGCAAGGGCATCTATAGATCTATAAGTTATGACCAAAACTTGTTGCAATCAAGCTTGTGAAATGGGGCAACTCAACTTTACCCTTGTACATATTCTTGTTTTTCCTATTTTAGGTAAATCCTCTTTTGGAGAGTTCTCACTTGTTTGATATTGACCGTAAGCAAAAACGTTCTCTGGGTCGAGCTCTTAGCCGGAATGGTATCAAATTGACCCTTTGGCTCCATAAGGCATTATGGAAGGATAGTGCTTATGGCACAGCAGTTTTCAAAACAGAAGACTTGGAAACTAAATCTGAAGTGAGCTTTATCTATCCATATCATTCAATGAAGAAAAATGGCTACCTGTGCAACTTGTCCCACACTTTATTGCATGTTCCTTCAAGTTTTTCTGAGTATACAACTATTGTATGTTTATAGGAGGCAGGCTAGGATTTTTAGAAGAGAACATGCATATTAAGCCTTTTTAGTTTGAACCAGTGGGTACTCTATGCAGTTTTGTCACATACATAGGTACTTAATCCCATTAATGTCTGCATCTTATGTCAAAAGTTTCTCTTCCTTCACTGCATGATCCATTTTGTTGAGATGAACTAATAACCTAACGAATCTTTTGAAAGGATCATCTTTCAACTTTTAGAGCATCTAAAGATGCAGTTTTTGTCTCTTCTTGGCTGTCTTTTGACCCCAAGGGTCTTCTTCAGTGACTGATGCTGGTCTGCAGGTGCAGAAAAGACAACAAAACTGCATCTTTAGTCGCTCTAAAAGTTGAAAGATGATCCTTTCAAAAAATAATTTCGACACAGTTAGAAGAAATCCTTACTCTATTAACCTAAATGAATATACTATGGCAAACATAATATCATGGTTGTCCTCTTACATTGATGTTTGTAACTGTTATCATTTATTCAACAGGTAAGCCAAGTTTTGAACTTTTTTGATGGTCGGAAGCAGATGGAGGCTAAGCTAGAAGTGGCAGTTAGATTGAGGGAACCTTTAGGTGGTGCACAGGTTGAGGAAAAGGAAGTGCAGTGGTTATCCTTTTCTGAGCAGATTGTTAAAAAGTCTAAAGTGGCCATGCCAAAACCCAAACTAGAGACAAGCTCGGGAGCTGAAAAGGGACAGCAGAAAAGTAGTACTCCGTTGTCTGGTCCAATCAAACTTGAGGAGACTCTTAGTCTTGAAGTTCTGAAGTACGAGTACCAACAGGCAGCAAAAAACCCACAGCTCCAGGATGCCATTAGAAAGAAGTCAGCCGCAATTCAACAGAAATTGAAAGATCGTAGCTTTGTACCTAATTATAAAAAAGCTTTGGAAGCAACTGCACTCAAAGAGGCAAAGCTTGCTCAACAGTACTCAAAGGCTGGGAAGCAAAGAGAGGCAGAGATGTTGCAGCACAGAGCAAAGCTTATGCAACAGGAATCAAAAAAGTACTGAGAATTACAACTATATGCTTATACAATAATTCTTTATTTTCTCAATTAATTGCTTTGTAAAATAAGTAGTTATTTAGTCTATATGCGTAGGTCTATTTAGCAATTGCCGAATAAACATCTTTAACTTTTACAATTGTCATGCAAGCCATAATGATATTCAGTCAAGTGTCAAGAATCCCTTCGAATGCCCGTAACTGAATTCCTTAATAATACGCCTTCGCATAGTTATATTGCGTTAAATTCTGTGGCCATATTAATTTCAAATTCAAAGTAGTTGGACAAGTTATCGTGATTGGTATATAGGTAACAATTTGAACTTAAATTAACATTCGAGTCTCAGAATTCCTTGAGCGACGAACACTTTTTATAAATCTTTTGGTAATGGCGACTGCACTCTCATTTCCCGACCCTTCAACAGCACCGACTTCGCTTAAGCCCACGCTGCCCTACAGTTTAATTCCTTGCTTCGTTCGACTACCAGACCAGCGAGTCTATCAAGTTAACATCAGTCGAAATGCCAAAGGACAGGAATGTATCGACAAAGTACGTATGCTTCTATATACTATATGAGCTATATACCTATTACACATAGACAGTATATATAAGAGCCTTTTATTATTGTTATATATAATATGCAGGAGTCATAATATGTACACAAGTTTACCTATATCAGAGAGTACGGCATCCAATGTATTACCACCTCATAAATCAACAGCGATAGGATTTTCGGTTGTATTCGAGTGTTTGCAGTCGTTTTGGCATGCTTTTCTAAATGCATAAACATGTTTCGATGCTCTACAACCTTCGCAAAGTGGTTAAACCGAAATAGGCCACATTCTGAAATTCCTCATTTTTCTTCGTCTTTTTTCAAATGAGCTAGCGCTAACATGCGAACTTACGCAGGTACAAGCAAGTACTAAATCGTCATGAATGTTTCCGAACTAGGAAATAGGCTACTTTAGATTACAACGCACTCTATCCGAAGCGTGTTACTTTTGAAGGTGCTTAGGGCCTCTTCGAACGCCATTTTTTAGTAACTCGAGTTAGAGATATTTGTGGTACTGCCGCCCCCCCCGCGATCGAATTACTTAGTCACTTTGTAGGGACTATATACAGTCATATTCTTAACGATTATGGACCCTTTAATATCCTAAACTGAATGTTAGAGAACGTTAGAAAACTGACTTGACAAATTTGGGATCTTTTCGGACGCCATTTTTTAATTTAGAGCTCTCGATTATTATTGTCTATTCTGCTACTTTATTTCGAGTTTTCGCCAAGAAAACTTTCAAAACAAATGTTAATAAGAAAAAAGGGGCAATACAAGTTAAACAAAAACATTCAAAAATGAAGTTAAAAGTAGGGATGGCACTATAACAGTGATTGGCACATCTAGAAAAAGAAACGAAACAAGAAAGTGATCATGTGGTAAGGCTAACATTGCAGAAGTGGCATACTGAAGCGCATCGATCCCTACTTCTAGTATATCCATGATGCGCCCAAACATAGAAGTGATGTGTATAGTTAAGTTTCAGTATGCCACTTCTGCAATGTTAGCCTTACCATATGATCATGATCACTTTCTTGTTTCGTTACTTTTTCTAGATGTGCCAATCACTGTTATAGTGCCATCCCTACTTTTAACAGTTAATTCATTTTTGAGTGCTTCTGGTAACTAGTTACAGAGTACACTCAAGATAGTTTTCTCTTCTCCTGTATGTCCCTACACATGTATGATTTATGCTCTATATATGCAGGTTTGTGATATAATGGGAATTGTGGAAACTGACTATTTTGGGATTGTTATTCATGAAAAGTTTGGTGAAGTATGGATCAATAGAAGGGTCACCTTAAGAAAACAGATGAACGGCAGAAAACCGCCATATATGTTTGACTTGAAAGTCAAATTTTACGTTCCATTAGAAAGCTTAATCCAGAAATCAACCAAGTACAGTCAATTACATATACTACCTGTAGAATCATTAGCATGGTCAAATTATACAAAATTTTAAATCCGTACACATATAATGCAGTTAACAGTGGCTATATAGCCACATATCTTGGTATCTTTGTATACATACGTATATGTTTCCAATCTTCTTTTATAGGAATCTATTCTACCTTCAGTTGAAGGCAGATTTAAAAAATGGAGATATCAGGGTACCAGAGGGTAAAGTAGGCCTTATTGGCAGTCTCATGGCACAGAGTGAAATGGGTGATGCACCACCCCGACATGGAGCAGCTCCCCTTGTATATCCAGAATACTTTGCTAATTGGAAAGATGGCTACCCTAGGAGGATAGGCATAGAGCATAAGCAATTAAAAGGTACTTTGAAAATTAATATAGGTACAGTTTCCATATATATCTGCTGATAAGGAAACCACAAGTAATCCGTATATGATTTATTGAATATCAGCAACATAAATTTTGATATATGTATGTTTTGACCTGGTGGTCTTCATCAGTAATATGATGACGTGAGTTTACAGAACCTGTCTTGCTAACTTGTTACGCTTCCTCTGGCTCTGTAACTCTCCTCATCATAGTACTGATGAAAACCTCTGGGTTGAAATGTCCAGTAAACTCATTGAATTTATGTACGTACTAATGCTCAATATACGTATATATCATCTGCCATTATTAAAGTACAATACTACTGCATTCGTTCACAGGTCTCAGTGAAGAAAATGCTAAGATTATGTTTCTCAAGGAGGTGTCTGCTCTAGATGATTATGGTGTAAGAACCTTTTATGTGAAAGCATCATCTGGTACCTTGGCCAAAATTGGAATTGGAGGTAAATCTGTGAGAATCAGAGATCTGTCTGGTATTGAGCTACCACAAAGGTAAGATTAACAGTGTACCACATGCAGCTATATAGTTAGCTACTACATATTTTTACTGTATTTATGTACGTACGTATGTATATGTAGACTGCAAATAAATATAAATAATGGTTGTACACATATATATACTATATACATCTATATACGTACATGTATGTATACCACTGTACAGTATAATGTACCTTCCTGTATGTCTTTATAATTAGGATTCCATATCAACTGCTAATGGAAGCAAGTTACTGCAATTCAAAATGGAAAATAAAGTTCAAAACAAGTAGGATTGGTGAATCTGGAGGATTGGAGCTAATTGACTGCAGTTTATCATTTTGGTTGGTACAGAGAATTGCATGCTTTAACTGTTTGTTAATAATCCTTGTCCTGGTACAGAAATAATCAGGAACATATATATACAAGGTTCCATGGAATGATAGTGACATTAACTGATAAGGGTTTAGATAATATATACGTAGTTAGTTTTTTTTAGTTATATTAACTACATACTACATAACAGCATAATATATACGTATATTGATGTACTTGTATACGTATATTTGCATATTGCATACTATATTATATGTGCGTATTTTTATGCTTTATATATATAATACTTGTATACGTATATATACACTATATGCATTGTATGTATATATAGGACTATGAATCATAAGCAAGCCTATCAGATGTTCAGGTATATGACAGAAGACCACACTTTCTATACACAAAAAGCTGTAGACTACAGAGTGTTGGAGCATTACGATAGTGAATCACTTTACAAGAAAATGAAGAGGGTCAGTAAATGTATGCAAGTGTGCAAGGCCTGTTTGTTCCTGATATATTTATCATAAAGAAATATACAAGGAAAATTTGAATTCATATGCATAAACTAGGTACATCTACTGTAGGTGTATATAGCCAATCATTGGATATATATACGTATATGGCTCAGTGGAGAAGAAGAGAATTAGGAGGAGAAACCTCTGTATCCTCATCCAAAGGTTTAGTTCCCTATAGGCCTTTTACTCTAAAGTAGCTGTATCATGTTGTAAAATGCATCCATATACGTACGTACGTATATATAATCAATATGGTAAATGTATATAGCAATATGTAATAAGAAATTTAAAATTTAACAATTTTTAGGCCATTTTTCACAAACCACTGGACAAGCGATACCACTTTGATCTGCTTCGTACCAAAGCTGAATCCTACCAATACCACTGGAGGAAATTACACCAGCTGCCTTTGACACTAAGACATGTTGAGCGTGTTGCCAGTGAAATTGATTCAGACAGCTCTTCTGTTCAGAGTCAGCCAGCTGTTGGTGCCAGTATGAATGGGGAAGACCCTACCAATCCTGTACATCATGGTGCAGGTCATACAGAAGTACATCCATCATTGATTGAAATTGAGACCGCCTTTCAGCGACCAAGGCAAGTTAAGGATGATTATTTAGGAATTATACAGTTTACATCTCCTATTTTATTACACCGTAAGAAGTATAATTAGTATGCTGGTGTTATGACTTCATACACATATTAAAAATGTTCAAAATATGCCTCTTTTGGCAATTTTTATATACTACGTTGACCCATATGACATGAGTCCAAATGGATGCTACAAATTATATAGAAAGTATATTGCATTAAATGCAAATCCTCACTGCTCTAATACAATTCAGGGAAAGTAGTCTGCGTAGATGGAGGAACCGTGTTTTACACCCACGAGCACACACAAGAGATGATGTCTCTGGAGATGCTAATCCTACAAGTGAACTTTCACTAGAGAACTTCCGTGGGCAGTCACATAGACCCCATCGTACCCAATCGCAGCAGTTTCAGATACAGTCACAAACTGATGTACCTGGACATAATGAGGGCGAAATCATTGCTAGACAGCCGACCTTAGATGGGGAGCTAGTGGCTCTGCCAAGTGTGACTTCAGAAATGAATACTCAAGAGACTCCCAAATCAACTCATCAACCCCTCTGGAGGTGTTTTTCACCCTCTGTTGAGAACTTTATCACCTCTATATTACAGACCCCATCAGACAGCTCTGTATCAGCCTCTTCAGAAAGTTCTTATGACCATCCATTGTTTAAAAGAAAAGAGACCAGGGACATTGAAAGATCAATATCCTTGAGTGATGTGGAAAAAACATATGATGAATTCTGTGCAAATAACTTTGACCATGAGGGTACAGAAAAGTCATCCCTTCTCAGTAAAAACAAATCAGCAAAGAAATATTATGTAAAAAGGTATGGAAAGGGTCACACTAAAGGGAATAAGAAGAAAACAAACATTAGTGGCTTGACTAAGGAATCACTCAATGTTGTTCGTCCCTTTGTGGAAAAGATTAATGAAAATTTTATTTGTAAGGTCTGCATGGACCGATTCACCAATGTCACCTTCTGTCCCTGTGGACATTACATCACTTGTCAAGAATGTGCAGAAAAATTAACTGAATGTCCAGTATGCCGAGCTGTCATCACCCATACTGTTGAAGTGTTTCAGTGACAATATTACTATATATCCCTGCATTAACTATATATAAGCAGGAATTGAATATACGTATACGTATATACAATTATTATTGTGCATGTATATACGTATATACAATTATATTAATTATTGTGTTTGTATAATACACATGCATGCTACATGTATTGAATTTATTACTGAGAACTGCAAGCTTGAGTTTTGATATATATATAGATGACATGGGCTGCAAAATTATATGTATAAATAATGCTTTTCTGGTATCATGAAGATCTAGAATTTAAGTGTTTCGGATCCAATATCAACATTTATAACCAGCCACATTCATTCTTAAGTGCTGTAAAAAAGGTCTATACTTCTTTAATAATAGATGCCTTCTAATAGCAGTGTTCTGGACTGTCTCTATGTGTTTCTAGTTGGCCGTAGCCTGGGCCCCATGCATGTAAAAGTGTTTTTTAACTTGCAATTGTGTTCTGATAAATCTGATGATAGAATCACTTTATATTAATTCTACATCAAATTTGTAAACCAGTCCTTTTTCAAGTACATTTTGTGCTGTAACTCCGTTCAATGCATGGGAAAATTATGAAGCTTAAACTTGGTGTCAGCATTCACAGACATGTATGAAACATTTTCAATGAGTTTTAGAAATTTTGATTATTAAATCAATCTAGAGAATTTATAATCTATGTGTCTACTATTATTACGTATAGTACCTATTATTGTTATAGCCATAAATTATCAGCATCAGGTATAGAGGGTCCAGAACTGTTTGATTCTACATGTTTTTTTGTAATGCCATAGCAACCTGCTTGCCTACTCTTTTCCCAGATTCAAAAGCACCATGAACAAAGCCATAATATTTGCTATCAGTATGTTCCCCACCAAAATAGACACGGCCTTCATTCTTTCCCAATCTTTTAAAAGTTGCAAGTGTTGATGTTGGAGGCCAGACAGTAAAAGCACCATGAAACAATGGATTTTTATACCAATCTGGAATTATTATATCAGAAGGCTTTCTAGCTTTATCACCATAAATTTCTTGAAGAACCACATAGATTTCTTCAATGGTATCCACTGGATCTTGGAGTGATATACGCTTAGCTTCTGTACCAGTTGCTGTAAAGAGTAATATCTTAGTATTGTTTGGGTAGAATCTTCCGTTTCCAGCGTTAAAGGGTTCAAATACTGGATAATAGCCTCGAGCTGTTGATGCAATTCCGACAAATTCTGTGTTATCCCAAAATATCTCATCATCAGCTATGTCAAAGTAGACAAATATCTTCAAGTATAATGCCATTGTGAATGAATTGATGGCATTCCATTTTTCAACTGGTAAATCAGGTTCAAAGTTGACAGTTTTTTGTTGCAAAGTTCCAAGACTGCCGGTATAAATCAAGTACTTGGCACAGTAACGACCAACATTAGTAGAAGCGCATACGCAGGAATCTGACCGTTCAATTGTGGTCACTACTTCATTCAAGTGCAATCGTGGATCTGAGTTATAATCAGGCCTTAGATATATATTTGCTATTCCTTTAACAATCTTGTTGTAGCCATCCGGATCTGCAACGAAGAAATCGTCTTCACCATAGTGTGTATATGTCCTCAGTGGAAGAGTGTAGAAAAGCGAAGTACCCATTGGGCTCTCTGTGGAACAAAAGTCAAATTCCAACCATTCAACGAACAATCTAATTGCTTCCAAATCAAACTTTGCTGTGCCGTTAAGGACATATTCTTCAAATATTGGACGCCAATTCTGTCTCTGAAGTGCCTGTCGTATAGAGAGATGTCTCGCCGAGGGGCTATCTGCTAGGTTCTCTTCTAAATGTTCTACAATGCTTTCTAGTTCCTCAAAATACTCATCAACTATCTCGTCCGACGGAATCTCGCCGTTGCTGACGTACATTGTTAGATCATCGTAATCGGTGAAGTTACCACGAAGTCCGAAGCGATCCCTCAAATGAAGGATTGGATTCCTCCTACGATGTCCTTCGTCACCATCTTCTCGAGATCCTTGAATCCAGTTAGCCCCCACTTCAATCGATGCTCCGTGAAACGGAACATTTTTTATGCGTCCCCCGATGTCGTTCTGCCCCTCTAGTATAATGAAGTCGTCGAAACGTCTAAAGGACAGCCTCCTACCAGCCTGAATACCAGCCAGACCCGCTCCAACGATCAACACATCGGTGTCTAAAACGCTACATTGCAAATCCTGAAGGAGTCCAACTTGAAACAGTGCTAGCAGCATTAGCGTGACTGTACATATGGAGACCACCATCACAGCTCTGAGCTGTTTTAGAACCTGATGACAAAGAGCCTTTGTGCATGGGTTATCAAAAGGGTGATAATTATTGACTTAGTTTAAATGTAATACTATCATGAAGCTATCTAAGTAGTAGGGTTGGCCAAAAAAATCATGGCAGCCCTATTGTACTCGATGCATCGACTATTTGCATATCGTCATATCGTTCTAAATGCCAAAACGTGTTTCGATGTTCTGCGAGGTTATCAAAGTGGTTCTTCTCCTTTTTTGCGCTAACATGCGAACATATACACTATTACAGGCAGATACAAGTTCTAAATCGTAATTAATTATCCGAACTATATAGGCTACCCTAAGTTTGCAGCACTATATACGTACAAGAATGTAAAATGTTAAAAGTGTTGCAAATTAAACAAACAAACACATTATAACAAGTACAAGATAACAGTAGCTATGTCTGACACTGGAACACATCTTTTCTATCATTCTTGCTACTCCTTCTCTTTCGCTGCCACTTGCAATATGGATGCTATCTTCTGAATGTCTTCCTGCTGCTCCACCTCCATCCCTAATCTCTGTAACAACAAGAAGAGATCCTTCTGTTCCTCTACAGAGCTCACACTTTAGAATGAAGTGTTCTACATCCTCAATCCCTGGAACAGAACATGCATATAGGGCATGTTCTTTCTTCTCTGGGTAGACCACTCCATCTTCCTGTCTCCTCCTTCAGCTCAGCTAGCTGTATACCTACCCTAAGCTTGGTCAGCATCCTTCTCAGCCTCTTATTACCTACATCTATAGCTCATATCTGGGATAATCTCCCCTTGCAATCTCCCTCAACACTTCGTGATCGGTTTCTTCTCCAGGTCTGCCTTCCATCTAGCCTTCACCGCTCTCCAGACACTACAATCAATCATCTGCCCCTTCTATATACCCTACAGACATATTCCCCACCTCTGTCCCTACTATACATTTCCCCATCCCAGTTCCTTTAGAGTCTTCCTCAGGTCAACTAACCATTTGATTTTACTTCCCTTCTCCAGAACTTCCAATCCACAGGTGGCAGATCCATCTCCGGTCCATCTCCAAAAATGTTCTAGGATGAAGTCTATTGGCTCCTGGAAATATATACCAAAAACAGACTCCTGGGGGTGTGTTTTTTGGTATTACAGGGAGTCCGTTTTTTGGCCCTACAAAAGGTGGGTACAAGGAGTGCGTTTTTAGCCATTTGTGCAGCGTCTGGGTCTGTTTTTGGTTTTTGGTAGGGGTTTGAATTTGCTATGACAGTCATAATATGCACTTCTGCTACACATGTACAATGAAATTGATCGATCATCATACTAGCTCAGTTAACAACTATATTTAGCAAATTTGATGTATATACCTTGAGAATGAGTTAATATATATATATAACCATGCAAAATTAAGGGCGCATCGGGATAACTGAAGTAGGGATGGTGCACCCAAATAAGGAAAGTGATGTGTATGGTTAAGTCACACTTCAGTATGGTTATCCTTGTCATATGATCCCTTTCTTGTTTTGCTACGTATACTTTTTCTAGTGACTGTTGGAAGCACTGCCATCCCTACTTCTAATTCATTTTTAAATGCATGGTTAGCCTATATAAACCACCATGGTTATTTATAAGACATAGTGCATATATAACAAAGTGTATGTGCACATGCATGTGATTATATATAAACGTGTAAAATGTGAAATCTAACCCAATAAGCCATACATATGTTTACATATAATCTCCATTACACATGCACCGAGCGTTATTTATAGATAACTGTATGCATATGCATAATACATTTATTAAACTCATAATACAGAAACTAATAATATATTATATAGACTATATTATAAGAAATGACTACAGTGTAAACAGTGTATAAAAGACAAAAATTATACAGTTTACAAGTATATACTGTCAATAATACCTCCTAATGTAAAAGACTTATTAAGCTTTCTCTTTAGAGTTGGACATGTGCTTCCTATAGTTCTTCCTGTAGCCATGGGTTGACACACTAAGTAGATTGCTTGCATGGAGCTTGCATTAATAACTCTGGTCCTTCTTTTAAAAGTGTCCCATTGCTGAACTTTATTGTCTATTGTTGCAGGTTTCTGGGCTATGTTAACATGATTGGAGTAGCTTATGAGTATGCTTCATTCATTGTTCAATGTTTGAGTTGATCCTCTCAATTATGAACTCATCATTGTTGTGTTTTTCTTGGGTGCTCTATTGCCAAGAATGTCATGCAATTAACAAGTTTTAATTACTACTGTGACCGAGGATGGACTTGAAGTTGAAGGTCCATTCTCTGTGGAAACTAATTGGAAAATTGCTAAATATATGTCAAGTACGTATGTCTTTAAGCACCTCAAACAATCTACGTATGTATACTGTATGTACTTATCATTTGATCATGTTGCAACAAACGGCAATTGCAATTTGCTAACTTTTGTATTTATTTTTATTGATATTGAACTTGGAACTTCAGGCCACCCCTACACTGTAAATAGCATATACTTGATTGTATGGGGTATGTATATCATAGAGTACGGTAGTACTCTATAGTAGGGATGGCCAGAAAAAAAGATGGTCACGTGCACGGTGAAATCGACTGTAGCACTCGTCGTGAAGGAGCGCTCGAATTGTAATTGAATTCTAAACAAAAATATAACTTACTCAAAGTTCAGAGATAACCATTAAATAAGCGGAAGACCAGCAGCGAACGAAAAAACCAAAAGCCGCCATCTTGAAAAATTCCTCGCTTTCTCGGTCTTATTATTCTTCTTCTTATTCTTTCTTTTCTTGAGCTACCGCTCGTGTCGAAGGAAATAACTTATTCCCGTTGATACAAATCGTACCAAATCGAACCTAAACTAGGGAATAGGCTACACTAGGTTTGAACGCGTTCTACACGAAGCATGTTATTTCTGAAGGTGTTAAGAGTGAGACCTTTTCGGACGCCATTTTCTAATTAAGATTTCTGGGTTATATGTTCTCTCTCTCTCTCTTTGCAAATTTATCGCCAAGAGAACACTTACCAAATAAATTTTAATAAGAAAAAAGGGGGGAAACAAGCAAAATAAAAACATTTTAAAAAATGAAATTAGAAGTAGGGATGGCCCATGCAACAAATGACAAACACATCTGGAAAAAGTAGCGAAACAAGATAGTGACCATGTGATAAGGCATACTGAAATTTAAGTGATTTAACCATACACATCACTTCTATGTTTGGGCGCACCATCCCTACTTCAGCTATCATGATACTGGTGTGCCCAAACATAGAAGTGATGTGTATGGTTAAGTCTGTCACTGTCACTTAAATTTCAGTTTTGTTTGTTGTTTGTTTGTTTGTTGCAATTGTTTGTCAATGTTTTTATTATATGTATCACTATGTAATGTTACACAGCAAAGTATTATATAGATCTTTGATCTGTGGATACTGAGATTGTAAGCTCCACGTATATATGTGTATATTTATTATTTATTGACTAAAATGAATGTTTGAATAATTAAGCCAATTTTCAGTCTAAAGTAAATATTATTTTTTATCCATTCTGCAGAGGTTACGATGGCACTCAAGCAGCAAGATAGCATGATAGCAATTATTAACTTGTAACTTCTTGTTTGTAGTGCCTGTTTGTTGATAGATTGGTAATACACTTGAATATGAATGTACTTAATAAAAGAATATATAGCTTCTAAATTCTCTCATGCAGATCTAATTTATTTGACATTGAGTGTATTTGTAATTTTAAATTGCATGTGAGACAGATATAATCGGGTTAACCACAACTTCTAGATCTGTTCAGTTAATCTTAGATTTGAATGAAAATGAGTGTGTATATTAAACTACTTCTCTTATTAGTATACAAAAATCTCCAACTTCTCTGTTGCAATGTTGTCAATGAATGTATTTGTTTTATATCCACACCAGCGTACTTCTATATCTTGAGTAGTATAACTGTCAAGGTCTACATTAAACCATGGTCTTCCATCATCGGGGCAACAGTTGCTACCTTCATAACAATTGCCTTGCCACATTGTGTAGTCAGTGTACCACTGATATTGCGGTGAGGATTTTGTGGCTGATTCACAGAAATAGTTGTTTCCAACAAAACTGGGAGCAGCAGTTCCACCTGGAGCACAAGGACAGTTACAATGATTAGCTGGGGTGTCTCTATAACCACTCGCATAAGTCCAGACATGAGTACGATCATTAGAAGGACCTCTTGTTATTGTGACACCAGATGCATAGAGATCGTTGATTGAAGGATTACTACTACTCCAGTAAAATGCACATGTGTTCCCGCCACTATAAGCATACCCCACTGCTCTACCACAGATATTACTGTACTCTACACCTTTTGAGGGGTAATACACTGAATTACATGATTGAGTGGCAAAAGTACTGTTATGTCTGCCACACATAGTTTTACCATTGACCTCATATTTAGTAAGATTACTGGGACAGGTATCCGATACATTTGTATTTAAATAAGCTATTCGCATGACTCCTCTCACTCCACATGCTGTGGTATCCATATCACAGTAGACTTGTTGAGGAGATGATTTAGCGGAGATCCAATAGAGACCAGAAGGACAATGGTTATTGTTCTGGTATATAGCATTGCAGGAAGTAGCAGGATGGTCTGGATTGGAACCTAAACAAGGAGAACTTGATGGAGAAGGACTTGGTGAAGGACTCGGTGAAGGTAAGTAGGTAGTGCTAGTAGCAGTCTCAGTTATACAAACGGTTTCAGTGACTGTAGTAGTAGGTGAACAGTGATCAGGCATACCAGGAGGACCAGGAGGACCGGGTGGACCAGGAGGACCAGGAATGATACACAGGGATTCATAGTTACAGTATGTTGAATTCCCCCCATTCCACTGATCGTGATCATGAGCGCCAACATTAGCAGTCAAAACTAGTATAGTTAGTAGAAACATCTTGTAGTTACAGGGAGATTGGCTCAGATATCTCAGGTAGTATTTTAGTTTCTCCAAGATCAGCTAGCTGCTCTACTGATTGAGAATGATAGTGGACTAGTATTTATACTGCTCATATGTGGAATGTGGTTTTTGGATATATATCCATATATATATATATACACACACAGTCCCATGGCCACATAGTCAGACCATTTTCCTATATACTGTTCATATACCTACTATGTACGGAAGTATATCCAAATAGGACTATTAAAACTGTAGAGTAACATATGTAGTGGGAAGTTAGTATCCTATTTCTGGTTTGACTTCCAAACATACATATAGACAACTCATGATCAGTTGGAAAAGGATCAGACATGTACTGGTGGAAGTTTATATTAGGTAAGACATTTAACAAAGTGTGTGTGCATGTGATTAGCCCATAATGTCACATGTTTACACAATCTATTGCACATGTACTGAGTATTATCATAGATAAATTGTACAAAACATTTAGGTAAACTCATGATATAAGACATGACTAAAGTGTATAAAAGACAAAATTACAGTTTACAACATGCAGTATTGTCAATGAACACTAATAAGTACAGATATATTCCTCCTAATGTAAAAGATTTTCTCTTTAGAGTTGGACTGTGTGCTTCCTATGGTTACGTACATATATGTATACCACTGTACAGTATAATGTACCTTCCTGTATGTCTTTATAATTAGGATTCCATATCAACTGCTAATGGAAGCAAGTTACTGCAATTCAAAATGGAAAATAAAGTTCAAAACAAGTAGGATTGGTGAATCTGGAGGATTGGAGCTAATTGACTGCAGTTTATCATTTTGGTTGGTACAGAGAATTGCATGCTTTAACTGTTTGTTAATAATCCTTGTCCTGGTACAGAAATAATCAGGAACATATATATACAAGGTTCCATAGTGACATTAACTGATAAGGGTTTAGATAATATATACGTAGTTAGGTTTTTTTATATAGTTATATTAACTACATACTACATAACAGCATAATATATATGTATATTGATGTACTTGTATACGTATATTTGCATATTGCATACTATATTATATGTGCGTATTTTTATGCTTTATATATATAATACTTGTATACGTACATATACACTATATGCATTGTATGTATATATAGGACTATGAATCATAAGCAAGCCTATCAGATGTTCAGGTATATGACAGAAGACCACACTTTCTATACACAAAAAGCTGTAGACTACAGAGTGTTGGAGCATTACGATAGTGAATCACTTTACAAGAAAATGAAGAGGGTCAGTAAATGTATGCAAGTGTGCAAGGCCTGTTTGTTCCTGATATATTTATCATAAAGAAATATACAAGGAAAATTCAAATTCATATGCATAAACTAGGTATATACATCTACAGTAGGTGTATATAGCCAATCATTGGATATATATATATATACGTATATGGCTCAGTGGAGAAGAAGAGAATTAGGAGGAGAAACCTCTGTATCCTCATCCAAAGGTTTAGTTCCCTATAGGCCTAGGCCTTTTACTCTAAAGTAGCTGTATCATGTTGTAAAATGCATCCATATACGTACGTACGTATATATAATCAATATGTTAAATGTATATAGCAATATGTAATAAGAAATTTAAAATTTAACAATTTTTAGGCCATTTTTCACAAACCACTGGACAAGCGATACCACTTTGATCTGCTTCGTACCAAAGCTGAGTCCTACCAATACCACTGGAGGAAATTACACCAGCTTCCTTTGACACTAAGACATGTTGAGCGTGTTGCCAGTGAAATTGATTCAGACAGCTCTTCTGTTCAGAGTCAGCCAGCTGTTGGTGCCAGTATGAATGGGGAAGACCCTACCAATCCTGTACATCATGGTGCAGGTCATGCAGAAGTACATCCATCATTGATTGAAATTGAGACCGCCTTTCAGCGACCAAGGCAAGTTAAGGATGATTATTTAGGAATTATACAGTTTACATCTCCTATTTTATTACACCGTAAGAAGTATAATTAGTATGCTGGTGTTATGACTTCATACACATATCCTCTTTTGGCAATTTTTATATACTACGTTGACCCATATGACATGAGTCCAAATGGATGCTACAAATTATATAGAAAGTATATTGCATTAAATGCAAATCCTCACTGCTCTAATACAATTCAGGGAAAGTAGTCTGCGTAGATGGAGGAACCGTGTTTTACACCCACGAGCACACACAAGAGATGATGTCTCTGGAGATGCGAATCCTACAAGTGAACTTTCACTAGAGAACTTCCGTGGACAGTCACATAGACCCCATCGTACCCGATCACAGCAGTTTCAGATACAGTCACAAACTGATGTACCTGGACATAATGAGGGCGAAATCATTGCTAGACAGCCGACCTTAGATGGGGAGCTAGTGGCTCTGTCAAGTGTGACTTCTGACATGAAAACCCAAGAGACTCCCAAATCAACTCATCAACCCCTCTGGAGGTGTTTTTCACCCTCTGTTGAGAACTTTATCACCGCTATATTACAGACCCCATCAGACAGCTCTGTATCAGCCTCTTCAGAAAGTTCTTATGACCAACATTGCCATCCACTGTTTAAAAGAAAGGAGACCAGGGACATTGAAAGATCAATGTCCCTGAGTGATGTGAATAATGAAAAAACATATGATGAATTCTGTGCAAATAATTTTGACCACGAGGGTACGGAAAAGTCATCCCTTCTCAGTAAAAACAAATCAGCAAAGAAATATTATGTAAAAAGGTATGGAAAGGGTCACACTAAAGGGAATAAGAAGAAAACAAACATTAGTGGCTTGACTAAGGAATCACTCAATGTTGTTCGTCCCTTTGTGGAAAAGATTAACGAAAATTTTATTTGTAAGGTCTGCATGGACCGATTCACCAATGTCACCTTCTGTCCCTGTGGACATTACATCACTTGTCAAGAATGTGCAGAAAAATTAACTGAATGTCCAGTATGCCGAGCTGTCATCACCCATACTGTTGAAGTGTTTCAGTGACAATACTATATATCCCTGCATTAACTATATATAAGCAGGAATTGAATATATACAATTATTATTGTGCATGTATATACGTATATACAATTATATTAATTATTGTGTTTGTATAATACACATGCATGCTATACATGTATTGAATTTATTACTGAGAACTGCAAGCTTGAGTTTTGATATATAGATGACATGGGCTGCAAAATTATATGCATAAATAATGCTTTTCTGGTATCATGAAGATCTAGAAGTGTTTCGGATCCAATATCAACATTTATAACCAGCCACATTCATTCTTAAGTGCTGTAAAAAAGGCTTATACTTCTTTATACAGTAGATGCCTTCTAATAGCAGTGTTCTGGACTGTCTCTATGTGTTTCTAGTTGGCCGTAGCCTGGGCCCCATGCATGTAAAAGTGTTTTTTAACTTGTGTTCTGATAAATCTGATGATAGAATCACTTTATATTAATTCTACATCAAATTTGTAAACCAGTCCTTTTTCAAGTACATTTTGTGCTGTAACTCCGTTAAATGCATGGGCAAATTATGCTTGGTGTCAGCATTCACAGAAATGTATGAAACATTTTCAATGAGTTTCAGAAATTTTGATTATTAAATCAATCTAGAGAATTTATAATCTATGTGTCTACTATTATTACGTATAGTACCTATTATTGTTATAGCCGTAAATTATCAGCATCAGGTATAGAGGGTCCAGAACTGTTTGATTCTACATGTTTTTTTGTAATGCCATAGCAACCTCCCTGCCTACTCTTCTCCCAGATTCAAAAGCACCATGAACAAAGCCATAATATTTGCTATCAGTATGTTCCCCGCCAAAATAGACACGGCCTTCATTCTTTCCCAATCTTTTAAAAGTTGCAAGTGTTGATGTTGGAGGCCAGACAGTAAAAGCACCATGAAACAATGGATTTTTATACCAATCTGGAATTATTATATCAGAAGGCTTTCTAGCTTTATCACCATAAATTTCTTGAAGAACCGCATAGATTTCTTCAATGGTATCCACTGGATCTTGGAGTGATATACGCTTAGCTTCTGTACCAGTTGCTGTAAAGAGTAATATCTTAGTATTGTTTGGGTAGAATCTTCCGTTTCCAGCGTTAAAGGGTTCAAATACTGGATAATAGCCTCGAGCTGTTGATGCAATTCCAACAAATTCTGTGTTATCCCAAAATATCTCATCATCAGCTATGTCAAAGTAGACAAATATCTTCAAGTATAATGCCATTGTGAATGAATTGATGGCATTCCATTTTTCAACTGGTAAATCAGGTTCAAAGTTGACAGTTTTTTGTTGCAAAGTTCCAAGACTGCCAGTATAGATCAAGTACTTGGCACAGTAATGACCAACATTAGTAGAAGCGCATACGCAGGCATCTGACCATTCAATTGTGGTCACTACTTCATTCAAGTGCAATCGTGGATCTGTGTTATAATCGGGCCTTAGATATATATTTGCTATTCCTTTAACAATCTTGTTGTAGCCATCTGGATCTGCAACGAAGAAATCGTCTTCACCATAGTGTGTATATGTCCTCAGTGGAAGAGTGTAGAAAAGCGAAGTACCCATTGGGCGCTCTGCGGAACAAAAGTCAAATTCCAACCATTCAACGAACAATCTAATTGCTTCCAAATCAAACTTTGCTGTGCCGTTATGGACATATTCTTCAAATATTGGACGCCAATTCTGTCTCTGAAGTGCTTGTCGTATAGAGAGATGTCTCGCCGAGGGGCTATCTGCTAGGTTCTCTTCTAAATGTTCTACAATGCTTTCTAGTTCCTCAAAATACTCATCAACTATCTCGTCCGGCGGAATCTCGCCGTTGCTGACGTACATTGTTAGATCATCGTAATCGGTGAAGTTACCACGAAGTCCGAAGCGATCCCTCAAATGAAGGATTGGATTCCTCCTGCGATGTCCTTCGTCACCATCTTCTCGAGATCCTTGAATCCAGTTAGCCCCCACTTCAATCGATGCTCCGTGAAACGGAACATTTTTTATGCGTCCCCCGATGTCGTTTTGCCCCTCTAGTATAATGAAGTCGTCGAAACGTCTAGACAGCCTCCTACCAGCCTGAATACCAGCCAGACCCGCTCCAACGATCAACACATCGGTGTCTAACTCGCTACATTGCAAACCATGAAGGAGTCCAACTTGAAACTGGAGTGCTAGCAAAAATAGCGTGACTATTATGGAAACGATCATCACAGCTCTGAACTGTTTACGAAACTGATAACAAAGGGACCTCTGTAGTCAAAAAGGCGTTAAAAGTTGACTAAATTTATTCTATAGTGCTGAAGAGTTATATATAGTGGTCGGAACGGTCTCGCGTAGCCAGACCGCTAAATCTGTGCAAGATCATAATAGAAATGGTTGAGCATCAGCAATACGAGTATATAGTAAACGTTTCAATCCGGAAGCCTTCATCAGTAAATTGTCATCTGTACATGATCATTGCATGTGGGACCAAGCTGTCAACAAATGCTTGGCTATATACATTTTTCTCACTCTAAATCTTAGCTCATTTTCTTTCTCTTCACTTCTGTATACGGGCGTACCATCCCTACTTCACCTATCCATGCATAGTGCGCCCAAACACAGATGTGTATATGGATAAGTAACTTTATTATCAGTATGCCACGGTGCTGTAATGCTGCATTTCTCATGATCACTCTCTACATTTTCTAGATGTGCTATTCATTGTTGCAACACTGGCCATTCCTATACCTCTAACTTCATTTTAAATATTTTTTAGTGGTTTGAACACTGGTCTCGCGTAGCCAGACTGCTAAATCAGTGAATGCAAGGTAATCATCAACAATTTGCTACTGATGTGAAGAGCTCCAAATTAAAACCTTAGAGCCCCTATAGCTAGCTTGTATAGTACTTGTTTCAGGGCTACTAACTAATTTTTATAGTAGGTTTTGTTGTGACAACAGGTTGGATATGATTGTCATTCACAGGATCAAATGTCATGATCAGGTTTCAGAAGGTATGGAACCTTAGACCGTATTTGAAACTCTTTGAACTGCCAGGTTTCAAAACACTGGCCTTTGAAATTAACCTGGCTGTATATGTTTCATGCTATATCAAATTGATTACCATGCACCTTGGACACTGGAGAATGAGATTTGCCACAAGAGTGCATGAGCCAATGAAGTAATTGTATGGGTTACCTATAAGTAGATATAATATATAGTCAGTGGTGTTATAAAAGGTCATCCTAACCACAGACACTACATGGTTTTTGATTATAGCTATATATACGTAGTTCATTTGAAAAAAATTAATGGTATGTTTACTCTAAATTATGGTAGTAAGCATATAATTAGCTTTTTGTCAAATAACTCCACAGTGTAACCGAGACGTGCACTGCATGCATACCCTATATATATGCACTCAGATAGGGCACCAAGTACTAACCAAGGTCATCTCTGAAAGACTCCCATGACTTTGTTAACAAGATCCACACCTACACCTCCCAGAGAATTTTGTCATGGTGAGTTTTGATGTGACACAATTATTCATCAGGGTACCTATTCATGAGTCATTAGAGATCAAGACTGAGAACAACCCTCTCCACCGACAGAATTAAGGAACAGTTCTTCTTAGATGCCTAACAACAACATACTTCCAATGGAAAGACCAGTTCTACAAACAATGGAGGAAGCAGCCATGGGGAACCCACTCTCCCCTATGATCGCTAACTTGTACATGGAACACTTTGAAGAGGAAGACTTGTCAACGGCATCAATTAGGCCACATACTTGCATGGCTTAGATGTGAATGGACACTTTTGTCATCAGGAATGAAGCACTTGAGAACACTCCACCAACACCTCAACAACCAGAGACTTTCCATCAAGTTCACAAGAGAAATGGAAGAGGAACACTCACTAGCCTTCCTGGATGTCCTCATAAAGAAAGAGGGAGGAAAACTGACAAGAACGGTCTACAGAAAGAATTTTAAAGACATACACATATGGGTATATTAATTACAGCTCCCACCACCATCGATCCCATGCAACACTAAGTTAGTAGTCATCAGCTATCTGAGGATGAGAGCACAATGTGTGTGTCATATCCTGCCTTCAAAAGGAATAGATGCCTAGAGAGAGTGATTAGAAGAGCCCTGTATCCATATTGAAAAGACCAGCACCAGACATGACTGAAGACTCAACACCACCACCTGGAACTGCCAACAAGAAGATCATAAGCCTCCCATACATCAAAGGGAGCACAGAAAGACTGCATGCATGGGGAAGATCTACCTCAAACATGGCCTGTGTTTAGACGCAGTGCACGTGGCACTCTGAGACAGATAATATCTATCTAAAGAAGAATGTACTCAGGTTCAGGAACAAAGATGTCATCTATAGGATCCCTTGTGAAGACTGTAGGGAGGTCTACATTGGAGAGACAGGAAGACCCCTAAGTGTGAGGATCACAGAACATCAAAGAGCAGTACAGAAGTGGGACAAGAACAATGCACTGTCCACACAGCTAATGGGATACACTATCAATTGGAAGGGTGCATGCACACTGTCTGGACAGAGAACCAATACTGAAGCTCAGGAAGATCAAGAAAAGCCTGCACATTAAACAAGAAAGGACCTACAACTTGGACCAAGGAGTCCCTATCCACCCAACATGCATGCATGCGACTCCTTATTTGGAATTACTTAAAATGGTTGTTTTTCAGTTATTTCTTTCAATGTATAAATACCCAATCACCCAAGAAGGGTGAAACATTGTATTGACTATTTAAAGTCAATTGTTCAAAGATGTGTGCTAAAAGTCCTGATGATTGACCAAATATTTAGGCAGTGACTTCATAAATTTTCAAAAGTTATAACCCAAGTCTAGAAACTCTCTGACATATATATGATCACTGATACTTGACTACAAGGTCATTTGAGCTGGTAAACCTTCTCATGTAAGACCATTAGTAGGCTTCATAATCCAAAAAAGTGCCAGTCTTAATTTGATGAATATACCCTACATTCACGGTCTTACTAGGCTTCACAATCCAAATATGTGTCATGCAGTCTCTGATGTACCTTGAGTGTGACCATGCATAATTAAAGGCTTCACTACATTCACACACATACATGGCTTCTATGTTGTATACATATATCTTCAGCTTGTAACTTGCAAAAAGTATCGAAACAAGTTGCATATATATACTGAAATTCCTACTTCAGCATGGTGCGCCCAAACACAGAAGTGTATACATATATATGGTTAAGTTACTTAAATTTCAGTATACGTATATGCAACTTCTGCATGATTAGCCTTATCATATAATCAGTGTATATGTCTTGTTTTGATACATTTTGCAGATGTATTAGTGAACACTGCCATTCCTACTTCTAACATCATTTTTGTAAATGTTTTATATTTACTTGTATACATTAAGATTTACTATATTATAAATTTATTTAAAATCGAAAGAAAAACGTGATCATACAATCAATATCGCTGGGAGTGATGGCAGTTTTTACAACTTTTCAGACAATAAATTAAGCAGAACCACTTCGGAAATACCATCCAGTAGAATAGGGTTATAATATTTATTTGTAGAAGAAAGCTGATTTTCTTGTATCACTAAAGGCTTGATGTTAGCCTTGTTCTTTGCTCCACTGTTCGATAATCTCAAGGGAAAGACTGACCCATATTTTAGTTTTAACGCATTGCAACTCTGTTTGTGAAGGTTTAGATTGTTAGTCATTTTCTGAGAGCATTAGGAGTCAGAAGATCCTAAATATTTATATATAGATCATTTAACTTAGCTCTAACTTAATACAGAGCATATATACATATTTGGACTATAAAGTTTGCTATAGCTTCATGGAGTAATGATGATAGTCGTATCCATTTTCGTTAATGTTCAGGCACCCAATGGCTAGTGGAACGTCATTCCTAGGTGTTCCAGTTTGATGGAGGTGTTGTCACACTTGGGTCATATGGCCATGGCAACTGTGATTATGCTGACTTTCAGAGTGTCAAGAATTATTGCAAATATGATGTAAGACTATATTATCATCCCTGGATTTACCCCACCCACTCATGTCTCATGAGGAGTGCAGTGAGCTAATGGCTGAAACTCAAGTTCATTCAGTAGGACACAGAATCTCTCCTTTGCACTCCTCAAGTGACATAAGTGGGTGAGGTAAGATTCAGAGCTAAATTATGATATGATACTGAAGGTATTATATGAGTGACTGTAGATGTAAAATCGTATAAGAGTTACCAATTTTTCAAGGTTAATCTCTTGTGTGCGTGTACATGTGTGGTTAAATTATATAGGAATGCTGTCAAAGATTGTTACTGCAGCCTTTGTAACCATTTCTATAAAGTTATCTTCTATTGCTGCATACAAGAGTATAATAGAAATGTTATCTTTGTTCACCTCTATGAAATATATAGCATACTTGATTGGGGGTATATGTGTAATGTATATTATATGTATCACTATATATATATGTATATAATTTTACATGGCAAAGTAGATCTGCGATATGTGCAAGCTCTATACTATAAATCATTAGCGTGCTATTAAATTTAGCTATATTAAATTTAGCGATTTAACATCTGTTGCTAAAATTAGAGTTTGCTAAATATAGTACTAGTACTAGACTAAGTACTACGTATACTGTGATTATTTATTACTGTATTGCTGTAATTAACTAACAAATTTCCATGCATCTTGTAAGTTGCTAATATTAAATTCTGCTATGTAGAGGGGTAAAATACAGTTTCGCTAACTTTTGGTTCCGCCCGCTTAAATAAAAGGATTTACAGTATATGTGAATATTTATTGTTTATTGACTAAAATGAATGTTTGAATAATTAAGCCTATTTTTAGTCATAGTTAAATATTATTTTTTATTCATTCTACGTATATACAGAGGTTACGATGGCACTCAAGCAGCAAGATAGCATAGCAAATATTAACTTGTAACTTCTTGTTTGTAGTGCCTGTTTGTTGATAGATTGGTAATACACTTGAATATGAATGTACTTAATAAAAGAATATATAGCTTCTAAATTCCCTCATGCAGATCTAATTTATTTGACATTGAGTGCAATTGTAATTTTAAATTGCATGTGAGTCAGATATAATCTGGTTAACCACAACTTCTAGATCTGTTTACTATATAGTTAATCTTAGATTTGAATGAAAATGAGAGTGTATAATTAACTTCTTCTCTTATTAGTATACAAAAATCTCCAACTTCTCTGTTGCAATGTTGTCAATGAGGTTAGTTGTTTTAAATCCACACCAGCGTACTTCTATATCTTGAGTAATATATAGGACTGTTAAGATCTACCTTAAACCATGGTCTTCCATCGTCGGGGCAACAGTTGCTACCTTCATAACAATTGCCTTGCCACATTGTGTAGTCAGTGTACCATTGATATTCAGGTGAGGATTTTGTGGCTGATTCACAGAAATAGTTGTTTCCAACAAAACTGGGAGCAGCAGTTCCACCTGGAGCACAAGGACAGTTACAATGATTAGTTGGGTTGTCTCTATAACCACTAGCATAAGTCCAGACATGAGTACGATCATTAGAAGGACCTCTTGTTATTGTGACACCAGATGCATAGAGATTGTTGATTGAAGGATTACTACGACTCCAGTAAAATGCACATGTGTTCCCGCCACTATAAGCATACCCCACTGCTCTACCACAGATATTACTGTACTCTACACCATTCGAGGGGTAATATACTGAATTACATGATTGAGTGGCAAGAGTGGGGTTATGTCTGCCACACATAGTTTTACCATTAGCCTCATATTTAGTAAGACTACTTGGACAGGTATCTGATACATTTGTATTTAAATAAGCTATTCGCATGACTCCTCTCACTCCACATGCTGTGGTATCCATATCACAGTAGACTTGTTGAGGAAATGATTTAGTCGAGATCCAATAGAGATCAGAAGGACAACGGTTATTGTTCTGGTATATAACATTGCAGGAAGAAGCAGGATGGTCTGGTCTGGAACCTAAACAAGGAGAACTTGATGGAGAAGGACTTGGTGAAGGACATGGAGAAGGACTTGGTGAAGGTAAGTAGGTAGTGCTAGTAGCAGTCTCAGTTATACAAACTGTTTCAGTGACTGTGGTAGCTGAACAGTGATCAGACATACCAGGAGGACCAGGAGGACCGGGTGGACCGGGTGGACCAGGAGGACCAGGAATGATACACAGTGATTGATAGTCACAGTATGTTGAGTTTCCCCCATTACACTGATCATGAGCACCAACATTAGCAGTCAAAACTAGTATAGTTAGTAGAAACATCTTGTAGCTACAGGGAGATTGGCTCAGATATCTCAGGTAGTATTTCAGTTTCTCCAAGATCAGCTAGCTGCTCTACTGATTGAGAATGATAGTGGACTAGTATTTATACTGCTCATATGTGGAATGTGGTTTTTGGATATCCATATATATACGCACAGTCCCATGGCCACATAGTCGGGCCATTTTCCTATATATACGGTTCATATACCTACTATGTACGGAAGTATATCCAAATATAGGACTATATATTAAAACTGTAGAGTTATGTAGTGGGAAGTTAGTATCCTATTTACACTAACATGCAATAATTAATTATTAACTACGGCCATCTTATCTTTGAGATGGTCCATCTTCTAACTTTTCGAGCATCTACTAGAGAAGCAGTTTGTTTTTTTTCAAGAAATGTCTCTAGATTTAGATGCTAAAATTAGATAGATTACCTATGACATGTATAGCTATCTGGTACGTGGCCATTATAGTTTGACTCTTTATGAGTCTCAGGGAAAGGACGGCAGATTTCTATTAAATTTTAACATACAAAATTAATGAGAATAGTTAGTGATTCTGGTAACTAGTTACAGAGTACACTCAAGATAGTTTTCTCTTCTCCTATATGTCCCTACACATGTATGAATTTATGCTCTATATGTGCAGGTTTGTGATATTATGGGAATTGTGGAAACTGACTATTTTGGGATTGTTATTCATGAAAAGTTTGGTGAAGTATGGATCAATAGAAGGGTCACCTTAAGAAAACAGATGAACGGCAGAAAACGGCCATATATGTTTGACTTGAAAGTCAAATTTTACGTTCCATTAGAAAGCTTAATCCAGAAATCAACCAAGTACAGTCAATTACATATACTACCTGTAGAATCATTAACATGGTCAAATTATACAAAATTTTAAATCTGTACACATATAATGCAGTTAATCAGTGGCTACATATGTTGGTATGTTAGTATACATACGTATATGTTTCTAATCCTCTATTATAGGAATCTATTCTACCTTCAGTTGAAGGCAGATTTAAAAAATGGAGATATCAGGGTACCAGAGGGTAAAGTAGGCCTTATTGGCAGTCTCATGGCACAGAGTGAAATGGGTGATGCACCATCCCGACATGGAGCAGCTCCCCTTGTATATCCAGAATACTTTGCTAATTGGAAAGATGGCTACCCTAGGAGGATAGGCATAGAGCATAAGCAATTAAAAGGTACTTTGAAAATCAATTTAGGCACAGTTTCCATATATATCGGCTGATAAGGAAACCACAAGTAATCCATATGATTTATTGAGCATCGGTAACATAAATTTGATGTATGCTCGGTCTTCATCAGTAATATGATGAAGTGAGTTTACAGAACCTGTCTTGCTAACTTGTTACACTTCCTCTGGTTCTGTAACTCTCCTCATCATAGTACTGATGAAAACCTCTGGGTTGAAATGTCCAGTAAACTCATTGAATTTATGTACTTATTAATGCTCAATATACGTACTAATGCTCAATATATGTATATATCATCTATCATTATTAAAGTACAATACTACTGCATTCTCACTTAACTGAATACATGTTTACAGGTCTCAGTGAAGAAAATGCTAAGATTATATATGTTTCTCAAGGAGGTGTCTGCTCTAGATGATTATGGTGTAAGAACCTTTTATGTGAAAGCATCATCTGGTACCTTGGCCAAAATTGGAATTGGAGGTAAATCTGTGAGAATCAGAGATCTGTCTGGTATTGAGCTACCCCAAAGGTATGATTAACAGTGTACCACATGCAGCTATATAGTTAGCTACTACATATTTTTACTGTATTTATGTACGTACGTATGTATATGTAGACTGCAAATAAATATAAATAATGGTTGTACACATATATATACTATATACATCTATATACGTACATGTATGTATACCACTGTACAGTATAATGTACCTTCCTGTATGTCTTTATAATTAGGATTCCATATCAACTGCTAATGGAAGCAAGTTACTGCAATTCAAAATGGAAAATAAAGTTCAAAACAAGTAGGATTGGTGAATCTGGAGGATTGGAGCTAATTGACTGCAGTTTATCATTTTGGTTGGTGCAGAGAATTGCATGCTTTAACTGTTTGTTAATAATCCTTGTCCTGGTACAGAAATAATCAGGAACATATATATACAAGGTTCCATGGAATGATAGTGACATTAACTGATAAGGGTTTAGATAATATATACGTAGTTAGGTTTTTTTAGTTATATTAACTACATACTACATAACAGCATAATATATACGTATATTGATGTACTTGTATACGTATATTTGCATATTGCATACTATATTATATGTGCGTATTTTTATGCTTTATATATATAATACTTGTATACGTACATATACACTATATGCATTGTATGTATATATAGGACTATGAATCATAAGCAAGCCTATCAGATGTTCAGGTATATGACAGAAGACCACACTTTCTATACACAAAAAGCTGTAGACTACAGAGTGTTGGAGCATTACGATAGTGAATCACTTTACAAGAAAATGAAGAGGGTCAGTAAATGTATGCAAGTGTGCAAGGCCTGTTTGTTCCTGATATATTTATCATAAAGAAATATACAAGGAAAATTCGAATTCATATGCATAAGCTAGGTATATACATCTACAGTAGGTGTATATAGCCCGATACGTATATGGCTCAGTGGAGAAGAAGAGAATTAGGAGGAGAAACCTCTGTATCCTCATCCAATAGTTTAGTTCCCTATAGGCCTAGGCCTTTTACTCTAAAGTAGCTGTATCATGTTGTAAAATGCATCCATATACGTACGTACGTATATATAATCAATAAGGTAAATGTATATATCAATATGTAATAAGAAATTTAAAATTTAACAATTTTTAGGCCATTTTTCACAAACCACTGGACAAGCGATACCACTTTGATCTGCTTCGTACCAAAGCTGAGTCCTACCAATACCACTGGAGGAAATTACACCAGCTTCCTTTGACACTAAGACATGTTGAGCGTGTTGCCAGTGAAATTGATTCAGACAGCTCTTCTGTTCAGAGTCAGCCAGCTGTTGGTGCCAGTATGAATGGGGAAGACCCTACCAATCCTGTACATCATGGTGCAGGTCATGCAGAAGTACATCCATCATTGATTGAAATTGAGACCGCCTTTCAGCGACCAAGGCAAGTTGAGGATGATTATTTAGGATCCCGGAATTATACAGTTTACATCTCCTATTTTATTACACCGTAAGAAGTATAATTAGTATGCTGGTGTTATGACTTCATACACATATTAAAAATGTTCAAAATATGCCTCTTTTGGCAATTTTTATATACTACGTTGACCCATATGATATGAGTCCAAATGGATGCTACAAATTATATAGAAAGTATATTGCATTAAATGCAAATCCTCACTGCTCTAATACAATTCAGGGAAAGTAGTCTGCGTAGATGGAGGAACCGTGTTTTACACCCACGAGCACACACAAGAGATGATGTCTCTGGAGATGCTAATCCTACAAGTGAACTTTCACTAGAGAACTTCCGTGGACAGTCACATAGACCCCATCGTACCCGATCACAGCAGTTTCAGATACAGTCACAAACTGATGTACCTGGACATAATGAGGGCGAAATCATTGCTAGACAGCCGACCTTAGATGGGGAGCTAGTGGCTCTGTCAAGTATGACTTCTGACATGAAAACCCAAGAGACTCCCAAATCAACTCATCAACCCCTCTGGAGGTGTTTTTCACCCTCGGTTGAGAACTTTATCACCTCTATATTACAGACCCCATCAGACAGCTCTGTATCAGCCTCTTCAGAAAGTTCTTATGACCATCCATTGTTTAAAAGAAAAGAGACCAGGGACATTGAAAGATCAATGTCCCTGAGTGATGTGAATAATGAAAAAACATATGATGAATTCTGTGCAAATAACTTTGACCATGAGGGTACAGAAAAGTCATCCCTTCTCAGTAAAAACAAATCAGCAAAGAAATATTATGTAAAAAGGTATGGAAAGGGTCACACTAAAGGGAATAAGAAGAAAACAAACATTAGTGGCTTGACTAAGGAATCACTCAATGTTGTTCGTCCCTTTGTGGAAAAGATTAACGAAAATTTTATTTGTAAGGTCTGCATGGACCGATTCACCAATGTCACCTTCTGTCCCTGTGGACATTACATCACTTGTCAAGAATGTGCAGAAAAATTAACTGAATGTCCAGTATGCCGAGCTGTCATCACCCATACTGTTGAAGTGTTTCAGTGACAATATTACTATATATCCCTGCATTAACTATATATAAGCAGGAATTGAATATATACAATTATTATTGTGCATGTATATACGTATATACAATTATATTAATTATTGTGTTTGTATAATACACATGCATGCTGCATGTATTGAATTTATTACTGAGAACTGCAAGCTTGAGTTTTGATATATAGATGACATGGGCTGCAAAATTATATGCATAAATAATGCTTTTCTGGTATCATGAAGATCAGATTCTAGAAGTGTTTCGGATCCAATATCAACATTTATAACCAGCCACATTCATTCTTAAGTGCTGTAAAAAAGGTCTATACTTCTTTAATAACTAATAGCAGTGTTCTGGACTGTCTCTATGTGTTTCTAGTTGGCCGTAGCCTGGGCCCCATGCATGTAAAAGCGTTTTTTTAACTTGTGTTCTGATAAATCTTATGATAGAATCACTTGATATTAATTCTACATCAAATTTGTAAACCAGTCCTTTTTCAAGTACATTTTGTGCTGTAACTCCGTTCAATGCATGGGAAAATTATGAAGCTTAAACTTGGTGTCAGCATTCACAGACATGTATGAAACATTTTCAATGAGTTTTAGAAATTTTGATTATTAAATCAATCTAGAGAATTTATAATCTATGTGTCTACTATTATTACGTATAGTACCTATTATTTTTATAGCCATAAATTATCACCATCAGGTATAGAGGGTCCAGAACTGTTTGATTCTACATGTTTTTTTGTAATGCCATAGCAACCTGCTTGCCTACTCTTCTCCCAGATTCAAAAGCACCATGAACAAAGCCATAATATTTGCTATCAGTATGTTCCCCACCAAAATAGACACGGCCTTCATTCTTTCCCAATCTTTTAAAAGTTGCAAGTGTTGATGTTGGAGGCCAGACAGTAAAAGCACCATGAAACAATGGATTTTTATACCAATCCGGAATTATTATATCAGAAGGCTTTCTAGCTTTATCACCATAAATTTCTTGAAGAACCGCATAGATTTCTTCAATGGTATCCACTGGATCTTGGAGTGATATACGCTTAGCTTCTGTACCAGTTGCTGTAAAGAGTAATATCTTAGTATTGTTTGGGTAGAATCTTCCGTTTCCAGCGTTAAAGGGTTCAAATACTGGATAATAGCCTCGAGCTGTTGATGCAATTCCGACAAATTCTGTGTTATCCCAAAATATCTCATCATCAGCTATGTCAAAGTAGACAAATATCTTCAAGTATAATGCCATTGTGAATGAATTGATGGCATTCCATTTTTCAACTGGTAAATCAGGTTCAAAGTTGACAGTTTTTTGTTGCAAAGTTCCAAGACTGCCGGTATAAATCAAGTACTTGGCACAGTAACGACCAACATTAGTAGAAGCGCATACGCAGGAATCTGACCGTTCAATTGTGGTCACTACTTCATTCAAGTGCAATCGTGGATCTGAGTTATAATCGGGCCTTAGATATATATTTGCTATTCCTTTAACAATCTTGTTGTAGCCATCCGGATCTGCAACGAAGAAATCGTCTTCACCATAGTGTGTATATGTCCTCAGTGGAAGAGTGTAGAAAAGCGAAGTACCCATTGGGCTCTCTGCGGAACAAAAGTCAAATTCCAACCATTCAACGAACAATCTAATTGCTTCCAAATCAAATTTTGCTGTGCCGTTAAGGACATATTCTTCAAATATTGGACGCCAATTCTGTCTCTGAAGTGCCTGTCGTATAGAGAGATGTCTCGCCGAGGGGCTATCTGCTAGGTTCTCTTCTAAATGTTCTACAATGCTTTCTAGTTCCTCAAAATACTCATCAACTATCTCGTCCGACGGAATCTCGCCGTTGCTGACGTACATTGTTAGATCATCGTAATCGGTGAAGTTACCACGAAGTCCGAAACGATCCCTCAAATGAAGGATTGGATTCCTCCTGCGATGGCCTTCGTCACCATCTTCTCGAGATCCTTGAATCCAGTTAGCCCCCACTTCAATCGATGCTCCGTGAAACGGAACATTTTTTATGCGTCCCCCGATGTCGTTCTGCCCCTCTAGTATAATGAAGTCGTCGAAACGTCTAGACAGCCTCCTACCAGCCTGAATACCAGCCAGACCCGCTCCAACGATCAACACATCGGTGTCTAACTCGCTACATTGCAAATCCTGAAGGAGTCCAACTTGAAACAGTGCTAGCAGCATTAGCGTGACTGTACATATGGAGACCACCATCACAGCTCTGAGCTGTTTTAGAACCTGATGACAAAGAGCCTTTGTGCATGGGTTATCAAAAGGGTGATAATTATTGACTTAGTTTAAATGTAATACTATCATGAAGCTAGGGTTGGCCAAAAAAATCATGGCAGCCCTATTCTACTCGATGCATCGACTATTTGCATATCGTCATATCGTTCTAAATGCCAAAACGTGTTTCGATGTTCTGCGAGGTTATCAAAGTGGTTCTTCTCCTTTTTTGCGCTAACATGCGAACATATACACTATTACAGGCAGATACAAGTTCTAAATCGTAATTAATTATCCGAACTATATAGGCTACCCTAAGTTTGCAGCACTATATACGTACAAGAATGTAAAATGTTAAAAGTGTTGCAAATTAAACAAACAAACACATTATAACAAGTACAAGATGACAGTAGCTATGTCTGACACTGGAACACATCTTTTCTATCATTCTTGCTACTCCTTCTCTTTCGCTGCCACTTGCAATATGGATGCTATCTTCTGAATGTCTTCCTGCTGCTCCACCTCCATCCCTAATCTCTGTAACAACAAGAAGAGATCCTTCTGTTCCTCTACAGAGCTCACACTTTAGAATGAAGTGTTCTACATCCTCAATCCCTGGAACAGAACATGCATATAGGGCATGTTCTTTCTTCTCTGGGTAGACCACTCCATCTTCCTGTCTCCTCCTTCAGCTAGCTAGCTGTATACCTACCCTAAGCTTGGTCAGCATCCTTCTCAGCCTCTTATTACCTACATCTATAGCTCATATCTGGGATAATCTCCCCTTGCAATCTCCCTCAACACTTCGTGATCGGTTTCTTCTCCAGGTCTGCCTTCCATCTAGCCTTCACCGCTCTCCAGACACTACAATCAATCATCTGCCCCTTCTACCCTACAGACATATTCCCCACCTCTGTCCCTACTATACATTTCCCCATCCCAGTTCCTTTAGAGTCTTCCTCAGGTCAACTAACCATTTGATTTTACTTCCCTTCTCCAGAACTTCCAATCCACAGGTGGCAGATCCATCTCCGGTCCATCTCCAAAAATGTTCTAGGATGAAGTCTATTGGCTCCTGGAAATATATACCAAAAACAGACTCCTGGGGGTGTGTTTTTTGGTATTACAGGGAGTCCGTTTTTTGGCCCTACAAAAGGTGGGTACAAGGAGTGCGTTTTTAGCCATTTGTGCAGCGTCTGGGTCTGTTTTTGGTTTTTGGTAGGGGTTTGAATTTGCTATGACAGTCATAATATGCACTTCTGCTACACATGTACAATGAAATTGATCGATCATCATACTAGCTCAGTTAACAACTATATTTAGCAAATTTGATGTATATACCTTGAGAATGAGTTAATATATATATATAACCATGCAAAATTAAGGGCGCATCGGGATAACTGAAGTAGGGATGGTGCACCCAAATAAGGAAAGTGATGTGTATGGTTAAGTCACACTTCAGTATGGTTATCCTTGTCATATGATCCCTTTCTTGTTTTGCTACGTATACTTTTTCTAGTGACTGTTGGAAGCACTGCCATCCCTACTTCTAATTCATTTTTAAATGCATGGTTAGCCTATATAAACCACCATGGTTATTTATAAGACATAGTGCATATATAACAAAGTGTATGTGCACATGCATGTGATTATATATAAACGTGTAAAATGTGAAATCTAACCCAATAAGCCATACATATGTTTACATATAATCTCCATTACACATGCACCGAGCGTTATTTATAGATAACTGTATGCATAATACATTTATTAAACTCATAATACAGAAACTAATAATATATTATATAGACTATATTATAAGAAATGACTACAGTGTAAACAGTGTATAAAAGACAAAAATTATACAGTTTACAAGTATATACTGTCAATAATACCTCCTAATGTAAAAGACTTAAGCTTTCTCTTTAGAGTTGGACATGTGCTTCCTATAGTTCTTCCTGTAGCCATGGGTTGACACACTAAGTAGATTGCTTGTATGGAGCTTGCATTAATAACTCTGGTCCTTCTTTTAAAAGTGTCCCATTGCTGAACTTTATTGTCTATTGTTGCAGGTTTCTGGGCTATGTTAACATGATTGGAGTAGCTTATGAGTATGTTTCATTCATTGTTCAATGTTTGAGTTGATCCTCTCAATTATGAACTCATCATTGTTGTGTTTTTCTTGGGTGCTCTATTGCCAAGAATGTCATGCAATTAACAAGTTTGAATTACTACTGTGACCGAGGATGGACTTGAAGTTGAAGGTCCATTCTCTGTGGAAACTAATTGGAAAATTGCTAAATATATGTCAAGTACGTATGTCTTCAAGCACCTCAAACAATCTACGTATGTATACTGTATGTACTTATCATTTGATCATGTTGCAACAAACGGCAATTGCAATTTGCTAACTTTTGTATTTATTTTTATTGATATTGAACTTGGAACTTCAGGCCACCCCTACACTGTAAATAGCATATACTTGATTGTATGGGGTATGTATGTAATGTATATCATAGAGTACGGTAGTACTCTATAGTAGGGATGGCCAGAAAAAAAGATGGCCGCCCTATGTAATGTATGGTGTCACGTGCACGGTGAAATCGACTGTCACTCGTCGTGAAGGAGCGCTCGAATTGTAATTGAATTCTAAACAAAAATATAACTTACTCAAAGTTCAGAGATAACCATTAAATAAGCGGAAGACCAGCAGCGAACGAAAAAACCAAAAGCCGCCATCTTGAAAAATTCCTCGCTTTCTCGGTCTTATTATTCTTCTTCTTATTCTTTCTTTTCTTGAGCTACCGCTCGTGTCGAAGGAAATAACTTATTCCCGTTGATACAAATCGTACCAAATCGAACCTAAACTAGGGAATAGGCTACACTAGGTTTGAACGCGTTCTACACGAAGCATGTTATTTCTGAAGGTGTTAAGAATGAGACCTTTTCGGACGCCATTTTCTAATTAAGATTTCTGGGTTATATGTTCTCTCTCTCTCTCTTTGCAAATTTATCGCCATGAAAACACTTACCAAATAAATTTTAATAAGAAAAAAGGGGGGAAACAAGCAAAATAAAAACATTTTAAAAAATGAAATTAGAAGTAGGGATGGCCCATGCAACAAATGACAAACACATCTGGAAAAAGTAGCGAAACAAGATAGTGACCATGTGATAAGGCATACTGAAATTTAAGTGATTTAACCATACACATCACTTCTATGTTTGGGTGCACCATCCCTACTTCAGCTATCATGATACTGGTGTGCCCAAACATAGAAGTGATGTGTATGGTTAAGTCTGTCACTGTCACTTAAATTTCAGTTTTGTTTGTTGTTTGTTTGTTTGTTGCAATTGTTTGTCAATGTTTTTATTATATGTATCACTATGTAATGTTACACAGCAAAGTATTATATAGATCTTTGATCTGTGGATACTGAGATTGTAAGCTCCACGTATATATGTGTATATTTATTATTTATTGACTAAAATGAATGTTTGAATAATTAAGCCAATTTTCAGTCTAAAGTAAATATTATTTTTTATCCATTCTGCAGAGGTTACGATGGCACTCAAGCAGCAAGATAGCATGATAGCAATTATTAACTTGTAACTTCTTGTTTGTAGTGCCTGTTTGTTGATAGATTGGTAATACACTTGAATATGAATGTACTTAATAAAAGAATATATAGCTTCTAAATTCTCTCATGCAGATCTAATTTATTTGACATTGAGTGTATTTGTAATTTTAAATTGCATGTGAGACAGATATAATCGGGTTAACCACAACTTCTAGATCTGTTCAGTTAATCTTAGATTTGAATGAAAATGAGTGTGTATATTAAACTACTTCTCTTATTAGTATACAAAAATCTCCAACTTCTCTGTTGCAATGTTGTCAATGAATGTATTTGTTTTATATCCACACCAGCGTACTTCTATATCTTGAGTAGTATAACTGTCAAGGTCTACATTAAACCATGGTCTTCCATCATCGGGGCAACAGTTGCTACCTTCATAACAATTGCCTTGCCACATTGTGTAGTCAGTGTACCACTGATATTGCGGTGAGGATTTTGTGGCTGATTCACAGAAATAGTTGTTTCCAACAAAACTGGGAGCAGCAGTTCCACCTGGAGCACAAGGACAGTTACAATGATTAGCTGGGGTGTCTCTATAACCACTCGCATAAGTCCAGACATGAGTACGATCATTAGAAGGACCTCTTGTTATTGTGACACCAGATGCATAGAGATCGTTGATTGAAGGATTACTACTACTCCAGTAAAATGCACATGTGTTCCCGCCACTATAAGCATACCCCACTGCTCTACCACAGATATTACTGTACTCTACACCTTTTGAGGGGTAATACACTGAATTACATGATTGAGTGGCAAAAGTACTGTTATGTCTGCCACACATAGTTTTACCATTGACCTCATATTTAGTAAGATTACTGGGACAGGTATCCGATACATTTGTATTTAAATAAGCTATTCGCATGACTCCTCTCACTCCACATGCTGTGGTATCCATATCACAGTAGACTTGTTGAGGAGATGATTTAGCGGAGATCCAATAGAGACCAGAAGGACAATGGTTATTGTTCTGGTATATAGCATTGCAGGAAGAAGCAGGATGGTCTGGATTGGAACCTAAACAAGGAGAACTTGATGGAGAAGGACTTGGTGAAGGACTCGGTGAAGGTAAGTAGGTAGTGCTAGTAGCAGTCTCAGTTATACAAACGGTTTCAGTGACTGTAGTAGTAGGTGAACAGTGATCAGGCATACCAGGAGGACCAGGAGGACCGGGTGGACCAGGAGGACCAGGAATGATACACAGGGATTCATAGTTACAGTATGTTGAATTCCCCCCATTCCACTGATCGTGATCATGAGCGCCAACATTAGCAGTCAAAACTAGTATAGTTAGTAGAAACATCTTGTAGTTACAGGGAGATTGGCTTAGATATCTCAGGTAGTATTTTAGTTTCTCCAAGATCAGCTAGCTGCTCTACTGATTGAGAATGATAGTGGACTAGTATTTATACTGCTCATATGTGGAATGTGGTTTTTGGATATATATCCATATATATATATACACACACAGTCCCATGGCCACATAGTCAGACCATTTTCCTATATACTGTTCATATACCTACTATGTACGGAAGTATATCCAAATAGGACTATTAAAACTGTAGAGTAACATATGTAGTGGGAAGTTAGTATCCTATTTCTGGTTTGACTTCCAAACATACATATAGACAACTCATGATCAGTTGGAAAAGGATCAGACATGTACTGGTGGAAGTTTATATTAGGTAAGACATTTAACAAAGTGTGTGTGCATGTGATTAGCCCATAATATCACATGTTTACACAATCTATTGCACATGAACTGAGTATTATTATAGATAAACTGTACTATACAAAATATTTAAGTAAACTCGTGATATAAGACATGACTAAAGTGTATAAAAGACAAAATTACAGTTTACAACATGCAGTATTGTCAATGAACACTAATAAGTACAGATATATTCCTCCTAATGTAAAAGATTTTCTCTTAAGAGTTGGACTGTGTGCTTCCTATGGTTCTTCCTGTAGACTTGGGATATGAGTACCGCTCTGCTTGGAGGTAGACGGGTAGTCTCTCCTAAGATTTAGCTCAGCCAAGGGCTGTCTAGGGAGGCTTCCCTTGGTTGATAGACAACTGTTGCCATTAGTAACAGTTGGGGTACTTTGAGATATACCTGTGAACCTGATTTCTTTGGAGGCTGTAGTCTTAGCCATCCCTGACTGAGAGGTTGCAACAGAAGGTGACAACGACAATGATGAAGCAGATTCCAAAGCAGCTTTATATTTTTGCAACAGTAAAATGTTTACCATATTTGAGAGCAAAGTGTTGGGAGTGACCTCCGTGGACAGGGAGGTGGCTCCAGAACTGGAGGTCACTGTACTAGAAGGCATTGAGCTGATAGAGGTAGTTGTGGTTTTACAGAGTGGTGATAGCACAGCTGAGTGACTTGATTGTACAGCAGTATCTACTTCTACTCTGGGGCTTTCAATCTCCATCTACGTATATGTGTGGAAAATACAAAATTAATGTCATTTCAATCGTGTTTGTCCATAAAGAAGCCAGGTTCAAATATAGGATAGATCAAAACTGATTGGAATGAAATAGAGACCTGATTCGAACAAATACATGCAATATGAACATACATAAGCTAATGGCCATGCAGACTTAAATTACCTGTACGTATGTGTACATACTGTACTAATCAGTCATTAAGAACTGCCTTTGTGTAAATGTCAATCAATACGTACATGTCAGAAACATTAATACTGATTGACAGCCTAAAACATATACAGTATATGGACTATACGGTGACTAACTCTATCATAGTTTGATTCATCTGAGATGTTACTGGTTGTGGATTGGATTTCCACTTCAGATCCAAAACTGCTTGAAGTTACCTACGTATATGGAAACAGATTTGAGATATATTAATTGCATATACGTATGCACATACATGTTCATTGATGCAATTATGTACATATACACAATGGTGTAATGATAAAATTTATTTATTTAGCTGATGAATGTAGCCCAAATTACTGGAGCACTTGGTACTTCTAAATAAGTATACACTGTTGAGTATTCTTAGCTAGTTGTTCACATTTAAAAAAATTATGTATACACAATGGTGTAATGGAAAGATTAATCATTTAGCTGATGAATGTAGCCCGAATCTCTGGAGCACTTGGTACTTCTAAATATGGCATGCTTGGCTAAGTGTTCTCATTTAAAATAAGATTTCAATTCAATATTCAATACTGTGTGCAGCTCACCAAACTAGCAACATTCTTTACACTTGAAGAGACTGTATTGGAGCTTTTTCCTTGAGGTAATATAATTGCATCTTTCTCAGTAGAACTTGTGGTTGCATTTGTTGATAAGATATTTCCAGTAGTGTTGCCATAAAAGGAAGGCTCCATGCCTATAATGCAAAGTATATATTTAAGCACTCACTATTTAGTAATAGCTAACTGTACAATTAGGTATCATCGATTAAATTTGTAATTACATGTAGTGCTTTGCAAAAGTCAAGATTGCAAGTCCCCGCAGTTGTCTTGCCTTTTGAGTTCAAAAAGGCACTTATATAAGACTTTTTTGGGATGCATTATGTAAGTATGTGCTACGTATATACGTACATATTATGACTTTAACTGTAAATGTACCATACGTATATACTAACATCATACGTAAGTACGTACATGATTACCACTAACAACTCAACACTACTAGAAGTATGACTTGGACAATGTTTTACCTGCATTCAAAGGCAGATGCTCATGAATGGCCGATTCTGGATTGGGAATCTGGTCTTTTTCCACAGTCCCTCCCCCAGAAGCAAGGAGAAAGCTAGGAATTTTCAAGAAGATGCTAGGGGAAAATGTATGTTGACTTTCTGGTACCAGTGTTTTAACTTTCTGAGATTGATTCTCATTTACAAATGATGGAATACAATTGGAGGTTGTTTGAAGTGGCAGTTGATTCATTCCTACATACAGTGATATTCACAATAAAGGAATGAATGTACATACGTATATGCTTATACGTACGTATACTCCCTCTTTATTATGGGCACTAAGTTAAGCTTAGACTGTAGCCTCCACCTTCATTTATCACTGATACCACAAGTGTTTTACACTTGTAAAAAGCTAAAGGCAGTCATCCAAATTCATCAGCAAACTGTACCATACTGAAAAGCCCTATAAGGGGGGCAAAATAGCTATCCATGGTTCTTTGATGATTGGTCCATCTCTGAGGACTGGGAGGCAATCACCGGTTGACATTCCAATAGGAATATCCCCCCCCCTCCCCCGGTCAAGATGAGACTTCAGGCAATTGGCTGGTTAGCATCCAGTGATTGTAGCTACTACGTAGGTACTAGGTAAAACTAAGCTAGCCCACATTAGACACATACAGACACGTGTACGTATGTATGTAGATACAAACCTGCTGTTGTCTGTAGAATATGTGTGATTGGCAGTGCTATTGGTTGAGACGCCAGTGTGTCTTGGAGAACCTTCTGTTGTGCAGATTCAGACAATGAGGAACAAACAGGATTAAGAGAAAATCTACAGAGAGAAACATGGCCATATGTAACCATCTACACAGAAGTACTTTTACATGCACAAATCTCTCAATCAACTTCCACAGACATCTGCATGTACATATTGTACTGAGCTTTCAATAAAGTAGTAAGGAGTATTTCCGTTATGTTCTTGATTAAGTTGATTATTCATTTGAGCTATCTGTAACAAAATTCAAAGATTGGGTGCTTTGACCAGTAGGTCTTCATCAGCAATAATAAGGACAGAGATTCTATTTGCCCCCTTCCTTTCAAAACTCAACTCTTGTCACTCATTTTCTATTTAACTAGAAGTTGCAATCTGTGCTAAAGATGGTACTGAGAGAAGGCTTGACTTCTAAAGTTATATCATGATTCCCATTAACCGTAAATTGTACAAGTAGCTATTTAATTTGTTACTCAAAAATCACTTTTACATACCAAATTGAGGTGCTGCCTCGCAACATGATTAGACTGTATGTATAGATAGGTACGTACATATATATGTACGTATAAATATACAAATATGGAAGGTATATATTTGAGCATCAGCATCACATTGCTGAAGACTTGCAGATTAAAATGTCCAACTTTCAGTTTTTTTTAAGTATTGCTGATGCTCAAGTACGTATGTATACTCATTATGAGCGTAACAAATATCCATCACTATTATATAAATATACCTACATACATGTGGATTGGACAGATACAGTCGCACTAACCTGCTGTAGTCTGAAGAACTGATGGGAGTGACTAAGACAGTGTTTACTGCTCCTGCAGTTGGGAGCTGTTGAGGTTGGTTTGGCAGATGTGATACTTTTAAGGTTGGAGTACCTATAGTTGTCCGGTATCTATCAATTACGTTTCTCTTCTTTGGCAACTTCCTATTGGCTAGTTTAGGTTGATCACTTGCATCACTGCCTGAATTATTAAATATATAAACTGGTTCATTCTTGTCATTGGATGCTGTAAGATTACATGTGATTTCTGAATGACTTTTGTTCTGAATTGTGGAATTCAATTTCAAGAACTCATTGAACAACGACCAGAGTATTAAGAGTTAAGGAAGATAGTATGGATAGATTTTAGTCTTTGCTGTTTAGATATGGTCAGAGATTAAAGTTTAAACCTAGGGTATAAATGGAAGACTACATTGGATGGGAATAACTAGCATACATACATACGTACGTATGTAGCTAAGTTAGTGCCTCAATGCACTGTCAATAATACAATAAATGAAGGATATTGTTGGGGTATTTCCCTTCAAGGTGCTTGATATCGTGCTTGAAAAGTTGAGCCTCCAGTTCAAGAGGATTCATACTTGTACTCACTGTACCTAAATTCAATAAGTACATTAACATAGTGTCAACTTTAGATTCCCACAACTTGTTAATCTGGGCACATTAGTGCTTCAAATGTGTCCTGCAAGCAAGAGCTGGTAATCAAGGGCTGAATGTTTCAACCCAGAGGTCTTCATCAGCATGAATTAATGAATGCAATTGCATTATGTACATTCAGGGGGAAAACTGAATTAAGCACCATGACATTGAATATGTGCCAATTAAACTATTTACAAACAAATTATTTAACAATTCAATTTGTCACATGTTCACAGTTTACTGTTGGCAATGAATATATATACACATACATACGTACTTACATATACATATATGTATACGTACACACAATAAGAAACAATTGGATAAAGTGAGACACCAGTTTTATGGATAATGTAATACGTACATTATATATACATAGGTACGTATACATATATAGGTATACGTATATAAGTAGGTACATACAAATATGTAAATACATTTTATCACAATATACATACTGTGCATGTATATATATTAACTTGTGGTTTCCTTATCAATGACTGGTGAACTGGGTGCTGAATGAGGTTTGGATCTTTTTGAGATAGGTGCAGTTTCATCTGCAGGAACAGCCACTTCCAAAACTACATACACATACATAGATATAAACATACATGTTATAGTACATACGTTTGTATATGTATTTTAATGTTAACTGCATTTAGTATATTACCGTAGGCACTTTGAACTATGTATCTCTCCTTAACACGAAAGTAAATGCATGCATATAACATGTGTACTTATTCAAATGAAATGATTCCGTTTCATTCGTTACAGTACTGACAATTTTATCGAGCATCAGCAACACTAAAGTAATTATACCAATTGATCTGTACTATGTATTTGACCCAAAGTTTCAATGTTAATACATACAAAGGAATTATCACTCAAAAGTACCTTCAAAATTGTAGCAGTTCAACAAGGAGTGCTTTGATCCATACAGCTGCTTGCGTACAGGAAAGTAAATTCCAGACTTCTGATACAGTTTCCTTAACTTTATTTCATCTGGATCACACTTACGACTCACACCTACATATGTAGGTACATATACGGAGATGTATATAAGGTATCTAGTTATGTACATACGTACGTACATATACGTAGATGTATATAAGGTATACATGCAGGAGTGTATACAAATTGTCAAAATACAGGCTGAAAGGTATGTGTTCGTACATACGTATATGAGAGACATCTGACATGTCTGGTCCAATCCAGTAAAATCCAGGTTTGTGAAAGCCTCCATAAGTACTGATGTAAGAGTCCTTGCTGATCAAACCCATGCTGACTAGCACATTTGATATGTCATAGAGTCTGCGTACCTTACCTGAGACATGCAAAAGACAAAAAAGGAATGCAACCCTTACATGTGTAGGTAGATATGAATGCAATCATGTATGTATATACTTTACATATACGTATATACGTACGTACGTAGGTGTATACATAATTCAAATGTGAAAGACAGGGTGGAGAAACAAGGTGTTCAAGGTGTTTAGGTGCACATGTATCATTATGTACTACATTATGTACTATGGACTACGTACATTCTATAATCCATACAACAATTTCATAGAAATAATCACTGGGAGATATTATGTCTGACCAACCAAGTGACCAAAGTCTGATCTTGGTTGGAAGACCAAAGTCCTATCTAGTTAGGAGTTAGTGCACTAAGCCAGTGAAATTAAACTCCCTTTACACAGTACAGTATTGTCTTTCTTACGTTTAGGTTTTCCTGACATGTCAATAGTTTCATCATCTGCAAGAATGACATCTGCTGCAAAATCCAATGTTACTTCATGTTTCTATGGAATATATAAATGTATATACGTATGTACGTATGAATAAACGTATGTACATACGTACGTATACGTGCAGTACAGTACGTACGTATAAATAACAAAACTGGCCGTTTTTTAACATGCTACATCTACTGTAGAGTAATGGACCTACATATATAAGGATTGTAAGTACGTAAGTACGTATAAATAACAAAACTGGCCGTTTTTTAACATGCTACATCTACTGTAGAGTAATGGACCTATATAAGGATCTAAACCTAGTGAGAGCTTTGGATGAGGATACAAGAGTTCTCTCCTTCCTCTCTTCTTCTCTATTGGGACACTACCTTCATTAGCGACCCTGGGAATCTTTGTCTCTTCTCTGAGTCCTTGGCTCTCTGTGCTAAATCTAGGGGTCTTATATATACATGTACGTATGTACTTTTGCATATATACAAGTAGTGTACTTACTGGTAGGACAAGTATTAGCATGATAAACTTCTGACAGAGGTATCCAAGTGATCGCTCAGATTTACCAGAAACATTGTTGCCTTCTTCCTCATCTTGAACTACTGGAGAACTGCATGGACTACTGCTACTTGTCTGCTAGCACATAAATGGGATACACATCCGATGTACATACGTACATATATTGAATTTTAATATAGAGTATTTAGCTAATGTACATACGTACATATATTGAATTTTAATATAGAGTATTTAGCTAATGTACATACATACGTACCTATGTGTATCTATCCAATGATCACGTGAATATGTTGTTTGTGTGGTACCTAGGGATACTAGAGTGTGTTGCAAGACTGTGTAACTACACAATCGGAACCTCACTAATCCACAAATTTGAAAGCTTACCAGGGCTGCATGCAGAACTTGGGGCCAGAGGGGGCAAATATGAAAATTGTCAAAATTTAGAGGGGGGGGGGGGCAATGGTATGAGGGTGTCTAAGCAGTTTAGGGGGTCCCCAAAAGTCTAGGGTGGTGCAAAATCAATCCTAACTCTTGCCCCCCCTCTATGCAGCCCTGCTTACCCTGTACCATTTATATTATTAGGTACTGCTTTCACTGATGAATGAACATACATATGTACGGGGAACAGTTTGCCAACTTACTGCAACATGATTTGGGATTGCATGAACAATGGGATGAGAAGATAAAGAAGACCCTTGAGGAGGGTCTGATGACACAAGTGTCTTCTCCTGGCTCTTGGTATCTGCCTCACCTTGATTCATAACCAACAAACCACTTCCTTTCATTTGCTACGGGTTGAGAAGGAAAGAAAGTCACTTCAGGTCGTTTAAAAACCACACAGTCACAGTATGAAAGATTTGTAAGTACATATGTACTTCTGTAAATACACAAAAATAGCAAAGATTGACTGTAGTGTTGCTAAGCAACTAACCCACAAAAACTCAGGACTATTAAGAACTTCAGCTTTGTCACAGAGTATAGTTGCACCTTCATAGGAGACAATTGCCTTCAGTTTAGCCAATGTTAGGGGAAGGCTTTTTGACCCGTTCCAAGTGTACGAGTTCTTTCCCATTTTGGTAGTCATTTCCATACTCTCCAACACATTAACAATGTCATATATCCTTCTCCTGTTGACATCTAAGAACAAGCAAACAACAGTTAGAGTAGACCATTTACACAATCTCATTCAAATACGTACGTACGTATTAGTGAGTTTTGATATATATATTTTACAAGTGATCGAATTTCAACATAATAGTGAGTTTTGATATATGTATTTACATATTGGTAAACATCAAGTGTACAGTATATGACTGTTTTACTGCTGAAGGCATGTCACTGCCATAGTAGGTCATTGTGTCCAGACATATTGCTGTATTCTTATTCATTGTCGTTGAAACTACTGATATGTATTAATAGCATTTATTTCTCAATCTTTAACAGTAATTGTACCTAGTTTAGTAGCAACTGCCTCCAGATTAAAGGATGTTCCTGGTGCCATCTCTGTTTCTGCCAGTTGTAGGAACCTGTAACACACAGAGCAGATAACACACCAACACATGTCCATGTCACAGCAATGCTTCCCTCATGCATAAAACAGCGAATTATTCTGATGAGTTACAGATTCAGTCTCTTCATTTTATATTTATGTTTATAGACGTCAACATCGCACAGTTCTGGTTTACTACTCCCAGTTAGCATGTACTTGTACTAGTATTTAGACAAACCAACCTTCTGCACAGTAGAGCAAGAGACTTGGATTTCCTGTCATAGTCTGGTTCGTGTTTCCTCCCTCCTTTGGTATTTGAGGTCGAGGAGGAGGAAGTAGCAGCCGTTGGCACATTAGTGACATTCAGTGAGGACACTTCTCCAGTAACTGACTGTTCAGAGGAAGTAAAGATGTCTCGAGCAGCTTTTTGAACTATATATAATACATTAGAAGTAGCTGGTATCAGTAGAGTGACAAATAGCAGTTGTATATGCCCGTTTCCCCAACACCCGTTACTCAATGAACTCCTTTTCTGATGCGTATGTGCATCTTACTAATGTGGCAATTCAGAAGACATTTGTAGGTCATAAAGTCATTGTGTGAGTGGAAGTTAAAGAGAGAGTTAGAGAGAGAAAGAGAGAGAGATACACAGATATAAATTCAGGTCTGACCTTTCATCTCTTTTTCTTTTCTCTCCTTCTCCTTTAAATCAGGACTAACTGCTGACATCAGCACTTTCAAGTTAGCCAATGGAGTCAGCACCTCTACTGGAGTACCAAAGGCAGAAGCAGACTTAGTATTACTGGAGGGTCGGCTGGATGGAGCTGAAGAAGGGGACTGCCTCTTGCGGGACAACTTGGGCGTGCTGAACATATCCGCATGTGCACTGTTCTCCTGGGTAGCCATTTTTATCTACAAATTGAAGGATCAGTTGGATGCCATATGTCACTTAACTATGGTAAAAGGCCGACAGCTTTCTACCCCTTATTTTCACATACGTATGTACATAAATAATGTTGCTACACAGATGGGTAGCTACTAATATGTATACTGCATGCTACTATGAGCTTAGATCAGAAGAGGGTATGCATGCACTTTCAGTATTTTATTCCTTTAAAGACCCATAGTGGCCTTCAAATTTGTAAAGATTTCGTGAGTTCAAAGTTAAACACGGCATGACCAGTTACGTAGGTAACATGCTATTATCAAAGAATTTTCAGTGGATATCTTGTCAAGAACAAGCACGTAAGCATTTACTTAAAATGAGAACTGATTCTATAATTCAAATAACTACAAAACGGAATCTTAGTAGGCACTTTAGCCTTCGGCAATACTCAATTATGCATGTCCAATAAATTATCAGAAGAAGCATTAAGCATGCTGAAAATCGTATTTTTCAGTTTTGAAGTTAGGTCTTGGAAGTTAAATAGGACTAACAGGGGCCATTTTGACTACGAATATTGCTCTATTGCTGAAATATTCATCGAGAATACGTTCCAATTGACAGCTCTTTAAGCGAATCTTCAAGGCTAAAGGAGAGTAAGTTTCAGTTTAAAGTACATCATTCTCATACCTTTTAACAGATGCTGATGAATCTAATCTCACGAAGAAGACCATGCACTCGGACTCTATCCTCACGGCTTTCAAAATGTCCCGCCTAGGCGCCAAGTTATCACACGGTTTAAATTTGGCGGATAAAATTTTTGACGCATCTTGACGTCATCATTTCAATACGTACCAAGGTATATATACGTAGCTATAGTATAATTAATACATAACTAGTTTGTAACAAATGTATATATAGACGGATTATTACATGGCATGTATGCAAATATAACTGCAAATATACATAATAGATGGAAATAAGGTGTTTTGATAAAAAGTGAGCAAAGTGTTGCTACACTTAAAATGTACTATTGTTCTACTTACACATTGAACTACAAAAATGTATTCATTAATAATATTGAGAAAAATCATAAAATGTGACATCCCTTCTTTTTCTTCTTTCCCTTGCCTACACTTGTAGCCATCTTTTCAGACTTCCTATTGGTAGATACATACGTATATAATACATGAGATATTTAATATGTTTATTATTGATTATCTTTGAGCATCAGCAACACTGCATGTGTGTATACGTATGTATATGTACACGTACATGAATATAGGAGGAGGAATTGCTATGTTGTTCAGGTACATAGTATTATAAAGTATACCGTCGACATACGTATGAACCCCCCAAATTGTTTGAAGAAATGCACCAATAACTTTCCTACTGGTTCTACTGTATTACTTAGTAGATAACAATATTGTATGACATATGGAGGGAGCAGGTTACTGAGAGGATTAGAATTAATTTTATGACCCTGCAGGAATGATGCAATAGGTCTCACCTGATAACTCTGATCAAGTCATGGAAAGCCTTGTCAACGTTTGTTCTATTCTTGGCACTGGTCTCAACATAAGGAATCTATATCAATGTGAATAATACATGTATGTATGCACATGTATAGTGAACAAACACTGTATGGCCGGAAATATGGTGAGCAGAATGTTTGGCGGATTGCTCAAATTATGGTATTTGGCAGATTTTACTTTGGTGATTTCACTGACAAGGCAGTTATTCTCCTACGTATGTACATTTGGTGTACATTGGCGATGGAAATGCTCTTAAATCTGCCAAAATAAATTCTCCAATAATTTATAATAAATTTCTGACTATATATAGGGTATTTAGTGGAGGCTAATATAGTTCTATGTTACATACAAAATCAGTACAACATTCTAAGGGTAGCTCATGAAAGGAAGCAATCACTGGCATAAAGAGATAATTTGATCACTGTTCAGTTCTAAGGTGAATACATACATAGGTGGAAGTGAAGACAAGTGGGTATTACTTACAGTATTAATGTAAGAATTGCTCTAAAACAATGTTAGAGAACAAGCGGACTCACCCTTAACTGTTGTGACAGGTTCATTCCTTCGTGTTCAGTGACAACTCTGTCATATTCCAAATCTGACTTATTACCAACCAGTATCATTGGAAATTCAGATCTAAAATGAAATTACTCATACAATTAAATTGGATCTGTTTGGAAAGTATATCTTTACAAATAAAAGAGCATTTGACCACAATTAATCAGAGGTCACTTATTACCAGTGACCACATGCATATGAAATCAGATCAGGTCAAAGCATTCCAAAAGGTACACTTGTTTAAACATACAAACACAGGCATTAGAGAAAATATTAAATCATTATAATTGAATAAAACTGTAATGATAAAATGATGCTATATCATTGAAACACTGGATTTTGATAGGGTTGCACAGTTTCAGCTAATACTGCACCTCTTTTCAAGTAAGCAAACACATGAATAATTAAGTGTACATGTATATACGTACATATGTGTATGGTAGACATTTCTAGGAGTGCGTCTTTACCTGTCTTTTACTCGTAGAATTTGGTTGTAAAATCGATGCGTGTCTTCAAAGCTAAAACAAATACGTACAATCACTAGTTATACAAATAATATATGCACAATAACATACGAATGTACAATACAAATATGAATGGATACTATACACAGGATATGATACTTTTCATTACTGCTAAAAGCATACAGACTACGTATCTTCTTGATTATAGACTGTAGCCTCCACCTTTACCTTTGGTCGCTTGGCCGGTGTAATTCCATCAATTATCCATATAGGATTATTCATATGCAAATATACCTCAATATTAGAGTTATTATCAAACCACAAGTATTTAATTGAACAGTCAGTAGGATATACCCTTAGTGTGGAAATACGTATACATACGTACAGTATATCACATATGTCACAAAAATGGCTGACCTTCTTTTATCAGTGATGGAGTACACTAAGAGGAACCCTTCACCTGAGTACATGTACTGCTCTCTCATTGCACTGAATTCCTACAGTTTGACAATGCAAATTAGAGCAATTAAAAGAAATGCCAATAGGAAATAACAATTAGATCCAATATGGTCAAAGTACACCAAATATGGACATCCTTATACATATATTTCCATCATATATAAGAATTACAGTAGTTCATTCATACAAATCAGTAGCCATGGAAACACTTATTTGATTGGTTGAAGCATTCAATCACACAGTGACACAGTTTACATTACCTCAAAGTACCATTAAAATGATGTACGTATATGTGCTCAAAACAAAATGGATTCCATGAATACGTACGTAAGTACGTACGTACACAGGATGACCACTGTAGCATAAAGCATGGCTGTACAATATTTAATTATATTCACACTCACCTCCTGTCCAGCAGTGTCCAAAACTGCAAATGAATAGAAAAAGTCATACAATTAGTCTACAGTATATGCATTCCGGATGGGTCACAGCACAGCACTTGGAAACCATGGGCAACATACACTGTAAACTGCACTACTAGAAATATTATTACTATTTAGGACTAACTGTATAATATTAAGGCAACAGGAAAAGTCACTAATATCTGAGGGCACATTTAAGGGTAAAACTAGGTTTCATTAAATATAGCTTTATACGTATGGACTACAGGGATGCTAAGTGACACACTCACAGTGACTAATAACAATACAAATTGAAGGAAACCATGAACCATACCAGTACAACATGTATGAATAATCTAATATACCATTTTTACATACTACATCTACCTACGTACGTATGTACTTAAGAGTGAACACCCATAGGCAACTAAAACTAGTGAGAATGTTGGATGAAGATACAGGAGTTTTTCCTTTTTCTTCTCCTTCTCTTCTTCTCCACTGGGCCAAACAGCTGTTTATGGGAATTCTACCCTTCATCAGTGACCCTGGACCCTTGCATTACCTAGGAGCTCTGGTGCTGTAAGTACTAGTTTGACTAGCCTAATATTGTAAGAACACTATATCAACTGGTCTCTGAGGAAAAGTGCACTTACTGTCAAAGACAGCGACTTCGTCATCTATGACAGCTTGCTTTCTGTAGCTGTCCTCAATTGTAGGGTCATACTCCTCTACAAAATGTGACTGAATGAACTGAATGGTCAAGGCAGATTTCCCTACTCCTCCGCTACCAACCACAACTATTTTGTACTCCCTTATGCCATTGGTCGAGTTGTACGACATCTAATAAGAGGAAACTGAAATTAATACTACATACATGCACACCACAGGAAACTAACAGAAAGGCAATATAAAGCTATAAAGGTACAAAACAGGTAGAATAATATGGTTCTGCTTCAAAACATACATATATACGTACGTACAACTTTGGATGAGTTACGTGATCTGGCCTATGTAGTTACATCAACCGATTTAAATCAGTTCTAATTATAGCTTGGGCAGTAAAACAGGGAAGACATGGAAAGAGCATTACCATGGCAACTACAGTCAGTGGCACAGCACTGGTGGGCAACCCCAAAAAAATGTCTTGGGTTTAGTTCCCAGTGATAGGTTCCTTTCTGTGGTTTCCTTTTAAGTGATGCATGAAATGGTTGTGGTTTTGTTTATCATGAATGTTATTAACTACATGTAGTCCAATTGCTGTAGTGTATGACTGGCCATCTTGTTCACTGTATGCATGACTAAATGACATAGTCAACTGACTATATACACAAGTTTATCTAAAAAAAGGCAATACCAGTGCATTGATTGTAACTGAAAGCAGGGCAACTCTAAAGTGTGGTTCAGGAATTAGTCTCTTTCTCTTACGCTACCCTAGTGTGAAGACCAATGTCATGTGTCAATATCCATGCAGGAATGCAAGAATGCAGGGATGCAGTATTTACTGTACACATGTTATGAGAGATGGCAAGGTTTTGATTATACACACTGTAAAGATATGTACACATGTGATTTTACATGTATTAGACAGAATATTAATATCTTTAGAGCAGATCATTTTTCAAACTTTTATGCTGTTAGAAGAAATCCCTATTTAAGAATATTAAAACTACATACGTATGTATGTAGTTTAACATTTTCTACAGTGTTCTTTAGGGCGATGGATGTAGACTTGTGTCCTATTAAATTAAATTAAAAATCTATTGATTACCTATATGTCTAGACATTTGAAGGTTCATCACACAAAGCATAAAATGTGCAGAAAGGCCATTGTTTGGTGGTTGCTAGGAGTGATTTTTTGAGCAGTTACTATAACTGAAATATTCACTTTGGAATTAAACATTTCTCACTCAAACACACACAAAAGAGACAAAATGAAATGAAAGCTAAACAGTTCACCAGCCTACGACTGAAAGGGAAATTGCTTAGTAGTTGTGAAAACATAAACAGAGACTTAACCTATTCTCATGTACGTACGTATGTGCATAATGTCAGTACAATATCATAATACCCACATTACGTCTAGTATTAGTACGTAGCTGATATCCTTACAACATTTCATTATACGTACGTACATAGTATGTACGTACATTGATGTACTGTCAACAACATTTCAACTACGTACATTTTGACTATTATGAAATCACCTTTACAACTAGCAGACCATAGACATACGTACATGAGCAACCATGCAGTGATAACTAGACCACAACTATGTACATACACATCTCAAAGAGTTAAATAAAATCAACTGTAAAACATGAATACCTACTGTAAGAATACAGGTGTACCATTTAAATATCTAGGTATGTATCCTTATTTACTATAACATTGTGAGGTCACAGTGACTGATGAAGAGTGGATTTTGCAAGACAGCTGTGTTTGACCCAGTGAACAAGTTTAAGTAAAATGGGAAGGAAGAACTCTACATTTCCTTGTACAAGCACCCCCAGCTAGTCTATCCTTCATAAACACGCACTACAGATGTATAATTCCATCATAGTATTGTACAGATGTTGAAATCCTTCAATTAATCACCTCCTCCCCCTGAATGATAATACATAATTTAGTGCAGAGTGCTAACCTTGTCCTACTGGTAATTAATGAGGTAATTCCAAAAATAGTATCACTAAGGGAGTATTAAATTCTATTTTTAGACTCAATTCAAAGGAGTAATTCAATCATACATGGGATGTCATGTAATAGACATTGTCTGGTTGAGCAGACATATAATAAGACACTGACTGACACCAAATAAATGGACTGAAGTGGCACTCACACATTAACACCAACAGGAACACAACTCCTACTACCTACATATGTACGTATGTTCATATGTACACAATGAATATCATTAGAGAAGAGCTTACTATGTATATAGTACACCCAGGACTTCCTGTATTCCTGTATAGTACACCCAGGACTTCCTGTATTCCTGTATAGTACACCCAGGACTTCCTGTATAGTACACCCAGGACTTCTTATATAGTACACCCAGGACTTCCTGTAGAGTACACCCAGGACTTCTTATATAGTACACCCAGGACTTCCTGTAGAGTACACCCAGGACTTCTTATATAGTACACCCAGGACTTCCTGTAGAGTACACCCAGGACTTCTTATATAGAACACCCAGGACTTCTTATATAGAACACCCAGGACTTCTTATATAGAACACCCAGGACTTCTTACATAGTACACCCAGGACTTCTTATATAGAACACCCAGGACTTCTTATATAGAACACCCAGGACTTCTTATATAGAACACCCAGGACTTCTTATATAGAACACCCAGGACTTCTTATATAGAACACCCAGGACTTCTTATATAGAACACCCAGGACTTCTTATATAGTACACCCAGGAAGAAACAACAGCTGTAATATACGTATGTACGTATATATCTAGCAGGAGTAGGGAATCAGGTCAATATATTTCAGAGAATATGATGATTTACGTAATTACTCAAAAAACTACATACATAAGTAGCCACTATGAAATGTACAAAGTGACATATAACATGACATACATACCTATCTATATAGTTATGTATACGAATTCACACTCATAAGAGAACTATACACCTTCATAAGAGAATACATATTACATTGTAACTCTAGCAGGGGACAATTTCTAACGTGTTCATTACCTTATAGTGTTACTGAATCTGTTAGCTGACATCTAAAGATACATACCAGTCACTTAATTGGACTTTCCTGATATCATTAATTAAACATAATCTTGAAAGGAATGAACATGCAGTGACACAAATGCATTACCTCAAGACACTCTGTAATACGTAGTGTAAGAATCTAGTAGTACCACTAGTAGAAGGGATGCAGGCAGGATGTCTTCAAGGGAGAACATATAGGGTGAACACACGGGGCGAACACACGGGGCGAACACACGGGGTGAACACATAGAGTGAACACATGGGGTGAACACATGGGGCCAGCAAACATGTGTGCATGTTATTTAAGTTTGGATTGGTAGACTTGAAGTGAAACTTTCACATCATCTCGTAAGATCTCAGTGGAGCACACATAATACAAATATACGTATGCATGTACAGTAATCTTTGAGATGGTTCAACTTTAAGCCTCAATTATCAGGTAAGAAATATGCAATTTCTTGTTTATTGTAGTTACGTACGTACGTATGTAGGTATGTAAGTTGATTGGTTGGGGCACATCTTAAATTTATCAGTAGCCTAAGACAGCAGCATCTACCAGAGACGCAGATAGGTTTGGTGCAGTTAGTAGAAATCCCATCAGAACTGTCGTGTATCGTACAAAAGGCATTCCCCGAAGAAGGTGTCCAACAGATGACAAGACGATCTTCCTCGACTGATGAAGACCTACGGGTCAGTACATTTCATTGCTGATAGCTCAACAAACAGACCTTCAGTACACATACGTACGTACGTACCATACTATCTATGATTATCCTATTACAAATATGTATACTGATACATTGTCTTGTTATACTGTAACATGAGGATATACGTAGGTTAACTTGTAATTGATCATCCGCCTTATGCTACTGAAATATTTAAGATGTGCCCCAACCAATCAACTTACGTAATTACGTAACTACAACAAACAAGAAATTGCATATGTTTAGCTGATAATTGAGGCATAAGGATATTCATTGATCTGTGTACAACTTGGATGTTTACAGTTTATATACACAACATCTAAATAAGGAAATAAAGTTGAAAATGCACTTTACACAAAATACAAAATAAAAGAGTTCCACTAGCAAGTGTCATTATTACATACAATTTTGAATACTGTAGGGAATTCCCCTCCGTATTATATACATAATACCTGATACATTCCTTTATAAGGATATTAGTATGCACATATTACGTATGTATTGAAGTGGAATATTAATGAACTCTACTATTAAGACAAACATTCCACTTGAAAGTGCAACAGGAAAACAAAGGCATACATTGCAGTGTGATGTAGTTAAATGTATTCTGTGTGCACATACGTAGTAATTAGTACTCTAGTAAGTGCTACATTAACAGTCTATCTACATGTCATAAATAATTTCACAGTGAAATGATAAGATAATGTTATCTATACAGTCCTTATAAGGAAATATCAAATCATATCTACATAATACAGCATCAAGCAAATTTATTAGATACATATATTGCAAACTACACCATCCTCGTACTACATCTACCTATGTACACATGTAAGCTATTTTGAGACAAATATGGCTGCCAGTATCCACATGTACTGCCATTGCTGGTTGGTGGAACTGGAGACAAATATGTACCTTTTTACAGGAGAGCTTGTGTAGTGCATGTATACATACATATATAAAAAGTACTCTACAGGAAGTACAGTACGTATATATAGCGAAATCTCCCAGGTACGTGATAATTGAGGGTATCCTAATACGTATATCAGTCCGTACAGAACATCACTAAACACATTGTCAAGAAGTAGTTTCTAAGAAGGTGCAATGAGAGGCTGAAATAAAACAACTTCAGAACTCCCAGGTGAACCGGTCATATGACCACAATTCTTAGATTTAGCTGCACTGACAGCCTGTGGATTGACATCAGCCACTTTACCATTTTATAAGTATTACTATTATACAGGTACTCTACTTACATATCTAAATGTGGCCAACTTGCAGGGAACCCAATGACTTACAGTATCACAGATATCAGCCATTTTATACAACACTAGCATTAACAATATACACAACAACTCAGTCAGTGAGAAGAAGAATGGAAATGGTTAATTTGGAAGACTTACAGTTAATATTGTCATTTTCATGATGAATGAACCATTAATAAATTATATCAATAACACATGGTTGAGTTCTGGGGATGAAACGTTTCAAATAAACAAACCCTCACAACTAGAGGTGCACAGAGGAAGCGGCCACTCAGCCAAAGGTCCAGTTATAGAGTTTTCTAAAGAGGTGGTGCTGTAAACTTGACAGTTCCTATGTAAACTGACAGAACTGCATATTAACCAAATTGGAAGTCGCAAAGGTGTCAATTTCTTACAATTAGCACACAAGTAGATGTCCATGAACACTAAAACTGAAATATCTCTCAACTCTGTCACCAACTGTCATTTTCAAATCCACAATTACATGATTTACCAAATATGCATTCAAAGTCAATCATATTCACATATCAGCAAGACCAGCCAATCTGTTTCAGTTACATAAGATGTAAGATATAGGGTGAGATATAGGGTATTACATTAGGTTAATCAAACTATGACACACACAGTGTACTATTTACAAGTATCTATCAATGTTAATGGGTGAATTCGATGAAATCCCACAACATTTTAAATACGGGCTCACAAATATAATATTCTTCCAAGTATTTTAGACTACAAGTCTTAACAAACCAGTTGGAAAACAGGCTATCATGGATATGTATGCGGCTAAATGAACTGTGAAGGATCAACTTTCAAGGTTACATTCGATAGAGCGGTTCAGTGAAAATGTACCATTCAGGACTATTCAGTCTTATATTTAGTTAACCGGTGGTAGTAAATTAAAGCGATTTAATTCATTTGTGAGAGCTATTTTCATGATCAGATAAGAAGAGACTGGACAATTCTGGATAAAAAACGACTAAATTATAATAGATAATAAATAAATTCTACTTTTCTTCAATCTGCCCTTTAGTTGTGGGTTAGGATTTGATTATTTAAAACGTTGTATCTCATCATTCCCTAAAAATACAAAGAACTCACCTTAACAAGAATGCTCGTACACTTCACTTCACTAGTAGACAAGTTATATTCCAATTACTAGATTACTGACTGTTGATCCATCTACACCGCAAACGAGTCAAATGTCACGTGACACATAGTCAGATTCATGCATCCGCAAACATATCGATACTAAAACATTGATCGCACGATCATCGTCGTTAACTGATCGATATTCAATGACTAATATAACTCATGTACATGTACAGAACAATATATACAATGGTGGTCAATGGTGTAGTATCGGGTGAAGGGTTAAGGACTTTGAAGAAGTTTACATTGTGAGATGAACCAACTGTAGACTGCTGTTGATCAGTTGACAAACAAGATCACTGAAGATCTAGTTCAGTTGCTTTGCTGACTGTGGAACTGAAATGGGAAAGTTTTTGTTACATTTTCACTTCTACCTACAACTAACTAAATGTATCTAATTAGGGCTTACCTCAAGTGGCTGGTGAATGGTGTTCAATTCTCTCTTTGACCTCATCATACACAACACCAGAACAAGACACTTCTACTGTTGGTAGAGTCACTTCTCAGCTCACTATATTATAATAATTGACTTACAAACTTGTCAATTCTTGTAGCTAGTTCTAGATTGTTTTCATAAGAAGGGTAGGTCTTGATTACTTCAGAAAGTGTCTGAAGCTTATGGGCTGAAGGATCATTGACGAAGAACTCGTAAATCTTTTTATTGATCTCTTTAACTGAAGAACATTGTGATAATATTTCTAGTTGTTCATCAGAAAGGGCATTCTTCAAGTGGAGATCAACATTGAGGATTTTCATGTCACAATTTTGCATCAAGTGAGTGCCAACATCTTTAAGAAAGGCTCTGATTTCCTGTTTCTTCAGTACTATAATAAAATTGTCAAAGTTAAATTACTGTACATATGTATATAAACAAATTTAATACTAATTAATCAGTTAATAAAACAAAAAAACATGAAAAGTAACAATAGATTAAGATAATGAGACGTTACTATATAGCAAATTCCAAGAGAACTAAAAATGATCACTGTACGTACCTGCAGCATCAGATTGTCCTTTGCTGACTGGCTCAAACCAAATTCTAGCTTCTTCATCAAATGGCCTTCTTTTCTCAAGTTGACAGACTAGGCATTCATTTGCCTTGTCCTCTTCAACAAGAGCCAGGTGAGCTGGTTTGGTGGAGTCACATCTGCACAGGAATCCAACTTGAAGCTGTGGTTTCTTGTCTGGAGGCATTCCATCCATCATCTTGGAACTGATTTCCTGAATAGTGGAGTGGACAATGTTGCGAATTTCTTTGCATCGCTCATGCAACTCTGAGTAACGATCACTTGGACTCTTCTCTGGATAGAATAAACTGCTGCACTCAACTTGTAACTCTAATCGACCTGGTTTCTCCATCAGGTAGACATTGAGACCACCTGAGTTGAAGGCAGCTGTAGTCTGATCACAGTTTGCAGTCTGAGGCTTAAGGTTTCTTCCCTTAACTTGCTCTGAGAGCTGTACCACAAGGCGACAGAATAGGCCTCTGGGTAGGTCAAGGAGGTCAATCCTTCCATGGCTTCCAAGGTATTTGTATGCAAAGCAGAGATTCTCCACTAATGTACGTTCGGGAACCTTCACTTTCCCATAGGGCAAGACTAGAGGCATGAAGTACTCTTCAGGATCTGATTGGTACTTTGCTGCTAGTCCTAAGTGGTGAATGACCTCCAGCAGCCATTTTTTGGGAATTGCTTCGTTGATGCCTAATTCATTGAAGAGCTCTTCAAAATCGGCTTGACGAATGATGCCAGAACGGTGGAATGACCGGGCTGCATCACCATCAAAAGAGAGTGGATCCTTGAAGTGCACTGTCAGCAGGTTTGCAAATTCACCATACAGAGCTGTGATATCAGTGCAGATCCACTCACATGAGGTTTCAGTGTGGTCAAAGAATGCATAGAACCCAAGCATGTGAAATAGGGTCAGCATTCCTTCAAACTGGCGATTAGCATCTTCAGTATCCAGGTAGCTGCTTTGGTTACAGAACTCCTTCAAGTCGTCATATCGAATAAACTTTTGTTCATTCTTGCAGGTGATGACGTAAAGGAGAAACCACGTCAGTGGCATGTCTAGCTCAAAGCCATTGGTGGATCTCTTCTTTGAAGCACTGAGGATTTTGGATCTAAGTGCTTTAAGAGTCGCAAGATCCTCTTCTGAAGGAGGTCCATCTTTGCTCATCATGTTGTTGATGATAAAAGGCCATGAAACAGACTCTGGGGGATCATGGCTGTCTTTGAGAGAATCAGCCAGTGTATGTCTAGAGGGTACATCATTCTTCACTATAAAGGTGTGATACGGCTTTCCTCCCAATTGATTTAGTTGGGTGACAATTGATTCCAATCTTGCTTCCTGATCTTCTCTCAGTAATGAAAAGAGCTTATCCTTGAAGGTGCCCACCAGAAATATTTGTAGCTGTGGTTGACTCCTCAGTATATCCTTGATCCTCGGATCCATTGGCTTTGAGGCAGCAGTGTAGATGCTGGAGAACGATCTCAACATTAGATCAATGGATGTAAGGCCATGATTTGGTGGGAGCTTGTAGGTGTGACCATCTTGGGATCTAAAGGTCATATTGGCTTCTTCCTTCAGATCTTCTGATGCATTGAAGACTTGGATGTAAGTACAAGGCATTGTGAGGAGAAAGGGGAGGGAGTCTTGAAAAGATGGCTGACCTCCGCTGTCCAAGAAGTGGATAAAGGTCGCTTCTTTCAGATTAAGGTTGCTGAGATCTTGCTTACCCAATACTTCAGCTCGAATATCCTGTAGTCGCTTCACTTGAGGAGCAACAGTGGAGTCTTCTTGAGCATCATCAGGTAACCTGACTGGTTCGGTGGTTGGGGTTACTGGGCTGTCCTGTGTAGACTCTGAAATGGGAAGAGGAGATGGAGTGACCTGTGTGGAAGAAATTGCTTCGACTTCAGGATCTTCTTCATCAGGAGGAAAGCTTGGTGTTGGGTAAGTAGAGTGCTCCTCGTAATCTCCCTGATTAGTACATGTGCGTACCAATGTCTCCATCACCTCTTCATCAACTGGAATCCAGTCTGCATCACTTCCTGTGGCAAGGTAGTTGGTGGCAATAACCACTTCTGGAGATTCTGCAACACCAGTGCTAATCTTCACCTCCTTTGACTTGCCATAGACAAGGTTGTACTTCAGTGAGGACTTTCCCACTTCTGGGGATCCACAGAAGATGGCACGAACTACCTTAACTATAACTGATCCACGTTTATCAATAGCCTTCTGGTAGTCCTCAATCCAAGTTGGATTAGCCGTTAACATTGTATCAGTCTGAAGGATAGAAATATAAGTACATATACCCAAATTAGAATAACTATACATGTATATACAGTGAAACTTAATTAGTACATACATACCAACTTGGAATAACACATAAAATGTAAGCTTGCTTACAATCTATATTCACTGTAGCCAGATTATTCTATATATCAGTGCTATTCCTTGTACTTATACAATGTATTCAAAAATGTCATAGAAGACTATATCTGTTTTCAGTGTACAAAAAATGAGAGTTGGGCATCAGCATTTATTGGCACTTGTGGGGAGATTTGAGAGGAGGTGGTTATTAAAAGTACTTAGGCAGGTACCCAGCATCTGTCATGTAACACGTGTGTAAAATATGTATTTTACACGTGTGAGTAAATGATATTAATAGGTGTTAATCCGAGTTGGATTTCTGGCAAATGTTTGTTTCAAAGGCGTTCCGTACGTTATGTAGAAAATTGAAAGAGAGCTTTCGCACCAGTAAACTTGATGGAATCTGTCGTATGTGTTAACACCATCTATGGCGGCCATATGTGATTAGGTGTTAAACACATATGTGTATTTCATATGTGTATTTCTTGTACTTAGACGCTTACGTGTTCCCTGTGTGCCAGATGCGATTATATGACACAGTACTTTTAATCACTATACAGTAAGTCCAGCGCATCATCACTATAGTCACATGCTGGTGAATGAAAAGATGACCTTGCACCCCTGAGGCACATTATCGCCGAGTCAATCAATGAAAATTAAAAAGGAGACTTTGCACCTGACATAGCCAATTGTTATATATTAATGCTGTGATTTCTTCTTAGCAATCAAGGCGGCCAATATTCTGAAAAAGACTGGTTGAAGGGCTCCAGCCACCATTGGTTGAAAACACAAGTGGAGTAAAAGTGCCATGCTCTACATCGATAATCCTCCTTTCATATTTTCATATTTTCTCCTTTTCATGTTTTCTGTAGCAGGCATTCCTTGTGCATGGTTTGGTTGTTAGATGGGGAAAAGGAATTGAACGCCCTAATGCTTCTCTGTTGTCCCAAAAGTCTTGTAGTCTGGCATTATTCTCTCTGATGGTGCTGCTGTATTGAAAAGTTTACCTGATAGTGACTGCAGTGTTGGTTCTACTGCAATGTTTGGACATACTTCAGTCAGTAGCTGTGCTGTTAAGTCCGGTTGTGCCGTGTGGATGGCAAGGCGCCATATACATATAGGGATTCTCTAAATTGCTGAGACCAGTGGAGCAGTTATTAAAGAGGAAGCCTTTAGATGAAGAGACGCATAAGATTTTTGGAATTACAATGCCCAGATTGCCATGCCTTGCCGGAATAGAGAGAATTTCCCTTTAAATCCCATTTAGGGAGATTCTTCCAATGATTGCAGGTAATTGGTCCTTGATAATTGGTGCCGTTCGCATATAAGGAAGACCCATACATCCATTTATACACCAATGTGTAAACAGTGTATATGCTGCATGAGGTTGGAATTATGCAACAGCTGACAGTCTTACATATTCCTGCAACTTCTTACTCAATTAATTAATGATGTGTAAATGATGTTACACAAAAATGGCATATACTATTCCTACACCATAGTATGGGATTCAAAAATTATGTTCCATTGAGCCAAGGTAAATTGAAACAAGCCAGCGAAGGCCAGGTTTCTACTTTATATGCTAGCTCTTTTAAGATTAAAAGTCTACAGACATCATTATAAGCATTGAGCACTGGATGTAGATGTGATTAATAATATGCGACTTACTATGTTTTGAGTAGAGGACAGGTCAACCTTATCAGTGTCCTCTTCCTCCTTAAGCAATGTAGCTGGTTCATCCTATAACAATACACATATGTATGTACATTAATGTCATTTTAGACAATTATTGGATAATAAAACTTACATGCTTATTAACAGGAGATTGTGATAGATATTCCAAAATTTGGAGATGATTCTCCTCTTTAGCTAAATCGAGTGCAGTTTTACCATCCTAGAGACAAATAAAAAACATGTCCTCTCATATCTAGTCATTAGATTGCTAAAGTTGTTATACACTCTACACACTTTATTGAGTATAATAAATCTGGAACACATACATTACAGTAAAATATGTGGATACCTAATGCAAATAAAAGAAAACTTTTAAACAACTGATCAGTATATACAAACAAGCATACTATAATTTTAGTTACAAAATACCTTTACCAGTAACCATCAGTGGCAGGAATATATACCTCAAATCTTAATTGTATTATTACAAAATTTATATAGGCAGTTCAGCAGTTATAGACAGTCACAAGATTTTACAATTAATTATCTTATCTCATCACTCCCATAATTGGGTAAAGTCAAATTCTCATGCAATGATACTTACAATGCTAATGCAATAGAGTTCTATAGCTACATATTTTTGAGAATACAACAAAGTGCCAAAACGATAGATATTTTTAAGTGCATCATCATCTGAAAGTGAACAAATATGTCTTTTAGTTAAGTAATTTAAGGTATTTAATGAAAAGCTCTAGTTCTGACAATACATATTACTTAGGTATAACTACTTCTTTGATGGTGCATTAATCCTCCCACCTTACCTCATCCACAATCTGAGGATCCATTTTACACTCTTCAATGTAGTACTTTACAACAATAAACTGACCAGTAGCAGCTGCTATATGTAGTGAATTTGCCCCATCCTATATGCAAATCAGTATTAAGAAACACATTTATAATTAAAGTGCAACTATACACATTACAGGGTTCACTTTGCTAAAGCACATCAGTGCATGTCGTACCTTAGTCACAGTCTTTGGATCCATTTTGTGCACCACCATCAGATACTTAACTATCTCAAGAGAACCTGAATGTGATGCATAATGTAATGTATTGCATCCATCCTAAGTAATAGAAATACCATCATGATCAATAGAGGAACATGCCTACATCATATGTACTACTGTAACAGCCTTTTTGATGGTGCATTAATCCTCCCACCTCACCTCATTCACAGTCTGAGGATCCATTTTACACTCTTCAATGTAGTACTTTACAACAATAAACTGACCATTACCAGCTGCTATATGTAGTGAATTTGCCCCATCCTATATGCAAATCAGTATTAAGAAACACATTTATAATTAAAGTGCAACTATACACATTACAGGGTTCACTTTGCTAAAGCACATCAGTGCATGTCGTACCTTAGTCACAGTCTTTGGATCCATTTTGTGCACCACCATCAGATACTTAACTATCTCAAGAGAACCTGAATGTGATGCATAATGTAATGTATTGCATCCATCCTAAGTAATAGAAATACCATCATGATCAATAGAGGAACATGCCTACATCATATGTACTACTGTAACAGCCTTTTTGATGGTGCATTAATCCTCCCACCTCACCTCATTCACAGTCTGAGGATCCATTTTACACTCTTCAATGTAGTACTTTACAACAATAAACTGACCATTAACAGCTGCTATATGTAGTGAATTTGCCCCATCCTATATGCAAATCAGTATTAAGAAACACATTTATAATTAAAGTGCAACTATACACATTACAGGGTTCACTTTGCTAAAGCACATCAGTGCATGTCGTACCTTCTTCACAGTCTTTGGATCCATTTTGTGCACCACCATCAGATACTTAACTATCTCAAGAGAACCTGATTCTGATGCACGATGTAATGTATTCCATCCATCCTAAAGTAATAGAAATACCATTATGATCAATAGAGGAACATGCCTACATCATATGTACTACTGTAACTGCTTCTTCTATGGTGCATTAATCCTCCCATCTTACCTCATCCACAGTCTGAGGATCCATTTTACACTCTTCAATGTAGTACTTTACAACAATAAACTGACCAGTAGCAGCTGCTATATGTAGTGAATTTGCCCCATCCTATATGCAAATCAGTATTAAGAAACACATTTATAATTAAAGTGCAACTATACACATTACAGGGTTCACTTTGCTAAAGCACATCAGTGCATGTCGTACCTTCTTCACAGTCTTTGGATCCATTTTGTGCACCACCATCAGATACTTAACTATCTCAAGAGAACCTGATTCTGATGCATAATGTAATGTATTCCATCCATCCTAAGTAATAGAAATACCATCATGATCAATAGAGGAACATGCCTACATCATATGTACTACTGTAACTGCTTCTTCTATGGTGCATTAATCCTCCCATCTTACCTCATCCACAGTCTGAGGATCCATTTTACACTCTTCAATGTAGTACTTTACAACAATAAACTGACCATTAACAGCTGCTATATGTAGTGAATTTGCCCCATCCTATATACAAATCAGCATTCAGAAACACATTTACAATTAAAGTTCAACTACACATTACAGGGTTCACTTTGCTAAAGCACATAAGTGTATGTCGTACCGTCTTCACAGTCTTTGGATCCATTTTGTGTACCATCACCAGATACATAAATTGGCTCAAAATGTTATACTGTTAATAATTCTAATTTTTGAAGTATCTAGGACCTTGATAGTTGCTTATTCTACTAGTACTTATGATACAGTGTGACCATTAATATCCAGAGAGCTAGTTAAAACATGTTTTTATCATTTGACATCAAAGGGTTACAGAACATCTGTACATACATCTCTGCTGTAATCACAAAGTCTGTAGGAATGTGATGTTTGCTTACATTAGCAGTATCCAATGGATCCATATGATACTCAGTTTGCAGACACTTTACTATATCAGTACTACCAAAACCAGCTGCCCAGTGTAGACAACTCCATCCTCTAGCATCTCTCCATGACAACAGATTAGGATGACTGTGAAGCAGCTGTTTAACTGAAGACTTATTTCCAGATTTTACAGCTTTCTTTAGAGCTTCCTGTAGACATGTTAACAAGAAAGAGCATAAATTATTAAGAAAATTGTTTATGTGTACTGTATATGTATGATATACTAATGTTTACTACTGTTCTGTGTGACCAAGATAATCTCTATAAATTTATGGCATTGTTGCATACACTTTATTACCATACAGTAGTACCATTTAGCATATAGTAATCTAATCATGACCTATATGTGACTGATTAAAAAGTGAGTGAGTGTCAGTCAAAATGGCCATAAGTTATTTGTTGTAATGTAAATAGAGTTTATGTTTACATAAACTGAGTTAGCATCCAGGTGGGGGCGGCACCTATTGCAGTATAACGCTAAAACGGTATTGACGCTGTGTATAGCGGGCACTTTGACTACCAGGGCGGCAATAATATCTTCGCACGCCAAACAAAGAATCTCGAATGACGTACGTATACCGGAGGCCCGGCCCGGCATCGACCACATGTTTTGCCAAGAACGACTGGCTAGCAACTAAGCAGCAGCTCTCTCGAAACTTAGTACAGTCCCGAGAATCGCAAGTTCCTTCGCGCAATGGCCACATCCGAAGCTCCCGACGTTCCTCAACCGAGTGAAAATCAACAGGACCTCCCACAGCTGGCCGATCTTGCCGAGCTCACGCCTTCACAAGCTCAACGCGTCTTGGAATCGGCACTCATGCATTTTCGCCGGATGGACGAACATGCTCCAACTTCAGGGGTCCAAATATCCACAGCTTCGCTACTCGACAGCGGTCTCGTAACGGCACCCACAGGTGAGTTCGCTAGAACGCACATTCTAACTGTATTTGATACCGCGATAAAACTAACGCATATCAATGGCCTCGTGTTCACAACCCAGGCCTAAAAGCAGCGCAGGCCCAATAGCCCATATATAGCAGCAAACGCATACAAGCACGGTTAGATAAAGCTACACGCAGTTATGTAAAGCCAGGAGTCCCCCGGCAGAGCATAGCACACAGCCTTTAGGAGGCATGGCAATTGACCATTGCATATCAGCAGCACCACAGCGGCAGACTGGCTGGCATGCATTCGTGTAGCACTTATACATGCAGCAGCTGGCATACACACCACACTGGACATCCTATGACCACGTGGCCCTGCATGGCATATAGGGTCATCAGCATACGCGGCATACCAACAGCCATATAGCTAGGCAACTGCCTACACACTTTATTACGCGGCGCAGCACGCATAGAACAAAAAAATAAATAAATATTAAATAGATAATCAGTCATGCAAGCCTCGCACACCACCCACCCAGGCCACTCTGGCAATTGACGTAAGCTCTGAACTTCTCATTCTTCCCCTACATAGCCCAACAATTCACCCCCATTGTACCTGGCCAAATTCCCTCGGCGGCACAGCTAGCCCACCTGGCTCTTCAACCCTCTACCGACTCCGGCCAAACCATCCTGCCCACTCCCCCACAGGGGAGTTCCACCAGCCAAGCCACCCCACCTATCCTAGGCCTGGTAGCTCCCACAAACGGGACCACAACTACCCCATTGGCCCAACCGTCCATTTGTGATACTGGGGAACCTCTACCAGCTAAACTCCTGCAATGCCTCAAAGACTTATCCTTCGTGGAACTGCACTGGTTCCTGCCTGCTCCACTACTGCAAGCCAGCCTCCACATGGAAGACAACTGCTCGCACGGCCACTGTCACTGCCAGACCACCCTATCCAGCAAACGTAATAGGAAGACCGTCGACGATATCTTCACGTGGCTGTTGTGCTTCAACAGGTATACAGCCGCCCTATGTACATTCCATCCTAGCATGCTGCCTCAAATGGCAGCATACACTAACACAATCCTTCAGGCCCATCTCCAATTTCAAGGAGACGGCTGGCGGGTCTACGACAGGGCCTTCAGGATCCAGGCTGCATCCTGCAGGTCCACTAATTGGAAAGGGGTGGATCCCAGTCTCTATGCCAGGTTTGTTTCCTCCCAGACCCGCCGCTCAGCAATTTGCCAATTCTGCTGCAGCTCCAGCCATAGTTCCGCCTCCTGTCCGTGGGGGGTCGACGAGCCTCCTCAGAGGGATTCTGTATCAATATCCTCACCGGGGCCAGCACGCAACCTCTACACCCCCAACAGGGCACAACCCCCTGTCTGCCTCTCATGGAATAGCGGGGCCTGCAGGTTCCCGGATACGTGCAGGTTTCGCCACGTGTGTGCCACGTGCTTCTCCCCAGGTCATCGCTACACAGACTGCCGGCGCATGCAACTCAGGCAGAGAGGCCCACCAGCCTTGCTTCCTCATCCAGCAAAGCGCCCCACCCAGTTTAGTTCTCCGGAGAACAGGACAATTTAGGAACATCTTAACAAACTCAGTCTATATAGTCAGGGATGCTTGCATGCCATTTTACTTACTAGTTATGATACTTCGTATGTTCAGTAACATAGTTCACCCAGACACACACGCAGTTATACGTACGCTAGGACATCGACATGCATGCAGGTAGCCTGTCAGAGTACGCCGCAGATGGGCCCATTGGCGACCACGACGGTACAAAAAAAAATAAAAAATAAAAAAAAAATAAAAAAAAATAAAAAAGTACGCATAATCAGGAGTAGGCTGTCTAGCACGCAAGCAACGCTACAAAATTCTAACATCTATAGCATATATAAAATATATATATATAAAAAAATATATATATATATATATATATATATAAAATATAAAAAATAAATAACTAGAAGCAATCCAAGGTAGCTGTCACATATACATTTCATGGCCCTGCAGGTCCCCCGCACTATGCCTACACAAGAGATCTCCAAGCACTATCAGTCTCTCCTCTTCGTTCTCCACCCTATTGGCAAATGGCCAAGCCCCCACAACCAGCACCGTCCCCCTTAGCTGTCCCCTTATGGCGGGATGCACTACAGCGCTACCCAGACAAACAACTGGTCCACTGGCTCTTAGAAGGGCTTCAATATGGCTTTCGCCTGGGCTGCAGCAGCTCCTGGCAGCAGCTCAAACCCGCAAGACGCAACATACCATCCGCCTATGAACACCCGGAGGTGGTGGGAGCATATCTTCTAGCAGAATGTCAAAAAGGGCGGATTCTAGGCCCCTTCCCAGCTCCTCCACTGAGGCCGATGCAGGTTAGTAGGTTTGGGGTTATTCCTAAGCGATCCCAACCAGGAAAGTGGCGCCTAATCTTGGACCTGTCATTTCCAGAGGACAGTAGTGTTAATACCGGTATCTCCAAGGAACTGAGCTCCCTGCGATATCCGTCCATAGACATGGCGGTGACACAGATCCTACAAGCAGGCAAGGATGCCCAACTCTCGAAACTCGACATCAAGGATGCCTATCGCATCATTCCAGTACACCCAGAGGATTGGGGGTTATTAGGCATGCACTGGCAGGGCCAATATTTCCTAGATACCCGGCTACCATTCGGCCTACGCTCAGCACCCAAGATTTTTACAGCGCTGGCTGATGTGATCCAGTGGCTCATAAGGGAAAGAGGCGTAGAATGCTGCATCCACTACCTGGATGATTACTTATTCGTGGAAAAGCCACATACCCCAGCACGAGCCCTCCACCTTGCTACAACCGTCCTCACCGATCTGGGAGTCCCCCTGGCACCCGAGAAGGTAGAAGGTCCAGACAGGCGTCTAGTGTTCCTGGGCATTGAACTGGACAGCCAGACCATGACAGCGCGCCTCCCCCAAGATAAACTTCAGCGGCTCGCAACCACCTTGAATGCCTGGCAGGATAAGAAAGCCTGCAGGAAAAGGGAGCTTCTCTCCCTGCTAGGGGTCCTCCATCATGCAGCCATGGTTGTCCGCTTTGGTAGAATATTCGTACGTAGGATGATCGAACTGTCAAAACTTGCCAAGGAGGACCACCACTTCGTGCGACTGAGTAAAGAGTTCCGATCAGACCTACAGTGGTGGAGGACATTCCTTCCAAGGTGGAATGGTAGCAGTTTTCTACTGCCAGCAGTAACAGCATCCCCAGATGTCTGGATATATTCAGACGCATCGGGCTCATGGGGCTATGGAGCTTGGTCACCTTCCCCATATCAGTGGTTCCACGGCAGTTGGCCCAGTACCTGGGTGCCAAAGAACATAACCGCGAAGGAGCTATTGCCTATTGTACTGGCCGCTGCTACATGGGGCCCTCAATGGCATCGTCTGTCGATACGCTTTAGATGCGACAATATAGCAATAGTCCAGGCCATCTCATCAGGCAAAAGCACAGAGCCGCTAGTTATGCACCTACTCAGAGGGTTACACCTATTTGCCATGGAGTACCGATTCTGTATATCGGCCACCCATATTGCTGGCAAAGATAATGGTCCAGCAGATGCATTATCCCGCAATCGTCTTTCCGCCTTTTTTGCACAGGTTCCAGAGGCCCCCAGAGACCCTGCAGTCATACCTCAGACTCTTCTCCAATTGTTCTTGGTAGAACCACCGCCAGACTGGCTCTCAGCCAACTGGAGACAGCAGTTAACTACTACATTAGAGAAGGTGTCGCAAAATCCACAGCCCAAACATACCGCTCCGGCCAAAAGCAGTACCTGACCTTCTGCCAGCTGACAGGCCTCCACCCTCTCCCGGCATCAGAACAACAATTACTGCTGTTCTCGGCATATCTCGCATTGAAAGGCCTCAAGTGGCAGACTATCAAAACGTATCTAGCTGCAGTTCGGCACCTCCACATTACCAACGGTCCAAACACTCCATTCCCGGACGGAAGTCGCCCCCGTCTTGAACTCATGCTAAAAGGTATAAGGAAGGCTACCTCAATCCTCCCACAGAAAGCACGCCTCCCTATTACCCCGGCTATCCTGCGCCGCGTTTGGGACGTTGTGAGGGCTCCACCTACTTCCCCGGATACTTTGATGATCTGGGCAGCCATGAACGTTTGCTTCTTCGGTTTTTTAAGATCGGGCGAAGTATGCTCACCATCCCCCACATCTCATGACCCCACCTGGCACCTTTGCCTCAATGACATAGCCCTGGACTCCCATGATAATCCAACGAAAGCCTTTATCACAATTAAGGCCTCCAAGACAGACCCCTTCAGGCAAGGGGTCACCATTACACTTGGAAAGACTAACCAACCCTTGTGTCCCATCACAGCATTACTCCCATACCTGGCTCTGAGAGGTGCGCTCACAGGCCCCTTATTCCAATTCACTGATGGCTCCTTCCTTACAAGAGAGACATTTGTGAAGGAAGTCAAGTCCCTACTACAAGCAGCCAACATAGACCCCACCCCATATTCGGGTCACAGCTTCCGCATCGGGGCAGCTACCACAGCGGCACAGGCCGGGATGGACGCAGCACTTATCCAGACACTGGGCAGATGGAAAAGCTCCGCGTACCAAGTCTACATTCGAATTCCCAGAGAGTCGCTAGCAACAGTCTCACAAGCTATGGCAGCTGCCAAATAACAATGTATATGGTCATTTAGCAACTTAAGACTATACTTAAATTTATTTCATTATTCCATTTATGGGCATATGGATAAGCATACACCTCTTATGGTTATTATATATATTTCCATTTATAGACGTGCAGGTACCTATATATATACGTATAATAAGGGGCATATTAGTCCGAATTCAATTAGACACGTACATAGGTATACAGATAATTTATCTCTGTCTTGGGTGGAGAAACTCCTTGGGCCATAACAGCCTATACATATATGTGAAAGCCCTAGCTGTTATGATATATTCCACCCAAGCCATTAATTGGAAGTGACAATTATAGCCAATTGTTATATATTAATGCTGTGATTTCTTCTTAGCAATCAAGGCGGCCAATATTCTGAAAAAGACTGGTTGAAGGGCTCCAGCCACCATTGGTTGAAAACACAAGTGGAGTAAAAGTGCCATGCTCTACATCGATAATCCTCCTTTCATATTTTCATATTTTCTCCTTTTCATGTTTTCTGTAGCAGGCATTCCTTGTGCATGGTTTGGTTGTTAGATGGGGAAAAGGAATTGAACGCCCTAATGCTTCTCTGTTGTCCCAAAAGTCTTGTAGTCTGGCATTATTCTCTCTGATGGTGCTGCTGTATTGAAAAGTTTACCTGATAGTGACTGCAGTGTTGGTTCTACTGCAATGTTTGGACATACTTCAGTCAGTAGCTGTGCTGTTAAGTCCGGTTGTGCCGTGTGGATGGCAAGGCGCCATATACATATAGGGATTCTCTAAATTGCTGAGACCAGTGGAGCAGTTATTAAAGAGGAAGCCTTTAGATGAAGAGACGCATAAGATTTTTGGAATTACAATGCCCAGATTGCCATGCCTTGCCGGAATAGAGAGAATTTCCCTTTAAATCCCATTTAGGGAGATTCTTCCAATGATTGCAGGTAATTGGTCCTTGATAATTGGTGCCGTTCGCATATAAGGAAGACCCATACATCCATTTATACACCAATGTGTAAACAGTGTATATGCTGCATGAGGTTGGAATTATGCAACAGCTGACAGTCTTACATATTCCTGCAACTTCTTACTCAATTAATTAATGATGTGTAAATGATGTTACACAAAAATGGCATATACTATTCCTACACCATAGTATGGGATTCAAAAATTATGTTCCATTGAGCCAAGGTAAATTGAAACAAGCCAGCGAAGGCCAGGTTTCTACTTTATATGCTAGCTCTTTTAAGATTAAAAGTCTACAGACATCATTATAAGCATTGAGCACTGGATGTAGATGTGATTAATAATATGCGACTTACTATGTTTTGAGTAGAGGACAGGTCAACCTTATCAGTGTCCTCTTCCTCCTTAAGCAATGTAGCTGGTTCATCCTATAACAATACACATATGTATGTACATTAATGTCATTTTAGACAATTATTGGATAATAAAACTTACATGCTTATTAACAGGAGATTGTGATAGATATTCCAAAATTTGGAGATGATTCTCCTCTTTAGCTAAATCGAGTGCAGTTTTACCATCCTAGAGACAAATAAAAAACATGTCCTCTCATATCTAGTCATTAGATTGCTAAAGTTGTTATACACTCTACACACTTTATTGAGTATAATAAATCTGGAACACATACATTACAGTAAAATATGTGGATACCTAATGCAAATAAAAGAAAACTTTTAAACAACTGATCAGTATATACAAACAAGCATACTATAATTTTAGTTACAAAATACCTTTACCAGTAACCATCAGTGGCAGGAATATATACCTCAAATCTTAATTGTATTATTACAAAATTTATATAGGCAGTTCAGCAGTTATAGACAGTCACAAGATTTTACAATTAATTATCTTATCTCATCACTCCCATAATTGGGTAAAGTCAAATTCTCATGCAATGATACTTACAATGCTAATGCAATAGAGTTCTATAGCTACATATTTTTGAGAATACAACAAAGTGCCAAAACGATAGATATTTTTAAGTGCATCATCATCTGAAAGTGAACAAATATGTCTTTTAGTTAAGTAATTTAAGGTATTTAATGAAAAGCTCTAGTTCTGACAATACATATTACTTAGGTATAACTACTTCTTTGATGGTGCATTAATCCTCCCACCTTACCTCATCCACAATCTGAGGATCCATTTTACACTCTTCAATGTAGTACTTTACAACAATAAACCAACCAATGGCAGCTGCTATATGTAGTGAATTTGATCCATCCTATATACAAATGAGTGTTCAGAAAAACACATAATTAAAGTGCAACTGCACATTACAGGGTTCATTTTGCTAAAGCACATCAGTGCATGTCATACCTTCTTCACAGTCTTTGGATCCATTTTGTGTTTCACCACCAGATACTTAACTATCTCAAGAGAACCTGATTGTGATGCACGATGTAATGTATTGCATCCATTCTAATATAATAGAAATACGATCATGATCAATAGAGGAACATGCCTACATCATATGTACTACTGTAACAGCCTTTTTGATGGTGTATTAATCCTCCCACCTCACCTCATTCACAGTCTGAGGATCCATTTTACACTCTTCAATGTAGTACTTTACAACAATAAACTGACCATTACCAGCTGCTATATGTAGTGAATTTGCCCCATCCTATATGCAAATCAGTATTAAGAAACACATTTATAATTAAAGTGTAACTATATTTGCTAAAGCACATCAGTGCATGTCGTACCTTAGTCACAGTCTTTGGATCCATTTTGTGTACCACCATCAGATACTTAACTATCTCAAGAGAACCTGATTGTGATGCACAATGTAATGTATTCCATCCATCCTAAAATAATAGAAATACCATCATGATCAATAGAAGAACATGCCTACATCACATGTACAATTGTAACTGCTTCTTTGACGGTTCATTAATCCTCCCATCTTACCTCATCCACAGTCTGAGGATCCATTTTACACTCTTCAATGTAGTACTTTACAACAATAAACTGACCCTTAGCAGCTGCTACGTGTAGTGAATTTACTCCATCCTATATACAAATCAGTGTTCAGAAACACCTAGCTATTAAATTTTCCAATACTTATAGGTATATTGATGACCTTTTATGTATTAACAACAAGGATTTTGAACTGTCAATTAGTGATATTTACCCCAAAGAACTTATTCTTAAAAAGACAAATACCAGCCCTAAAAAATCCCCCTTTTTAGACTTAGATATAACCATTACTAACAATCAATTTATCACTAAAGTATATGATAAGCGAGAGGACTTTAACTTTGATATAGTAAATTTCCCCCATTTAGATAGTAATATTCCTAATATCCCAGCCTATGGTGTCTTTATTTCACAACTAATTAGGTATTCTAGAATATGTAGTGACTTCTCCAGTTTTCAGGCTAAAAGTTTGCAGTTATGCAGTAGGCTTATTAAGCAGGGTTACAAATACTTTAAGCTAAAATCAACCTTTAAAACCTTCCTATCCCGGCAGCCTCTAGTTAGAATCAAGTATAAGCAAAAAGTAGCTAGTATGCTTAAGGACTGTCTTGTGTTACCCCATATTGTGTTACCCCACCTCCAAAGAAATGTTACTACTAGAAGACCTAAGGGTAGACTTACGTAATATGTCCTACTTGTGTCTATAGTTATGCTGAGTCTGTTTTACCTGTACAAGCAAGATTACTAATAGATTTATAATTAATTCATAAAAGTTAATTGGACCTACATTCCTTTCATAAAATTAAATTTCATCATGTGTCTTAGTTAACACCTTATTTAACTTTTGGCGCCAAAATAGTGCCCCTAGATTTAGCATTGTGAGCCAAGGATTAACAGAAGATCAAGATAAAGAAAAAGACAAAGACTCCCAGGATCACTGATGAAGGGTGGAATTCCTAGAAACGGCTGTCTGACCCAGTGGAGAAGAAGATGAAAGAAGGGAAAAGAAGGAAGAAAAGACTACTGTATCTTCATCTAAAGCTCTCTTTAGGTTTAGTTCCCCTATAGGCTCTTTTTACAGAATAGGCATATAGCATGTAGGAAAATGGTATCTTAGATTTTTCATTTATAATTAAAGTGCAACTATACACATTACAGGGTTCACTTTGCTAAAGCACATCAGTGCATGTCGTACCTTATTCACAGTCTTTGGATCCATTTTGTGTACCACCACCAGATACTTAACTATCTCAAGAGAACCTGATTGTGATACATAATGTAATGTATTCCATCCATTCTAATATAATAGAAATACGATCATGATCAATAGAGGAACATGCCTACATCATATGTACTACTGTAACTGCTTCTTCTATGGTGCATTAATCCTCCCATCTTACCTTATTCACAGTCTGAGGATCCACTTTACACTCTTTAATGTAGTACTTTACAACAATAAACTGACCATTACCAGCTGCTATATGTAATGAATTTGCCCCATCCTATATACAAATCAGCATTCAGAAACACATTTACAATTAAAGTTCAACTACACATTACAGGGTTCACTTTGCTAAAGCACATCAGTGCATGTCATACCGTCTTCACAGTCTTTGGATCCATTTTATGTACCAACACCAGATACATAAATTGGCTCAAAATGTTATACTGTTTATAATTCTCTAATTCTGAAGTATGTAGGACCTTGATACTTGTTTACTGTTAGTACTTATGATACAGTGTGACCATTAATATCCAGACAGCTAGTTAAAACATGTTTTTATCATTTGACATCAAAGGGTTACAGAACATTTGTACATATATCTCTGCTGTAATCACAAAGTCTGTAGGAATGTGATGTTTGCTTACATTAGCAGTATCCAATGGATCCATATGATACTCAGTTTGCAGACACTTTACTATATCAGTACTACCAAAACCAGCTGCCCAGTGTAGACAACTCCATCCTCTAGCATCTCTCCATGACAACAGATTAGGATGACTGTGAAGCAGCTGTTTAACTGAAGACTTATTTCCAGATTTTACAGCTTTCTTTAGAGCTTCCTGTAGACATGTTAACAAGAAAGAGCATAAATTATTAAGAAAATTGTTTATGTGTACTGTATATGCATGATATACTAATGTTTACTACTGTTCTGTGTGACCAAGATAATCTCTATAAATTTATGGCATTGTTGCATACACTTTATTACCATACAGTAGTACCATTTAGCATATAGTAATCTAATCATGACCTATATGTGACTGATTAAAAAGTGAGTGAGTGTCAGTCAAAATGGCCATAAGTTATTTGTTGTAATGTAAATTGTATGTAAATTATCATATAGTGACATCACCTATCATATACCATAGTGACATCACCTCCACCTACTGTAGCTCTAGTGACACCACCTCCACCTACTGTAGCTCTAGTGACACCACCTCCACCTACTGTAGCTTTACTTTCAGTAGTACTCATCTCAAATCAGATAAGGGACACTGCCTCACACCTAATAAGGGAATGGCAGAAGTGCACCTGAACACACCATCTGACACATTTCCAAAGTGAGATAGTATGTCTGGAGACAGCCCTCCTCTAAGAATAACACTTTATGAATATCATGAAACAGTTTTACTAATACTAATATATTACTATGATTTAATTAATAAAAAGAAGAGATTTCAGAAATCTACCATCCTTCACATTTCTACAGTCTATCCTCTATCTACCCATGTGTTATCTGTTCCCTCACTTAGTCAAATGATTGAGCTACAAAGCTTTTTAAACACACAAGTAGTGTAGCAAGCACAATATGACAAAGGTGATAATACTCTTAGTTCTCACTTACTGAACTTTAGGAATGGAGTAACAATGAAGTAAAGAGAAAGTCAGGAAAAATAACAGAACAATCAGACATTAAATGAACCATGAGGACTCTAGTGAAGGCGAGAGATTGGCTACTCCAAATGGGATGTAATGTTTGAGAGAATGACTTAACTGAATATTGACCTTGTAGTTCACTTACTTTCTCAGATCTTGATTTCTTTCTCTAAGATATTTTCAATGTCTCTGTTAAACTCATTTCATCCTAACCTGGTTCAGTAGAAGCAGACTTCGCAAACAAGATGATCGAGGAGATTCACCTCTATAAAGAAGTGGGAGTGTACTAAGTACACTGGACCATATATAGACACTGGACACACCCCCTAGATACTCTATACAATGTAGTATAGAGTATCTATGGACACACCCTACTCGGCAGGTAACGTGAACTAACGAACTAACGTGAATCTGCACCTAAGTAATATATAAATATTCATATTTCCCCGAAAAAGAAAGATTTATCACAACTTCTGATAGATCATGATAGATGTTTAATTCATAATTCATATTCCACTTAGTAACTCTGCCAGATCATTAGTTATGATTACTTTACGATAGTACGGGACTTTCCCTTGAACACGTGTTACAGATTTGAGTGGAAATGGTCGTCTTTATCTGCAACGCTTGCGGACAGAGTATTAAAAAGAGCAAGGTTGAAAAGCATTTTCAACTTGAATGTGCCAACTGCAATGTGCTCTCTTGTATCGACTGTGGAAAAGAGTTTGTTGGAGAAGAATATTCGGGTTAGTTTTATAGATAAGTATTTCATGATTGCATTTTCCCTTTTTATGTAATCGCACTTGCCAGATATCCCCAGTGTTAACTGTTGGTTGTGGGTTGACTACTGTGTCCAAGTGTTTATAAGAATTCACAAACGTTTTATAATATCTTGAAAGTAATTGCAATAACTTCCTCTCCCCGAGTAACTTAGAGCCATGTTCACAATTACCATTCTCTCACTCTCTGTGAAGTACATAATGACTTTATGTAGCGTATTAATGTGACATGATTGTATTTTACTTTCCAAGTTGCCCTTCCTTCATCAACCCTTAACACCTTTGTTGCTGATCTAACAATAATCCATAAATAAAGGTGTCAACTAATCTCTATTGCCACTAGACCCTTCCTCCCATAACAGTCCCTAGTCCCCTGTAGGATGGTCTAGCATGTCAGACTAGGTGATCACTAACACAGGTTTTACCGTATTCTCATGATTTGCATGGTGGGAGGTTTGTTTTGGGGAATGAGTTCTTTGTTGGTCATCCGATTCTTCTATTGTCTGTAGTGCATACCTCCTGTATCTCTGAGGGGGAGAAGTACCAAGGGAAGCTGTACAAGGGAGCCACTTTGGACACGCCCACAAAGGGAGTGAGGAAACAGGAGCAGTGGCTTCAAGTAAGTGTGAAAAGTCCTATAGTCTTGTGTCTGTACAGTCTCCCTTGGTATAAATTCTATAGGGCTCCTTGAAGTAGCCATTTCCAAATGGGGTGTGTATCAATATTATATAGTAATGATTTAATTAGATCTTCTTAGTAGGAAAGCTTCAATTAAGTCCTTGGTACATGTGTAATGTATTGCTAATATAGTATCCATAGTCCTAATCTTGTGTATGAACTGTGGAGTTGTTCTGTACCTTCAGGACAGTCATGCATTATAATCCTGTTAATCTATTTTAATATAATTATTTTTAGAAAGTTCAAGACACTGCTAAAAGCACTTCATTGAACCACTTGCCAATCAGAAAGTGTTGCAACTACCAAAAAGGAAAAAAAGAAAAAACTAAAGAAGATCACAGAAGATATGTCTGACCATAGAGAAACAGTTACTAAACCAAAGAAGAAGAAATCAAAACAAAAAAAAAACAAAAATGTGTCCAAACTAGCAGAGGAACCTGTAGAGTTACCTAAGGCAGACAGGCCAACAGAAGAAAGGGACACAGTTATGGCCTGCAGGAAAAAGAAGAAAAAGACAGAGCGAGATGGAAAAGGAAGAAACAGACCCTAATCAGTTACCAGAAGACGCTATCCCAGAGAATTTGATAGACCTGTCCAATGAACAAAAGGAAGAAGAAAAAAGGAAGAAAGGAAACAGAAATAGAATAAAAATCCGATAAACGCACACACTTCACTCCACTAGTTAGTAGACAAGTTATATTCCAATTACTAGATTACTGACTGTTGATCCATCTACACCGCAAACGAGTCAAATGTCACGTGACACATAATCAGATTCATGGATCCGCAAACATATTGATACTTACACTCATTTGTATATGGAACTGATCAATATTCAGTGACTAAATATAACTCATGTACATGTACAGAACAAATATACAATGGTGGTCAATGGTGAAGGGTTAAGGACTTTGAAGAAGTTTACATTGTGAGATGAACCAACTGTAGACAGATCAGTTGACAAACAAGATCACTGAAGATCTAGTTCAGTTGCTTTGCTGACTGTGGAACTAAAATGGAAAGGTTTGGTTAATTTTTAACTTCTACCTATAACTAAATGTATCTAATTAAGGTTTACCTCAAGTGGCTGGTTAATGATGTTGTTCAATTCTCTCTTTGACCTCATCATACACAACACCAGAACAGGACGCTTCTACTGTTGGTAGAATAACTTCCCAGCTCACTATGTTATAATTATTGACTTACAAACCCGTCAATTCTTGTAGCTAGTTCTAGATTGTTTTCATAAGAAGGGTAGGTCTTGATTACTTCAGAAAGTGTCTGAAGCTTACGGACTGAAGGATCATTGAAGAAGAACTCGTATATCCTTTTATTGATCTCTTTAACTAAAGAACATTGTGATAATATTTCTAGTTGTTCATCAGAAAGGGCATTCTTCAAGTGGAGATCAACATAGAGAACTTTCATATCACAATTTTGCATCAAGTGAGTGCCAACATCTTTAAGAAATGCTCTGATTTCCTGTTTCTTCAGTACTATAATAGAATTGTCAAAGTTAAATTACTGTACATACGTATATAAACACATTTAATACTATATTCCCATCTCTATTTTTGATATACTTCTGTAATCAGTTATAATTAAACCAAAAAAACATGAAAAGTAACAAGAAATTAAGATAATGAGACACTACTCTATAGCAAATTCCAAGAGAACTAAAACTGATCACTGTACGTACCTGCAGCATCAGATTGTCCTTTGCTGACTGGCTCAAACCAAATTCTAGCTTCTTCATCAAATAGTCTCCTTTTCTCAAGTTGACAGACTAGACATTCATTTGCCTTGTCCTCTTCAACAAGAGCCAGGTGAGCAGGTTTGGTGGAGTCACATCTGCACAGGAATCCAACTTGAAGCTGTGGTTTCTTGTCTGGAGGCATTCCGTCCATCATATTGGAACTGATTTCCTGAATAGTGGAGTGGACAACGTTGCGAATTTCTTTGCATCGCTCATGCAACTCTGAGTAACGATCACTTGGACTCTTCTCTGGATAGAATAAACTGCTGCACTCAACTTGTAACTCTAATCGACCTGGTTTCTCCATCAGGTAGACATTGAGACCACCTGAGATGAAGGCAGCTGTAGTCTGATCACAGTTTGCAGTCTGAGGCTTAAGGTTTCTTCCCTTAACTTGCTCTGAGAGCTGTACCACAAGGCGACAGAATAGGCCTCTGGGTAGGTCAAGGAGGTCAATCCTGCCATGGCTTCCAAGGTATTTGTATGCAAAGCAGAGATTCTCCACTAATGTACGTTCGGGAACCTTCACTTTCCCATAGGGCAAGACTAGAGGCATGAAGTACTCTTCAGGATCTGATTGGTACTTTGCTGCTAGTCCTAAGTGGTGAATGACCTCCAGCAGCCATTTTTTGGGAATTGCTTCGTTGATGCCTAATTCATTGAAGAGCTCTTCAAAATCTGCTTGACGAATGATGCCAGAACGGTGGAATGACCGGGCTGCATCACCATCAAAAGAGAGTGGATCCTTGAAGTGCACAGTCAGCAGGTTTGCAAATTCACCATACAGAGCTGTGATATCAGTGCAGATCCACTCACATGAGGTTTCAGTGTGGTCAAAGAATGCATAGAACCCAAGCATGTGAAATAGGGTCAGCATTCCTTCAAACTGGCGATCAGCATCTTCAGTATCCAGGTAGCTGCTTTGGTTACAGAACTCCTTCAAGTCGTCGTATCGAATAAACTTTTGTTCATTCTTGCAGGTGATGACGTAAAGGAGAAACCACGTCAGTGGCATGTCTAGCTCAAAGCCATTGGTGGATCTCTTTTTTGAAGCACTGAGGATTTTGGATCTAAGTGCTTTAAGAGTCGCAAGATCCTCTTCTGAAGGAGGTCCATCTTTGCTCATCATGTTGTTGATGATAAAAGGCCATGAAACAGACTCTGGGGGATCATGGCTGTCTTTGAGAGAATCAGCCAGTGTACGTCTAGAGGGTACATCATTCTTCACTATAAAGGGGTGATAAGGCTTTCCTCCTAATTGATTTAGTTGGGTGACGATTGATTCCAATCTTGCTTCCTGATCTTCTCTCAGTAATGAAAAGAGCTTATCCTTGAAGGTGCCCACCAGAAATATTTGTAGCTGTGGTTGACTCCTCAGTATATCCTTGATCCTCGGATCCATTGGCTTCGAGGCAGCAGTGTAGATGCTGGAGAACGATCTCAACATTAGATCAATGGATGTAAGGCCATGATTTGGTGGGAGCTTGTAGGTGTGACCATCTTGGGATCTAAAGGTCATATTGGCTTCTTCCTTCAGATCTTCTGATGCATTGAAGACTTGGATGTAAGTACAAGGCATTGTGAGGAGAAAGGGGAGGGAGTCTTGAAAAGATGGCTGACCTCCACTGTCCAAGAAGTGGATAAAGGTCGCTTCTTTCAGATTAAGGTTGCTGAGATCTTGCTTACCCAATACTTCAGCTCGAATATCCTGTAGTCGCTTCACTTGAGGAGCAACAGTGGAGTCTTCTTGAGCATCATCAGGTAACCTGACTGGTTCGGTGGTTGGGGTTACTGGGCTGTCCTGTGTAGACTCTGAAATGGGAAGAGGAGATGGAGTGACCTGTGTGGAAGAAATTGCTTCGACTTCAGGATCTTCTTCATCAGGAGGAAAGCTTGGTGTTGGGTAAGTAGAGCGCTCCTCATAATCTCCCTGATTAGTACATGTGCGTACCAATGTCTCCATCACCTCTTCATCAACTGGAATCCAGTCTGCATCACTTCCTGTGGCAAGGTAGTTGGTGGCAATAACCACCTCTGGAGATTCTGCAACACCAGTGCTAATCTTCACCTCCTTTGACTTGCCATAGACAAGGTTGTACTTCAGTGAGGACTTTCCCACTTCTGGGGATCCACAGAAGATGGCACGAACTACCTTAACTATAACTGATCCACGTTTATCAATAGCCTTCTGGTAGTCCTCAATCCAAGTTGGATTAGCCGTTAACATTGTATCAGTCTGAAGGATAGAAATATAAGTACATATACCCAAATTAGAATAACTATACATGTATATACAGTGAAACTTAATTAGTACATACATACCAACTTGGAATAACACATAAAATGTAAGCTTGCTTACAATCTATATTCACTGTAGCCAGATTATTCTATATATCAGTGCTATTCCTTGTACTTATACAATGTATTCAAAAATGTCATAGAAGACTATATCTGTTTTCAGTGTACAAAAAATGAGAGTTGGGCATCAGCATTTATTGGCACTTGTGGGGAGATTTGAGAGGAGGTGGTTATTAAAAGTACTGAGGCAGGTACCCAGCGTCTGTCATGTAACACGTGTGAGTAAATGATGTTAATAGGTGTTAATCCAAGTTGGAATTCTGGCAAATGTTTGTTTCAAAGGCGTTCCGTACGTTATGTAGAAAATTGAAAGCGAGCTTTCGCACCAGTAAACTTGATGGAATCTGTCGTATGTGTTAACACCATCTATGGCGGCCATATGTGATTAGGTGTTAAACACATATGTGTACTTAGACACTTGCGTACTCATGTGCCAGATGCGATTATATGACACAGTACTTTTAATCACTATACAGTAAGTCCAGCGCATCATCACTATAGTCACATGCTGGTGAATGAAAAGATGACCTTGCACCCCTGAGGCACATTATCGCCGAGTCAATCAATGAAAAGGAGACTTTGCACCTGACATAGCCAATTGTTATATATTAATGCTGTGATTTCTTCTTAGCAATCAAGGCGGCCAATATTCTGAAAAAGACTGGTTGAAGGGCTCCAGCCACCATTGGTTGAAAACACAAGTGGAGTAAAAGTGCCATGCTCTACATCGATAATCCTCCTTTCATATTTTCATATTTTCTCCTTTTCATGTTTTCTGTAGCAGGCATTCCTTGTGCATGGTTTGGTTGTTAGATGGGGAAAAGGAATTGAATGCCCTAATGCTTCTCTGTTGTCCCAAAAGTCTTGTGCCTTGTCTAGTCTGGCATTATTCTCTCTGATGGTGCTGTTGTATTGAAAAGTTTACCTGATAGTGACTGCAGTGTTGGTTCTACTGCAATGTTTGGACATACTTCAGTCAGTAGCTGTGCTGTTAGGTCCAGTTGTGCCGTGTGGATGGCAAGGCGCCATATACATATAGGGATTCTCTAAATTGCTGAGACCAGTGGAGCAGTTATTAAGGAGGAAGCCTTAAGTTGAAGAGACGCATAAGATTTTTGGAATTACAATGCCCAGATTGCCATGCCTTGCCGGAATAGAGAGAATTTCCCTTTAAATCCCATTTAGGGAGATTCTTCCAATGATTGCAGGTAATTGGTCCTTGATAATTGGTGCCGTTCACATATAAGGAAGACCCATACATCCATTTATACACCAATGTGTAAACAGTGTATATGCTGCATGAGGTTGGAATTATGCAACAGCTGACAGTCTTACATATTCCTGCAACTTCTTACTCAATAATTAATGATGTGTAAATGATGTTACACAAAAATGGCATATACTATTCCTACACCATAGTATGGGATTCAAAAATTATGTTCCATTAAGCCAAGGTAAATTGAAACAAGCCAGCGAAGGCCAGGTTTCTACTTTATATGCTAGCTCTTTTAGGATTAAAAGTCTACAGACATCATTATAAGCATTGAGCACTGGATGTAGATGTGATTAATAATATGCGACTTACTATGTTTTGAGTAGAGGACAGGTCAACCTTATCAGTGTCCTCTTCCTCCTTAAGCAATGTAGCTGGTTCATCCTATAACAATACACATATGTATGTACATCACTGTCATTTTAGACATTTATTGGATAATAAAACTTACATGCTTATTAACAGAAGATTGTGATAGATATTCCAAAATTTGATGATGATTCTTCTCTTTAGCTAAATCGAGTGCAGTTTTACCATCCTATAGACACATAAAAAACATGTCCTTTCATATCTAGCCATTAGATTGCTAAAGTTGTTATACACTCTACGCACTTTATTAAGTAGAATAAATCTGGAACACATACATTACAGTAAAATATGTGGATAACTAATGCAAATAAAAGAAAACTTTTAAACAACTGATCAGTATATACAAACAAGCATACTATAATTTTAGTTACAAAATACCTTTACCAGTAACCATCAGTGGCAGGAATATATACCTCAAATCTTAATTGTATTATTACAAAATTTATATAGGCAGTTCAGCAGTTATAGACAGTCACAAGATTTTACAATTAATTATCTTATCTCATCACTCCCATAATTGGGTAAAGTCAAATTCTCATGCAATGATACTTACAATGCTAATGCAATAGAGTTCTATAGCTACATATTTTTGAGAATACAACAAAGTGCCAAAACGATAGACATTTTTAAGTGCATCATCATCTGAAAGTGAACAAATGTGTCTTTTAGTAAGGTATTTAATGAAAAGCTCTAGTTCTGACAATACATATTACTTAGGTATAACTATTTCTTTGATGGTGCATTAATCCTCCCACCTTACCTCATCCACAATCTGAGGATCCATTTTACACTCTTCAATGTAGTACTTTACAACAATAAACCAACCAATGGCAGCTGCTATATGTAGTGAATTTGATCCATCCTATATACAAATGAGTGTTCAGAAAAACACATAATTAAAGTGCAACTGCACATTACAGGGTTCATTTTGCTAAAGCACATCAGTGCATGTCGTACCTTCTTCACAGTCTTTGGATCCATTTTGTGTATCACCATCAGAAACTTAACTATCTCAAGAGAACCTGATTGTGATGCACGATGTAATGTATTCCATCCACCCTAAAGTAATAGAAATACCATCATGATCAATAGAGGAACATGCCTACATCATATGTACTACTGTAACTGCTTCTTCTATGGTGCATTAATCCTCCCATCTTACCTCATCCACAGTCTGAGGATCCATTTTACACTCTTCAATGTAGTACTTTACAACAATAAACTGACCCTTAGCAGCTGCTACATGTAGTGAATTTACTCCATCCTATATGCAAATCAGTATTAAGAAACACATTTATAATTAAAGTGCAACTATACACATTACAGGGTTCACTTTGCTAAAGCACATCAGTGCATATCGTACCTTATTCACAGTCTTTGGATCCATTTTGTGTACCACCACCAGATACTTAACTATCTCAAGAGAACCTGATTGTGATGCACGATGTAATGTATTCCATCCACCCTAAAGTAATAGAAATACCATCATAATCAATGGAGAAACATGCCTACATCATATGTACTACTGTAACTGCTTCTTCTATGGTGCATTAATCCTCCCATCTTACCTCATCCACAGTCTGAGGATCCATTTTACACTCTTCAATGTAATACGTTACAACAATAAACTGACCATTAACAGCTGCTATATGTAGTGAATTTGCCCCATCCTATATACAAATCAGCATTCAGAAACACATTTACAATTAAAGTTCAACTACACATTACAGGATTCACTTTGCTAAAGCACATCAGTGCATGTCATACCGTCTTCACAGTCTTTGGATCCATTTTATGTACCAACACCAGATACATAAATTGGCTCAAAATGTTATACTGTTTATAATTCTAATTCTAAAGTATCTAGGACCTTGATACTTGTTTACTGTTAGTACTTATGATACAGTGTGACCATTAATATCCAGACAGCTAGTTAAAACATGTTTTTATCATTTGACATCAAAGGGTTACAGAACATCTATACATACATCTCTGCTGTAATCACAAAGTCTGTAGGAATGTGATGTTTGCTTACATTAGCAGTATCCAATGGATCCATATGATACTCAGTTTGCAGACACTTTACTATATCAGTACTACCAAAACCAGCTGCCCAGTGTAGACAACTCCATCCTCTAGCATCTCTCCATGACAACAGATTAGGATGACTGTGAAGCAGCTGTTTAACTGAAGACTTATTTCCAGATTTTACAGCTTTCTTTAGAGCTTCCTGTAGACATGTTAACAAGAAAGAGCATAAATTATTAAGAAAATTGTTTATGTGTACTGTATATGCATGATATACTAATGTTTACTACTGTTCTGTGTGACCAAGATAATCTCTATAAATTTATGGCATTGTTGCATACACTTTATTACCATACAGTAGTACCACTTAATCTAATCATGACCTATGTGACTGATTAAAAAGTGAGTGAGTGTCAGTCAAAATGGCCATAAGTTATTTGTTGTAATGTAAATTATCATATAGTGACATCACCTATCATATACCATAGTGACATCACCTATCATATACCATAGTGACATCACCTATCATATACCATAGTGACATCACCTATCATATACCATAGTGACACCACCTCCACCTACTGTAGCTCTAGTGACATCACCTCCACCTACTGTAGCTCTAGTGACACCACCTCCACCTACTGTAGCTCTAGTGACACCACCTCCACCTACTGTAGCTCTAGTGACACCACCTCCACCTACTGTAGCTCTAGTGACACCACCTCCACCTACTGTAGCTCTAGTGACACCACCTCCACCTACTGTAGCTTTACTTTCAGTAGTACTCATCTCAAATCAGATAAGGGACACTGCCTCACACCTAATAAGGGAATGACAGAAGTGCACCTGACCACACCATCTGACATATTTCCAAAGTGAGACAGTATGTCTGGAGACAGCACTCCTCTAAGAATAACACTTTATGAATACCATGAAACAGTTTTACTAATACTAATATATTACTATGATTTAATTAATAAAAAGAAGAGATTTCAGAAATCTACCATCCTTCACATTTCTACAGTCTATCCTCTATCTACCCATGTGTTATCTGTTCCCTCACTTAGTCAAATGATTGAGCTACAAAGCTTTTTAAACACACAAGTAGTGTAGCAAGCACAATATGACAAAGGTGATGATACTCTTGGTGTTCACTTACTGAACTTTAGGAATGGAGTAACAATGAAGTAAAGAGAAAGTCAGGAAAAATAACAGAACAATCAGACATTAAATGAACCACAAGGACTCTAGTGAAGGTGAGAGATTGGCTACTCCAAATGGGAGATAATGTTTGAGAGAATGACTTAACTGAATATTGACCTTGTTGTTCACTTACTTTCTCAGATTTTGATTTCTTTCTCTAAGACATTTTCAATGTCTCTGTTAAACTCATTTCATCCTAACCTGGTTCAGTAGAAGGAGAGACTTTACAAACAAGATGATCGAGGAGATTCACCTCTATAAAGAAGTGGGAGTGTACTAAGTACACTGGACCATATATAGACACTGGACACACCCCCTAGATACTCTCTAGAGTATCTATGGACACACCCTACTCGGAAGGTAACGTGAACTAACGAACTAACGTGAATCTGCACCTAAGTAATATATAAATATTCATATTTCCCCGAAAAAGAAAGAATTATGACAACTTCTGATAGATCATGATAGATGTTTAATTCATAATTCATATTCCACTTAGTAACTCTGCCAGATCATTAGTTATGATTACTTTACGATAGTACGGGACTTTCCCTTGAACACGTGTTACAGATTTGAGTGGAAATGGTCGTCTTTATCTGCAACACTTGCGGACAGAGTATTAAAAAGAGCAAGGTTGAAAAGCATTTTCAACTTGAATGTGCCAACTGCAATGTGCTCTCTTGTATCGACTGTGGAAAAGAGTTTGTTGGAGAAGAATATTCGGGTTAGTTTTATAGATAAGTATTTCATGATTGCATTTTCCCTTTTTATGTAATCGCACTTGCCAGATATCCCCAGTGTTAACTGTTGGTTGTGGGTTGACTACTGTGTCCAAGTATTTATAAGAATTCACAAACGTTTTATAATATCTTGAAAGTAATTGCAATAACTTCCTCTCCCCGAGTAACTTAGAGCCGTGTTCACAATTACCGTTCTCTCACTCTCTGTGAAGTATATAATGACTTTATGTAGCGTATTAAAGTGACATGATTGTATTTTACTTTCCAAGTTGCCCTTCCTTCATCAACCCTTAACACCTTCGTTGCTGATCTAACAATAATCCATAAATAAAGGTGTCAACTAATCTCTATTGCCACTAGACCCTTCCTCCCATAACAGTCCCTAGTCCCCTGTAGGATGGTCTAGCATGTCAGACTAGGTGATCACTAACACAGGTTTTACCGTATTCTCATGATTTGCATGGTGGGAGGTTTGTTTTGGGGAATGAGTTCTTTGTTGGTCATCCGATTCTTCTATTGTCTGTAGTGCATACCTCCTGTATCTCTGAGGGGGAGAAGTACCAAGGGAAGCTGTACAAGGGACCCACTGTGGACACGCCCACAAAGGGAGTGAGGAAACAGGAGCAGTGGCTTCAAGTAAGTGTGAAAAGTCCTATAGTCTTGTGTCTGTACAGTCTCCCTTTGAATGAATTCTATTGGGCTCCTTGAAGTAGCCATTTCCAAATGGAGCGTGTACCAATATTATATAGTAATTATTTAATTAGATCGTTAATTTAATGTCCTTAGTAGGAAAGCTTCAATTAAATCCTTGGTACATGTTTAATGTATTGCTAATATAGTATCCATAGTCCTAATCTTGTGTATGAACTGTGGAGATGTTCTGTACCTTCAGGACAGTCATGCATTATAATCCTGTTGATCTATTTTAATTGTCTATGAATATAATTATTTTTAGAAAGTTCAAGACACTGCTAAAAACACTTCATTGGACCACTTGCCAATCAGAAAGTGTTGCAACTACCAAAAAGAAAAGAAAGAAAAAACTATAGAAAGAAGATGTACCTCTCACAGAAGATGTGACTGACCAAGGAGAAACAGTTATTAAACCAAAGAAGAAGAAATCAAAACAAAAAACCAAAAATGTGTTAGAGTCAAATCTAAAGTCAAAACTAGCAGATGAATCTGTAGAGTTACCTAAGGCAGACAGGCCAACAGAAGAAAGGGACACAGTTATGGCCTGCAGGAAAAAGAAGAAAAAGACAGAGAGAGAGATGGAAAAGGAAGAAACTGACCCCAACCAATTACCAGAAGACACTATCTCAGAGCATTCAATAGACCTGTCCAATGAACCTCATAACAAGTATATATAATGAACTATATATGTAAAAGTGAGAAGAAAAAAAGGAAACAGAAATAGAATAAAAATCCGATAAACGCACACACTTCACTCCACTAGTTAGTAGACAAGTTATATTCCAATTACTATATAGATTATATAGTTACTGACTGTCGATCCATCTATACCGCAAACGAGTCAAGTGTCATGACACATAATCAGATTCATACATCTGCAAACATATCGATACTTAAACTCATTTGTATATGGAACTGATCGATATTCACTGACTGATATAACTCATGTACATGTACAGAACAATACATACAATGGTGGTCAATGGTGTAGTATCGGGTGAAGGGTTAAGGACGTTGAAGAAGTTTACATTGTGAGATGAACCATCTGTAGATAGATCAGTTGATCAGTTGACAAACAAGATCACTGAAGATCTAGTTCAGTTGCTTTGCTGACTGTGGAACTGAAATGGAAAGTTTTTGTTAAATTTTCACTTCTACCTACAACTAAATGTATCTAATTAGGGCTTACCTCAAGTGGCTGGTGAATGGTGTTGTTCAATTCTCTCTTTGATCTCATCATACACAACACCAGAACAGGACGCTTCTACTGCTTGCAAAATCATTTCCCAGCTCCTCTCCTTCTCACCTGTTCCATCAGTAAAAGCAACCCATTTCTCAACTACACTAGAAAGACAATTCTTGGGGTGACTATGTTTGTGGAGTTCAATGGCTTCCAAGACAAAGCAGTCCACTCCAAGATGGACTCCAAAGTGACGCCAAGAGGCTTCTACCTTGTAACCAAGAATTTGCACTACATCAGCTGAGCTAACTGCAAAGGAATGGATTACAGGAAAACCATTACACACATCAATTCAATTATTCTTCATATAGCATATTTAAGGCACAACTGACTACACAGTAGTAGTGTGGAGTGTATAATATAAATAATGACTCACTGCTAGTAGATGAACTTGACTTGGTAGTAGCTTTTACATCCTTGATTACCAAATATCCGGAAGATAAAGGCTGCAGTGAACACTACAGAACACACAATATACTTTAGACAGCTGCAGTGTATCATATTGTTTAACCTATATACATATGAGGTACTAAACCTCTTAGAGTTACATTTTGCATATACTAGTTTACTCATTCAACATAATTAAAGGTGTATAAGATGTAACCTGGTGAGATCTTGTCAATCTAACCCTATACAGTAAACTTACATTCACAACGGGTTCCGTCCAAAGTCTTTTCTTCACATTTAAGAGCATCACGTCTTTAGACAGAGAACATAGAAATGAGCCACGCTTGACTGCAGCTAAATGAGAGTTGTCTTTGCCACACTCGCACAGAAACCCAACCTGGAGATGAACTGCATTCAGAAAGGCTTCACCAAGGAGTGCCTTGCAAGCTGTTTTAATACCTTCCTCTAAATCAGTCCTTAATGCTACACACTCCTCATGAAGTGTTTTAATGCGTGAAGCTGACTCAGCATTCGGTAGAAAGTACTCTTTACAGAAGAGTGCTGCCTCAATCCTACCAGGTCTCTCTAGCAAGTAAAGTTCTAGGTTGTTCCGTGTAAACTTTACTGTCACTTTATCTGAAGCACCTGGACAGGCTTCATATTTTCCACGATTTATCAAGTAAACTGCCAACTTGCAGAAGATTCCTCTCGGAATGTCCAGCAGGTCCTCTGACAGTGAATGGTCTTTGTAGTCAAAGGCAAGGCAAAGGTTGTCCACTGCAGAGTCTTGAGGAATCTCAGTGTTTCCAAAAGGCAACACAATTGGCATGAAATACACATCGGGATCTGATCTCACTTTGGCAGAGAGACCAAGACTGTGAAGAACTTGTAGGAGCCACTCTGTTGGGACGTCCTCACTCACTCCTACCTCCTCAAAGAGGTTAAGATGGTTATCAAATCGAATGATACCAGAGCCTTTAAACTTTTTAATGGCAGGATAATGGGGATTTGAGTTATATTCTACTGTAAGTATCTTTGCCAGCTCCTTGTAGAGGAAGGTTACATCAGTGCAGATCCAGTTCTTCTCTTGTGGAACCTCCTTTAGCTCAAAGTAAGCATAAAGCCCCAACATGTGAAATAGTCCCAGCAATGCCCGAAACTGCCCATCTGCCCCATCCTGGTCTATGCAGTTACATTGACGGCAGAGATTCTTCAAGTCTTCAAAACGGAAAAACTTTTGTGAAATGGAGCTTGTAAAGGTCTTTAGTAAGAGCCAGGCCAGTGGCATTTTCACCTTGAAGTGTCCCTTGTCTGTTGAGATGAGTGAACGAAGTTTGTTTATGGACTGCTTTTCTTCACTAGAACAGCCTCCACTGCCGGGCAAGCACATTAAATTGTTGATGAGAAAAGCAACACTTTTATCTGCTTGGACAATGTTCTTGAAGTATGGCTTTGAAGATAACCTTTTCATGTGATTTTCAATGTCCTGAAGAATAGTTTCAGAATTGTCTGCTTCCATGATCTTGTCCTTGAATGTGCCAACCATAAAGATTCGGAAACCTGGGGGTGTGACTCCTTCAGGTAGATGAGGTCTCTTGAAGGACATAGTGTATACACTGGATAGTAGGTACTGCATCATTTCTAGACCACTCTGAGAGCATGGAACACTTTGAGTGGTTTGGCTGTCTGGACGGTAGGTCACTTCTACTGGTTGTCTGAGGTCCTTGGAAGCATTGAACACATTTATGTATGTGGCTGGTAGGTTAAGTAAAAAAGGTAGAGCATCTTGAAACACAGGCTGACCTCCTGTATCTAGGAGATAAACAAAGGTCTTGTTTTCTAATTCCAACTGTCCTTTATTGGTACGCTGTACAAATAGCTTGTACTCTTGAACTAGAGAGGAGATAGGGTCTATTGGCTGATTTGATTCATGGACAATGGTGAGATCATCAGGAGAGATCTCATTTTTCTCTGAAGAATATTTGATTTTTGTAAAAGAAGTAGATTTAGGTGATTGTGGATTTATATTAGCTCGGGATTGCCTATCTGTATGTGAATGGGATTGGTCGGTGGAAGCTGGTGGTAGATCTTGAACAGTTGCTGTTGCAGTTGTACTTGTTTGTCTGTCACTGGTTGCTGTGGTTACAGGTAAGGTCTCTTTTACATCATATGAATTGTCTTGAATAGCCTTTCGCACTGATTCTCCCATTTCTGCATCTGTCACTAGCTTCCAAATGGAATCATCTACCAGATATGTCTCAGAGGTAACTGTCAACACTTCCGGTCTCTCAAGTGGTCCTGTGCTTTGTTGGATGATCTTGGATTCATTGTTGGCTAATAAATACTTTAAAGAGGATTTGCCAACATACGGGGGACCAATCAGTAAACAATGGACGAGATTAACAATAACTGATGCTCGCCTTTTTACAGCATTTTCATATTCTTGAAACCATATCTGAATAGAGAAAGAAGTCATAAATTGTTATTTGAATAATACCAATTTGCATATGGCTAAAAACAAGTGCAGTGTAATATAAACTAGTTTACTGTCGATTTCTAAATTGTGATTTTCCCATATTTTAAGTATATAGTAATACCTAAACCTACATGAAGATCAACCACATGTACAGTATATACGTACAGTGCTCCACATCTAGAGAGGGTACTATTCACTACTCTTTGACATGTAATAATGACAGTCATGATCAATATCCAAAAAATGAGTGGATGGGAGAAGCTATAGGTCATGTGATATGCACATGGAGACAATGGCAAATAATTGAAAAACTTTTAGTAGATTAATTTTAGTGTGACTTTTTGAACTGCAGGTGATTGTAGCTGAGCTGTGATACAAGTAGGAAATAATGTCATTGTAGCACGGAAGTAATAAATTTTTGGAAATTTACTATTATATAAGTGTCCAACAAGAAGGTATTAAGCAAAAACCTGTTTTTGGAAACAAAAGATTTAGAAGAGTATATATAATATTGCAATTTTGTTGACTGGAAACTTGCTAGCAGAGGGCTAATAGAGTGGAAATTAGCACACATTAATTTTGTAGAGATTGTGTTTTACAGCACTGTGGCAATGATAAATATTCAACTGCAACTTCTTACTCAATAATTAATGTGTGAATGATGTCACACAAACAAGTAGTTCGAGTTTAAAAAAATCGAAACAAGACAGTGATTATATGATAAGGCTAATCATACAGAAGTTGCATATATACTGAAATTTAAGTAACTTAACCATACACTCTGTGTTTGGGCGCACCATTAGCCTTACCATATAATTACTGTCTTGTTTCGATACTTTTTGCAGATGTACATTAGTGAACACTGCCATTCCTACTTCTAACATCATTTTTGTAAATGTTTTTTATTTACTTGTATTCCCCTTTTTCTTCTTAATATTACTTGTTCTAATTAGTTTTGAAAGTTTTCTTAGGAAAAAACTTGAAATAATGTCTCAGACAAGAGAACTATGCCTAAAACCATGATCTCTTATTTAAAAATGGCAGCCGAGAAAACCATAATTTTCGCTTTTCACAATTATTATGCTTCTTGTAGAGCGCATTCGGACCTAGTCCCTAGTTTGGAAATATTTATGACAATTTATAACTTTTACGTTTCCACATAGGTTTGCATATTAGTGGTAGTCCATTCAATAAAAGAAGAAAAAAATGAAATTTGGAAATGGGTCTATTCCTTGTTAGCCGTTTTTTGAACACTGTAGAGCGTGTAGAGCGTCGAAACATGTTTTAGAAAAGCGCGCGCATTAATGGCTACAAATAACAGAATATAACTGAAAATTGCTTCGTTGGTGATTTATGAGGTGTTGCTTGCTAATACATTAGATAGGGCGGCCATGTTTTTTTCTACCATTCCTACTTGAGAGTACTCCCGCGTACTCTCTGATATGTACATCAATGTCATTTAAACAATTAGAGTACAATAAAACTTACATGCTTATTAACAGGAGAATGTGATAGATATTCCAAAATTTGAAGATGATTCTTCTCTTTAGCTAAATCGAGTGCAGTTTTACCATACTAAAGAAAAATCAGAAACATGTCCTTTATAATCTATCTATTAGATTGCCAAAGTTGTTATACACTCTACACACTTTATTAAGTAGAATAAATCTGGAACACATACACTAGAGTAAAATATGTGGATAACTAATGCAAAGAAAAGAAAACTTTTAAACAACTGATCAGTATATACAAACAACTAAACTATAATTTTAGTTACAAATACCTCTGCCAATAACCATCGGATGATGATGCAGCGGTTAAAGGAATACCTCAAATCTTGTATTATTACTAAATTTAGGTAGTTCAGCAGTTTATATATAGTCAGACAAGGGTTGAATACAGAAGTAATTAACCAAAAATCTATTATCAGTAAATTAATTATCTTATTATTTATCTCATAACTTCCATAATTCTAAATCAAATTCTCATGCAATAATCCTTTTGTAATTGAGATCCCACCTACTTTTGAAAATACACATACGTATATTTGTTGAAAACATATATTTGTTGAAAAACTGCCACTTTCAGATGACCATGCACTTAAAAATGTCCATATATAGTGTTGGCACTTTGTAAGATAGCAATTTTAAACTACAGTAGAACCTCACCTATCCGATTCAAACGGGTCCAGACCATTACCAGATAAGTGAAACTTCCAGATACGTGAATCACAATATTCTTATAACGTACATTAATAACATTATTATTACAGTATGCAAGTACTCGTCCGCAAGTTTCTCTTGAGTTGCTCCATCCTTCAGGTGGTGGAGTACTGCTATTTTATCCTCTAGGGTAAGAACTACACGCTTTTTTTTCCTGGAATTACTCTTCTTACTGCACAAAGTAGCCATTTTGTTATTGCCACGAAGGCCGGATAATCTGAACAGCTGGTTAATTGGGATAAGTGAGGTTCTACTCTATAGAGTTAATTAAAAGCTCTAGTCTAATTATAATACATACTACTATAACAATACTTCTTTGATGGTGCCTTAATCCTCCCACCTCACCTTACTAACAGTCTGAGGATCCACTTTACACTCTTCAATGTAGTACTTTACGACATTAAACTGACCATTAACAGCTGCTATATGTAGTGAATTTGATCCAAACTATTTGCAAATCAGTGTTCAGAAACACAAATTAAAGTGTAATTATACACATTACAGGGTTCACTTTGCTAAAGAACATCAGTGCATGTCGTACCTTAGACACAGTCTTTGGATCCATTTTGTGTACCACCACCAGATACTTAACTATCTCAAGAGAACCTGACACTGATGCATAATGTAATGTATTCCATCCATACTAGAGTAATAGAAATACCATCATGATCAATAGAGGAACATGCTAACTGTAACTGCTTCTTTGATGGTGCATTAGTCTTCCCAACTTACCTCATTCACAGTCTGAGGATCCATTTTACACTCTTCAATGTAGTACTTTACAACAATAAACTGACCATTATACGCTGCTATATGTAATGAATTTACTCCATCCTATAGACAAATAGGTGTTCAGAAACACATTTATAATTAAAGTGCAACTATACACATTATAGGGTTCAATTTGCTAAAGCACATCAGTTCATGTTGTATACCTTCTTCACAGTCTTTGGATCCATTTTGTGTACCATCATCAGATACTTAACTATCTCAAGAGAACCTGACGCTGATGCATAATGTAATGTATTCCATCCATTCTAAAGTAATAGAAATACAATCACAATCAATAGAAGATCATGCCTACATCATATGTACAATTGTAACTGCTTCTTTGATGGTGCATTAATCCTCCCACCTTACCTCATTTACAGTCTGAGGATCCATTTTACACTCTTCAATGTAATACTTTACAACAATAAACTGACCATTATAAGCTGCTATATGTAGTGAATTTACTCCATCCTATATGTAAATCAGTATTAAGAAACACATTTATAATTAAAGTGCAACTATACACATTAAGGGGTACACTTTGCTAAAGGACATCAGTGCATGTCGCATACCTTCTTCACAGTCTTTGGATCCATTTTGTGTACCAACACCAGATACTTAACTATCTCAAGAGAACCTGATTCTGATGCACGATGTAATGTATTCCATCCATCCTAAAATAATAGAAATACCATCATGATCAATAGAAGAACATGCCTACATCACATGTACAATTGTAACTGCTTCTTTGACGGTTCATTAATCCTCCCACCTTACCTCATCCACAGTCTGAGGATCCATTTTACACTCTTCAATGTAGTACTTTACAACAATAAACTGACCAGTAACAGCTGCTATATGTATTGAATCTGATCCATCCTATATGCAAATCAGCATTCAGAAACACATTTACAATTAAAGTTCAACTACACATTACAGGGTTCAATTTGCTAAAGCACATCAGTGCATGTTGTACCTTAGTCACAGTCTTTGGATCCATTTTGTGTACCACCACCAGATACTTAACTATCTCAATGGAATCTGAAATTGATGCACAATGTAATGTATTCCATCCATCCTAAAGTATTAGAAATACAATCACGATCAATAGAAGATCATGCCTACATCATATATACTATTACACTGCTTCTTTGATGGTGCATTAATCCTCCCACCTCACCTCGTACGCAGTCTGAGGATCCATTTTACACTCTTCAATGTAATACTTTACAACAAAAAACTGACCATTACCAGCTGCTATGTGTAGTGAATTTGATCCATCCTATATATTCAGAAACACATAATTAAAGTGCAACTATATATGTAAAGAAATATAGGTCAATAGACTGTGGTGTAGGCGAAGTGACATAGAACCTTCTAGATTTGTTAGTTAATCATTTAGAATTTAGAATCAATTTCCTGTGTGTGTTTTTGAGTCTTGTAGAGTGGTCTAGTAGTTTGTTTCATTATTAGTGAATTGTCAAGTGAATTTTCGGCGAACTGCTCTTTGCGAAGTGGTCGACGCTCATTATTGTTTCGAACGTTACATATACATTACTGGTTTCACTTTGCTAAAGCACATCAGTGCATGTTGTACTTTCACAATCTTTGGATGCATTTTATGTACCATCATTTGATTATACTCATGTAGACCATTTCATATGTAACATATGTAGACTATTTCATCATCAAATTGCTCAAAATGTTATACTGTTTATAATTCTCTAATTCTGAATTGTCTAGGACCTTGATACTTGCTTACTCTACTAGTACTTATTATACAGTGTGACCATTAATATCCAGACAGCTAGTTAAAACATACTTTTATCATTTGACATGAAAGGATTACAGAACATCTGTATGTAATCACAAAGTCTGTAGGAATGTGATGTTTGCTTACATTAGCAGTATCCAAGGGATCCATATGATACTCAGTTTGCAGACACTTTACTATATCAGTGCTACCAAAACTAGTTGCCCAGTGTAGACAACTCCATCCTCTAGCATCTCTCCATGACAATAGATTAGGATGACTGTCAAGCAGCTGTTTAACTGAAGACACATTACCAGATTTTACAGCTTGCTTTAGAGCTTCCTGTGGATATGGACATGTTAGAAACAAAGAGCATAAACTATTAAGAAAATTGTTTATCTGTATTACTTAGTGTCACAAGGTTCTATGTGATACAGTAAACAAGATCTGAATGTTAATTTCTCAATATTTATAATTATGGCTTAATTATTACATAATATGTTGATTAAATGGTATCTTTATATGAGCACAAATTGTATTAAAAGCAGAAAAGGAATGTTTAACCATACAGTAGTACCATATAGTAGTACCATACATTAGTACCATATACGTAGCATATAATCATGACCTACATATATGTGACTGATTAAAAAGTGATTGAGTGAGTGTCCGTCAAAATTGTCACTCACAAGTTATTTGTTGTAATGTAAGTTATCATATACCTCTGTAGCTCTAGTGACACCACCTCCACCTACTGTAGCTTTACTTCCAGTAGTACCCATTTCAAATCATATAAGGGACACTGCTTCACACCTAATAAGGGAATGGCAGAAGTGCACCTGACCACACCATCTGACACATTTCCAAAGTGAGACAGTATGTCTGGAGACAGCCCTCCTTTAAGAATAACACTTTATGAATATCATGAATCAGTTTTACTAATACTATGAATATAATTAACAAAAAGAAGAAATCTACCATCCTTCACATTTCTACAGTCTATCCTCTATCTACCCATCTGTGTTATCTGTTCCCTCACTTAGTCAAATGATTGAGTTACAAAGCTTTTTAAATACACAAGTAGTGTAGCAAGAACAATATGACAAAGGTGATAATACTCTTAGTGTTCACTTACTGAACTTTAGGAATGGAGTAACAATGAAGTAAAGAGAAAGTCAGGAAAATAACAGAACAATCAGACATTAAATGAACCATGAGGACTCTAGTGAAGGTGAGAGATTGGCTACTTCAAATGTTTGAGAGAATGTTTGAGAGAATGACTTAACTGAATATTGAACTTGTTGTTCACTTACTTTCTCAGATTTCTAATATTTTTCTCTAAGATATTCTCAACGTCTCATTTCATCCTAACTTGGTTCAGTAGAAGCAGACTTAACAAGATGATCGAGGAGATTCATCTCTATAAAGAAATGGGAGTGTACTAAGTACACTGGACCATATATAGACACTGGACACACCCCCTAGATACTCTATACTATGTAGTATAGAGTATCTATGGACACACCTTACAAGCAAATCATTGGTTGATGGCACATATAAGGAAGATCCAAATTGCGCAACACTACAACATTATGTAGTAATAGTAATACTATATAATAATAATAATAATAATAATAATAATAATACTAATACACATAATATTATACATAATTAAATAATTATTATAAGAATTCCCTCCCCGAGTAACTTAGAGCCATGTTCACAATTACCGTTCTCTCACTCTCTGTGAAGTACATAATGACTTTATGTAACGTATTAATGTGACATGATTGTATTCTACTTTCCAAGTTGCCCATCCTTCATCAACCCTTAAAACCTTTGTTGCTGATCTAACAATAAAGGTGTCAACTAATCTCCATTGCCACTAGACCCTTCCTCCCATAACAGTCCCTAGTCCCCTGTAGGATGGTCTAGCACACCAGACTAGGTGATCACTAACACGGGTTTTACTGTATTCTCACGTTTTGCATAGTGGGAAGTTTGTTTTAGTGAATCTTTGTTGGTCATCCGATTCTTCTATATTGCCTGTAGTGCATACCTCCTGTATCTCTGAGGGGGAGAAGTACCAAGGGAAGCTGTACAAGGGACCCACTGTGGACACGCCCACAAAGGGAGTGAGGAAACAGGAGCAGTGGCTTCAGGTAAGTGTTAAAGGCCTATAGTCTTGTGTCTGTACAGTCTCCCTTTGTATGAATTCTATTGGGCTCCTTGAAGTAACCATTTCCAAATGGGGCATGTACCAATATTATATAGTAATGATTTAATTAGATCATTAATTAGATCTTCTTAGTAGGAAACTTCAATTAAGTCCTTGGTACATGTTTAATGTATTGTTAATATAATATCCATTGTCCTAATCTTGTGCATGAACTGTGGAGATGTTCTGTACCTTCAGGACAGTCATGCATTATAATCCTGTTGATCTATTTTAATTGTCTATGAATATAATTATTTTTAGAAAGTTCAAGACACTGCTAAAAGTACTTCATTGAACCACTTGCCAATCAGAAAGTGTTGCAACTACCAAAAAGGAAAAAAAGAAAAAACTAAACAAAGAAGATGTGCCTCTCACAGAAGATGTGTCTGACCGAGGAGAAGTGGTAACTAAACCAAAGAAGAAATCAAAACAAAAAAAACAAAAATGTGTTAGAATCAAATCTAAAGTCAAAACTAGCAGAGGAATTTGTAGAGTTACGTATACCTAAGGCAGACAGGCCAACAGAAGAAAGGGACACAGTTATGGCCTGCAGGAAAAAGAAAAAAAGACAGAGCGAGATGGAAAAGGAAGAAACAGATCCTAATCAGTTATCAAAAGACACTATATCCCAGAGCATTCAATAGACCTGTTCAATGAATCTCATAACAAAAATAAGAAGAAGAAAGGAAAAAAGTAAACAGAAATAGAAATAAAAATCTGATGAACACAAAAAAAGAACGCTCGTACACTTCACTTCATTAGCTAGTAGACAAGTTATGTCATGTGACATATAATCAGATTCATGCATCTGCAAACATATCGATACTAAAACACACTCAAAATTTGATATCACGATCATCATAGTTAACTGATCGATATTCAGTGACTAATATAACTCATGTACATGTACAGAACAATATATACAATGGTGGTCAATGGTGTAGTATTAGGTGAAGGGTTAAGGACTTTAAAGAAGTTTACATTATGAGATGAACCAACTGTAGACAGATCACTTGACCAACAAGATCACTGAAGATCTAGTTCAGTTGCTTTGCTGACTGTGGAACTGAAATGGAATATGTTTTGTTAAATTTTTAACTGCTTGTAGAATAACTTCCCAGCTCAATTAAAATTATTGACTTACAAATTTGTCAATTTTTGTAGCTAGTTCTATATTGTTTTCATAAGAAGGGTAGGTCTTGATTACTTCAGAAAGTGTCTGAAGCTTATGGGCTGAAGGATCATTGAAGAAGAACTCGTAAATCCTTTTATTGATCTCTTTAACTGAAGAACATTGTGATAATATTTCTAGTTGTTCATCAGAAAGCGCATTCTTTAAGTGGAGATCAACATAGAGGATTTTCATGTCACAATTTTGCATCAAGTGAGTGCCAACATCTTTAAGAAATGCTCTAATTTCCTGTTTCTTGAGTACTATAATAGAAAGTAAAATTACTGTACATAAGTATATAAACAAATTTAATATAAATATTTTCACTTGGAGATTTAAAATAAATATAGCAGCTGAGTATGTTAAGTGAGAAAGTACATCCCATTTATTACTTAAGAATGGGAATATAGTATTAATTAATACTATATTCCCATCTCGGTTTTTAATTACTTATATACTTCTATAATCAGTGAATAAAACAAAAAAACATGAAAAGTAACAATAAATTAACGTAATGATCATGAGACACTACTACGTATATAGTAAATTCCAAGAGAACTAAAAATGATCACTGTACGTACCTGCAGCATCAGATTGTCCTTTGCTGACTGGCTCAAACCAAATTCTAGTTTCTTCATCAAATGGCCTCCTTTTCTCAAGTTGGCAGACTAGGCATTCATTAGCCTTGTCCTCTTCAACAAGAGCCAGGTGAGCTGGTTTGGTGGAGTCACATCTGCACAGGAATCCAATTTGAAGCTGTGGTTTCTTGGCTGGAGGCATTCCGTCCATCATATTGGAACTGATTTCCTGAATAGTGGAGTGGACAACGTTGCGAATTTCTTTGCATCGCTCATGCAACTCTGAGTAACGATCACTTGGACTCTTCTCTGGATAGAATAAACTGCTGCACTCAACTTGTAACTCTAATCGACCTGGTTTCTCCATCAGGTAGACATTGAGACCACCTGAGTTGAAGGCAGCTGTAGTCTGATCACAGTTTGCAGTCTGAGGCTTAAGGTTTCTTCCCTTAACTTGCTCTGAGAGCTGTACCACAAGGCGACAGAATAGGCCTCTGGGTAGGTCAAGGAGGTCAATCCTGCCATGGCTTCCAAGGTATTTGTATGCAAAGCAGAGATTCTCCACTAATGTACGTTCGGGAACCTTCACTTTCCCATAGGGCAAGACTAGAGGCATGAAGTACTCTTCAGGATCTGATTGGTACTTTGCTGCTAGTCCTAAGTGGTGAATGACCTCCAGCAGCCATTTTTTGGGAATTGCTTCGTTGATGCCTAATTCATTGAAGAGCTCTTCAAAATCTGCTTGACGAATGATGCCAGAACAGTGGAATGACCGGGCTGCATCACCATTAAAAGAGAGTGGATCCTTGAAGTGCACAGTCAGCAGGTTTGCAAATTCACCATACAGAGCTGTGATATCAGTGCAGATCCACTCTCGTGAGGTTTCAGTGTGGTCAAAGAATGCGTAGAACCCAAGCATGTGAAATAGGGTCAGCATTCCTTCAAACTGGCGATCAGCATCTTCAGTATCCAGGTAGCTGCTTTGGTTACAGAACTCCTTCAAGTCGTCGTATCGAATAAACTTTTGTTCATTCTTGCAGGTGATGACGTAAAGGAGAAACCACGTCAGTGGCATGTCTAGCTCAAAGCCATTGGTGGATCTCTTCTTTGAAGCACTGAGGATTTTGGATCTAAGTGCTTTAAGAGTCGCAAGATCCTCTTCTGAAGGAGGTCCATCTTTGCTCATCATGTTGTTGATGATAAAAGGCCATGAAACAGACTCTGGGGGATCATGGCTGTCTTTGAGAGAATCAGCCAGTGTACGTCTAGAGGGTACATCATTCTTCACTATAAAGGTGTGATAAGGCTTTCCTCCTAATTGATTTAGTTGGGTGACGATTGATTCCAATCTTGCTTCCTGATCTTCTCTCAGTAATGAAAAGAGCTTATCCTTGAAGGTGCCCACCAGAAATATTTGTAGCTGTGGTTGACTCCTCAGTATATCCTTGATCCTCGGATCCATTGGCTTTGAGGCAGCAGTGTAGATGCTGGAGAACGATCTCAACATTAGATCAATGGATGTAAGGCCATGATTTGGTGGGAGCTTGTAGGTGTGACCATCTTGGGATCTAAAGGTCATATTGGCTTCTTCCTTCAGATCTTCTGATGCATTGAAGACTTGAATGTAAGTACAAGGCATTGTGAGGAGAAAGGGGAGGGAGTCTTGAAAAGATGGCTGACCTCCACTGTCCAAGAAGTGGATAAAGGTCGCTTCTTTCAGATTAAGATCGCTAAGATCTTGCTTTCCCAACACTTCATCTCGAATATCCTGTAGTCGCTTCACTTGAGGAGCAACAGTGGAGTCTTCTTGAGCATCATCAGGTAACCTGACTGGTTCGGTGGTTGGGGTTATTGGTCTGTCCTGTGTAGACTCTGAAATGGGAAGAGGAGATGGAGTGACCTGTGTGGAAGAAATTGCTTCGACTTCAGGATCTTCTTCATCAGGAGGAAAGCTTGGTGTTGGGTAAGTAGAGCGCTCCTCATAATCTCCCTGATTAGTACATGTGCGTACCAATGTCTCCATCACCTCTTCATCAACTGGAATCCAGTCTGCATCACTTCCTGTGGCAAGGTAGTTGGTGGCAATAACCACTTCTGGAGATTCTGCAACACCAGTGCTAATCTTAACCTCCTTTGACTTGCCATAGACAAGGTTGTATTTCAGTGAGGACTTTCCCACTTCTGGGGATCCACAGAAAATAGCACGAACTACCTTAACTATAACTGATCCACGCTTATCAATAGCCTTCTGGTAGTCCTCAATCCAAGTTGGATTAGCCATTAACGTTGTATCAGTCTGAAGGATAGAAATATAAGTAATAATTATAATTACTATTCATATGTATATAGTGATGTACATACAAACCAGTTTGGGAAAACACGTAAGTTTGTTTACAATCTACATATTATATATTCACTATAGCCAAATTATTCTATATATCAGTGCTCTGTTCCTTGTACTTATACAATGTATTCAAAAATGTCATAGAACACCATATCAATATGGAATTGTTTTCAGTGTACAAAATATGAGAGTTGGGCATCAGCATTTGTTGGCACTTGTGGGGAGATTTGAGAGGAGGTTGTGATTAAAAGTACTGAGGCAGGCACCCAGCGTCTGTCATGTAACATGTGTGTAAAATATGTACACACATGTTACACGTGCAAGTAAACGATGGCAGGTGTTAATCCAAGTTGGAAATCTGGCAAATGTTTGTTTCAAAGGCATTCCGTACGTTATGTAGAAAATTGAAGGCTCGTTTTCGCACCAGTAAACATGATAGTTCCATAGTTGGAATCTGTCGTACGTGTTAACACCTAATCATAATATATGGCAGCCATAAATAATTAGGTGTTAAACACATATGTGTATTTCATATGTGTATTTCTTGTACTTAGACGCTTACGTGTTCCCTGTGTGCCAGATGCGATTATATGACACAGTACTTTTAATCACTATACAGTAAGTCCAGCGGATCATCACTATAGTCACATGCTGGTGAATGAAAAGATGACCTTGCACCCCTGAGGCACATTATCGCTAAGTTAATCAATGAGAAGGAGACTTGGCACCTGATATAGTCAATTGTTATATGATAATGCTGTGATTTCTTCTTAGCAATCAAGGCAGCCAATATTCTGAAAAAGACTGGTTGAAGGGCTCCAGCCACCATTGGTTGAAAACACAAGTGGAGTAAAAGTGCCATGCTCTACATCGATAATCCTCCTTTCATATTTTCATATTTTCTCCTTTTCATGTTTTCTGTAGCAGGCATTCCTTGTGCATGGTTTGGTTGTTAGATAGGGAAAAGGAATTGAATGCCCTAATGCTTCTCTGTTGTCCCAAAAGTCTTGTGCCTTGTCTAGTCTGGCATTATTCTCTCTGATGGTGCTGTTGTATTGAAAAGTTTACCTGATAGTGGCTGCAGTGTTGGTTCTACTGCAATGTTTGGACATACTTCAGTCAGTAGCTGTGCTGTTAGGTCCGGTTGTGCCGTGTGGATGGCAAGGCGCCATATACATATAGGGATTCTCTAAATTGCTGAGACCAGTGGAGCAGTTATTAAAGAGGAAGCCTTTAGATGAAGAGACGCATAAGATTTTTGGAATTACAATGCCCAGATTGCCATGCCTTGCCGGAATAGAGAGAATTTCCCTTTAAATCCCATTTAGGGAGATTCTTCCAATGATTGCAGGTAATTGGTCCTTGATAATTGGTACCGTTCACATATAAGGAAGACCCATGCATCTGTTTATACACCCATGCGTAAACAGTGTATATGCTGCATGAAGTTGGAATTATGCAACAGCTGACAGTCTTACATATTCCTGAAACTTCTTACTCAATAATTAATGATGTGTAAATGATGTTACACAAAAATGGCATATACTATTCCTACACCATAGTATGGGATTCAAAAATTATGTTCCATTGAGCCAAGGTAAATTGAAACAAGCCAGCGAAGGCCAGGTTTCTACTTTATATGCTAGCTCTTTTAAGATTAAAAGTCTACAGACATCATTATAAGCATTGAGCACTGGATGTAGATGTGATTAATAATATGCGACTTACTATGTTTTGAGTAGAGGACAGGTCAACCTTATCAGTGTCCTCTTCCTCCTTAAGCAATGTAGCTGGTTCATCCTATAACAATACACATATGTATGTAGATTACTGTCATTTTAGACAATTAGTGGATAATAAAACTTACATGCTTATTAACAGGAGATTGTGATAGATATTCCATAATTTGGAGATGATTCTCCTCTTTAGCTAAATCAAGTGCAGTTTTACCATCCTATAGACAAATAAAAAACATGTCCTTTCATATCTAGCCATTAGATTGCTAAAGTTGTTATACACTCTACGCACTTTATTAAGTAGAATAAATCTGGAACACATACATTACAGTAAAATATGTGGATAACTAATGCAAATAAAAGAAAACTTTTAAACAACTGATCAGTATATACAAACAAGCATACTATAATTTTAGTTACAAAATACCTTTACCAGTAACCATCAGTGGCAGGAATATATACCTCAAATCTTAATTGTATTATTACAAAATTTAGGCAGTTCAGCAGTTATAGACAGTCACAAGATTTTACAATTAATTATCTTATCTCATCACTCCCATAATTGGGTAAAGTCAAATTCTCATGCAATGATACTTACAATGCTAATGCAATAGAGTTCTATAGCTACATATTTTTGAGAATACAACAAAGTGCCAAAACGATAGACATTTTTAAGTGCATCATCATCTGAAAGTGAACAAATGTGTCTTTTAGTTAAGTAATTTAAGGTATTTAATGAAAAGCTCTAGTTCTGACAATACATATTACTTAGGTATAACTACTTCTTTGATGGTGCATTAATCCTCCCACCTTACCTCATTCACAGTCTGAGGATCCATTTTACACTCTTCAATGTAGTACTTTACAACAATAAACCAACCAATGGCAGCTGCTATATGTAGTGAATTTGCCCCATCCTATATACAAATCAGCATTCAGAAACACATTTACAATTAAAGTTCAACTACACATTACAGGGTTCATTTTGCTAAAGCACATCAGTGCATGTTGTACCTTAGTCACAGTCTTTGGATCCATTTTGTGTTTCAACATCAGATACTTAACTATCTCAAGAGAACCTGAATGTGATGCATAATGTAATGTATTGCATCCATCCTAAAGTAATAGAAATAGGATCATGATCAATAGAGGAACATGCCTACATCATATGTACTACTGTAACAGCCTTTTTGATCATGCATTAATCCTCCCACCTCACCTCATCCACAATCCGAGGATCCATTTTACACTCTTCAATGTAGTACTTTACAACAATAAACCAACCAATGGCAGCTGCTATATGTAGTGAATTTGATCCATCCTATATGCAAATCAGTGTTCAGAAAAACACTTATAATTAAAGTGCAACTGCACATTACAGGGTTCATTTTGCTAAAGCACATCAGTGCATGTTGTACCTTAGTCACAGTCTTTGGATCCATTTTGTGTTTCACCACCAGATACTTAACTAACTCAAGAGAACCTGACGCTGATGCATTATGTAATGTATTCCATCCATTCTAATATAATAGAAATAGGATCATGATCAATAGAGGAACATGCCTACATCATATGTACTACTGTAACAGCCTTTTTGATGGTGCATTAATCCTCCCACCTCACCTCATTCACAGTCTGAGGATCCTTTTTACACTCTTCAATGTAGTACTTGACAACAATAAACTGACCATTAGCAGCTGCTATAAGCAGTGAGTTTGATCCATTCTATATGCAAATCAGTATTAAGAAACACATTTACAATTAAAGTTCAACTACACATTACAGGGTTCACTTTGCTAAAGCACATCAGTGCCTGTCCTACCTTAGTCACAGTCTTTGAATCCATTTTGTGTTTCACCATCAGATACTTAATTATCTCAAGAGAACATGATCTTGATGCATAATGTAATGTATTCCATCCATTCTAAAGTAATAGCAATACCATCATGATCAATAGAGGAACATGCCTACATCATATGTACTACTGTAACTGCTTCTTTGATGGTGCATTAATCCTCCCACCTCACCTCATCCACAGTCTGAGGATCCATTTTACACTCTTCAATGTAGTACTTTACAACAATAAACTGACCATTACCAGCTGCTATATGTAGTGAATTTGCCCCATCCTATATGCAAATCAGTATTAAGAAACACATATACAATTAAAGTCCAACTACACATTACAGGGTTCACTTTGCTAAAGCACATCAGTGCATGTCGTACCTTAGTCACAGTCTTTGGATCCATTTTGTGTTTCACCATCAGATACTTAATTATCTCAAGAGAACATGATCTTGATGCATAATGTAATGTATTCCATCCATCCTAAAGTAATAGAAATACCATCATGATCAATAGAGGAACATGCCTACATCATATGTACTACTGTAACTGCTTCTTTGATGGTGCATTAATCCTCCCACCTCACCTCATCCACAGTCTGAGGATCCATTTTATACTCTTCAATGTAGTACTTAACAACAATAAACTGACCATTAACAGCTGCTATAGGCAGTGAGTTTGATCCATTCTATATGCAAATCAGTATTAAGAAACACATTTACAATTAAAGTTCAACTACACATTACAGGGTTCACTTTGCTAAAGCACATCAGTACATGTCGTACCTTCTTCACAGTCTTTGGATCCATTTTGTGTACCATCACCAGATACATAAATTGGCTCAAAATGTTATACTGTTTATAATTCTAATTCTAAAGTATCTAGGACCTTGATACTTGTTTACTGTTAGTACTTATGATACAGTGTGACCATTAATATCAAGACAGCTAGTTAAAACATGTTTTTATCATTTGACATCAAAGGGTTACAGAACATCTATACATACATCTCTGCTGTAATCACAAAGTCTGTAGGAATGTGATGTTTGCTTACATTAGCAGTATCCAATGGATCCATATGATACTCAGTTTGCAGACACTTTACTATATCAGTACTACCAAAACCAGCTGCCCAGTGTAGACAACTCCATCCTCTAGCATCTCTCCATGACAACAGATTAGGATGACTGTGAAGCAGCTGTTTAACTGAAGACTTATTTCCAGATTTTACAGCTTTCTTTAGAGCTTCCTGTAGACATGTTAACAAGAAAGAGCATAAATTATTAAGAAAATTGTTTATGTGTACTGTATATGCATGATATACTAATGTTTACTACTGTTCTGTGTGACCAAGATAATCTCTATAAATTTATGGCATTGTTGCATACACTTTATTACCATACAGTAGTACCATTTAGCATATATAATCTAATCATGACCTATATGTGACTGATTAAAAAGTGAGTGAGTGTCAGTCAAAATGGCCATAAGTTATTTGTTGTAATGTAAATTGTATGTAAATTATCATATAGTGACATCACCTATCATATACCATAGTGACATCACCTCCACCTACTGTAGCTCTAGTGACATCACCTCCACCTACTGTAGCTCTAGTGACACCACCTCCACCTACTGTAGCTCTAGTGACACCACCTCTACCTACTGTAGCTTTACTTTCAGTAGTACTCATCTCAAATCAGATAAGGGACACTGCCTCACACCTAATAAGGGAATGGCAGAAGTGCACCTGAACACACCATCTGACACATTTCCAAAGTGAGATAGTATGTCTGGAGACAGCCCTCCTCTAAGAATAACACTTTATGAATATCATGAAACAGTTTTACTAATACTAATATATTACTATGATTTAATTACTAAAGAGAAGAGATTTCAGAAGTCTACCATCCTTCACATTTCTACAGTCTATCCTCTATCTACCCATGTGTTATCTGTTCCCTCGCTTAGTCAAATGATTGAGCTACAAAGCTTTTTAAACACACAAGTAGTGTAGCAAGCACAATATGACAAAGGTGATGATACTCTTAGTTTTCACTTACTGAACTTTAGGAATGGAGTAACAATGAAGTAAAGAGAAAGTCAGGATAAATAACAGAACAATCGGACATTAAATGAACCATAAGGACTCTAGTGAAGGTGAGAGATTGGCTACTCCAAATGGGAGAAAATGTTTGAGAGAATGACTTAACTGAATATTGACCTTGTTGTTCACTTGCTTTCTCAGATTTTTGATTTCTTTCTCTAAGACATTCTCAACGTCTCTGTTAAACTAATTTCATCCTAACTTGGTTCAGTAGAAGCAGAGATTTCACAAACAAGCTGATCGAGGAGAAGTGGGAGTGTACTAAGTACACTGCACCACCCCCTAGCATCTATGGACACACCCTACTCAGCAGGTAACGGGAACTAACGTGAATCTGCACCTAAGTACATACAGTGTAGCACGGATATAACGAACTTCAAATTGCAGTAAATTTATTTCGTTATAACCGAATTTCGTTATAAAAAAAGATATACGTTTTCAGGCACGCATCGTATCCATACTCGTCACGGTAAATTATAGATGGAATGTCTATAGCTCTAAGTCATTTGTTCGTTTTTTGTAGTACATTGACATCAAAATAAATTATAAACGATCGCGTGATTTCGTATACATACGATTTTCAAGTTATAGAATGTCATGCAGGACTGTAACTAAAGAAGTTCGTTAGTGTAGTTTGTACTTTGCAATTTTCAAGCTCCTTCGCATCTTGCTTGATTTCCTTCTCTATGGCTACAAGATGTGGTAAGCTGGTAGCTCTTTCGTTATAAACGAATTTTTCCAAGATTCGCCCTAAAATTTCGTTATAAGCCGAAGGTTTTATGTTGTTTAAAACCGTTTTTTCAAAACGTTTCGTTACAACCGAAATTTCGTTAAATCCGTGTTCGTTATAAACGTGTTCCACTGTATCAATGAGCTACATTTGGCCTGTTTGCAATATTGTACCAATCAAAATGATAAACTATTTCAAAAGTATTTCTTAAACGTGTAGTTCAAATGGTCTAAAGAGATTACAAGGATCAGAATGTTGCCTTAACTCGAAGGACATAAAGTTGTAGATAAATCACTCATTAAAACAATACGAATCAGTAGGGACTTTCCCTTGAACACGTGTTAAAGATTTGAGTGGAAATGGTAGTCTTTATCTGCAACGCTTGTGGACAGAGTATTAAAAAGAGCAAGGTTGAAAAGCATTTTCAACTTGAATGTGCCAACTGCAATGTGTTCTCTTGTATCGACTGTGGAAAAGAGTTTGTTGGAGAAGAATATGCGAGTTAGTTTTATAGATAATTATTTCATGATTGTCTATTTTCCCTTTTTATGTAATCACACTTGCTAGATATCCCCCCCAGTGTTAACTGTTGGGTGTGGTTTGACTACTGTGTCCAAGTTTATAACAATTCACAAACATTTTATAATATATTGAAAGTAGTTGTAATAACTTCCTCTCCCAGAGTAACTTAGAGCCGTGTTCACAATTACCGTTCTCTCACTCTCTGTGAAGTACATAATGACTTTATGTAGCGTATTAAAGTGACATGATTGTATTTTACTTTCCAAGTTGTCCTTCATCAACCCTTAATACCTTTGTTGCTGATCTAACAATAATCCATAAATAAAGGTGTCAACTAATCTCCATTGCCACTAGACCCTTCCTCCCGTAACAGTCCCTAGTCCCCTGTAGGATGGTCTAGCACACCAGACTAGGTGATCACTAACACAGGTTTTACTGTATTCTCATGATTTGCATGGTGGGAGGTTTGTTTTGGGGAATGAGTTCTTTGTTGGTCATCCGATTCTTCTGTTGTCTGTAGTGCATACCTCCTGTATCTCTGAGGGGGAGAAGTACCAAGGGAAGCTGTACAAGGGACCCACTGTGGACACGCCCACAAAGGGAGTGAGGAAACAGGAGCAGTGGCTTCAAGTAAGTGTGAAAAGTCCTATAGTCTTGTGTCTGTACAGTCTCCCTTTGTATGAATTCTATTGGGCTCCTTGAAGTAGCCATTTAAAAATGGAGTGTGTACCAATATTATATAGTAATGATTTAATTAGATCATTAATTTAATGTCCTTGGTAGGACTTCAATTAAGTCCTTGATACATGTTTAATGTATTGCTAATATAGTATCCATAGTCCTAATCTTGTGTATGAACTGTGGAGATGTTCTGTACCTTCAGGACAGTCATGCATTATAATCCCGTTGATCTATTTTAATTGTCTATGAATATAATTATTTTTAGAAATTTCAAGACACTGCTAAAAGCACTTCATTGGACCCCAAGATTGCACAACTGATGGAAGCTATTGCATCATACCATAATGTACCAAGAAAGAGGAAGAAATTTGAAGTTAGTAAAAATGTATTTGTGTTGCATGCTAGTACAGTGGACCCTCGCTTAACCGGACCCAACGGGATAACTGAAACAACCGGATGTGTGAGGCAAAAGAAATACCGCCTCGATCGATATTTTCAAGCGAGGAATGAGTAGTATTTCGGTTGATTTCATCGAGTGGTTAGTTCAAATAAGTTAGTTTGGTCTTTAAAGTACCACAACTACGCTTCCTTTTCAAGGAGACATCACTACAGCTAGCCATTGTCGTAAACTCGTACATGCTATTAAATGATGGACGTTAATTAGAAACGGAATCTAAGGCCGGATAATCTGAGTGGCCGGATACTCGAGGTCCAGATAAGCGAGGGTCTACTGTATATGATAGCCATTTTTAAGTGCCATCCTATAGGGACTGATACAGATAAGAAAATTGTTACTTTTGATAATTGCCATTTGTGATGTCACTGTCAAATATTCATATGATTTATGCATGTCATTTATCTAATGTGTCTCAATTATGTTAGAATTTTGCCATAAATTCTCTTCATGTATTAATGCTGGAGTGATGGACCAGTTATGGGATGCCTTCAGTGGAACTGCCACTTCATGTGAGGTAAACAACTTCCCAAAAGTATATGACTCAAATGGTGGCAGTGACCTTGGAGTTGCTAAGGGGGAAAGTTGCCAATCAGAAAGTGTTGCAACTATCAAAAAGGAAAAAAAAACTAAAGAAAGAAGATGTACCTCTCACAGAAGATGTGTCTGACCAAGGAGAAACAGTTACTAAACCAAACAAGAAGAAATCAAAACAAAAAGCCAAAAATGTACATGTGTTAGAATCAAGACTAGCAGAGGAATCTGTAGAGTTACCTAAGTCAGACAAGCCAACAGAAGAAAGGGACACAGTTATGGCCTGCAGGAAAAAGAAGAAAAAGATACCTACCAAATGAACCTTGCAACAAGAAGGAGGAAGGAAAAAGTAAACAGAAATAGAAATAAAAATCTGATAAACACATAGAACTCACCTTCACAAAGAATGCTCATACACTTCACTTCACTAGTAGACAAGTTATATTCCAATTACTAGATTACTGACTGTTGATCCATCTACACCGCAAACGAGTCAAATGTCACGTGACACATAATCAGATTTATGCAGCCGCAAACATATTAATACTAAAACACACTCAAAATATGATCCCACAATCATCGTCGTTAACTGATCGATATTCACTGACTAATATAACTCATGTACATGTACAGAACAATACATACAATGGTGGTCAATGGGTGAAGGGGTAAGGTCGTTGAAGAAGTTTACTTTGTGAGATAAACTGACTGTAGACTGCTGTTGATCAGTTGACAAACAAGATCACTGAAGATCTAGTTCAGTTGCTTTACTGACTGTGGAACTGAAATGTAAAAGTTTTTGTTAAATTTTAATAACTACATGTATCTAATTAGGGCTTACTTCAAGTGGCTGGTGAATGATGTTGTTCAATTTTCTCTTTGATCTCATCATACACAACACCAGAACAGGACACTTCTACTGCTTGTAAAATCATTTCCCAGCTCCTCTCCTTCTCACCAGTTCCATCAGTAAAAGGAAGCCATTTCTCAACTACACTAGAAAGACAATTCCTGGGGTCACCACGTTTGTGGAGCTCAATAGTGTCCAAGACAAAGCTGTCCACACCAAGATGGACTCCAAAGTGACGCCAAGAGGCTTCTACCTTGTAACCAAGAATTTGCACTACATCAGCTGAGCTAACTGCAAAGGAATGGATTAGAGGAAAACCATTACACACATCAATTCAATTATTCTTCATATAGCATATTTAAGGCACAACTGACTACACAGTAGTAGTGTGGAGTGTATAATATAAATAATGACTCACTGCTAGTAGATGAACTTGGCTTAGTAGTAGCTTTTACATCCTTGATTACCAAATATCCAGAAGATAAAGGTTGCAGTGAACACTACAGAACACACAATATACTTTAAAACAACAGACAGTGTATCATATTGTCTAGCCTATATACATATGAGATACTAAACCTCTTAGAGTTACATTTTGCATATACTAGTTTAGGAACATACTCATTCAACATGACTAAAGGTGTATAAGATGTGACCTGGTGAGATCCTGTCAATCCCATTCTACAGTAAACTTACATTCACAACTGGTTCCATCCAAAGTCTTCTCTTCCCTTTTAAGGGCATCAAGTCCTCAGACAGAGAACACAGAAATGAGCCACTCTTGACTGCAGCTAAATGAGAGTTGTCTTTGCCACACTCACACAGAAACCCAACCTGGAGATGAACTGCATTCAAAAAGGCTTCACCAAGGAGTGCCTTGCAAGCTGTTTTGATACCTTCCTCTAAATCAGTCCTTAATGCTACACACTCCTCATGAAGTGCTTTAATGCGTGAAGCTGACTCAGTGTTCGGTAAAAAGTACTCTTTGCAGAAGAGTGCTGCCTCAATCCTACCAGGTCTCTCTAGCAAGTAAAGTTCTAGGTTGTTGCGTGTAAACTTTACTGTCACTTTATCTGAAGCACCTGGACAGGCTTTATATTTAGGAATACCTCCAGGCTTCCTATTTATCAAGTAAACTGCCAACTTGCAGAAGATTCCTCTTGGAATGTCCAGCAGGTCCTCTGACAGTGAATGGTCTTTGTAGTCAAAGGCAAGGCAAAGGTTGTCCACTGCTGAGTCTTGAGGAATCTTAGTGTTTCCAAAAGGCAACACAATTGGCATGAAATACACATCAGGATCTGATCTCACTTTGGCAGAGAGACCCAGACTGTGAAGAACTTGTAGGAGCCACTCTGTTGGGACGTCCTTACTCACTCCAACCTCCTCAAAGAGATTAAGATGGTCATCAAATCTAATGATACCAGAGGCTTGAAACTTTTTACTTGCAGGACAATGAAGATTGGAGTTAAATTCTACTGTAAGTATCTTTGCCAGCTCCTTGTAGAGGAAGGTTACATCAGTGCAGACCCAGTTCTTCTCTTGTGGAACCTCCTTTAGCTCAAAGTAAGCATAAAGCCCCAACATGTGAAATAGTCCCAGCAATGCCTGAAACTGCCCATCTGCCCCATCCTGGTCTATGCAGTTACATTGACGGCAGAGATTCTTCAAGTCTTCAAAACGGAAAAACTTTTGTGAAATGGAGCTTGTAAAGGTCTTTAGTAAGAGCCAGGCCAGTGGCATTTTCACCTTGAAGTGTCCCTTGTCTGTTGAGATGAGTGAACGAAGTTTGTTTATGGACTGCTTTTCTTCACTAGAACAGCCTCCACTGCCGGGCAAGCACATTAAATTGTTGATGAGAAAAGCAACACTTTTATCTGCTTGGACAATGTTCTTGAAGTATGGCTTTGAAGATAACCTTTTCATGTGATTTTCAATGTCCTGAAGAATAGTTTCAGAATTGTCTGCTTCCATGATCTTGTCCTTGAATGTGCCAACCATAAAGATTCGGAAACCTGGGGGTGTGACTCCTTCAGGTAGATGAGGTCTCTTGAAGGACATAGTGTATACACTGGATAGTAGGTACTGCATCATTTCTAGACCACTCTGAGAGCATGGAACACTTTGAGTGGTTTGGCTGTCTGGACGGTAGGTCACTTCTACTGGTTGTCTGAGGTCCTTGGAAGCATTGAACACATTTATGTATGTGGCTGGTAGGTTAAGTAAAAATGGCAGAGCATCTTGAAACACAGGCTGACCTCCTGTATCTAGGAGATGAACAAAGGTCTTGTTTTCTAATTCCAACTGTCCTTTATTGGTATGCTGTACAAATAGCTTGTACTCTTGAACTAGAGAGGAGATAGGGTCTATTGGCTGATTTGATTCATGGACAATGGTGAGATCATCAGGAGAGATTTCATTTTTCTCTGAAGAATATTTGATTTTTGCAAAAGAAGTAGATTTAGATGATTGTGGATTTATACTAGCTCGGGATTGTCTATCTGTATGTGAATGGGATTGGTCGGTGGAAGTTGGTGGGAGATCTTGAACAGTTGCTGTTGCAGTTGTATCTGTTTGTCTGTCACTGGTTGCTGTGATTACAGGTAAGGTCTCTTTTGCATCATATAAAGTGTCTTGAATAGCCTTTCGCACTGATTCTCCCATTTCTGCATCTGTCACTAGCTTCCAGATGGATTCATCTACCAGGTATGTCTCAGAGGTAACTGTCAACACTTCCGGTCTCTCAAGTGGTCCTGTGCTTTGTTGGATGATCTTGGATTCATTGTTGGCTAATAAATACTTTAAAGAGGACTTGCCCACATACGGGGAACCAATCAGTAAACAGTGGACGAGATTAACAATAACAGATGCTCGCTTTTTTACAGCATTTTCATATTCTTTGAACCATATCTGAGTAGAGAAAGAAGTCATAAATTGCTATTTCAATAATACCAATTTGCATAAGGCTAAGAACAAGTGCATCGTAATATAAACTAGTTTACTGTTGATTTTTAAATTGTGATTTTCCCATATTTAAGTATATACTAATACCTAAACCTACATGAAGATCAACCACAAGTATATATACAGTGCTCCATGTCTAGAGAGGGCACTATTCACTACTCTTTGGCATGTAATAATGACAATCATGATCAATATCCAAAAAATAAGTGGATGGGAGAAGCTATAGGTCACGTGATATGCACATGGAGATAATGGCAAATAATTGAACTGCAGGTGATTGTAGCTGAGCTGTGATACAAATAGGAAATAATGTCATTGTAGCACTGAAGTAACAAATTTACATTTTCAGAAATAAGTGTCCAACAAGAAGGTATTAAGCGAAAACCTGTTTTTAGTACCAAAAGATTTAGAAGAGTATATAATATTGCAATTTTGTCAACTGGAAACTCGCTAGCAGAGGGCTAATAGAGTGGAAATTAGCACACATTAATTTTGTAGACATTGTGTTTTACAGCACTGAGTGGCAATGACAAATATTCCTGCAACTTCTTACTCTATAATTAATGTGTGAATGATGTCACACAAAACATGCCATACATGGTGTAGGAATAACATGGGATTTAAAAATTACATTCCATTGAGTCAAAGTAAATTGAAAAGGCCAGCTTTCTACTTTATATATTGAATGTGTAAGCACTTTTAAGATACTGTCATTTTAGATAATTATTGGACTCTGCAAACATCATTATGTGTAGTGTATCCTCTATAGGTATGGAGCACTGGACTGGCGATTATAAAGAGACTTACTATGTTTTGGGTAGAGGACAGGTCAACCTTATCAGTGTCCTCTTCCTCCTTAAGCAATGTAGCTGGTTCATCCTATAACAATACACATATGTATGTACATTACTGTCATTTTAAACAATTATTGGATAATAAAACTTACATGCTTATTAACAGGAGATTGTGATAGATATTCCAAAATTTGGAGATGATTCTCCTCTTTAGCTAAATCGAGTGCAGTTTTACCATACTAAAGACAAATAAAAACATGTCCTCTCATATCTAGCCATTAGATTGCTAAAGTTGTTATACACTCTACGCACTTTATTAAGTAGAATAAATCTGGAACACATACACTAGAGTAAAATATGTGGATAACTAATGTACAGAAAAGAAAACTTTTAAACAACTGATCAGCATATACAAACTATAATTTGAGTTACAAATACCTTTGCCAGTAACCATCAGTGGCAGGAATATATACCTCAAACAAATTGTATTATTACAAAATTTAGGCAGTTCAGCAGTTATAGACAGTCACAAGATTTTACAATTAATTATCTTATCTCATCACTCCCATAATTGGGTAAAGTCAAATTCTCATGCAATGATACTTACAATGCTAATGCAATAGAGTTCTATAGCTACATATTTTTGAGAATACAACAAAGTGCCAAAACGATAGACATTTTTAAGTGCATCATCATCTGAAAGTGAACAAATGTGTCTTTTAGTTAAGTAATTTAAGGTATTTAATGAAAAGCTCTAGTTCTGACAATACATATTACTTAGGTATAATTACTTTTTTGATGGTGCATTAATCCTCCCACCTTACCTCATTCACAGTCTGAGGATCCATTTTACACTCTTCAATGTAGTACTTTACAACAATAAACCAACCAATGGCAGCTGCTATATGTAGTGAATTTGATCCATCCTATATACAAATGAGTGTTCAGAAAAACACATAATTAAAGTGCAACTGCACATTACAGGGTTCATTTTGCTAAAGCACATCAGTGCATGTCGTACCTTAGTCACAGTCTTTGGATCCATTTTGTGTACCACCATCAGATACTTAACTATCTCAAGAGAACCTGAATGTGATGCATAATGTAATGTATTGCATCCATTCTAATATAATAGAAATAGGATCATGATCAATAGAGGAACATGCCTACATCATATGTACTACTGTAACAGCCTTTTTGATGGTGCATTAATCCTCCCACCTTACCTCATTCACAGTCTGAGGATCCATTTTACACTCTTCAATGTAGTACTTTACAACAATAAACCAACCAGTAACAGCTGCTATATGTAGTGGATTTGATCCATCCTATATACAAATCAGTATTCAGAAACACATTTATAATTAAAGTGCAACTACACATTACAGGGTTCACTTTGCTAAAGCACATCAGTGCATGTCGTACCTTCATCACAGTCTTTGGATCCATTTTGTGTACCACCATCAGATACTTAACTATCTCAAGAGAACCTGACACTGATGCACGATGTAACGTATTCCATCCATCCTAAAGTAATAGAAATACCATCATGATCAATAGAGGAACATGCATACATCATATGTACTACTGTGACTGCTTCTTTGATGGTGTATTAATCCTCCCACCTCACCTCATTCACAGTCTGAGGATCCATTTTACACTCTTCAATGTAGTACTTTACAACAATAAACTGACCATTAACAGCTGCTATATGTAGTGAATTTGATCCATTCTATATACAAATCAGTATTAAGAATCACATTTATAATTAAAGTACAACTATACACATTACAGGGTTCACTTTGCTAAAGCACATAAGTGCATGTCGTACCTTAGTCACAGTCTTTGGATCCATTTTGTGTACCATCATCAGATACATAAATTGGCTCAAAATGTTATACTGTTTATAATTCTAATCCTGAAGTATGTAGGACGTTGATACTTGCTTATTCTACTGGTACTTATGATACAGTGTGACCATTAATACCCAGACAGCTAGTTAAAACATGATTTTATCATTTGACATCGAAGGGTTACAGAAGATCTGTACATACATCTCTGCTGTAATCACAAAGTCTGTAGGAATGTGATGTTTGCTTACATTAGCAGTATCCAAGGGATCCATATGATACTCGGTTTGCAGACACTTTACTATATCAGTGCTACCAAAACCAGTTGCCCAGTGTAGACAACTCCATCCTCTAGCATCTCTCCATGACAACAGATTAGGATGACTGTGAAGGAGCTGTTTAACTGAAGACACATTTCCATATTTTACAGCTTGCTTTAGAGCTTCCTGTAGACATGGACATGTTAATAAGAAAGAGCATGAACTATTAAGAAAATTGTTTTATTTATTAGTTCTCAAACAAGTTTTACTAATGTCATAAGATCTGAATGTTAATCTCTTTAAATTTATTGCATTGTTGCATACACTTTATTACCATATGTAATGTTTAACCATACAGTAGTACCATATAGTAGTACCATATAGCATACTAGTAATCTAATCATGACCTATATGTGACTGATTAAAAAGTGAGTGAGTGGCAGTCAAAATTGTCACTCATAAGTTATTTGTTGTAATGAAAAATATCATATACCTCTGTAGCTCTAGTGACACCACCTCCACCTACTGTAGCTCTAGTGACATCACCTCCACCTACTGTAGCTTTACTTTTAGTACTATTCATTTCAAATCAGATCGATAGGGGACACTGCTCACACCTAATAAGGAAATGACAGAAGTGCACCTGACCACACCATCTGACATATTTTCAAAGTGAGACAGTATGTCTGGAGACAGCACTCCTCTAAGAATAACACTTTATGAATATCATGAATCAGTTTACTAATATAATTTAGACTATGAATTTAAAATAGAAGAAATCTACAATCCTTTACATTTCTACAGTCTATCCTCTATCTACCCATGAGTTATCTGTTCCCTCACTTAGTCAAATGATTGAGTTACAAAGCTCTTTAAACACACAAGTAGTGTAGCAAGCATAATATGACAAAGGTGATGATACTCTTAGTTCTCACTTACTGAACTTTAGGAATGGAGTAACAATGAAGTAAAGAGAAAGTCAGGATAAATAACAGAACAATCAGACATTAAATGAACCATGAGGACTCTAGTGAAGGTGAGAGATTGGCTACTCCAAATGGGAGATAATGTTTGAGAGAATGACTTAACTGAATATTGACCTTGTTGTTCACTTACTTTCTCAGATTTTGATTTCTTTCTCTAAGACATTCTCAATGTCTCTGTTAAACTCATTTCATCCTAACTTGGTTCAGTAGAAGCAGAGACTTTACAAACAAGATGATCGAGGAGATTCACCTATATAAAGAAGTGGGAGTGTACTAAGTACACTGGACCATATATAGACACTGGACACACCCCCTAGATACTCTATACAATGTAGTATAGAGTATCTATGGACACACCCTACAAGGAAATCATTAGTTGTGATTACTTTGCGATAGTACGGGACTTTCCCTTGAACACGTGTTACAGATTTGAGTGGAAATGGTAGTCTTTATCTGCAACGCTTGCGGACAGAGTATTAAAAAGAGCAAAGTTGAAAAGCATTTTCAACTTGAATGTGCCAACTGTAATGTGCTCTCTTGTATCGACTGTGGAAAAGAGTTTGTTGGAGAAGAATATGCGAGTTAGTTTTATAGATCATTATTTCATGATTGTCTATTTTCCCTTTTTATATAATCGCACTTGCCAGATATCCCCAGTGTTAACTGTTGGTTGTGGGTTGACTACTGTGTCCAAATTTATAACAATTCACAAACATCTGGTAATATCTTGAAAGTAATTGCAATAACTTCCTCTTCCCGAGTAACTTAGAGCCATGTTCACAATTATCGTTCTCTCACTCTCTGTAAAGTACATAATGACTTTATGTAGCGTATTAAAGTGACATGATTGTATTTTACTTTCCAATTTGCCCTTCCTTCATCAACCCTTAACATCTTTGTTGCTGATCTAACAATCCATAAATAAAGATGTCGACTAATCTCTATTGCCACTAGACCCTTCCTCCCATAACAGTCCCTAGTCCCCTGTAGGATGGTCTAGCACACCAGACTAGGTGATCACTAACACAGGTTTTACTGTATTCTCATGATTTACATGGGGGGAGGTTTGTTTTAGCGAATCTTTTAATTAAGCAAATCTTAAACAAATAATCTACATATTCCACAGCCTCGTACCAACATGTTGAAATACTCGTTTGAGTATCAAGGGGCATTTCATTATAATAAACTAGTACCATATGAGATTAAAGGAAAGTATGTATCCTCTTCCAGAGCTCTCAGACTGAAAACCTTAGATGAAAACAATTTTGTTTAATTTTTTTTATTTGTATTATCTCGATCATATCTCATTTAATACATTTTTGTTTTAGTAAGTCATTTAATTTTCATATCATCTAGTAATTTATTGTACAGGAGCAGTTTTCCTGTTGATAAATAATATTATATATCTATCTATGTAATCTTTGTTGGTCATCTGATTCTTCTGTTGTCTGTAGTGCATACCTCCTGTATCTCTGAGGGGGAGAAGTACCAAGGGAAGCTGTACAAGGGACCCACTGTGGACACGCCCACAAAGGGAGTGAGGAAACAGGAGCAGTGGCTTCAAGTAAGTGTGAAACGATAGTCTTGTGTCTGTACAGTCTCCCTTTGTATGCATTCTATTGGGCTTCTTGAAGTAGCCATTTCCAAATGGAGTGTGTACCAATATTATATAGTAATGATTTAATTAGATCGTTAATTTAATGTCCTTAGTAGTAAAGCTTCAATTAAGTCCTTGGTACATGTTTAATGTATTACTAATATAGTATCCATAGTCCTAATCTTGTGTATGAACTGTGGAGATGTTCTGTACCTTCAGGACAGTCATGCATTATAATCCTGTTGATCTATTTTAATTGTCTATGAATATAATTATTTTTAGAAAGTTCAAGACACTGCTAAAAGCACTTCATTGGACCCCAAGATTGCACAACTGATGGAAGCTATTGCATCATACCATAATGTACCAAGAAAGAGGAAGAAATTTGAAGTTAGTAAAAATGTATTTGTTTTTCATGCTAGTATATGGTAGCCATTTTTAAATGCCATCCTATAAGGACTGATACAGCTAAGAAAATTGTTACTTTTGATAATTGCCATTTGTGATGTCACTTTCAAATATTTATGTGATTTATGCATGTCATTTATTTAATGTGTCTCAATTATATTAGAATTTTGCAAGAAATTCTCTTCATGTATTTAATGCCGAAGTGATGGACCAGCTATGGGATGCCTTCAGTGGAACTGCCACTTCATGTGATCTGTCATCATCACAAGGTACATTGAGTGACCCATTGGAAGCACATTTAACCCACATTATCCTATATCAGTGTATATGTAGTGTAAGCCTGTTAATCCACCACAATTTGTTCTTGGCAGAATATTGAGTTTGGCAGATTATCATCAAAAATATTTAATATTTGTAGCCAGCTAATTAAAACGATATTTGCTCCAGCGGTGCTGTTGAATTCTTCCTCTTATAGTCACATATCTCTTCTTCTGGGCCATTGTCAAGTCAGGTCTGGAACGCTTAGAGGCCATCTCTTAGATTAACTTTGTATAATTAAAATCTTGACGAAAGTGACTGATTAAGAAGGTGGAAAACACCTATAAATGTACAATTGAGGCTAGAAAATAATGGTGGATGGCGGATTTGGCAGTTGGCGGATTACATAGATACTTCTAGTATGCAAATGAATTTGGTGTTTGGTGTATTAAGTGGGGGCGGATTATCCGGGTTACACTATAATATATCCTATATCAGTGTATATATTCCTAAGCTTCACCATATACAGTAAATGTATGTAATCTGTGTTTCTGTCACTTTCAGATAAAACAGATTTTAAAGAAAATGAAAAGGAGAAAAACACTCCCCAAAAGTATGACTCAAATGGTGGCAGTGACCTTGGAGTTGCTAAGGTGGAAAATTGCCAATCAGAAAGTGTTGCAACTAACAAAATGGAAAAAAAGAAAAAACTAAAGAAAGAAGATGTACCTCTCACAGAAAATGTGTCTGACCAAGGAGAAGTGGTTACTAAACCAAAGAAGAAGAAATCAAAACAAAAAAGCAAAAATGTGTTAGAATCAAAACTAGCAAAGGAATCTGTAGAGGTATCTAAGGCAGACAGGTCAACAGAAGAAAGGGACACAGTTATGGCCAAGAAAAAGAAGAAAAAGACAGAAAGAGAGATGGAAAAGGAAGAAACTGACAAATTACCAGAAGACACTATCCCAGAGCATTCGATAGACCTGTCCGATGAATCTCATAACAAAAGGAAGAAGAAGAAAAAAGAAAAAAAGAAAACAGAAATACAGGACATGGAAGAACAAAGTCCAGAAGTGCTAGCTGATGAGCAAGTTTTCAAAAAAGAAAAAAAGAGAAAAGGCAAGCAGCAGGCTGTCTCTGAGCAAGCACTAACTGAGGTCTCTGATGTGGAAGAGATTCCTTCTAGCAAAAAGTCAAAAACAAGCAAATCAAAGAAGAAGATTAGCAAGCTGCAAAAGTCTGAAGTTATTAGTAACCTCCAAGAAGAATTGATGGAGGTAGATAATGTGGATATTTCTAAAGAGGAGAACCCTGTCAATAAGGAGAATGTGAGTAAGTCTAGCGATGAGATTCCAAAAAAAGAAATTAAAATGAAGAAAAAGGAAAAGAAGATTATTCAACATAAAGGTTCTTACCCAGTGGACCAGAAGGAGGAAAAGTCACAAGTTGAAGATTGTACCATGGAAACGAATGATAAGCAAGAAGGAAAAAAGAAGAAAAAGAAGAGAAAAGCTACTAAGGAGACTCCAGTTGATCCTGGCGAGGGAGCCAAAACTAGGAGAGATATAGTTGAAAAGGAGGAGAGTAATGGCAAAGGGATGGGTGAAATTCATATTGAAGAGAGAGAGGATACAAAGAAGGATGAGTCTAAAGGAGTTGGCAAAAAGAAGAAGCACAAAAAGGGAGTCTTCTGCATTTCTCCTCAAGAAGTAGCACCACCTCCAGAAGATTCCTCTGCTCATGTGACACCTTTATCTGAAGAAAGCCAGGACACGAAACAGAATCCAAAGAGCTTAAAATCCACTAGTGAAACATTAGACAGATCAAACATAAAGAAACTTGATGGCAATGAGACAGAAAAGGGAATTATGAAATCTATGAAGGTAGAAAATGTTGAATCAGCCACTATTCCATCTGAGGATTTAATGGGAACAACCACAGAAGATTTGCCTAGAGAAAAGAGAAAAAGGAAAAAAAGGAAAATGAATGTAGAACAAGAAGCTCCTGACAATGCCCCAGCGAAAATGTCAGTTATTCAAAAGTCTGAAAAAAAGAAGACGACTGAGAAGGATGGAAAAACTGAAGATAGAGAAGCAGCCACAGAAAAATTGCATGGAAAGAGACAGAAGTTTACATCTGACGATGCCCAGTTAGGGCAGAAAGCTAAGAAGTCAAAAAGGAAGTCAGAGCAAGTTAAGAACACTGCAATTGAAATTCAGAAAGATGATCCAATAATAGCCACATCTTCTGAGTCAGCTCCAAAACTAGGCAAGAGATCCAGGAAAGAGGATGCCCCTCTCACTAGAGATGTTAACTACGTTGATACATTTCCAGACCAAGCCAGTGAAACCTGTCCCAAGAAGAAGGCAAAGAAAATCAAAAAAGGCAAGTCAAAGGGTAGTGTTTGTCATGTCACTTGTGAGAGTGTGGTCAGTGGAGCTGCAGCTATTGTGGGTAGGCTGGTAGAAGATGCCAGAGAAGCTACATCTCCTGGTAACAGGAGTGACAGTGGTTAACCAAGGGCTGAATGCAGAGATGTCATTTGTAGATTTTCTTGATTTTTTATCTTACTTATAAATCAAATATATTCAGATAATCAATTTCATTTCAACGGAGCAAAACTCATAATATGCATGTTATGTGTCATCAAAAGCGATCTTTTTGAAAGCTTCCTGCATGCTGTACAAGTATCAATTAGTATATCAGGAATTGAATGCATGTGTTAAGAATGCATGATTGTGCGAGTTTGTCCACATTCGCCATCTATAAGCTTTTAATTTGATTTCTACAGTACATTCTAACTATATAGTCTCTACACCTTAAGCTTCACTTTATATTTACCTATACCTGCAATTTTGATAAACACAATCCCCATACATTCGATTCCCGATATATATACAGTAGTTACAACTTGTGCATGTATGGTGTCAGTATTCACAGACATGTATTATGCAACATTTCCATGAGTTTTAGAAATTTTGATGTCTGTATAAATATATACAAACATTTGTCCTGTCTCTCACCATGCATACATACATTAACTTTTTATAGCAGTCTTTTATAATGTACATTTAGTGCTGTAGCTCTGTCAAATTGTGAAGCTGAATCTTTGTATTCAATATAGTGTTATTTTCAATCTGTCCCTCTTATAATTAATGTCAATGTATGATGAAGCATGGTAGTTCAGAGTCCTTCCCCTCAATAGTTATCTGGCCTATATGTAGTAGGTATACGTACGACACTCAAGTGTGATGCAGAAGTGATATCTGCCCGAGGCCGAAGGTCACATATAACTTTAATCAATTGTAAAGGTGATGATAAGGTAATGATTAATAAATATGAGTAGGCCTACTGGTGATATAACATTTATCACTAGTTCAGGTGTGAAATATAAGGTTTATAACACCCCAGATATCACCTGGTTGCCCTGGTAATGTGATATATATACAGTACTGTATATGTATAGGCTTGTGGCAGTTGTGACATGAGATTCTGTATAATTATAGACTATAACTTAATAAATTTGATCTGTATATATATATATGACCAAGTTTGTTTTTTGAGAGGTGATATCTATATATACGTATTGTATATGTATGGGTCATGCCAGTAAGTGCATGGTAGAACATGTCATTAAGGAAGACCACAAGATGATTGGAGCAATTCCAAGGTTATGGACAGATTGATGCCTCCAGTACCACCTGTGGTGACTCCTTAAATCAGAATCAAGGATCGTGAATAGGTATATAAGGAAGTTACATTACTAGTATATGTTAAGGTAAACATTACCTTTATTTAGTCCAAAAAATGACTATACCTTTGGGATGGTACATCCTTCGACTATTTAAGTGTTTAAAAACGCAGTTGGTTTTCGTTTCTTCGTCATACGTTTTGACCCTGGGGGTCTTTTCAGTGACTGATGGTTGAGTGGAAGAATTGCCTCTATTTATAGAGGATTTTTCCTGCCATTTCCACTGCCTGTCATGTGACCCTCAGCAGGATGAGAAAAACAGGAAGTATGAATATTAAGTCGTCTCCAGACTTGCTGTAACACAATGCCTTGATCTAAATTCACCCTCACCTGACTCTTCTGGATCCTGATGGCTTCCTTGACCCTTCTCCTTTGTAAGTGGATTTCCCTGTCTGTAATCTTGGCCTTGTCCCAAGCAATTGAGTGGCCAGGCTTGAGGGAGTGAACAGCTATACTGTTGTTCACATCCCCCATTCTGACTGCTCACTTGTGTTCCGCCAATCTCACTTTCAGGGTCCTTCCAGTTTCACCAATGTAGACTGCAGAACAATCGCACAACGTTTGACGAAAAACGAAAACCAAAGGCGTTTTTAAACGCTCAAAAAGTCGAAGGATGTACCATCCCAGAGATAAGTCCGACGTAGTTATAAGGAATCCTTATTCTATTAAATGACTATACATTCATTATTTTCACTTTCTTTTTCCTTATTCCATCTACGTATATACAAAAACGTACTACAACTCTTGCACACCCCATTTTTGTATTGCTCTATTATGTCCACATGACATCGTACATTCATACGTATATAAGACACATACATCACTTTTTGCACCCATTGATAAATTTAAGACCCTCTGTCAATGACATTAATCATATAATAATAATAATACATGCACACTCCCACACATAACATTAATAAGTTACAACTAAATTTTCATAATATTAACTTAATTATTTGAATACACATGTTATACTGTTAAATTCATTCTTTCCTGAAGGCTTTGAATATAATATCAATTATATACTTAGCTTGATGTTGCAGGACCTCCTGAAGATGATTGCGTTGCAATTGTAGAATTTGAATGTAGCAAGTTGACACAGTTTGCCCATGGATAAACAATTCTTTTAATTCTCTGTCTAATTGCGGGAAAATATAGCATTATTAAAATGGGTGACGGCAGTAAAGATGAGTATATCAATACCCCTTCTAGAATGACAATGACATTGTCTAGGGTTTTACTTTTATTTGATTCTGAAAATGCTGCAATTAGAATTGGAATGACCTGTCCAATCACGCCAATGGTATTGCCAATTAGAAGAAAGAAAGTAAACCTCACCAAGGCCTTCTTGATCTCGCCATCTTCTGTGATAATCTTACCACGAATGTAGCATGTGGCCATTATGGGTACAGTGATTGTAATGATATAAACTGAAATGCAATAAATTAGAAAGTAAATTGCTACAAAGATGTATGACTCAAACCCAGAAGTATCCGAAAGACAAGTAGCCCTTTCAAAAACAATTACCTTCAAAACTCTTGGTGAATACAAAGCACTACTGATGGCAGCAGCCACTATCCAAATAAGGATGCAGGATATTAGCAGAGAGTACACATTTATCACTGGCTTCCTAAATCTCACCATGGTATAAACTATTGCAGCAAACACTGCCATATAGCTTAGTCTACCTGCTCCACCAGTTAGTATAGTCCAAAGAATAAATCTACAAAGGCCATCAGTGACCCTTAGAGTAGGGCTTGCACTAATAATAACACCTTTTAAATCAATCATGATACCTCCAATTGCAACAATGATGCAGCCAAGTGTCACATTGCTGAGTACCAAGCGAATATTCTTGGTTAAGCTCTTTTCAGAAATAACCATTACTCCTGCTAGAATATTTAGGATCAAGGCTGGAATAATGATGATAATCAACTCCACCAGAGGATAAACCCTGAAGCCATCTACATCAGTATCAGTATCATTATAATTTGGTAACACAGAATTGGTAAAGTTGGCAGAAGACAGATCCTCCATTCTGGCTTTGTATACGTACTTGCTGAAGATGTGTAATTGGTCATATATATATACTTATCATAACTACATGCTACAGATTCCACTTACGTATATATATAACTTTATGAAAATGGGATGGATTTTCATTATATGCAAACTGTAGACGACAAGCAATTCGTGGGGCTGCCACCCTCACATATGCACTCAAATTACTTGGCCATGCACTTTGTTAAGTTTATAATTATATATTCTCTCGTAAACTTGAAGAAATATATATAACATAAGTACGTATATCCAATTTATATATATAATAGAAATTTTGATGCCTATGCATGAATACCTTTATGCCTCCCTCTTATGCTAACTACAAAGTAGGTAATTATAGTCACCATTCATAGTAATTAGTGATGCTTTTAAATTTAATGTATCAGCACAAGCTGATAATCAAGGACCCAGCCCATTTCCGGTGCATGGGAGAGCCCATCTTAACCAATGCATGCATGGGTCGCTGGCCACCATCAACCACGTGCACAGGAGAGCTGGGTAAATCTATATTTAGACCACAAGTAATCATTTTGAAAAATCATGCAAACAACTGATACTATAGTAACCACAAGTGTTTTCTCAGTTCTATTAGTAATAACTGTTAATAGGATAAGGATGTCTTTTTACTGTATTGAACTTGTCGTTTCGGTGGTTCATCTCTTTGAATGCTTTTAAAGACACAGTTTATAATTTTGTAAATCTTTCTCAGATGTTTTGACCCCAAAGGTGATTGACTGAATACAAAAAACTTATTAAATTGTGTCTTTACATGCTCAAAGAGTTGAAAGATGATCATGAACCATCCAATAGATATTCTATATTTTAGTGATGTATATTTATGGTGTGATGTACTGTATACGTAGGTTATATATATCTATTTTTATTGATTTTTGAATGGAGTTTATGTCATATTTTGCCAATCATATTGCTTAATTATGTGTCTCATAGTCCTAAAGTTAACGAGTAATTAACATCTCAACCTGATGATTTACTGTACAAACATATTGGACATTTGCTGTTGTGTGTTTGTAAGATTTTGTATATAATTTAACTTTTTTATTTTTGTTTGTTACTAGTTGTTTGTGTAGGCGTTTAGCTTGGCAGTTTCTGGTAGACCTTCCCTAAACCAGCAAACCTGTCAGATCTAGAACAAACACCTAAAGGAACGTACTGCATGCTTACTTGAATTACAGTAATTATATATATATATAAAATTGGACTTTGAGATATTGAGATGATCCCACTAATGCATAATTAAGAACAATAACTTCAGAATTTAAACTAGATGATTGCTTAATAGAGTAAGAATTCCTTCCAACTGCATCAAACTTATATATCTTTTGAAAGGATCGTTGCTTATCAATTGCATTTGCACACCTACGTATATAGATTGTAGTTCCTACATGTGTTATGTACATACATTATTTTTCAATAAAAGAACCAGTCTTTTCAAGGGGTCTCAGATCAAGAGCAGATTTAATGTGATGTATACCTAGCAAGGAATTATAAACCAATACATTTGAGGTTTCATTATTCTCAAGCACACATGTACATGCATATATTGTTACTAGACATCGACCATTTTGCAAGTTGCACATGCACTGTTGCACACAATTAAGGGCATTAGTACATGTGGTTTGCGTTATAAGACTTTGGCCTGCCATGACCTTGAATCCTGTCACTTTTAATAGATCATAATCAAGGAGCATGAATAGGGAGTAAGGAACACACCACCTTCCCACAACCCTTTAATATAATTAGACCAAAAAACTAATTTAATTTTTTATTTCCCTTTTCCTTCAACAGTCACAAATACCCCCGCCATGCACCTTTTTTGTATGTAAACATATCTACCCATGCATATATTAAATTCCTTCACTATATCCACATGTGTGTATATAAGCCTTATTCATCCACTAATAAAGATTGGATTGGGTAATGGTTGAAATGTTTGGAAAAGATTTAATTGACAATTTGGTTGGTATAATCATCCATTCAATTGCTGACACAAGAACACTATAATAATACATACAACTATATTGCATGAATAAATCATGATCGTTAATGAAGTCCTTTAATTGGACGTATCAAATAGTTATAATTAGCTTGATATTGCAGGACCACCTGAAGATGTTTGCGTTGCAATTGTAGAATCTGAATGTAGCAAGTTGACACAGTGTGCACAGGGATAAAGAATTCTTTTTATTCTCTGTCTAATTGCAGGAAAATATAACATTATTAAAATGGGTGACGGCAGTAAAGATAGGTATATCAATGCCCCTTCTAGCTTGACAATGATATTGTCTAGGGTTTTACTTTTATTTGATTCTGAAAATGTTGCAATTAGAATTGGAATGACTTGTCCAATCACACCAATGGTATTGCCAATTAGAAGAAAGAAAGTAAACCTCACTAAGGCCTTCTTGATCTCGCCATCTTCTGTAATAATCTTACCACGAATGTAGCATGTGGCCATTATGGGTACAGTGATTGTAATGATATAAACTGAAATGCAATAAATTAGAAAGTAAATTGCTACAAAGATGTATGACTCAAATCCGGAAGTATCCGAAAGACAAGTAGCACTTTCAAAAACAATTACCTTCAAAACTCTTGGTGAATACAAAGCACTACTAATGGCAGCAGCCACTATCCATATAAGGATGCAGGATATTAGTAGAGAGTACACATTTATCACTGGCTTCCTAAATCTCACCATGGTATAAACTATTATGGCAAACACTGCCATATAGCTTAGTCTACCTGCTCCACCAGTTAGTATAGTCCAAATAATGAATCTACAAAGGCCATCAGTGGCCCTTAGAGTAGGGCTTGCACTGGTAATAACAGCTGATAAATCAGACATGAGACCTCCAATTGCAACAATGATGCAGCCAAGTGTCACATTGCTGAGTACCAAGCGAATATTCTTGGTTAAGCTCTTTTCAGAAATAACCATTACTCCTGCTAAAATATTTAGGATCAAGGCTGGACAAAGGATGACAATAGACTCCACCAGAGGATACACCCTAAAGCCATTTAAATCGGTATCAGTATCGTTAGAATTTGGTAACACAGAATTGGTAAAGTTGGCAAAAGACAGATCTTCCATTCTGGCTTCATACACGTATAGCTTGTTGAAGATGTGTATTGGTCTCCGACACTTATATATATCAGATATAGCTACAGATTCCATTTAACTTTATGAAAATGGGATGGATTTTCATTACATGCGAACTGTAGACGACAAGTAATTCAATTATAAAACCTTGTGAGGAATTACTTGGCCACTTTGTTAGGTTTATATGTACGTATATAGTCTCTTGTAAACTTGAAGTCAGTATTCACAGACATTACATATACATATACGTACATTAATAAAAAAAGAAGTCTTTCTCAGATAGCAGATTTGATGTACCTTGTGAGAAGGTTTCGTGACATTCAAGCACACATGTACATGCATTGTTACTGGACCATTTTTGTATAAGATGCACACAGTTAAGGGCATTTGTACATGAGTTTTATGTTATGTTTAAGACTTTGGCCTGTTATGATCGACCTTGATCATAATTAAGGAGCATGAATAGGGAGTAAGGAACACACCACCTTCCCACAACCCTTTAATATAATTAGACCAAAAAACTAATTTAATTTTTTATTTCCCTTTTCCTTCAACAGTCGCAAATACCTCCACCCATGTATCATTTTTGTATGTAAACATATCTACCCATGCATATATTAAATTACTTCACTATCCAATTCGTCTACGAAAAATCATATAATCATCCATTCACTTATGTGCTGACACAATAACACTAATAATTAGTACATACACTGTACGTACAATGTATATCATGATCAATAAGTTGTTAGATTCATTATTCCTGAAGTCCTTTATTGGATATATCAAATACTTATAGATAGCTTGATATTGCAGGACCACCTGAAGATGTTTACGTTGTAGAATGTAGCAAGTTGACACAGTGTACACATGGATAAACAATTCTTTTAATTCTCTGTCTAATTGCTGGAAAATATAGCATTATTAAAATGGGTGATGGCAGTAAAGATAGGTATAACAATGTCCCTTCTAGAATGACAATGATATTGTCTAGGATTTTACTTTTATTTGATCCTGAAAATGCTGCTATTAGAATTGGAATGACTTGTCCAATCACGCCAATGGTATTGCCAATTAGAAGAAAGAAAGTAAACCTCACTAAGGCCTTCTTGATCTCGCCATCTTCTGTGATAATCTTACCACGAATGTAGAATGTGGCCATTATGGGTGCAGTGATTGTAATGATATAAACTGAAATGCAATAAATTAGAAAGTAAATTGCTACAAAGATGTATGACTCAAATCCGGATGTATTAGAAACACAAGTAGCACCTTCAAAAACAATTACCTTCAAAACTCTTGGTGAATACAAAGCACTACTGATGGTAGCAGCCACTATCCAAATAAGGATGCAGGATATTAGCAGAGAGTACACATTTATCACTGGCTTTCTAAATCTCACCATGGTATAAATTATTACGGCAAACACTGCCATATAGCTTAGTCTACCTGCTCCACCAGTTAGTATAGTCCAAAGAATAAACCTGCAAAGACCTTCATTGGTATTAAGAGTAGGGCTTGCACTGGTAATAACAGCTGTTAAATCAATCAGGATACCTCCAATTGCAACAATAATGCAACCAAGTGTTGCATTGCTGAGTACCAAGCGAATATTCTTGGTCAAACTCTTTTCAGAAATAACCATTACTCCTGCTAGAATATTTAGGATCAAGGCTGGAATAATGATGATAATCAATTCCACCAGAGCAGACAACCTGAAGCCATCTACATCAGTATCAGTATCAGTATCGTTATAATTTGAATCGTTATAGTGAGGAATCTCCATTCTGATCTTGTGTTATAACGTCAATGATCCACTTAAGGAACGTCTGCTGTACAAACAAGTGCAGCGGCACAAGAAAGAGATAATTCACCTTTAGATTCCTCACATAAGGAAGTAACAGCAAAGGTTATATAATTATATACGTATGTCTGCATGACGTCAGTGATTTAAATTGCTGCAAAAGTCGACCATAAATGGCACAATCTAGTTCTATATTTTAGCCCGACTTCTATTACTAATTTGCCACATGCTCACCAGCACTTGGGGCCAATCTGCTCTATGAGGGCTAGGCACAAAACAACAATAAGCATTGCGCAATAACCGCTTCAGAAGTCGATCGACATATGAACATATGAGGGCTATAAATTTTCCGTTATATAGCAACCGCTTTAGTATAGTTTCTTCGCATATGGCCTTTAACTTGAAGGAGATATCCTTGGACTATATCATAGTACTGCGTAAACTGGTTAGCCATCACGATCCGGGTTCTATTTGAATAGCCTAACTGACCTCTGGCCCAGAGTCTAGGCTCTAAACGAGAGCACCGGGCCCTGTGACGGCAAAATTGGACCGTAGCAAAAAACGGACTCCTCGGGGGTGCGAATTTTGCGTGACAGCCCCCCTATGTATATGCATACATATACATATTGTACATTCCAATCCCTAAGTATATGTAATGCGTGTTTCTATAACTTTCAGATAAAGCAATGACTCTAAAGAAAAACAAAACTGGGAGACAAATCCTCTCAGAAGTATGGTTCAAATAATTAACATAATACAGTCAATTAATTATATAATTATATAATAGTAAAAATGGTTATTTTATTTGCTATTTAATATTCCTGATAAGGACTCTCCTTAGCTAGGACATTGGTAGCTGATATCCAGCTGCATATCGACCATGCACATGATGGTAGAGTTGCCTTTCTATATCACCAAGGAGACTGCTTGCTCCGATACGGAAGAGATTTGGCTTTGTCCACTCGTCTCCAAGCTCTTCTTTCATCAAGGCTAGCCAGGAGAGAGCATCCTTGGCACTACGGATACCTTGGTCAAATCAAGAAAATAGCATACACTTCTATAACTGCAAAGGGATGTGGATTAACATGAGAAGAACAAGACCTCATATTTCAGCTCAATCAAGTAAAAGTAACAATTTGCAGCTGAAATGAACATACATATAAATAAGAAGACAAAGATTCCCAGAATCACTCATAAAAGGTGGAATTCCCAGTAACAAAAGGTGGAGAAGAAGAGAACTACGTAAAAGGAGAAACCTCTTGTATCCTCATCCAAAGCTTTCATCCCTATATAGGCCTTTTACTCTAAAGTGGATGTAGCATATTGAAAAACTGGTGAGTTTTAATTTTATGGCTTTAAATGTATCCATGTATATGTCTATATACACTCAGTTGCTGGGGCAACCAAGGTAAATTATATTCCACAACCGTTGTATAACTATAATAATAGGCACTTCATGCCCTTGGGTCTTGTGCATGTATGATACACCACAAAGTGACACTGTATAACCATTATATGTACCTTAACCCATATTGGTGAGCATTATATACTAACTGTATTGCATGCATCAGCACTCTAATAATAATAATAAGAACCTATATTGGAAAACCTTGAAAGCTCAAATTTAGTGTTAATACATCAGAATATCAAATTCCTTAACTTGAGGTACATCATATATAATGACTGTACACCATAAATATAGATTATATACATTACATACCTCCTGCAGGTTTGAATCCAGCCTTGAAACCAGTTCTCTGAAAATAGTCCCTTATAGCCCTCACCATCACCAAGGCAACCGAAAAGGTGGCATTGACTGCCTCCTTACCTGTAGATGTCTTGATGAAATCAGAACCAGCCATCAGACACACCAGACTAGCCTTGCCAACATTCGTCAATGTACCCAAGTGACCTAAGAGCAAGCAATCAAGTTTAACGGCAGTTTTCATACACAAAGTAATCCACAGCTAGGATACACCTTAAAATGAACCAGAGAAATGAAAAGAAGAAAGAAAAGACTCCAGGACCTGTATCTTCATCCAAAGCTCTCTCCAGGTTTAGTTCCCCTATAGGCTTATTTACAGAGTAGACATGGCATGTAGGAAAATGGTATATTAGATTTTTCTTGTGTACTTGGCAAACTTGGCAATGTAATGCACAAGGGGGATCTGGTCTATGCACTAAATTTACATAATAAGTTATTCTTCAAGTAGGTATGACTGAAAAATATGGCTGATGATTTTTGGTTCTATTTGACTACTTACAGCAACTTATTTTTCTAAGTGTCAACATATGTATATATAATGCTGACTTCTATATTAGTCCATTGATCTTACCAGTAGCTATGATAGTTTTCAGGTGAGCTTTACCATTGCAGGCTTCTTTAAACTGTCTTACTTCATCGTAGAGCGCTCTCCAATTTCCCGTCAGTACATGGGATCTTGTGATAACAATGTCAATCTCAGTTGCTCCAGTTTCTATAGCTCTCTTTATCTCATCCAGGCGCTGTTCCATGGGCGTCTGCCCGTCTGGAAATCCGGCTGCTACAGAGGCTATCGGAATGGTACTGCAATTAATGTCCTTCAAGGCTTGAGCGGCGTCTACTACTCTTGCTGAATAAACGCATACGGCGCCTACTTGGATCTTCTTATCTGCCACACCTAAAGCCTTTACAAGATCCTGTTGTATCGGTATATGCGCTTTATGGCAAAGGCGACGCACATTACTGGGCGAGTCATCACCTGCCAGGGTTGTCAGATCGATGCAGGTAACCGCGCGCAGCAACCACGCTGCCTGCCACTCCTTCTTGATGGAACGACGTGTCTTCAGAGTAGCAGCCCTTCTATCGACTGCGGGAAGGTTGATTCTTACAGACTCAACCCAACCCATATCTAAATCAACTCCTGGATTATAAGGAGTTTCGTGACCCTGTGCTTCGCCATCCATTTTACGGCTCTTTCGTGACGTCACAGGTCGCGTGATAACCTTGATCGGAAAAATGGTGTCCTTTGGATGGGTGGACTTTGTCTAACGTCATAAAATAGTCCGTTAGTCTAGATAGAAGCTTTTTGTAAAGAGAAATACCTTTGCTGGTAAGTATTAACTTAAAGTTTATAGCTTACATGTTTTCTAAGTCATACAGTAGTCGAACTTGTTGTTTTGACGTTGGCGGACGATTTTGAACACGTGTGCCCTTCTCCTTGTTCCCGCGTTATTGTGGTGCTTTGAATGGTTTTCCCTTAATCGTTAGTCAGGAACCAATATCTGTCAGCTTAAACCTGTTTTTTGCCATCTGACAATTTGTATTGCAAGAAAATGGCGAATTTCGCGTGAAATGTTTGTAAAGTAGAATGCGCGATATATAGTTTCAACATCAAGGGATTTACAATTGTTTAACTTGCAAAACGGAACTGTAGTAACTACAGTGTGTGAATTGTTCATTTAGTTGAGCGGTTTTACGCATGAAGGGTAACTTTCACTATATTCTAATGCTTATTGAATGTACATATGTACGTATATACACTTTGTGTTTGGGTTATGCGTATATTCATACTATTGGGATTTTGTCATTGGCCACACAAAGTAGTAATTATGTTGTCTAATATTTTAGCCTAAAAGTGAAGTACATACATACGTATGTGGGAGTGGCTACAGGTGTGTAAAACTGTTTGGAATTTCATATGTTTTGAATAAGTTTAAAGCTTTTGATATCATTCGGTAAACTGACAATTAAGTTTTAATGACACCATTTCTGGTTATTATTTATTAACAGTGTATTTTATTTCATATTTTTAAACTTACAAATTTTTACCTCATTTGTGTATACACACAAATATCTGTGTCTTTTTCTTATAATGTTTCCTTTTAAACTTACAAATAATGTGTTGGCACAGCCTTAATCAAGTACTCTTAATTGTCTCTGTGTGTATTTTATGAGGAAAATTCATATTGCTTGATATCATGTAAAGTAGTGAAATTGTCTGCTCAATACGTATGTGGCATTTATAGACTAAGGTGTATTCAACAGTGATAGCAAATTCTTTTGTCTGGTGACATGCCTGAAATAACTCGTCAGAGCAGACATTTAAATGTTCACAGAAACCTGTTAATGTATATGTCCTTTTGCGTACGTACGTATGTGAATGAATTGATCACTGTTTTAACCTTATGGTATATACATACATTAGGTTACCTCCCGCAGAGGAGACACTGCCGTTATTTAATGATGATGATGATACGTATATACTGTAGTCTATGTGTGTATGTATGTACATACCTACGTACATATGTAGAGTACAAGGTTTAACAGAATGAATAGAGTTTGAAATGCTCAAATTCTTAACTTTAATGATCCCAATAAGTACTTCTTATCTATTCATACATGTACGTACGTATGTATGCATGTTATGTATCCCTTGATTGTGCCATGTATATTTTAGTCAAAGGCATGGCACTTAGAGAATTTGAAATATTAGATGTACGTACATACTTATTGGAAATGTTTGGTATTGTAACATTTGTTCATACAGTGTGTACATGTGTACGTAGGTACAGTATAGACGGATATAATCTTTACATTCAAAGTTTGAACTTTCATAGTGCACTTCGAGCTACGTACTTCAAAACCTCGAAAAAACTTTGAAGAAACGTAAATCATTACTTGGAAATATTTCAGGTGCAAACTCAAACCAACTTCGAACCACTTAGATCTAGCTTCGCGCTACTTCAATGGAGCTTCGATCTACTTCAATGGAGCTTCAATCTACTTCAATGGAGCTTCAATCTACTTCAATGGAGCTTCGATCTACTTCAATGGAGCTTCAATCTACTTCAATGGAGCTTCAATCTACTTCAATGGAGCTTCGATCTACTTCAATGGAGCTTCAATCTACTTCAAGTGAACTTCGCAAAGTTTGAACATCAAATGTAAAGATTATTTCCGTCTATACCATATTATATATATGACTAATGTAGTCTTAAGCAGATGAGATGTCTGTTCAGTTCCATTGTCCAAGCTGTGACACCGATATGCAGCGGTTTCCTATTGAAGACAATGAGTATTCTGTAACTGCTATTGTATTATATTTTGTGTGAATGCTCCAAAGGAATTTGCCTTTGTAGGCAATGAATGTGTATGTATGTATGTAGGTGTGGCTGATTTAAAGTACATACATACGTACATATAGTGTGTTGTTATATTGAACAGAACACTTTAATACATATATATGGACATATGTTGTATGTACATAATATGTACGTATAGACTGCATGTTCATGGGATGTAAGTAATTACTTTTATTATTGTGCTGTTACTGCTGCTGTATGTTAAGTGTTGGACTGTCATTTCAATCAGTAGAAAGTGATGTTATTTAGTGAAGCAGTGTTAGTGCGTAAATATAGTCCAGTTCGAGATGATGTCATATTTAATGAGTTTCCTGTAAGCAGATGACTTGTACAGTGAAAAGTTCGTATTTTTGTTAGTAGTGTTCAGAAATTGGACTATAAAGAAATGAAAAATACATAGTAGCTTCACTAAGTCCTTGAAGGAGAAAAATGGCATTGAAGGCAGTAACTAGATACGTATATAGAGTTTTCTACGTACGTATGTACGTAGGTCTTCCTTCTAAGATGCATGATGATGTCAAATCAATGCATACGTACTTCCAGAATCTATAAGTACACTATCGTAATACCACGTAGTGTAAATTTGTGTGGAAAAAACACTTTACAGCATTTAGGTTTGTTATAGTCGAAGCAATCATTATAGCCAAATTTCATTATACTTAGGTTTGACTGTATATCATTCTGTTACATGAAGCCATACAACCAAGTCACGAAAATGAAAAACAAAAATAGGGATTGCCTAAAAACAGTAATATTTAAGTTGGATTTACAGTACAGTGTTTGAGGACTTGCGTACATTGTAATGATTGGACTGTACTAATATATGTACGTACATACATACGTATAAGGTGCAAGAATGTCAGCTAATAGACCTTATAGTATTACCACCCACAACGGATTGACTATTGGGTGTGCACTACCAGCTGCCACTGTAACTCATTTCCATGTTGCAGTGTAATCGCCAATCAGTTTATCTTGCAGTAGGTTAAAATAGTGCTTGTTACTGAAGTACAAAATAGTGTATCTCACATGGCAAAGTTAATGTTTAAATCGTATCTCCATCTGCCTTTGGAATCTAATAGTTATTATACCTACATATGTATGTACTTATATACGTCCGTACGTATGTACACCTACTGTATACCCATGTATTTATGTACATACGTATAAAGTAAATCCATATTCAAATGATCGTGTTACATACAGACCTTCTCAGAATTATCATCAACTCTGGTTCCCATCAAGCGAACTCCGGATCTGCCCATTTGCTCATTGCGCTCCTCAGGAGACATGAGTGGGCAGGGGTAATATCCAGAGTTTAATGATGATGATATTGATGCTTTAAGATCGGCTTTAGATCTTAGAGTTCTCCTATTTTTTCCCTACTCAGAATTGTTTCACATGTGCATACGTACGTATGCTGAAATAATATGTCTGTATCATATACGTATATATGAATATTGCAATAAACATTAACAGTGATCAGTTACTGATTGAATTGCTCAACAGGTAAAGAGATAAGACAAACTGACTAAGATGTCAGATGTGCATATTATAAAGTGCTGAAAATACATAACTAATAGGTTTTAAATGAGCTCAATTTTAATCGACCCAACAATCCAATTGTTGAATTATATTGCCCTCTAATGCTCATGCACGATCCACATCTATGCCCCACTTCTTGAACATTTCATACACTTCTGTGCAGGTTCACCATCAGTGCTTTGGAAAGGTCTCTCTTCTACAAACTCCACCTTGAACCTAGACAATATATATGTATGTATAATTTACGTATATACTTATAATTATTGCCCTTCCTTTTCCACTCTCCTATAGTTTGTTTACATCTTCGCTTCAGAGTGTATGTTGTCAAACTGTTCTAGCACTGACACACTTACATCAGCCAACACCTGGTCAACTGAAAGAAAGTGAAAATGACATTTTGGAAGTTTAGTTTCAAACAAACCTCTGCAATTGATACCCTGCTCGAGGAAGAGGTATGTGGGAAGCCACCATTTTGTTGTGTTACCATAGAAACAGATGTATTGCTGTCTAATTAACTATGGATTAGTCATAGTGTTTTGTGTCTCCCCTACCAAATGCAGAATGTTACCTTAGCAAAAGTGTTGCAAGAAGATGATGTCATACAAGAGTGCAAAGTGCAGAATAAGAAGCTTATTGCATTGTAAGTGTATATGTATCTAGTATGTATGTATACATATTTGTACATACAAGAAATGAATAATCACTAGTGAGGATATTATTATTATTATTATGTACATTTATACATAATATACGTACACTGTACGTACTTATATACATATGTACATATGAGTATCCTAATTTATTGAGACTCAGCAACAATTGTATTTAAAACAAAATTGAAGGTTTCGACCCGGAGGTCGTCATGAGCATAATTTACGTATGTACGTACGTATATGTATGCATTGTTAAGATGTAAAGACATACGTAGATTACTAAGCATTTGGGAAAGTACATACTTGTAATATGAGCCATTGAGGAAATATGGGAGCGTGCATGCTTCGCAGTCATTCTTTAGCATACTGCAAATGTGGGAAAATGTTTAAATATCAAAGTTTGACCTTAGTGAAGAACCAATGCAGTGCTAAAAGTTTATTCGAAATACTTTGCACTTTGAACAAAGTTCTTTAATCTTAATTTTGAAAAATAATTACGTACATACATGCTTTACAGTTATAATGGAGATTTTGTAGACATGTACCGCAGTTATATGAGCAGTCCACACTTGTGATTTGCTGTTATCTCAATCTTGTAATAGTAAAGATGTCTACACTTACAAACATGCATGCTTTTCTGCTTATATGTAGTTTGACTCAGCCAGAAATATTTGAAGAACTAGTGAAACTAGTTACTACTGAACCTCCTTCTGATGTGGAAGAAAAGTCAAGATTCAGGTACTTACATATGTTATCTACGTACGTATATAAAGTGATAATTAAACCACAAGTATTTGCCATCAAACATTGTGCAATAGGAAACATGAATGGAAACAATTGCTTGTAATTGATAGTTTCATACCAATTTTTTTTCAATGTTGTTATGTTTATGTTGTTTGTACTATTGTGGGTGCCTGGAAGAGTAGCCTCTTGGCTAAAGGCTTCCCACATTAAATAAGAATCATAATCCTAATATTACAGCCACATTTACTTATTTTTAGTATTTTTGTAAGCATTTCATTGGTTACTATCTCCACCACTAGAATGTCTCATATGGCCTGTATTGTTGTAAGCATTTCATTGGTTACTATCTCCACCACTAGAATGTCTCATATGGCCTGTATTGTTGTAAGCATTTCATTGGTTACTATCTCCACCACTAGAATGTCTCATATGGCCTGTGAGATCTTCACTTCTGGTGTGGGGGCCATTGTAAATGAGCTGTCAGCTGACGAGAGGTTCATTAACTTGTTTTGGGAGTTTTTGGATAAGAAGGAGAAACTTAATCCGCTCATTGGCAGTTTCCTTAGTAAAGTAATCTCTGTCCTCTTAACCCATCACTGTGCATTGGTAAGTAAGTACGTATATTAAAATGTGTTAATGAAAATGTACTTATGATGTGTTTAGTATGTACCATAATTCGGGAAATTTTCGTTGTTAAAATATTTTCGTGGTTGGCTCAAACCACAAAAATTTCTCGCATTAAATATTTTTAACAATGATATAATAACGCGTTGTACGATCTACGAGTATACGGTCAACAACAACAGCTGCCTCTCAGATGTCGCGATACACACATGAAAGCCAGAGATCCCTTTCGTAATCCTCCATTTTCTCAACATATTTTCATGGTTACCCCTAGACCACGAAAATATTTTGACCACGAAAATTTCCCAAATTACGACATACGTACATACGCTACCATATACGTATGTAATGTAATATAATACTTTTTTGTATTTTAAATTATGCTTGTTACTCAGAAATGAGGTGCATATTTAGGTGTGTAAATGTTAAGATTGTCTGTTTGCTATATATAATATGTAATTGATCTGTCAAGTTGCACATAAAGTATATATTTTGATGGTAAAATAATAAAAATAGCTTTACATATGTACACAGTTGTTTATTATTGTGACAAAGAACTGAAATTAGTAAAAATGGCCGAACTAGATTTGGTTTATAAGTCACATTAAGTGAAGTCACATGTACATATGTATGTATTTATGTATTTATGTATTTACTTACTTAAACCTGTAGGTATTTGAGTATATTCAAAAGAAAGAAAACTTTCTCTCCCTTTTCTTGAGTCACTTAAACACGTCAGCTATAAATGATCTATTGCTGCAAATGATAGCATTGCCTGATATGGATCAGACCAAACAGGACTTGGCAGAAGTAAGGTCATCTACATACACGTACAAGATGTCTGTTTTTACATGTATATTGTTCATTCAATGTTCTTAACCTTATAACTCTAGAATAAACGATTTCACCATTCCTGCTAATATTAAGAAATAAGAATAGTTTATTCTAAAGGGTTGCATAACATCTGGCTAATTGGGAAATAATAATATGCACACATACGTATGTACGTATTTATATCTCGTTAGGGAAGGTAATGTACTAGAAGACTGAATGGCTGGATATGATACATGTATTGCGCCTACTTGCATGCGTACGTATGTGAATAGTACAATAGTGTTTTTAATTTTACACAGTTTATGGGTACAGTGGAATTTTTAATGTTACTTAAGGTATGGAAGTACCTATGTACGTACATACATAAGAGGTTTCTTCAGTGAGGTCATTCAGTAATCTTTTCATTTTTCAAATTCCTGTTTGTTGACCGTAATAAAAGTTGTCAATGTATGCATGTGCATGTACGTATGTAAATATTGGTGTGAGATTAAATCCACAAATGGTTGCTGCATAGGTGGGAGTGGGGAGTGAGTATCTTTGTTAAGATTAATCTCCTTGTCTGTGTGCAGTGGTTTTGCGAGCATGGGATTGTGGAGATGCTGCTGGACTGCATTCAATTCGACTCAACTGAGGATGTTTGCATCAATGTGGCCCAGCTTATTGGGGATATTTTACGAATTGGGCGTGAATCCACGCCCACGCCCTCCCCAGTTTTATCTCATTTGGAGGACAGAGAGTCTATCGATAGGCTATTGTGCAATATGCTAGACACACCTGATCAAAAGGATTATGTGCTGAACAGTGGAATGACTGTGCTGCTGAGTTTAATGGAGACCAGGAGATCTTGGAGTCTACAGTAAGTAGGGAAGGATAATGGATCACTAGCTAAGGGTAGAAATATGTACTTGTTCCGAGACCAAGAGTATAATGATGTTCATATGCAGGACTGCATAGAGGGGGGTGGGGGAGGGGGGCTACGATTGATCCCCCCACCCAGACTTTTGGGAACCCCCTAAACTGCTTCGACACCCTCATACGATTGCCCCCTAAATTTTGGAAATTTTCATGTTGCCCCCCCTCTGTGGCCCCAAGTTCTACATGCAACATACAGTATAAGTCACAAAAAAGTTTACGTTCTACGGCTGTAGGACGGTTACGGGTACGGGCGTACGAAGGATTCAAGTACGGGCATAAGCACTAAAGGCTACGGGTGTTGCCCGCCGAAATATTCAAAAGCAGTACGTACATAATACAGCTGTCACAACAGGTGTGGCTAGAGCTATGTACGTATATATACGGGTTTACGACAGCTATGGCTACGGGTGTACAACAACTACTGGTACGGACGTAGAACATCTACGGCTATGGGCGTACGGCGGCTACGGCTACGGGCGTACAACGGATAAGGCTACGGGCGTACATAAGGGTGTAGAACGTTAACTTTTTGTGAAATGTACCGTATTGTGAATAATTATCAGTTCTATTAGAATGATATTTAGTGTATTTGGTTGTTTGCGTTTAGACCTCCGATTGCATTTGAGACTCCTCAGGAGCAAAAGGAGGAAAACTTGCAATGCCTAAAGACCACAGTAGCTGCAATTACAGAGAGATTTGATTCGTTCAAGACAATTTTGCTTAGAACTCCAAAGGTGTGTACATACGTATGTACGTATGCTGTGGTCCGTTATGACAAGGTTGATATTGTACATGTGTGTGACATTGACATACATACGTATGTATATACATATGTATATACATATGTATATGTATGTACGTAGTTACTTGTAACATGCTATAGATAGAATCTGAATCTAAATTATTTTTACTCAATGCTTTTCATTATCTTGCTGTTCTATTGTTCATATTATTATTTTGAGTGCAATGTGTGCATGCGCCACATATTCTCATTACTGTAAGTACGTATGTTGGCATAATGAAATTGATAATTATTGACTTCATTATCTCAGCCATTTTGTACCCTCCTTATTTAGATTTGTGTGTTCTTAGCCATTTTGTACCCTCCTTATTTTAGATTTGTGTGTTGTCAGCCATTTTGTACCCTCTTACTTAGATGGATGCACAGCTGACCACACTTGGACTACTGAATCCACCTTTCGGGTTCACGAGGTTGCAAGTGTTACGGCTAATGTCTACTGCACTGATGGCGGGGTCTACTGCCTTCAATCAAAAGTTCATTGAGCTAGAAATGTTCACTGTGCTTTTAGTGAGTATCTGAATTAAGTAGTACAATTGTTTGTTCATATATGTGAGTGCTACCAGTAGAAATAAAAAAAATGGCCATATAATGTACCTATCTATATTTTGTGAGAAAATGGCTGTCATATGTTTTTGGTGTGATAAAAATGTATATGATACAGTATTTCTACTCAATCATATCTCATTTGTAAGGGATAGAATTTTGTTCAACCCGATACATGTGTTTTCTAAGGACAATATCACATAATTGAATTCAGCTACCTAACAACTCATAGGTTAAAACAATGGTTAAAGTGTTAATTTCTCACCAAATTCTGTTCGCATTAACAGTACATATATATTAGTGTTAAACGATAGCTTTTTGTATTACAGGTTTTGGGTTTTAATTTGTGTAAAGCGTGTTTGTGTTAGCCAGTTTATGTAGGTATGTACGTATGTATATGTATGTAAGTACTATACTAGTTTTTCATCAGTAGACTCTGGATGAGACACCTTAGCTTAAGATTAGCCTTTGATCTTACAGTCCCCTATCTTTTCTATATACTACCATTGTCATATGTTTATCTACAGGACCTGTTCTTTCAATACCCGTGGAACAACTTCCTGCATACCCAGGTGTTGCAGTGTGTTAATATTGTGCTGGAATATGATCATAACCCTCAACTCAGCCAAGAGAATTCTGTCTCAATACAAGACCACGTAAGGGACCCTATCTATACATGTACATTACGTATGTACCAAAACTACGTAAATAGAATAAAATTTTTGAGTGTACAATAAAACTTCCGCTTGTGAATAGTACCTCAATTAAAGCAAAAGCTTGTTCATAATGACTGGTGCTACAGAGCATGGATGTTTTGTGCACAAATGACAATGAGTAGAACGACCAACTGCCCAATGTAACCATTACTACCAAGTCTCAACTGCCCAATGTAACCATTACTACCAAGTCTCAACTGCCCAATGTAACCATTACTACCAAGTCTCAACTGCCCAATGTAACCATTACTACCAAGTCTCAACTGCCCAATGTAACCATTACTACCAAGTCTCAACTGCCCAATGTAACCATTACTACCAAGTCTCAAGTGCCCAATGTAACCATTACTACCAAGTCTCAGCTGCCCAATGTAATCATGACAACCAAATCTCAAATGCCTAATGGCAACTTGGTAGCTCAGTGCATGGTTGAGCCGTTTGCCTATTTGAGGTTCTCCATAATGGGTCATACATGTTTTCTCTGTGTAGCTCTTTCAACAATGTAACTTGTTGCAGAGGCTGCTGGACGGCCACAAGAAGAATGATGAGATGATGTGAGTACTGGCCAATGGAAATCTCTACAACCATTCCTCTAGATTAAGTCAACAATTTATGAGTACTTGTCCTTTATTCACTTGTAGTGAAGCTGGAGGTCATCGTCAAGGTTACATGGGTCACTTAATTAAGATTGTCAATTCTGTTCAGAAGTGGCATGATAGCAATCCGCAGCTAAGAGATCTTGTACAGAACTGTGAGTTACCATAAATTGTGTTTGTATTATACATACATACGTACGTATGTGTACAGAAAGATATATACTGATGACACTCCTTTCCTTTCTGTTGCTTGTTGCTGGCAGTGGAAGAGTAGAATAGTAGTAATTATGGAATGTGTTAGACACACATGTTATTGTAATATGTATTTACATACGTACGTAGGTACTTGTCTATTTATCTAGTTGTTTGACTAGTCTTGTTAATCTTACGCAGTGTAGCAGTTAATAGTCGTATGGTTATGTGAATGTACATTCTTCTTAAAACTTTTTATCATATTTACTGGATACCTTTATTATATGTATGTTCTGCTCATAACTATTTGTTTCCTGTATTGTGTAACATTTTTTCATTTCCTGTCATGTGACCTACAGCCAGTGGAGAGGAAGTATGGAAGCATTGGACTGCCTACCTCACTGGACCACTAGCTGAGAACAATCGACGCAATGAGGCAAACCTGGGCGGGCAGAGAGCTCTAACTAGTTCTTTTGATGACAGCGAAGATGACTTTGAGACTCAAGGCTCACTAAGTGTTGCTGGTTCACTTGAAAGAGTAAGAATAGTGACACAACTTGATTGAGTCTAGCTAAATTAGAAGTTATTTTACTCACTGATACATTTATATAAAACCCACCCACTCCATCCCCTTCCACTCAGAATCACCCACTCCACCCCCTTCCACTCAGACCCACCCGCTCCACCCCCTTCCACTCAGACCCACCCACTCCACCCCCTTCCACTCAGACCCACCCGCTCCACCCCCTTCCACTCAGACCCACCCGCTCCATCCCCTTCCACTCAGACCCACCCACTCCACCCCCTTCCACTCAGACCCACCCGCTCCACCCCCTTCCACTCAGACCCACCCACTCCACCCCCTTCCACTCAGACCCACCCGCTCCACCCCCTTCCACTCAGACCCATCCTCTAACTGATTCTCCTTCTTTATGATGATACTTATGATGATACTTACTTACGTATGTAGGAGTATGCAGAATATCGCAGTGTCCAGTTTGTTACTTACATGGATGATGACTTTGGCAGTGTATTGTTGGACACTCTCAGTGAACCTCTCTCAAATTTATTTGATAAACCAACCTCCATCTCCCTTGACACCCCAGCCGAAGAGGAGCAGGTCAGTGGAACTGAAATCGTTAGTTTGCCACTTCTCATGATCATGTCACACTTGCCAGTAAACGATATTCATAGGCAGGAAGGGTTTCCATGCTGTGAACTTTGCAGCATTCTTCTTTGAGTTAAAATAGTGCAAATGATGTTTTGGAGTTGTCCCCAAGCTTTTTAATTCTAATCAGATTTTATTGACATTTGCTGTTTTTCTGCATCTTCCTCTTCTTCTCATTTTGTAGTGTGAGTCACTATTAAGGTACCAGAGTGCGTGTACATCTAGGATTCAGCAGTTTGATGAGTCCATATCCGATGACGAGGAGGAGGAGAGTGATGACCCGTGGCCCGATAAGGGAGTCCCCTTTTCAACAGCTTCACTTGAACCCTCTGCAAAGTAAGTTTATGAAAATGTTGTAATTGACAGAATAATAAGGAGGTATGTACGTATGTAGTAGGGAGAGTGTGAGCAATATGGGAGTGAGTGGGTAAGTGAGGGAGGGAGTGTGTGAATTGGAGAATGAGGGAGTGAGTGAGTGGGAGAGTGAGGGCGTGAGTGAGGGAGTGAATGTATGAATGGGAGAGTGAGGGAGTGAGTAAGGGAGAGTGAGCAAGTGAGTGAGTGAGGAAGTAATTGGGTGAGTGATTGAGAGATCAGAGTCTGAAATTAGCAGTGAGTAAGTGAGAGAGGGAAGGAAGGAAGGAGGATAAGAATAAAAGATATAGTGTAAAGGAGGAGTTTACTATGATATGTACGTACCTTCCAATACGTACGTATATGCAAAGCTGCATTTGAATAGCTTCAGTACCTTTTTATTGATTTGCATCTCATTATAGTGGTGTGGCATATTCAAGCAGTGATGAAGAAAATGACAGCGCCTTTGATGGGCTCAGGGTACAAAGAGGTGTGTGGTGAAGTCATCTACGTACATACGTATAGTGTTATATGTATACAGTATTGTTAATTTGTATTTCTTCAATGCAATCTTTCTTGTTTAATGTATTCAACTCTACTTTTATCTCGGTTATTTTACCAGATACTTTTGTGTGACTTTGTAACATACGTACAGTATATGTACCTACGTACCTTGAGAATAGTTACGTACGTACATACATTGCTTAATATCCTATTTGATGTTTACGTAGGTTTGAAGAACTCCTTTTCAAGCAGCGATGAAGAGGATTTACCATCACCACTGAATCGTCAACAAATGTACCTTCCACAGACAACATATCCTTCGGGCTACATTGACACAACCACACACCACGATCTCAGCAAAGCTGGTCTGGATGATGGAGGTACAGACTGTATCTATTTGTAATTAGCATATTGAATTAATTTAAAGGCTACTTTTAAGCCTACATCCTCCTGATTAATCAATAACAGGGATTTTAGTAATCTAAAATTTCTATCCCTTCTCATCTCAATGTTTTCTATTCTCTGGTATGTCTTCTTCATATTCTAATCCTTCAATTGGATTCCATGAAATGTCCTTTTTCTAATTTTTCAAATTGTCTCTCAGTCTAATGGCATTGAGTTTCTGATAGTATTAGGTTATTTGCCTGTCCCATTAAGTAATATAAAACCTGACTTAACCATTCCTGTATATCCCTACAAGGAGCAGTATTGTTAAAGTTATTCTTCTTCTGCATATTCACAGCACCAACAGTGCCTAATAGAAATTGGCTGGACAATGTTGATAGTGACAGCGACAGCGACAATGATGACACTAAGCCAGTGGTGGGAGGAGGGTTTGATTGGACCAAAGAGGAAGAAGGTCCAGCTCAGAAGGATGATGCCTGGGCCACCTTCAATCAAGCACTTAATAACAACAAAGATGGGACCGATACTGCTGATGGTAACAGGTAAGCTGGTGACACCAAATGAAGGTTATTTTGGGATGGCTGTGGTCTTAATGTTTGTATAGATATAGATTACAATATGTGACTTATTTGTTGGTATTAATGCAGCAAAACAAAGGATGTAGACTTAGCTAGTGAGGGAGTTACACTTCTGCTTTCTGGGAGTGATTCTGAAGGTGAAACTGTTCTGGATGGGGCGAGAGTTCTTCCACAAGAAACTGAGTCTGTTGACAAGGAGCAAGTTGAACAGCAAGAAGACCAGTCTAAACGGAAAGAAGATCATGTACAGCAGGAGCAAGATAGTTCAAAGCCAGTGTTGGATATTTTTCAACAGGAAACTAATCATTCTAAACAGGAAGTAGATCATTCTCAACAAGAAGGGGATCACTCTGCACAGGATATAGATGTTTTTCAACAGGAGGATCATCTCAGACAAGAAATTAATAGCTCTCAACAGGAAGACGATCACTCTCAACAGGAAGACGATCACTCTCAACAGGAAGACAATCACTCTCAACAAAAAGACGATCACTCTCAGCAGGAAGGCGATCACTCTCAGCAGGAAGACAATCACTCTCAGCAGGAAGACGATCACTCTCAGCAGAATGTAAGTCAAGAAGTAACAAAACAGGAAGACATTGAAGACCAGCAGCTTGTACAAGCTACGAAATTAGTGGATAAGGTAAAAATAGATAGTGAAGAGCCAAGCTCAGAGGAAAAGGAAAAGGCGGAACCAGTTGCTAAGGTGTTAAACAAGGAGTCTGAAGTCAAAGTAGCTCAAGCTGCTGAAAAAGATGAAACCATCACTCTTGCTGTTGACAAACCACAAGAATTAGCTACAGAAAGTGAGAGAGCGGCACAGAGGACTGAACAAACACCTCCTGGCCTTGGGGAGGATCTGGGGACTCCGGTTGATGGAGAGGATGATTTGGAACCACCCCTAATGAATGGACCATCCGTTAAAGATATTGGCGGCAACTTTGAAGAAGATTTTGACTTTATGCCTGCAGATTATGACAGTGATGATGGGGGTTTGGATGACAACTACAAGTAAGTGTTGTGTTCCGAACCATATTAGGTATTCCTGTGTACGTACATACAAGTTAACTATTCAAAAATGAATTAAAACTAGGAATGGCAGTGATTGCAAACGAGTGTGACTAATGCATCTGAAAAGTGTATTGAAACAAGACAGTGATCATGTGATTGATTTAAGTAACTTGACCATACACATCACTTTCATAAGTTTGGGCACATCATCCCTGCTTCCGCTGTGGGCATAGACTATAGCACATCATCCCTGCTGCTGCTGTGGGCATAGATTATAGCACATTATCCCTGCTTCCACTATGGGCATAGATTATAGCACATTATCCCTGCTTCTGCTGTGGGCATAGATTATAGCACATTATCCCTGCTTCCGCTGTGGGCATAGATTATAGCACATTATCCCTGCTTCCGCTGTGGGTAGAGATTATAGCTTAATGGTCATGCTTTTACCTACCCTACGTATGTGTACCTCATGAATTTGCCTTTTTTCCTAGTTTTCTATCAAAAGGACTGTTAAGTAGACCAAATGATCCTTCCTCAGTAGACCAAGAAGACTTAGAGAAAATTAGGTAAGCAAGTTGTACCATTTTGAGAAAGGACAGTTGATTGTAGCCCCTTGTGTCTGCAAAGGCTCTTAAAGTGTCAGCATTGCATCATATCTTCTCAGTATTGCATCAGTGCCTCTCAGCATTGCATCAGTGCCTCTCAGCATTGCGTCATAACCTCTCAGTAATGCATCATACTCTCAATAATGCATCATCTCTCAATATTGCATCATACCCTCTCAATATTGCATCATACCCTCTCAGTATTGCGTCATACCCTCTAAGCATTGCTCCATATCTTTACTTTGTCCCATAGACAATCAGCTAAAGATGCTTGTCACCAGTTTGAACAAGAAACACAAAGGAATGTAATGTAGTTCTTAATGCACTAGATGTCATGAATTTATTAATAATATAAATGTATCCCCTTATCTGATAAATAAACTGTCCACTGCATGTAAACACCAGTTAACAATTTTTATTATAATTGTTACATGTGTATCTTAAGGAAGTTATGTATTTACTGAATTTGCACCCAGTTAGGTGGACTTATCTAATTAGTGTGTTCTTTTATGTGAATTTGTACGTACGTGTACATACTCATGCAGTCAAATCTTTGAATTTATAATTAATGAATTTGTCTGTACTTGCAACGAGAACCTTTATAATTAGTAGCACCTGTTAGAGTGAATTATAATAGTGAAGTTTTAAGGCTGGTTGGATAGTGTATGCTATCCTAAGGTGATGTTGTAAGAGAGACACTAACTATGGTGATTGCCTAAGATATTTTTGTCACAAACATACCACAACTTACCTGCATTTTTTGGGCATGGCAACGTACCATGTATTATGTATTATATATGTTCACATGTATAACTTTAAGAGTGAATACATTATTATCTCTAATATAAGCCTGAGGCTTGTATTTTTTCAAACTTCTCTCTTCCTGGGCTTTTATTAGAGACTGGGGCTTTTATTTTCACAACCCTTCAATTTATATTGGTAAATCAACTTGTTGGAACAATTTGCACATAAACTATGTATAGAGAGTAGCATGTTTTAAGTACTTTAGTAGTGTGTCAGTGGGCTTATATTGGGGACTGGGTTTCTATTTTTCAATATAACTCGTAAAGGTGGGCTTCTATTGGAGACGAGCTTGTATTAGAGACCTGGGCTTACATTAGAGATAATACGGTATATATTCACTGGGAGATGTACATACATATGTACATTACATTACAGCTACCAGCCGATTGCAAGTCTTATCTTGACTGTATGTTACATCATCCCTATATAGCTTCATGCAAATTATAATAATAATTTTAATATATATATACACGTACTCACAATAGCTAGGAACCCAATGATCATGTAAGTGCATGTTGCATGTTACAAAAGTGTCCAAGCACTATTTGTTTTGGGTTAAGTGATAATATATACGTACGTATACTTCAAATGGTTAATGATAATCCAGTTGGTAAAAGTAAAGTGCATGTATTTAAATGCTGTGAAGTTAGTTTCCAATTTCATTAGTTGCCCATGGTCTCCACCTTAAGCACCGTAAACACCCTCTTACGGCTGCAGACGTTACTTGTGAGGCCATACAAAGAGGATTCAGGATTGCAATTGTCACCCCTATGAACTTTCGATCAGCTCTGCTTACGTAGAAATCATGGTTTTCTTGTAAATCTGCAACTTTTTTGAAATTTTCCAGACTTTCAGAGAGATGGCCCTTCATTAAGTAGGAGACAGACAGCGCCATTCGAAGTCTCCACTCTACATCTTTTCTGTGGTAATAATGGTTTGTAACTGTTGAAAGACATGGCTCAACAGTGTTAATGGCCAGTTGTGGTCGAAACGACATCATATGTGCCCTTGCCAGACTGGAATGAAGACTTATGCTACCCATGGTGTCACTGCAGTTTAAAACTTTCAAGATGTAGATAGCATGCTCAAGTGACTTGGTAGCTAGGCTAATGTCACCTGATGAGTAGGACTTGAGTAGAAATCTAGCATAATAGCTGTAAGCAGTGGCCAACGTTTGACTGATTTCCGGACTCTGTTCTAGGATGGCTATGGACTCGTCCAATAACCTTCTGGCTTCAGCACGATCCTTTTTTTTAACTAATTCTGCCAACTGAAACAGACTCAGGGCATATTTTGTGCTGTTCTTTCCAAAGCCTTTTTCTACGTAAGAAAGATTTTCTTTGATAGTTTTAATTCCCTTGTCCACCTCTGGCCCAAAATGCCAAGAAAGTGATTGTAGAGCATAAGAAATTTCTTCAGCAATTTCCCTGTCCGCTTCACTGCATTCCTGTTTACCCTGCAAGCTCAACTTTTCCTTTTCAGACTTCTTCATCAACTCTAATGCTTCATAGCCAATCTCCCTTGCATCTTCTTCTTCACATATGGCAGCCTTGAAACCACACTGTCCAGATTGATAGTGTGCAAAACGTAACGTGGTCACAATTCCCTTGACACGGAGTTGCCTTGCGCTTGACATGCAGTGATCCATTGCTTCTTTCACCTTTTCAACTGGATTTGGGGACATCTGGCTGTTCTCTATAAACATGAACAGGATTTCTGGAAGATTCTTCCAATCTTTATCATATTGCACATCAGGATCAGTACCTTGAATGTCATCAAAGGACTTATTTGCTGACTCTCCGAGTGTAAAGAGGTGAGATTCTAGGTACCTCAGATGCAAAATTTTCTTGCTCTTTTGAAGGTCTCTGTAGTATTCAACCATAGTAGTCATCATTGGAAAAAGGATATCCAAGGCTGGCTTAGGTAGCCTAAGAGGGATAATTTCTGGTACAACTTCATCACAGAGGGTCTTGTGTGTTACTTGATGAAGGTCAAGAAGAATCGGGTCATGCTTAGCTAATGGAATAGTGATTAACTGACATTTTCTTAGTTTCTCTAGCACAAACTCGTCTGAATCTTCTCTTTCCAAGAGTGTTTTAATGAATGGCGTTTCCCTGATGAATCGCGTCAACATCTCTAACGGAATTTGCTTGAAGCTGCATTTAGTTAGAACTATAAAACAGCCTCTGATTAGAGAATCATTTTCGGCTACTTTTTCAAGAGCTAGTTTTACAGCAGCGATGTAATTGTTATCTTCGCTTTTTCTAGTACTTATTCCAATCTTCAAAGACCCTGTGGACTTTTCAATATCCGTTGAATATTTCTTCCACGAGTATTTCATACTTGAATCAGTCATGGCTTTTTTGTACACAGCTGCGGACACCAAAGCCAAGGGAATGCATGATAGTTTCTGCACAATGTTCTCTAGCTCCTCTCTTTCTTCTTGACTCTCTTTGCCACCTTTCTCATCAACTACCAACTGCACAAGACTCACAGCCTCCTTCACATTAAGTTCCAGCTTCTTTGTAGGTATGCTGTTTTTAAACTCTTCCTTGTACTGGGTGGTTATCAGGACTCTGCCTTGACCCCAGGTCGTTGACCTCTCGTTTCCGTAATAAGGGATATAGTTGAGAATATTTTTATCTTTGTTCTTCTCATCTTCCTTCCAGTTCATCAAATTATCAACAATGATTAGCCAGCCAGGCGATTCCAGGCTACTAAGCTTTGGAGCCACTTTTGCAACTAAAGCACAAAGCTTATCATGAAGGTCCCCACTCACATTCACTGTAGACTGCGGGTCATCAACATCAAATACCTTAGTCAATTCCAGATAGGATTGGTACAGTTCTGCCAGGTTACCAGCATGCAGGGTATACACAAATGGGGGAAATCCCTTTAAAGCACGATCTTTGTAGTACCATTCACCATATTGTCTGGCAACCTGACTTTTTCCATAACCTGGGTCAGCCTGAATAACTACAGTCGGAGTCTGATATCGCTTGTGGGTTCCTTTTCCTTGCTTATGAAAACTTTCATCTATAAGCTTGATAAACTCCTTTCTTTCCAGTACTTTATGCTGAGGTCTGCGGATAAGATAGGCTGGTCTTACCTACAAACAAGAAAGAAATTCCAGCACTATACTAACTGGCATGTCTACCGGCTGGTGCATAGAGGGCACAGAATTATTTAGAGTTAATAATGTATATGGGAGCCATAAAGAATAGCAGTCACTATATGTGCTTTTTAAATGGTTAGTCTACAGTATATAATAATACATTGAATAGGGCGGCCATGTTTTTTTGCGGCCATACTTTCTGATAGAAAATGGACTAAAACGTCCCAAATTTCACACAAGCACTCACTCTTGCTATTTCTCTTGGGTCATCTGTTTTATCAATTTCCTCTTTGGCTTTCCTTTTTAGAAATCTTTCAAGAACTTTCTTCACTGGGACCAGATTTCCTTTAGCCTGCAAAAGACTGCTCAAATCCCCAACTGTCATTTCTTGTTTACTCCACAATTCTTCAAGTAATACGGTAGTACAACTGCCTTCGCTATCATCATTTGGCCTTTTATGCGGTATAAGTGCATTACCAGAGATTCTGGCCTTGTTTTTAATTTCCTCAAAATTCAGTGAAGGATCTATAGTTTCCGCCAGCCTTTTCCAATCTTCATTTTCTCCATCCAGAAGGTTGCATAGTGATTTGTGAACACTAAACGGCAGTCTGTGGCAGGGTATATCAGAGCAGGCGCTTGGGTAGAACTGAAGCACGACCTCTTCATTCATTTGTACGTTCCCTCGTGCACAGGCCCTATGGGCGCGGTACTTCCTGTTCAGCACGACATACGCATACTTCCGTAGCAAAAATGGCGTATTCGAACATATATAACGGAATTCGAAGTAAGAACGAATCGGCTAAAATGCTAAAATAAGCATATACCTATATAGTATATACGTCGGGGTAACGATAATTTGAGGTCGATGGCACCCGATCCGAATTATAGGATTGCAAACAAACAGAGATCCTGCATATTATTGCAGACATTAGACATTAAATTGGAGGCTACGATTATTATTCAGAGCTATAAAATCAAATGTACACACCTGAAAAAAATTGCCTACAAAAACTGAGATGCATGTGTAAATATATGCTTGAAAAAGTTTAAGAGTTATTGTGTGAGCTAATGCATTGGAATTAAACAACACTCAAAAATGATAAATAATATATCATTACAATTCTGTCATGCATGCATGTATCAGCAGATGGTTTAGGATGTTATAGTGTGTGACTGTAATCCAATTCACCAACAGACATTGCTGCTGCCTATTATCTATAGACAGAGAAAATGTCAAAACTTAAATCACAAAGAGACAGTAATTAAATATTGTAATATCAAAGAGTACAGTAAGGATTAAAAAATGGCTGTTTTTTTATCAAATGGAGTTTTAGCTTTTATAGGGTTTGTGCATTCATGCAATAAATAGGTTAGTATATACAGTCATTTAGATTTGAAAATGTACTATTCATTAAATAACATATAGCCCTAAATGAGGAAACAGTTATGATTCAATTGTTACAGGTTATGATTTGTACATAATAAATCATCAAGATGTATGTACTACAACTTTAAGTAAGATTACATTTACATGAATGAAAAAGAGTGCTTATTCAGCACAGACCCCGTGCAATGGGTGTGACAGTATAGATGAGCCTAAAAAGGTAGCAAGTACAGCTGTCTATCTCCTGTGTATAGTATACAAAACAAAATGGCGGACCACAGCAGTACCTCTTAAGAAAGAAATTACTGTAAATACCAGTCAACATAGCGCTTCGGAAGTACTGTTAAAAAGTTGATTTTCATCATTGACATTCAGCACAGAGTTGCAAATTGCTCTCAATTGCCTGTCTAACAATTTTGCGGATGACAGACTGATTGACATATAGAGGGTATCACATAACCCTTGTGCAATCTTGTGAGTGGGGTAATTAGGTATATTTTGGAGAAATTAACTACTTTACATTAGTTTACACACTATCTGAGTGCAATCAAATTAAGTACTTCATTGCTCCTGCATTCAGGACAACACACTCCCGGGTTGTACACTTGGTCCTTCTCCTCACAGTCCAAAGGAGCACACTCCAGAGGGTCGAGACAGGTCCAATCCCTGTTCTAAATTTAACAAAAAGTGGGTATTGAATCAATGGATCATATCAATAGAGTTGAGTAATGCAAGCTGTTGTGAGAAAATAATAAATATGTCTACTGACTCTCCCTTAGCAACGTCAATGAATACTATACGATTTTAGGGGGATAGTTGCAACAAGGATTGTTTGTACAGCAAAAAAACTGAAAGTTTTGATTTCATAGATACATTTATGTAGTACACAAAATGTAACTGGGATGTGGTTCTATACAACAACATTGCATGGCTTAGGTTTAGGCATACCTAATCCGTATATACATATATACCTTGAGGTTAAATTATATTATAAATGTCAATTCTACTACAGTATATCTATACGTACATTACACTAGAAATTGTCATGATTGATTACCATCTATAGAAATACGTACGTACATAACATATTGGTTAAATTAGAAGTGCAGGCCAGGCATCTACTATATGAACTTTAAATTACAGTGCACAACACACTAACATATACCCTACACATGTACTTACCCTACAAGTGCACGCTCTACAGCCATTATCGATTAATACTCTTTGGCCATCATTCTGTCTATTACAAGCTGGAACTGAAGAGAAAGAGGCAATTGTTTGATAAGCTTTACACACTCTACAACATCATAAACATACGTACTTCATTACAGGATCGCATCATAATTTGAATTCATTTGACAACTTAAATTAGACAGTGATTTTGCTCTATGTGATGTATATAGCAGTTGTGTTCACTTAATTACACATTGGGCATATAAATATCACAAAAACACCTAAATTAGATTTAGCCTCAAACAGTCGGAATACACATAAGTATTTGCTATAGGCAGATTTCTGCCAAGTAATAATGTATACCGGTTAATAATGATTCTGTATAGATGGAAAAATGTGACTCAAACATGTATAGCTTTGAATTTGGCCTCAATTCATAAATGAAAATCAATACTGGCCTATGTGTGCTTAGAATTAGCTGTTTCCCCTTTCATAGTATATGTATGACCATTGTCCCTTTGGCTATTGAGCTACTGATAATACTGATAATAACAGCTCTATGAGATGATCTTCAATTATATCCGTTCTACAGAATACTTAAAGGTAAACCAATGGGAATAATGACGAGTTTAATACAGGAACAATAAAGGCTTGCCCAGGTATGCAAAACAGGTGCGAGTAGGGTATAATGGTGGTAGGGGCCATTTTTGGAAAGGTAGAGAATATTATAGTCCACATGTATAGAATATCTATGTACAGTACGTATATCTCTATAGATGCAGTAATGTTAGATGATGATAGCGCACCTTTACAAACATCACAGCAAGTTCCATTAGGTCTGTACACTAAATCCCTCGGACAGCCTCTCAGTAGTGGACAGTCTATTTCTTGACAGCGTAGATCTAGGGTACCGCCCTGCAGTAAATGGACACATTGAGTAGTATACAGTGCATGTTACAATGTACATATATAAATGCATATCTATAATCAGTACATCTTGTTTGCTAACTGTTCCTAGAACAAGTAAACTACTTATGTACATTTTATTACTATAACAATAATAATAATAACAATAATAATAATAATAATAATAATAATAATAACAATAACAATAATAATAATAATAATAATAATAATAATAATAATAATATACGTATGATAAGATGAAGCGGTAGATTGTGGTATGTCGATCAGAAGTGTCAAAGAGGTGATTGAAAGAGAAGAAGATAAGCCCATAATAATGATGATGAAAAATTTGGGCTCATAAGAAACCAAATTCATCTAAACAGGTTTAGAGGGTTACCATAATTATAGTTGAATGGAATGCCCTTACATGACAAGTGCAGTCACGGCATCCATCAGACGACCTTCTAGTTTGTCCAACCGGGATTGGAGGCTGATCAGGTACTATACATCCATTCACCTCAGCACACTGACCCCTACAGCACGAGGACTTCTTCATGTTGAAGTCAGAACAATCACAAACCAGTGGAGTACATATGGTTGAGCCTCTCTATGGGATAGAATAACAAGATAGCAAAACAATTTAAACAAACAAGTCAACAAATGAGGTAAGAGATAAATCAGTGGACTTCTGAATATGTGTTCAATATGGTGCACATGTAATGTGATGCTATTTCACTTTCTGGAATAATTCACTTATCTGAACAAACTTACCTAGGTTACTAATATATTAATGGGTACAAAAATGGGTAAACATTTACAAATTTTAGCAGTTTTAATAGTCCACCTTTTGGTAGGTACTATTTTTGGCAACTTTAATGCAAATGAGATACAAATGTCTTGAACAGAGGAGAGAAAGATGAGGAAGTATTGGAGACAAACATTTCCAGTAAGCATTAGCTGAACACAAATATACATAGCTACAGCCTATTGCTGTACTGACTTTAGAATTCATTCCTATTCGTGAGGACAATTTTTATGGCTAGAATTAGTAACCATTAAATTTAGTAACTTCAAGGTAGTAAAGCAGTTGATGAAAGTATTCAGATATCTGAGGATGTATAAATATTTCAGCAAAATGTCTACTCACATTGCACTGACATAGTTTACAGTTGTTGTTCACATAGGATATACCATGGAGTATCAGTTTACCCCTCCAGACACAACTTCCTGTACATTTAAATCTGTCACCATCAACTGTGCAATAGCAGTCATAAGAGCCTGGAGTGTTCTCACACTGAGACAAGGAATGACACATGTTTCCATCTTCAGTTTTGCATTCATTTATATCTACAAACACATTACAAGACAAACATAAATATCTCTATACCAAAGACTACACAAAGCTAATTAACAACTCGTACAAACTGCATGAAATTATTTAGATATTAGTTTGCAATTTGCTCAAACAATTCAAACAATAAAAGGAAAAATTAATCACACAAGTTTCTGCTATCCACTTGTAGCTAGACCACAGAATAGTTACATATTATTAACGACAGAAAAAGGACCTTTAAATAAAGAATCATGGAGAAACATGACACCAACACTATTTCCATGGTGACGTAAAAATCAAAATGGCCGTCTTAATGGGTGGAACACAACGGCCAAGATGCCATATGGATAGTTCTCCATAGTTACGATACCCAATAGACAGGTAAGATGTCCCTCCACAAAATATGTATTAAATTTACCTAAACTACATGTTATAAAATGCCTGACACAGTTGTAACTTGTGATCTAAGTGTGCACATCTTTTTCTTGGAAACCTACCAACACAAGCATCATTTTCATACTTGTATCCGTGGGCACACCTGCAGTAGTGGCTGCCCATGGTGTTTACACACACCTCGTTGTTACCACATGCAGTGTCACCTTCCTCACACTCATCAATGTCTTGCTCACACTGAGAACCAGTAAAGCCTTCTGGACAAACGCAACTGAGGAGAAAGAACATGGCAAGCAAATATTACATACCCATGCGTAACATATCAGTTTTCACTACTCATTACTTATATTTTTGCTATTGTGATGTCATCAGGACTTGAGAAAATGATTGGTGATTACACCAGGCTAACTATAAATTGAATTACTCCCAGTATATTTGATCCCATTACTGAGTAAGTTATTTTAGTTAAAAATGCATTGGGCCTGAAGTGGCCCTGTATCATATCATTTGATAGTAAACAGTATCCAAAAACTGCCAAGTTTTCTCAAAAGGATGGCTGGGTTCACAGATGGAAATACATATACCTAAGCTAAGTTAGGATCCAAATAAAATCTATATGTAATTCATAATGACTCAAGGCTCAGGTTTGCAGTCTGTGAGCATTACAGTTTACCAGTTAAGGAGAAATAGAAAAACAGTAATGTTAAACTTACACATTTTCTTCATTGCATGTGCCTCCATTGATACAGTCAGGACTGCAAGCTCCTAAAACAGGTACAAAAGAAGTCATCACAGTAAATGACTAAAATATGGTGCTACAGGATTATGCAAAACTATAAGGACTATTGGTTGCCATGGAGACATAATGATTAGTTAGTTTATAGAGTCATAAACTCACGTATACATTCTTCTGTCCTGGGGACACTCTTAAACCCTTCTCTACACACACACGCATAAGAACCTTCAGTGTTGCGACACATTCGGTTGCCAGTGTTACAGTATTCAGGGAACTCCTCACATTCATTGGTATCTAAAAATGTACAAACCACAATTACATATGCACATAGTACATATTCAATGAACAGTCACACATCTACAAGTAATAACAAATATGCAAGTCAAAAAATTACAAATTGTGAATAATAATAATCAAACCTTCACAACTGTTACTGGTTCTGTTCCAAAAGTATCCTTTTTGAGTGCAATTGCATTCATAGCCAACTGTTAGATCAATGCATTTACTGTCAATTGGACAGAGTTTTGGATTCATCAGACATTCATTGGCAGCTGTGTTTAAAAATGATAAATTATTGCCTGCACATAGCACATCAGACAACAAGAACACACACATACTTATATAAAATATTGCCTCATGAACATCAGGAATGTGAATATGCAAGCACAGGGGGTGAAAAATATGATAACTTTCTAGAGCTAAAGTCATTATCAAAACACAAACTACAAAAATATACAACTTACAAGAGCAGGTTCTTGTTTCATAGTTGTACAGTCGTCCTGGAATATGACATTCACAGGTAAAATTTCCATGTTCTTTATTCACTACACAGGTACTTCCCCTTGCACACAACTCCCCATTATCACAAGCTAGGCAAAGAAATTATGAAAAAAATCATAAACCTACCACAAGCACCAATCTAGACTGGAAGCAAATCAACAGCAACTTAATATAAACTGATCCTTCCTTGAAACTAGTCCAGTAACCTGTTATGGGTGACATCATGCCAGTGTTCATATGTATTAATCATATATATTTATCATTCAATCATATACGTACATACGTACATACATACATACATACATACATGTAGGTATATAATAGCTATAGCCCAGAGGCGAGGACTATAGCCAAAATATAATATGGGGTCTGAGGTGATGGGTTATAACCCCATTACCATGGCATTCGGGAAGCCCACGATTGAAATGGCCAAAAAAGCAAAGGAATGAATGTATAACATGTACTTCACTTCCGGTATTAACTATTTCACACTACATATCCCATTAATCAGCAATTCATGTTGCATCAGTAGATTAATGTCCCCCCGCCATTGCAATGGCAATGGGGTCTACATTTATAAACTACAATGCCATCTATAATACAGCATGAACTCAGTATTGGAACTTAAAAGTCATTTAACAGTACACTATACATGTAATGTTTTATAATTTCATAAAGCTCAAAATGGATGCTTACGATTGCAGAGTCCGCAGCAAACAGCCAGTCTGTATCTTCTCCGTTGAGACGGATCAGGGTTATCCATTTTGTCACAATCATCCCGGAAAAAGGGGCAAAACTGTCCAACCATTTTTGTTTCTCTTTCAGTAGAATCCTAAGAGTAGGTAAGAGTATGGTTGCCATAACAACAGAGCAGATATCAGTGTCAAATATTATCTGCATGGATTCCTCTAAATTAGCTGATAAGACAAATTACATGAATGACAAGACTGCCAAGGTCACTGACGAAGGGTGGAATTCCTTGAAACAGCTGTCTGATCCAATGGAGAGAGGAAGAAAGAAGCCTAACTGTATCCTCATCCAAAGCTCTCTAGGTTTGCCCTAAGTCATCAGTCTAAGAAAAGTGTTTTTATATAGTCTATTCTCTTTTTGTTTCCTTTGAAGGCTTAGTTTTGGAATACCGTAAACTCCAGAGTACAAGTACCATCAATTATAAGTACCCATAAATAAACTAACTACCGATTTACGAATATAAGTACCCACTTAAATAAAAACACCCATGTAATACAAGTATATACCCATGATGGTATATATACTGTAAGAATGCATGCAGTGATGAAGAGACATAAATTGATACTGCATGAAAATACATTCCATGCACATTAGCTATATATCACTAACAGAACTACGTAGTATCAAAGGAATCAGGTTTAAACATGTCTGCATCTGACTGCGAATCTAGATCTACATTAACATTCCAGACAGTGTACCCTTCAAGCAATTCTTAAAAGGCGAGACAGTGATGGCAGCATAATCGGACATTTTTCAGACAGTTTGGCTACAGTATTAACGTCTTTGCTAGACAGTGGTGTAGTCACGACTACACTAGAGGAACCGTAACAGGTCCACCTACTAGTTCAGTACACACTGTTGGTGGAGGTCTAGAAATACCTTGCGAGTGCTTGCTACACAAAGGCGAAGAAAGATCGCTCATCTGTAAGTGATTCGCTGCGACAATCACTCGCCAAGAGCAAAGAAATGACAAGGAAATAATCTCAGAACTGTCAAATTATAGACTCTTTACTTTTTACCTCCCTATGCTATTACATACATATAAGTAACCCCCGTATTTCACAGCACGAAATTGTGCACTCTTCGAATATAAATATCGGTACTCCCGAGTTTACAGTATGCAATTCATGTAATTTGTCAACCACTTCAATCGGCCATTAATACGTATGGTTATTAGACTGTGACAACTGATCAAATATGTAGTCAATGACACCAACTGACTATACATTACCGTAACTCACTATGCTGCCACATTCCAAGTAATGACATTGGTTATCCTTGGGATTAGGTAGAGTAATGACACTATCAGCAGGCATTATTACTTCACCAGTTGCAGCACTTGTAAAAGTACAACCTATAAAATAATAAGGTGAATTTCAGTATTTTATTTATAAACATATGTATGTACACCCTGTTGCTGGGGGCAACCAAGACAAATTACCATTGTATAACTATGATAAGAGGCACTTTGGCCTCTTATTATAGTTATACAATGTAATATCCCACTGATAAATCTGTAAATGCCGAAAAGTCTAGGGGCGGAGTGTATATCAGTTATACAATGTCAGTGGAAATTGCAGAAAATGGAACCCCAACCAAAATTGACTTCTTTCCATTAAATGTCTGTATATGGTCCCCAGAGTGTATACACCAAGTAAAATACTATTCTTTATGAATGAGATGCAATTGATTAAATTTACTGTACCATGTATACCTTATATATGACAGCCATTTTCTCAATAAATATGTGGCCATTTTATACAATTTCTACTGGCAGCATTCGTATATAAAAATATGGAAAGTTGTATGTGAAAAAAGTTAAAGAAGAATTCGCTGGTAACCTGTTGGATGTTTGGAAGAATGGTTGAGTATACAAAGGTGACTGATACACTACAGAAGCTATAGTTGAGGTGCTGAAATAATGGTAATTATAGCACTGAAATGAACTGGACAAATAATTAAGGCAGGTCAGAACTTTTTTCAACATTTAATATTTTGGTTGAAGTGAGGTTTTTATATATAAAAGAGTGCCTAGGGGTACGTCATGTTGCAGTGCTTGTGAATGTTGTAAATTATTCTGAGGTGTGTCAATTTGTTCAGTGCTATCATATTATAAAGGTCGATGTTTGGAAAGATAAAGGGAGGGCAGACTAACTTGAGTCAATGGTTCTTCCTCTCTGAACTCCACCTTGGCACAAAATTGTTCCAAACTAAAATAGTATGTAAGTGATCATGATTTAACTGGTGATTAAATCAACAGCCGGAGTACATGTTATACATATACCGTATATATCTTAACATATTAAAGTGTTCCACTGTAACCCTTAGAGACGTAGATGTAGTAAAGTTACTAGGTTGAACATGTAGTTTGTAATCATTGAGGCATTGTAGTGTAGGTTGGAAATTATAGTTTGAATAATGACCAAGCTATTTTGAAAGGTTTCTTGGTTGCTTAGTGATTCTAGAGTGCTACTGATGAAGAGAGGCATTCTCTGAAAGGTCCTCCTAGTACAGTACATGGTACCTTAGTTGTGATTACATACATTTCTAAGACTTTTTCCAGTATCATAGGTTGTGGATACAGCCCACTATTTTTATATGTGAATATACAACTATATAATGCCTATTAGCAACAACTGAAATTACGTTTGGTAAATTATTAGGTCTTTTAACACACGTCTTTGAACAATTCACTTCAAAAAATAATCCCTACAACGTTTCACCCTTCTCGGGCTTCTTCAGATATACAACAATTAGCTAATAACCCTAATAACTTCCACTATATTGTAACTGAAATTACGTATATATATATCAACTCACAAAGCACATGCAAGGTTTGTCAACCTGAAAGCTATTAAATGTGTGAGTGAAGAATACTCCACTTTCGTATTTTACTGATCCAATGTAACAGTTTTCATTTTCGTCTCCTCTCTCTTCATTTGTGTTTGGTGAGCGTGATAAGTAGGAGGAAACAAATTTACTTTTTCTAAAGTTTTCAAAAAAATCTAGTCTCTTAAAAACAAGACTCTCTTCATTCCAAATTCTATCTCTTGTTTCTAGAGAAAGTAGCTAATAAAAAAATAAAGAAATATCAAATATTCACTACTCAAAAAAATTATCATTAATCCATAGATAATATAGTTGGTATAGTATTGGTCTCTTTAATTATTGCATCATCAAAGGCGGTAAATTTCAACAGCATAACACCCACGAACTATGGCGGAATCCCTCTAGCTTCCAATTTGAGAGTCAGCAGGCAGTTTGTTTGTATCTTTGTTATTGGTGTAGGTAGGATGGATAAATTAACTAAGAAACTAGTGTGTATTAACTAGCAAGCATGCATCATGATTTAATCATCTGTCGTTCGACTTATTCTAAAGAATCCCATTGGGTGGAGATCGTGTGATCAGCACTGATTACATATCCAATATATTGTATATATAGAAAATATACGTACGTATATGGGCAAAATTTTAATTACCTTTTCTCGAGCTATCTGATTCTGTTGTTTATAAAATTCTAATTGATTTTCAAGCTGTCTTATCTTTGCACAAGTGCCACAACCTGAAGATAAAGGACATTTGTTGAGACATAAAGAAAGCAGTTGTAGCAGCCATTTTAATAAATGTACATATCTTGAAATCACAACTGCGAATTATCAATATTTGGTAATTACCTAGGGATGCTGACGTATAAAAAGTGGCATAAATATTCTGTGAAATCTCCTACTAGTACAGTATAAGAGTTATGAGTTTTGCTCTCAAAGATCTTTGGACACCATATATACACTACTTTCAAACTTGTTGAATAAGACAAAGGTTATATATTTATAGGTTATAATATTCTCAAATGAAAACTGCAACTCTATGTTTAAAATTTATCAAATTGGGTATAAACTATCAACCTGATTGGGTTATATACAATTAAAGATAAATTGAAAATTTTTGTGCAAGGATTTAAAGGATTGAACTTATATAACTAACTGCAGGTCCAAAAACCTACTTTGTTGAAGGTTTCCGCATCCTTTCATGTAGCCATTGTTCCCAAATATAATAACAGCTTCTTGAATAGCACCCTATGTACGTAAGTATATATGAAGGCATGGCTAATATCTAAACACACAGTCATATAATGCTATACATATGTTTAGTACATGCATAGTCATAAATACGTATGTCCGTATAGGTTTGTAAATAGATTTCCATTCACTCTTTCAATGATTAGGGGCAAAATACTATGCTACTAAAATGCTGTATGGCAATGCATTAACTACATATTATAATATAATAAGTATGAACTAGATAACCAGTTTACATCCCTATGCCACAAAGCATTCAAAAATTGCTGACGATCAAAAACCATTACTTATTTAATTCATTACGCCAGCAGATTTAAAGAAAAAAGAAAAAAGAATAGCGTGGCCTCAATAGAGAAATTTGATGACATCATGTGCAGTGCGGTGTCACAAATGACCTGTAGCTGAGCTAGGCATAGCTAAAGGAAATGTTCTTTTTCAGCTGACTTTCCTAATTCAAATCAAGCTAATACTTTGAAAAAATAGGGGACTGTAAGATCTAGAGCCAGTCTTTAGCTTTAATGTCACTATCGTTTGACTCTGGACACTTCAATAAATAAAATATTTTAGGGAAATATGTGGTGACTATTTAATTGTGTATTTTAAACAAATCATAGATTTTTATAATACCGTTTATTGGAAATCAAATGCAAGGGTAATAGATTGTGAATTCGATCACACAACGGGTATAAGTAAAGCATTGTGGTTGAAAGAATGTGCAAGATAAAGATTAAGGTGTATGGACTAGTATACAGACTTACTGAGGTGTCAAATCAATTTGTGTGTCAAAAGATTATGGATGTGGACGGATAAATTAAAGTTGCAATCTCACGTTCTTTAGACACATACATTCAATTGCAAATTGTATCTACGTATATATATACGTACGTAATTCAGTAGAGTTTGTGTGTTTGTTTGTTTGTTACCGCATTACTCCATCGTTTCTGTACGAAATGCAGTCTAACTCTCACGGATTATGGAGTATCACTTGGGAAGTGACCTGAGGTATTTTATTTACGAAAATTCGCCGCTGCGGAGAAGAGCATCCAGTCTCAAATTTATGTACGGGAGAGATGCCATTTTTTTATTGTTTTATCATAGCTAGTATGTATATAATCTGTATATGAGTAAACAGACATCTCAGCATAGGCAGCAAACATCATGATCAGCCTGTCCAGCATATAAACCAACCTCCATTGTGTACTTAACTCCGTCCAACACTCCTTCTCCAAGTGAAATGGTGCTTGCTCTCACAAAACACAAATCGGGTGCAGGAATGTCAACCTCTAGTATAACCTCACAGTTAGAAATCAACTTGAACAGATTTCCACTAAAGACAAAAATGTAACTCCTCCACCTCATTGTGGCTATGCTGAGGTCAATCCTCTCAGTGTGGGGCTCCCCCTGGTGCTGGTAGATGAGAATAAGTTTGCCATTTTTAGTGTCTAAGCCAATGGATAATCCCTCAATAGGTGGGTCCTGCATGTCAGCGATCCGAATGAACGGGTGAAACTGCTTGCTCAAGAGGGCAGCTGTGATGTTTATGGCAATCTCATGAGTTGCACAAGACAGTGCATTAAGTCTTCTTGCAAGTACATGATCTACAAAAACATATCCTCCGGAGGAGGAACTGATGGAGTGGGACACTCTTTGAGCACCACTTGCACCATCTATAAACTCTCCATTGATTGGTTCCTTTGGATCTACATCCATCAAAAGGTTAAGGAAATGTGGTATTTCATCTGGTTGTGCAACACACTCCTCTTGACCTAAACAAGACACATATATGAAGTACGTACATCACTGATTATACATATGATGGGGCAAGATTGTGCATGGCAAATATGGTTAGTGCCAAAGAATGAACAATAGCAACATATCTATGTGGGAATTAAATATTCTGAAAATGTTGTGATTTAGTTTCTGTTTATTAATTGGGTCCCATATGAAAAGTATATAGCATTTCTTTGGCTAATGAGTCACCCAGTGAAGTGCAGTGAAGTGAAGTACAATTTGTGAATATGGACACTCAGATACAGTATACGTACATATAATATTATACATGATAATCCAACCACAAGTAATTAAATCATTCTCAAATTATTGCTAGTAGGGAATTGCACCCAGAACAATTGGTTATGACCACCAGTGGTCTGCCACTGAGCTACAATTACCACAACAATGCTCCATTAATGTGGCCCCTCTTACATTAACTATGCACACAAAGAAGATTTATTCACCAATTAGTAGTGATTCTCCTTTCTGATAAAGAGAATCACTACTAATTGGTGAATAAATCTTCTGAAGCTGAAGCTGATAAGTACATGAATACATACATGGTACATACTCTCAAAGCTAAGTTTAAGGTCTAGAGATTAGAAGAAATCATTTTCATATTAAGAATAAGTCAACATATTTGTATACCCTTATATACACTTGTACATACGTATATGCACTGATTGCCTAAGATTACAATAGTGTATTTAATATCTGGTTAAATATACTTGTATTAGCAAGATATAACACCTATGAATATATGTACGTAGGAGTAGCTTCTGTATGAGTATATCAACCCAGGTAAATGAATATAAGTGACTCCAATATATATATGTACTTACGTACATACAACATTGTCTCTCTACAGTTTATATTACGTACACACGTAACAACTGCAATGTAGTTATATACATACATATGCATATACATAAATGTTAATGGGCCACCTCTGTATATACGTATAGTATGTATAGGATGGTGATGGTTCAATTAATCAGGAATTTACACAGAAACAACTCCTTAGACATAATAATATCTATGTAATATGTCTTTTAGGGCTTCTCAGGATTAGCTTCTAAGGTCTCCTACATTGGGCAAGCAATCATTTTCAGTAAAAGGATATTTCTTTTAAAAGCTACAATATTACAAAAAGCCTTATATGAATGCAACATTAAGAACTAAGAAATAGAAGTTGTACCTATTGCTTTCATTTTCAAAGAGATAAGAATGAAGCAGACCAGACTGTGCATGGAGGGAAGGATAGGAAGCTAAGGGGGCTGGTGTTCAATGCTAATATATGGTGACACATTAGTATGTATTGTACCTACATTCACATGTGCATGAGACATGGGTGTTCAGTCATTCTAGTGACATGAGCTCAGGCAAGGCTGACATTATAATTATGGATTTATGTATACATTTAGCAGCAATAGTGTACTTACTCAACAATGGGATGGATTGATGATAAAGTTATGGGATATATACATCATCATCCAATATCCTAAGTTATTAGTCTAAGATAATTGTGAAAATTAAATATTCTCTTTATGTTCCTCAGATGAATGATAATGATAAATAGACCATAAATTAGGAATCTACAATACACAACATTCAATATAATTAATGTACCTATATACTAGTCTAAATATGTAAATACCGTATGCATGTCATGCTATTGAACAATATACAACCTACGGACCAAGATGTGTAGCATGGGATGGATTTCTCGACTCTAGCTCCTGAATGTCACTTTACACTATGATAACTCAACATTACAATCAGTCTGGCGTAAATATTTTCTAAAATTATTCACAATGGAGTTGAATCAGGTAGTTGGGCTAAATACTGTATAGCCGATCTTTACAGAATGTACCTGGCTTCAATAGGGCAGTTCTATATTGCTAATTCACAGTTCCATTTATGGAAGCCTTCATTAGTGCAGCAGTAAAGTTAGACATTAGTAAACTAATTTGAGTCCATTCTCATGTAAACATGATGCATACCAAGATTAAGTAACATCTGCCCAGCATGCATTACATTGGCTTGAGATACCATATAAGGGGTAGCATCTTACTGGATTGAGGACCATACCTATACCAAGTAATATAATAGCATGTCTACCATTCACACATGCATTATCCTGTATAGATTGTCACTTGTAGCCCACACATAGTTTTTGGTATTATACTTATGAGCATTTTGCTGGTGTCCATGACGATGGCATCTAAGTAAGTGTTTTCTAATTTTGGGGAAGGAGGCTAGAACAAAAATCCTTTGTTCATATTACAGTATGGGGGTATTCAAAGTGTACAATCCTATACTGACACACACAATATACAGGTATATTTATTACACCAGTAACTAATAGTCTATTATGTATACATAATAAGCTACATACATAGCATTCATGTCGCATAAATAAACAGAAACATACACAGTACACACAATCTGTATAAACATTAATTATAACAACAAATATCTTACAGAATTAAAGAGTATCATCTTCTGGATTACAACTTTCCGATATAACAGACAATATATAATATATAACGGATAAGCACAGTTTCGTAGAAATCCGATGTACTGAATAGCACACAGCGCAACAGCAAGCGAGTCTCTTATTATTGCGAGATTTCTTTCCTGTTTACTAACAATGCCGGTTATGGTACGGTATAGAGCAACATTCACTGCATTTCAAACATTTTTAAGCGAAAGCTATAGGAAAACTTGCCATTTAGTAAAAAGAGTTACAGTTAAGACATCATATATCATACAATACAAGGAGTCCATCACAATGAAGCGTGAACAAGCAGAATAGGACAAGCAGGTGTCTCTTCCAACTCACCCAACACTGCTCCAGCTTGGAAATACAGAACTATGCTCAATAATACCCAGCTCTTCATAATTTGACTTAAAACGACGACAAAAGTTTCCACTTGAAAATGTTAGCTAAAGGTTTGTTTTATATAGGGTACGTGCGTTATCCATTGCGGTTAGAAAACAGGAAATTACAGCTGTCTTCCCTCATGCATGGGACAACAGATTCTGATGTCATTGATTTTAATTGAGCAATCAATGAGTGCTGATTTTGTCATTCCCATCAGATAACTGTTAATCTGTCTGTTCATAGAACAAATTCACACCATCATGGTGCGAATTACCGTTTCCCTGCGCAACGAAAGTGCGACTGAGGTTACTCGAGAAGAGAATCGAAAGGGTAAGCTGGAATTCTTTTTTTCTGACTTCAATCTTGCGGTAGTTACATCAGTATCAAGCTAGAGTGTGAGATTAGTGATTTAATGTAGCAGTCATGCCCATATGCCCTTATACGTGTGTGGCCACTTTGCTGATGTACCAATCAATTATCTGCCTTGCTGTACGGCAGGGAATGGGTGTTTATTGTTTTTAGTTCTTAAGTCTTAAGTAAATAAGATGAGGGTTTTATGTACTGATCACTCCAATCTAGGGATATTATTAACGTGCGCATTAGTATACGTAACTAGCATTGCTTAGCAATGCTCCATTTACTTCTTTGAAAGTCGACTTGCATTAACCTAGACCTAGGGTAAAAAAATATACATAATTTCCTAGATACGTATTTAGCTATCTTCAAGTTCAAGATCTTTCAAAATGGAATAGGTAGCTTTCATTATTTTAATGTTGCTAACTGGGAAGGATTCCCTAAAGTTCAGTTTAGCAAAATAAATAGTGATTTGGTAGCTGGAAAATTGGAAATGTAAAACTTTTATTTGAAGTATGTATAATTGATCTCCTCTTGGTAAGGAAAACTGTTAGATTTAAATGAAATACTAACAAGGCTCAAATCTGAATCAAGTAGTTTGTATGCCTCTTTGTGTAGGGATCTGAATCTTTGGAGGAACTTCCTGAGAGATAATGGTTGCACTAAATGATAATAAACCTGCAATAAGGATCTCTGCAATGGAGAGAGGTCCTGGACCAGCTAGGTATCTGTTGCCTGGTAGTTGCGGCTTTAGAGGGCATGACTTTACCAAAGGGAAAAACCCTGCCTTCTCATTTGGCTTAAGATCAAGGAACTTGGTAAGACATGGTATATAATGCATAAGTACGTATATGCTATCTTTTAGATGGTACATCTTTTGATTCTTTGAGCATCTACATAAAAATGCAGTTTGGCTTGATAAATCTTTTGGTCAAACATTTCGACCCTGAGGGTCTTCATTATACAGCAACTGTACCATCTAAATGCAGTTAGAAGAAATCCTTACTCTATTAAGTTTATGCTACTGTATGGTTGCTATATATAGATTGGCAGTGAATTGCTTTGGAATTGAGACCACAAACCACCATAATTGTTAGGGATTAATGTAAATATGCAATTGTGGCTGGTATATAGATAGTCCGGGATGTGATACACACTTTCTTGAGGACCATATTCTTTGACTGATTTGTATACGTACATGAAATGACATGGTATTAACGATAGCTAACCTAGCTTTATTGAACCTCAGCAACAATTGTATTCATGATTCATGTGCATGTTTTGACCCGTATGTCTTCATCAACATAAACATACTAATGTATATTCATATACATTTGTGGTGCTTGTAATTTAATGACAAGTGTCTCCTGCTGAAGTTAAGCCCTAAATTCGATTTGCATCTAGAGAGAAGTTACTGTTATAGGTTAGCCCAACTTTGTTGACAGTTAAATCATAAATTGTTTATTATTTATATGTTTTCTTACTTATTTAAGCTAATTAGACTGTTATATTTACATTGTATGGAATTGAATATTGGAACAACTAATTAATTATTTTCTTTTGATATCTTTGAAGTATTCCTGTTCAAATATTTTCAATTAAGGTCTCCTTGATGTCCTACACTAGATAGAAGATACTTGCCTATATGTAATGGGAGCAAGGATATTAATTTATTGGTCATACTTAATTGAATAATGTTTAAGCAATAAACAATGAGGTAATATTGTTAAAAATAGAATTCATATATGAATAATCTAACACACCATTTTCCAACATGCTACATCTACGTACATACATTAGAGTGAAAGACCTACTAAAGAGAACTAAACTAGTGTTTTTGGATGGAGATACAAGTCATAATCATAATCATACGTAATTCACTGACATACGTACATACAGATGTGCATATACGTATATTCCAGTCAGTGTTCACTAGTGTACTACAGATCCTTCTCCAGTCATCTCTATTTCTCTATCTCCACAAGTTTTTTCTCCTTATTCTTTTTCTACACTGGGCCAGACAGCTGTTTCTGGGAAATCCACCTTTATCAATGACCCTGGGAATCTTTGTCTTCTTCTTCTTGATCTTCTGTGAGTCCCTCTTAGTGTGTATACGTATATCCTACGTATGGATATTAATTACACCTTCACATTCTTCAAACAGATATCCTATTTTTATATGTATGAAGGGATAGGGCTTATTTGTTGCAATCATGATCACATATAAAGTTTTTTTATATTGCTGATGAAGATCTACGGGTTGAAACTTTCTATTCCAAAGATCTAATGTTGCTGTTGCTCAATAACCTTTACATCTCATATATACGTACATGTATTTACATTGGTATGCAGGTACATAGGTATACTGCCTGTTATATACATATAGTGAGATCATATGGGTCATTCATGCATCTTCCTATCATTATTAGATTAATGAATATTAAAATGACAGACTTTTTATCAAGCTAATCCCATATATTAACCTTTTTATCTTTAAAGTCATAATTTGTAAAATATACTAATTTAATTATGTGTAAAGTGTATGTATATATGTAAATTTTGAAAAAGGGAGCTTTAAACTACACTGAATGTGCAAAGGCTATGAAATAACTGGTTATATTATAATAACTGGGAGTTATTACTTACACCTGACAAACCAAGTGACCAAAGTCTTATCTTGGTTGGAAGACTGAAGTCCTATCAATGGCATCCAGTGATCTGTCCACAGACAGTGATTAGAGGTACTATCTCTCAGGATTAGGTAATACACAGCAGACTGCCATTAAATCCCTTTTCATTGTGAGTGCTCAATCTCACTTAGTCCACAGCCTCCACCTTCACTTATTATGAAACCACAAGTGTTTACTTGTGATGGATTAATAAGTTGAAGGTGGTCATCCAAACTCGCCACTAAAGTGTACTACACTGGTGAGCCCAAATGAAGGCTAAAAAGCTTTCTGTGGCATCCAGATGTCTTGGATGATTTGGAGGTGATCGCTGTTAGCTGTCTAATAGGACTTTGGTCTCCCAACCAAGATGAGACTTTGGTCACTTGGTTTGTCAGGCATAATATCTTTACTTACTTACTTAGGTGTAAAACTTGTCAGGATTAATTATGTAAACAGTGGTCGTTACTATATGATCATGACTTTATTGTACATACATATTAATATGCTAGCATATCATAATATTGCGTACATTTGTATGGCAATGTATGCACATTAATAATAACTAGTTTTTCATAAACTAAAAGTGATACCAATTAAATAGCAATTTAGTTTTACTAGAGCAGTTAGAATTCCCTTTTATTTTCTTATTATGACTTGTTATTATGAGAATTGAATTTCTATTATAGTCGTTGTCTAATTCTAAGAATAACAAGTTAATATGAAAATAGAAATAAAAAGAATTAGAAATAAATTCATACAGTATAGATTCAAAATACTATATACGTACAAGTAGATACATACGTGCATATATTATTTCCAGAAAAATTCTGTATGTATGTATGTACGTATGTAGTATATTGCTAACTTTAAATACTTTGATTCATTAATTATTTCATTACATAATCAAAATAATAATCCAACCAATCATGAGGTAGCTAGTACTCATATATATTATAATACAGAATCGGGTACCCATATAAAGTAGCATATGTTATTCTACTGTCGGGTCAACTGTTGATAGTCCAACTGCAAATGAATAACTCATTTCATATTTTCAAAAGGGGGTAGAACTGTAACCAATCTTTTTCGAACTATTTTTCCAGGTGGAATTTTATTATCATTCATCACTTATCTCTCATCTCTGTGTCCCTGTAGTTTGGTTCTAATTCAAGCCCGGGTCCTGCTCAGTATAAAGTGGAGACTAGCAGACATGGAAGATGTGACATGCCATCGTTTTCCTTACATAGTAGACCCAAGCAGTTACAGTTCACAGAAACACCCGGACCTAGTAGGTGTCACATTTATCCTTGCAATTGATGTAACACATGTCCATATGTACACGCTACATCAATAATCATAACATTTTGCGATGAGGATACGTGCGTACGTACGTAGGTCGACTGTTATAGGTATTATGTACGTATGTACGCAGGTATCTCATTAATATGATTATTAGATCACAACTACGTACGTACGAAGCTAGTTTTGTACATACAAACCAATCATAATAACAACCATGAATAAAAGTGAGAAGTAGCAAACCCTTTTGATGAGTCATGTCCAGTCATCTAACCACCCAAGTCTGTCACCATGTGCAGTGTTTGTATATGAGGTTGGGAATTCAATTTGTAAAACCTGGATTAATGACAAAGGCATCCAAAGTCATCCAAAGGTCACTGTAATCATATAAGCACAGTCTTCACTAGGTTACCATCATCTCTTTCAACTGTTATTTCACCTAACAAGTGACCAGCTGTCACACAGGATCAAAAGGAAGTCTTGTGAAGTTCCATATAAGTTCTGGTACTGTAGAGAAGGATAATGGATTATATATAAGCTGTTAGGCCTAAGATCCAGTATGGTGGACTCCTTAATATTTTTTATTTGTTGTGCACCTGTATAGCTAGTTCCAATTTAATGGTGAAAGGGATAATTTCAATTATTATAATAGGAAATGT